>CM077645.1:155310002-155980002 GCA_039707465.1 Rhabdophis nuchalis
GTTTTGACGTCTATTATATCCCCAAAGTACACACCAGATGGTATTTATTAGAGATTTAATGGAAATGAAGTTTCAGGATGTTGAGCTTTTGTCATAAGTCTCTCATTTTAAAGTCATAAAACAGTAATGATCTAAAATTATCAATCTTTAATGAAGTTTTGTACACGGTTTCATTTGTATGGGAAGAATATACTGTCTAAAGGTAAGTAAGTTTGCATGGAAGGGGGAGGGTCAAAAATAAAGTTATTCCTTGAGTAAAATCAATGACAAAATGTAGACGCAGAGAGAGAGAAATGGTTGTGTCTGTTTGGTTCTTTTCAGAACCTGGGCTACCTGGAAATGTTAAAAATATGTTTGCTTTTTAAATCAGCATTCACATAATATAGAGGTTTGTTCTATACCAGGAGTCTCCAACCTTGGCAACTTTAAGGCTTGTGGACTTCAACTCCCAGAATTCCTCAGCCAGCAAAGCTGGCTGAGGAATTCTGGGAGTTGAAGTCCACAAGCCTTAAAGTTGCCAAGATTGGAGACCCCTGTTTATACTTTGTATTAATATAGCATTTTGTTATTTTTTTATATGTGAAAATTAAACATATCTTTATGATAAATGGTTTTCTCATGGTTTTCTGGCTGAGGAATTCTGGGAGTTGAAGTCCACAAGCCTTAAAGTTGTCAAGGTTGGAGACCCCTGTAAATCTATACTTTGTATTAATATAGCATTTTGTAATTTTTTTATATGTGAAAATTAAACACATCTTTATGATAAATGGTTTTCTCATGGTTTTCCAATGAGAAAAACAAACCTGTTAGAAAATACCAGCTTTTCCTTATCATTTCCTTCCCAAATTTAGTTTGGATAAAATTTGGTCATTTTATTTATTAATTAAGAAAAGCCCCTAAAATATTTATTTCTGCCTATTTTCTTATACTGGTAATTTATTAATATGTAACACATTAAAATTTTACATTTAATTAGATACAGGGGCATATGAGAGATATAACTTATAAACAATCAAATCTGCACCATCTGTTGTAGGTTTGTGTGTATGCATATTTGTGAAGGAGGTTCCAAGTCTAGACATTTTGTGTGGATGGTTGTGAGAGGTCTGCGGACCGATATATAAAATGATATAGTATTACAAGGAATAATAACCCAACAGTTCATTTGCTTCCTGTGGTCTTTCAGGTGCGCTTCAAGGTTCTGACGACCATCTTTAAAGCGCTCCATGGCTCAGGGCCAAGTTATATGCGAGACCGTCTCCTGCCCCATACATCCCTTAGACCGATACGCTCCCACAGAGAGGGCCTTCTCAGGGTGCCGTCGGCCGGACAATGCCGACTGGCGACACCCAGGGGAAGAGCCTTCTCTGTGGCAGGCCCTGCCCTTTGGAACGACCTACCCCCTGAACTCCGGACCATCACCAATCTCCGCCTCTTCCGCCAATGTCTAAAGACATACTTTTTTCATCAAGCCGGCCTAGCCTAACCTCCCATGGGGACTTTTAGAAAAGTTTTAAATTGGATTTTTAATAATTGGTTTTAGCATAGGATCGGGATTATTTAATATATATTTTAAATTATTTATCTATTTTCTATTTTGTTTATCTTTTAAATCTCCTGTGCGCCGCCCTGGGTCCTCTGCGGAGAAGGGCGGGATATAAATGTAATAAAATGAAATGAAATGAAATTTAGTGTCCATTCAAAGTTACAACAGCACTGAAAAAAATGACATGGCTATTTTTCACTCTTATGAAGTTTGCAGTATCCTTGTGATCACATGATTTATAGCCGGCTGCTTGACAACAGGTTCATATTTATGACAGTTGCAGTGTCCCAGGGGCCATGCGATCCTCTTTTGCGACCTTCTGACAAGCAAGTCAATGGGGAAGCCAGATTCACTTAACAACTGTGTTACTAATTTAACAACTGCGGTGATTCACTTAACCAATATGGTGAGGAAAAATCGTAAAAATGGGGCAAAACTCACTTAACAAATTTCTCACTTGGCAACATAAATTCTGGGCTCCATTGTGGTTGTAAGTCGAGGACTATCCTTATCAAGATTTAAAATATCACAGAAGGTATGCCAGCAGGAAATCTCCCTCTGAAAGAGCCTTAAATATTCAAGACTTACCCACCGCCCACGGAGATACAAATGAAGCTATGCAGCCCTAATTGATGAAACTGGATTCTGCAAAGCTTCAGTTTCCATCACATGCCTGGCCTGCAAGCGGTGGTTCTTTTGTCTAACACGCTTGTGGCTCTCCATATGCTGCTGCCAGCATTCCTGAGAGTGAAAAAGACTTTGCCGCCACTTCGAGATCAAGAATCCTTCATATCGGGTTCAGGGGTGGCAGGTTCTTCCTGCACTGTATATTTGGACCATTTTGAGAATGTTTTGTGCTAGAAACAGCTGATTTGAGTTTGAAACACTTCTGAAATTATTGCAATAGCTACTTTTGTAATGCAAAGCAGTTGTTTCAAACTTAAAACAATGGCTTCAAAATTGAAATGAAATGTGATGTATACTGACTTTGGGTGACTTTGAAAGGTGTGATGCACAGATACAGATACTTTACGTAATAAACTCTTGAACAAAAGATATCCTTCAGCCGCTGCATTTCAGTCACAGAGAATCATATCACCAGATTTCACCTGGCTTTGTTAATTATATTTGCCATATATAGCTAGTCCCTGACTTAACAACTTTTCACGTAACACGTGTTCAATGTTAAATGGAAAAATGGATTACAAAGTTCTTGAGCTTACAACTGTTGCAGCATCCCCCCGCAGCAGGGGTGGGTTCCTGTACCGGTTGGTAACGATTCACTTCGCGCATGTGCCTGCCCGCCATGCAGTTGACTGAAAATTGTTCTGTGCTTGCGCAGAAACATGCTGGCAATGGCAAAAGAAACCGGGGAACCAGTTCAGGGGCATGGCCAGCCTGGGTCACTGCAGGTTCTGTGACCCAGACCAGATCACCACTACCGGTTTGGATGAACCGGCAGCAACCCATTTCTGCCCCGCAGACTTGTGATCAAAATTCAGGTGCTTGACAAGTGGCATGGATTTGCAGTATCCTGGAGTCACATGATCACCATTTGCAACCTTCCCAGCTAGTTTTCAATACACAAAGTCAGTGATTTGCTTAGCAACCATGCAAAAAAAAAGAAGTCATGAAATCAGTCATAATTCACTTAACAGCCTCCTTACTTAGCAACAGAAATTCTGGCCCCAATTATGGTCGTAATTTGAGGATTACCTATAATTAATGCATAAAGCTACATTAAGAATTCAAGTTTGCATTATTTGCATTATTTCCCATTCCTCGAAGCATGATTATGTAAACAATTTTATGAATTATGTTCTTCCTGATTTTTCACTGAATGTTTAATGCGCCCAAGTACAGTTGATCTCTTATTTTCTCTCACTACAGCTTTCCGAAATGTGCTTTTTCAAGAGATAAACTGGAGCTTCTGGTTTTTCTTTGAAGACGTTTTGCTTCTCATTCAAGAAGCTTCTTCAACTTCTTGGGTGAGCAAAGAAGAGCTGAAGAAGCTTCTTGGATGAGAAGCGAAATGTCTTCAAAGGAAAAATAGAAACTCCAGTTGCCTCTTGAAAAAGCATTTTTGGGCACAATCATAACCTAGCTGACTGATATTCTCCATAGACAGAAAAGCTACTTCAGACGTGGTATTCAGGAGGTTCTGACCAGTTCTGGAGAACCGGTAGTGGAAATTTTGAGCAGTTCAGAGAACCAGTAAATACCATCTTTGACTTCCCCCACCTCCCCCACAATCTATTCTCTGCATCCCGAGTCCCAGCTGATTAGGAGGAAATGGGGATTTTTCAGTATCCTTCCCCTGCCATGCCCACTAAGCCACGCCTATCAAGCCATGCCCACAGAACTAGTAGCAAAAATCCCACCACTGAGCTACTTCTTAACTATTTGGGTACTGGAGAACAGCCTAATGCTGGGAAAGATTGAGGGCAAAAGAAGAAAGGGACAACAGAGAATGAGGTGGCTGGAGTCACCAAGCAGTCGGTGTGAGGTTAAATGGACTCGAGGATGGTAGAGGACAGAAAGGCCTGGAGGAACGTTGTCCATGGGGTTGCAATGGGTCGGACATCACTTCGCAACTAACAACAACAAAGGCTGTTTCCCATGTGTATTCGTTCATGTTATGGTTTTATAACCCAACCAAAAACTCTAGCGCCATATAACAGAGTACAAATTCAAAATCAAGATAAAACAAGCAAAAATGACAAGCAAAGAATAGAAATCTGCCGGATGGCCACCAAAAGCATGTTAAAAACAGGCTGAATAGTTTTGTCCTAAGAAATGTAGGAGGAAACTGCTCATAATCAAGGAGTTTTATAGCATCAGGGCTGTAACAGAGAACAGCTGCTGCCTGGTTCATATCTTACATGGCATAGAGACTCTAAGCCAACTTTCTCGTCATGTTCTTACTGCACAGGCAGTTTCAACTTCGATGAATTGTTTAAGGTATAATAAAATTCTCTTTACACTTGCCTGTATGTTACATAAGGTTAAGAGATCATTAGTTATCTTGATGTATACGTGATGAAATTATCAATTTTGCTATATTTTTGACCATACATTCTCATATGATGGGCAAAAAAATTTCCTTTGTTGTTTGCCGGGATGATATTGGCAGAGATAATTCATCAGACTCTGATAGGAATGCAGTGGCACGTTACCAGCTGATAAATGTTTCAAAAGCTTTTGCTTGCCAGTCAAATAAGCGTATATAGCAGTGATGGCTAACCTTTTTTGGCTCACATGCCAAAAGCGGGGGGAGTGCAGGGGGGGTCATGCATGGGCGTGCCACACCCAAAATGCTATGTGTGCGACCCCCTGCTTTTGGTGCACTTTTTTCACCCTCCCCAGGCTCCAGAGGCTTTCTAGTAGCCTGGGGAGGGTGAAAACAGCCTCCCCCCAACCTCCAGGGGCTTCAGGAGCTTCCCTGAAGCTTCCAGAGGGCGAAAAATGACCTCAAAAGAAGGCCTAAATCAGTTGGCCAGCACACACAAGCGCATTGGAGCTGACAGGGCAACACCTCGCGTGCCCTCAGAAATGGTTCCACGTGCCACCTGTGGCACCCGTGTCATAGGTTCGCCATCATGGGGATATAGTGTCACGCTTAGATTAGATAAGGTTGCAGAGAGGCTGATTTAGATTGTTACTGAGAGGTTGCTCGATTATTGAAGAAAAAAAACCCTGGTTCTTACAGTAGATACCATCCATTAAGACGTGTCTAAACAGTGTGTGAGAGAGTGTGTAATTATATTTAAGCTTGGTTAACTACAAATGTTGGCAATGAACACCTTTTGTAGGCCAGTTCAGCCATGGTTTAATCAGAGATTAAACAGAACAGCAAGAGTTGTCAAAAGATAGCCTCAGTTTTGGAATGCAGTAATTACATGCAAGAAGAGTTGGAAGGAGATAAAATGGAAGGGAAATTATCTGTTATGGCTCGAACATTGATTTGGGCAAGAAGGCATTTTATAGAACCAAGAGAGACTTCAGATGTCACAGAGCTTCTAACTTCTAACACATACAGACATTTATTTTTGGTTCAGTTGATATCTATATGGTATGATAACAAATAAAACATTTGTTCATGGTCTTTGGTAGAATTGTACAATGCATACCCCCAAAAATTGCAGAGATGTCAAAATAATTTCATACTTAAGCAATCTTTTTAAAATTTTGCAGCTTAAAATAACATACCTTTTCATATAAAATGTGGTGCGGGTGAGTTTTTTTTTATTTTTTAAACAAGCATTAACATTTGCTCTAGATTTTATCTAAGGTTGTAAACATTTCCATTGTCTTCCTAACTGTATAATATTTTCTTCATGCTACTATATGTATTAATATGTGCAATTAATTGAAATGAAATGTAGACAGGAGCTTATTGTACTTGGTTTAATAATGAATAATTATTAAACAGAAGGGAAGGTCAAGCATGTTATCTGTCTTGAATCCCATCATGCCCACCAGAGGTCTAAGTACAGCCCACCTTGAAGTCTTTTGACTCTTATCCACCTCCAATTTGCTTTGACGGTTAATACTTCAGTTTCTTGTAGTGAATGTTAGCATGCAACCTACATTCATTTGAACCATCTTGGCTTCAGATTTCCTGTGCTTGACAGCCTAGTTCCTACTGAAATGATAAACTAAACATACCTAGGCTGCATCACACTATAAGTAGCGTTATTTTTTTTTAATCCTGTACATATAAAAAAAAACAAGAATATAATAAGGAGAGCTTGGGCTGCAACATTTCTTTCTAACAAGCTACATTTCTATATATACGAATTGGTGTCATGAGGAGAAAGAGTCTTGGTTTGGAGTCTGAAAGAGTACAAACCATATACATTTTTTATTACCTTGGTGAAATGTTAATCTTATCATCGGGTGAATAGTATTTACTTGCATTCGGTTTGGGATTTATGGTGAGTAATCCTATTTAGGAAAAGTGAATTAGCTTGCAATTTCCATATTAACATCAAAGAAAATGTGAAGCTATCCACATATATTCCTCTGTCACTCTGAGGGAATTGTTGCTACTTGAAGGAGTAGTGATTTTGTTGCTTCAAGCATAAGTGGAACTTGCCATTCATGTTTCCATAGAAACAGGAAAACACAAGAAGTAGGTGATCTTGCCATGCTGTAGGTATTACATTTTTTGCTGTTGCCGTATGTGTCATTAAAATGACTGGTGTAACTCTGACTGTTTTTTATCAAATAGAATGTACACCCTATTAATCTTTGAGATGTCAAACAGTGCTACTTTTCATTCATTTCTAGAATAATATAATTCCTCTTATTTAAATCTGCCAGAAATGCTTTCTTTGCTCATATGAACAAGAGCAAAATTCAGAATATTCTGCTCCAATAATTTGGAGCACATGCAAAGTTTTTAAAAGCATATTTAATATATATTAGAGCTAATGCAGGGTCTTCTGGCACTGCCTTCTACTCATAGAAGGGAGTTCAGTCCAGTACTTGGCATACTCTCTATCCAAGTAGCATGTTAGCAGCAAATTGGAGCTGAAAAATAGCATTAGACATATTCAAAATGTCAATTGACCAGAAATTCTAATTTATTGTTTATAAGAACACATACATATATCCTTGCTTTTTATTTGATTGATTTTATTTTTTATTTTATTTTATCTTATTTTATTATATTTTATCTCATCATATGTATTTTCACTTATTACAGTGTATCTTACCTTACTTCATTTTATTATATTTCACTCTGGTTGATGCTTATGCTTTCATAAGGTCAACTGACTAATTAATAAAGTATTATTGTATTGTGCTGTTTATTATTTACAAAAAGCATGCTGGTATACAATATACAGAAGTGGAAGTATGCTCCCTATTGCATAAGTAAATAAAATTGACCAGGAATGGACAATTTATTTCTATATTCAAACCTGAAATCCTAGTTTGTTTATTGTGCTTATAATTTGGAGGCGTTATTGTTTCATGAAGTTTGCCTTATTTGAGAGTTATTCAACAGAAACTTTGGTTCAAACATGACAATAATCTGCTCATTCCTGGTTAATTTTCCTTGCTTATAGAAGGAAAAGATGAATAACCAATCTGTACTAGTAAATTCTTTACAATAAACCAGGAATGTTGATTTATTGCTACATTTTCATTATATTCAGTTATATGAATCTGATTTATTCTTAGTGTTCTACGGTAGATCTGGAAACTGCAATGTAGCTATCCCTTGATGGCTATCATGTCCATTCCATTCCAGAAAATTTCTCTTGTCTTCAGTTTTGGTAATCCCAGAAATTGGACTTCTGGAAAAAAAATGACAGGCCAAATATGGCTCCATGAAAAGCTGTTCAGACAAGGCTTGAGTAGATGAGATCATCTCCAGATAGCAGCTGTTGATTTTTTAAAAATATATTTTGATTGAAAGGTTTTCTTCTTAATATAAAATACAAATGAAAATAAAGACGGGGAAAGGGGGGGGGGAGAGAGGGGAAAGGGAAAGAAAGAAAAGGGGGGAAAAGCTATGGAAAAATATTTTGGCTTTGAATTTTTTTTAAAAGCACAATACGTTTTTTAAAAGTGGACCCTTGCAACTAAAGATTACAATTAAGACAGAAGAACACAAATTACAGAATGAAGCAAAATATTCCAACAATGGACATATTAAAATATGTTTTGGAAAAAAAACCTTAAAAATTAATTTTAAGAGTATAAACAGAAACATCTGCCTCTATTTACAGACTATTTACAGACTGAGTCTAAAAATGTTATAGAAGAGGAACAAGGTTTATCTGACAAGACTGACACTGAGTTGAAAATGGATTTACAAATGATAAGCTACAAGAATGACATAGAAAAAGATGCTATCTTAGAGATACAAAAGGAACCAGATGTTATTTTAATAATTAAAATATATTAGATGAACAAACAACAAACCAAGAGAGTGACTCAGAGCATTTTCCCATATTGGATCTGCATAAGAGGCTTGTTAAAATTTTGAAGAATATCACGAGAAGAGAGAAAGAAAAAAAAGTTCTAAGGCATTATTTGAATCAACTTAGATTTTGTTAGAAGTAAAAGGAATTAATATAAAGTTGATTTGTTTGATCAAGATTAAAATAAATATATGGTTAAACCTGGTAACCCATAAAGGACTTTTACTGATACCAGGATGGAAATTATTATGCTTTATGGATTTATTTATAGATAAGACAAGGGAAAGCAGAGATCGTTTGTTGTATTTTAAGAGAAAGTGATAAGTTACTAAAATTGTTTATATATGATGCAATTGGAAAGTCATTTCTTTACTTATTACTTTTCTTTTTCCTCTGTGTTTTTCTATTTTTCCCTTCTTTCTTTCCTGTACTTTCTACTTTTTACCTGTATTTTTCACTTTGTACTAGTTTTTATTGTAGTTAGAATCTATATAAATAAAAATGTAAAATAGTTTGTGCAAAGCCGCTAATCTCAGGAAGTACTGCACCGATCGGCACCAAATATTCACACAATGTTCCCAAGGACCTCTGATGCAATCATATGTACATTTTGTGTGGCTGGCACACGTGTGTCATGTGCAATCAGCACAAACATAAAAGGTACACACTTCTCAGGTTTTCACCTACCTGTAGCTCCTCCCACCTGGCTGCTTCTTATGATGCATCACACACACACCCCTCACATTTCCAATGGTCGTTTCCTCAGCAACCGAATAAGCCTCCAACGTTCCCACACTGCATGGAGGCCTACTAGGCACGGGGGGTAGGACACTCCCAGGTAGCCCATTTTTCATCCCAGGAGGCTGTATGGAGGCCTATTAGGCCCAAAAGTAGGCATGGGGGTAGCACACTCCCATGTGGCCCATTTTTGGTCCCAGGAGGCTGCATGGTAGGTATGTAGAGGGTAGAGAGAGGGGGGGAGGGAGGGAGGGGGGGGAAATACAGTAAGTAAGTAGGTAGGTAGGTAGGTAGGTAGGTAGGTAGGTAGGTAGAGGGATATATATAGAGAGAGGGAAAATAAAGTAGGTAGGTAGGGGGATAAAGATAGAGAGAGGGAAAAATACAGTAGGTAAAGGGATAAAGAGAGAGAGAGGGAGAAATACAGTAGGTAGGTAGGTAGGTAGGTAGGTAGGTAGGTAGGTAGGTAGGTAGGTAGGTAGGTAGGTAGGTAGAGGGATAAAGAGAGAGGGGGGAAATACGGTAGGTAGATAGGTAGAGGGATAGAGAGAGAGGGGAAAAATAAGGTAGGTAGGTAGAGGGATAAAGAGAGAGGGAAAAATACAGTAGGTAGGTAGGTAGAAGGATAAAGAGAGAGAGGGAAAAATGCAGTGGGTAGGTAGGTAGGTAGATAGGGGGATAGAGAGAAAGGGAGAAATACAGTAGGTAGGTGGAGGGATAGAGAGTGATAGCGAAAAATACAGTAGGTAGGTAGGTAGAGGGATAGAGAGAGAGGGAGAAATAAAGTAGGTAGATAGAGGGATAGAGAGAGAGAGGGAGAAATACAGTAGGTAGGTAGATAGAGGGAGAGAGGAAGAAATACAGTAGGTAGGTAGGGTTTATACGGTGGTTGTGTGTACGCGTTTGTATGTGCAGGTGTACAACTACACACAGATTGGTTGGCCATTTAACCAGACTGGGCCACAGCAACATGTGGCCGGGTACAGCTAGTCATTAATAAAATTATTATAAAAAGGGTAATCATAGAAATTAATGTTCATTAAGTAGAATGAGATTTTTTTTTTAAAAAACAAAAGATAAGTACTTGTGTTCCTTTTGAAGCACATAGGCAAAGAATGTGTAAAGGCTTACAACTATCAACATTGACAACCATAGCTAAGCTTAGTAACGCTAATAGATCAGTAACAGCTACATTATAGAGTTTTTAAAGGTTCCCCACACTTTCATGTGGTGGCAGATTTTGATATATGGTCATCTGTCTTCAAATGCAAAAATTGATGTAAGAACCACCATATGAAATAACCTGTTTTCCCCAAAATAAGACCTCCCCAGATAATAAGCTCAATTGGGCTTTTGAACGCATGTGCTAAAATAAGCCCTCCACCCAAAATAAGCCCTCCTCAAAAATATTATAACACAGCATCAGCCATGAGGTGACCACGCTCACTGCCTCCTGCACCTCAAAAATAATAAGACCTCCACGAAAATAAGGCCAAGTGGTTGGGGGAGTCAAAAGAAACTAAGACCCTGTCTTATTTTCAGGATAGGATGTCCATGCATTATTTCATGCCATGCAATACTACTTTGCCTTTAATGAAATCTGTTCAGGACCCACCTGTGCTTAAAGATCTGTAGATTCTCTGTCATCCAGATCATGGTTGTCCCAAAGGTGCATTTTCAGGAGGCAACTGGACTTTTTTTTTTTTTTTAAGAAGCTTGTTGGATGAGAAGCGAAACGTCTTCAAAAGGAAAAAGTCCAGTTGCCTCTTGAAAAAGCACCTTTGGGATATGTTTAAGATATTTCTAGGGACGCTTCAAGATTGTTTATTTACACAGAAACACACACCGATTCATACATCCAAAGAGTCAAGGCAGTTTGCAATTAAAGAAAGCAGCAACAAAGTTGAATATAAATATGTGGCTGCCGTTCTGCCTTCACCACCCTAACACCCAAAGTTGTGGTGTGGGGCTCCTGCCCCCTTTTTGAACAGTGAGAAAACGTTCAACATATCATCCTTCAGAGACTTGTATGGAATGGGCTGAATCTTGGTAGGAAAACAATACAGCTCCGCACAAACTTGATTGGCCTTTGGCTTCAGATTAACAACAACAAGCAGTAATGAAGATTAACCAAGTTAAATCTAGCGTTACTCTTTCCCGTCTCCCAGTTGCAGCACTGCCACACGCTCAAGCGAAGTCGTTTCTGAAAATTAATTTCTTTTTTTCAGATTGGATCCGTCTTGCATTGCCGAAAGACAAAATATATTGTCTTTCAAAATTTATCCTGTTTAGCTACTTCTTTAGAGTCTTGGCAGCCATCTGTATTATAAGCATCCAAACCATTTGGCAGTCGTAGCTTCTCTGAGTAAACCTTGGGAATTTTAGGTTGTAGGTTTTGTTTTGTTTTGTTGAATGCTGAGAAATTTCTATCAGGAATTGTACATCCTCCTCATGAAATGAAATTGCAAAGTTTCTTGGCAAGAAACCAGGATATTTAAATTGCTTGTTGAAGGTTGCTGTGTAGACTTTTCTGCATATGAAGATATTTATAATGTTATTTTCCACAGGCAATGCATTTCAAAACTATTAAAGTAATTTGATGCAACACTTATTATCCATTTTGCTGAAGGAAAAGTTGTCTGGTATTCAACTTAATTTTTTCCCCACTCATTTCAGAGTACCTGGAATAACAATTGCTACAGACATCATTTGTGGGTTTCCAGGGGAAACCGATGAAGATTTTCAAGAAACCATGAAACTTGTTGAAGAATACAGGTTTCCAAGTCTTTTTATTAACCAGTTTTATCCACGCCCTGGGACTCCAGCTGCAAAAATGCCTCAGGTTCCAGCTCAAATAGTAAGTGTTGCTTTTTCCTTTTCCTTCTTTAAAAAGTAAAACATTTTAGGTGAAATATTATCCACATGGTATAGATATATTGGATGCTGCTCATTATTATTTTTAAACCCTTTATTTTGCAATAGATGAGAGACGTTATTCAGTTTTATTGACCTGATTTAGTTCAAGGCTTTGTTGAAAAGTCTTACATCATTATACTGTATAAATAACCTACATTACATATGTACATGATGTAGAGAGTTAACTAGTACAACATCAGAACTCTAGTTGTAACATTTTCTATAGCACCAGGTTCCCAAGGATACAAATCAGAGGACAGGAGAGATAGAGCAAAATAATGTTAGAGAAGGGGCATATATCACAGTGAAATGATCTGCTCAAATCTACCAAATAATCTGTTTCCAATCTCAGTGACCAGACAGTGATTCTTTCTGTCTCCCTGAGGATGTCAAACTTTGGTGCATATTCATCCAACCTCACTGATGATGTTACCTAGTTAGGGTAATGAAATGTCTGCAAGAAAACAAGCTAGCTCAGAGAGCACCAAGGACCCCACATGGTGAGGAGAGTTTCTGGTTTTGTTATTTTCATTGACCAAAAATATACACAGGTGTATAGTAACAAACTGGGGAATTTACTCCTTCCATGCTGGTATCTCTTTACACTGCTTGCTAGTAAATTTTATTTCTCTCCTTAGATGAAGAGAACTATTTTTAAAGGAGCAGGGTTTTTTTTTTCTTTGAAAAATTGCATCCATTGGTATTTTCTGAACACCTGAAATATGTTATTTCTTAAAAATCATGTTTTTCTTCTTTCCCTACAGAAGAAACAAAGAACAAAAGAACTGTCCAAACTATTTCATTCATACAATCCATATGATCACAAGGTAAACATAAAATGCAGAATATTTTTAATTACATTATGATATTCATATTATTTATAATTACGTACCATCACCGACCTCCGCCTCTTCCGCCAATGTCTTAAGACATATTTGTTTCAACAAGCCGGCCTAGCCTAACCTCCCATGGGGACATTTAGGTAGTTTTAAATTGGGTTTTTAAAATTTGGTTTTAGCGCAGGATAGGTTTATTTAATAGTTTTTAAAATTATATTTATTGTATTTTGTATGTTTTTAAATTTTCCTGTGCGCCGCCCTGGGTCCTTTGTGGAGAAGGGCGGGATATAAATTTAAATAAATAAATAAATAAATAAATAAATAAATAAATTCAACTATTAAAGCTGAGTAATATCTTGGTCTGTACGTGTTGGCTACAAAAGGGTATTTTAAGGATCCATTGTGGGAAACAGAATCTAAATATATGAAAAACAGTATTTTTCTTTGGCTGGAATTTAGGGCCCTCCATTTTGCTAGCTCTCTTAGTCATTGGATCAATAAATTGTCATGTCTTCCTTTCTTCTTCTTCAGTAGTATGTTTTGTTTTTAATTAAGTCTCAAGAGCTTAGCGGGACTTTGAAACATTGGGTTCTTTTAACGTGGACAAGAATCTTCAGTTGAATTACTTGATTTGTTTATACTGTTCTGGCTGGAATTTCAAACCATACTGTAGACATTTCTGTGGAGATGCTTCTTTCATATTTCCTGTAAGTCAGACATAATTTTAGAGTGGTATGTTGGAGTAGAGCTGCTCCCATGACTGCCAAACTCTGTGAAATGAAATAAGAAGGGGTGGTACAAACCCTGAAAAGTAAAGCTACCACGTTGGATCATCAGCTTCTTAACTTTTCTTTTGAGCCGAGGAAACGGGGATCTTCATTGTGATCTTGTTGCTGTATTTGAGAATCTTATTTTCAGGAAAGGAATTAAAAATACTATAGTTGATGAGTCAAGAAACATAGCCATTGCGCAATTATGCTTAGGGCCAACTGAGGCCTGACATGAGTCTACAATAATGAGGGCATGATTGTAGAGGTGAGTTAGCAGCACTTTATTGCATAAGAGAAGGCAATCCCTGCTCTGTTCTGGATGTTTCTTGTCTTCCACCTCCTCCTCCTCCTCTTCCTCCTTGTAATACCAGGGTTAATAGAACAAATGTCAAAACATGTAAATTGATTAAAAAAGGAAAAAGAAGGGAAACCCATGGAATTGTTTCATTGCATAGTAGAGCAGAAGATTCTTAAATTAAGTGTAAGAGTATCTCAGTTAAAAAGCAAGAGAAGCAACTGAACATCCGGAAACCTTTGAAATATTTTCACCTCTGAATTTTGCGGTGGGACATTTTTTCCATGCATAGTACTGCACCTCCTGCTGTGCTTTTATTAGCACTTCTGGCTAGAGTTTGGTCATTGGTGTCCCTCATCTCCATTCCAATTCATTTCTATTGTTGACCTTACGTATCAAAATATCCTGAAATCAATCTGACTTTGTGAGCAGGTACTTTCATTTTTCGTATTACTCAGTGTAAAAGGTGGAAAAGAATATAAATACTTAGGTTTGTTATTCCAATATTTTCTTGGGTATTTTAACATATCTAAAATAACAAAAGTAGCAGAGATGAATGGCAAATAGCTTTTGAAAGATGTTTTGCAACACTAGAGGAAATCAGCAAAGTCAAAGATATGATCTTCCAAACAAATCTGGGTTCCAGAGATTTGAAGTTTGTATCTATTAATCTTAATTAATAAGTTCCCTTGCCCAGATTCATTCCTGCTACCGGAAGCAGCTCCTATATACAAATCCCATGCAATTGTTTTTAGCTTAAACATTTGCTGTAACCTAATAATGTTCACAGGACGTTAAAATTTCTAGGTTATAGTTTCTGTAATTCAATACATTCATGCAGCTGCTGCCTTAGGGTGGCCCAGCTATTTAATTCACTTTACATATTTTAGTTCTTAATATTTTCCACAGATGCAGTGCTTAACACTATAATTCTTTTCAATTCTTTGAAGTTAGCCGAAATGACTTCAGTGATTCTCTCCCCCCCCTCCCCCCCCCAATATTATGGCTATAATCCAGCAAAATCCTAATCTTTAAAGAAGATAGTGGGTGGTTTGTATTCTTCCCTGTCCGTCTCCCTTCTGTTCAGCGCAATTCCAAAACTTCTTTTGCTTTCCAACTGGAAGAGACGGCTGAATTAGACAGGACACCAAAAGGAGGGGTGTGTGCATAAACCTCTGAAATAGGGCCAAGGGGATTAGCGTAGTGCCAGAAATATTTCCACGTAGCATCTAAATCATACGATGCAGTAATTGCATAATATGGATTTATCTGCATAGCTGCAGGGTTTTTCTTTGTTAGCATTTAGAAATTTAGCTTCTGCAACTTTCTATACAAGGGAAACTTAAGGAGAAGGCACAGTCTAGTTTTGGGTGTTTCAAACACTTGTCTAGTTTGTCATCCTCCCCACAGACATGTGCAAAAATGTGTGCATACTTACTGACTGCGATTGAAGCACCGTGTCCATAAAATAGAGCAGAACTCTTCCCAACCATAAAGTAGAGTAGACCATTCATTCATTCATAAATTCTATCTCACCTTTATTATTTCTAAAAATAACTAGCGGGCAAATGTATGCCCTATGTCCTCCTATTTTCCTCACAACAACAACCATGTGAAGTGAGTTGGACTGTGAGAGTATAACTTAGCCAAGGTCCACCAGCTGGCCTTAACCATGAAAAGGAGGGACTAGAACTCACGGTATCCTGATTTCCAGCCTGTTGCCTTAACCACTAAACCAAACTGGCTCGCTTTGATTTTTTTTTTCATTTTCTTTCCCACTTTTCATCCTGAGCTTTTCAGATGCAAAAACAACATATTTTTCTAGTTCTTAGGATATATCTACCTCGATGAGGCTTCATACCTCAGAGACTGTGAACTGTGAGTTCAAGGACACTATAGTTGTGTTAAAACAAACAAGCAAACAAAATGGCAGAGGTTAATGCATGCCCCAGGAGTCTGTTGAAATCCTTCAGAGAAACAGACATCAGAATTAACAAATAACAATGGGTTTCCTTTTATCATTCTGAAAGTCTTTCTCCAAATTGGGAAAGCTGCAAACTAAAAAATTTCTAATTTAGTTTTTCCTAAATTATGTGGTGGGAATGGATTTTATTCAAACTAAGATACGTTCCATTAATGTATTTGAAAACTCTAAATTCATACCCTGGTTTGGGTTTAAGCAATGTTGTTTCATTTAGCATTTGAAAGTATGAATGAAGGCATTTTTATATTATATATAAGGCCGGTTTGTAACTTGATAATACAGTATGTTTGTAATTCAGATTGTCTTCATTCTGCCATTGTACCTGTTTCAGGGATACTGTTTTGCCTTGCATTTTAAAAATCAACTTGCATTCCTAAATTATGAGGCCTAACATATAAAAAGCTAGCTATTCCTTTTTGATCTCAACTTTGCTGTTGACTATAATTTCTTTCCTCAGTATTAGCTTATATTTACTCAAAACATGCAAGGTGAGCTATAATCCCTATATTATTTCTATTATATATGATATGCTTGTTCAAAATTGTGTGATTATGATTTGTTTTATATTCAAAAAGGAAGTTTCAGTGTTCTTTTCCAATCCAGTAATTACATTGTTAAAATTTCATGTCAAATCTCCATTAAACTGTTTCACTTTCCCAGTGTCAGCTATTTCATTTTTAAAGGTGTTTTCATATATTGCATAGAAGAGTGTGGTTTTCCCCCTGTTTGAAAGCAAATAAGAAACATTTGAGAAGATGAAATGTTTTTTACAGCTTAGTGCAAGAAGCTATGTTCTCCTTGAGGAAAAAATGTTTTTATTATAGCATCTCCCGTCTTGCAAAGGACAATTTTTCTAATGAATTTTAAATTTGTTTCCCTGAGGTAGAGTAGTTTCTACAACTCCTCTCAATAAAAGTCACATGGAAGGACATATTCTGAAGAGTAGCTAAATGGAGAACTGAAACTTATTTAAAAAATTAGTTAACTGTTGATTACAAGAAAAGTTCAGTAATCAACATCTGGACAATAATTTTATTAAGCCAAATTCAAAATTATAAAATAATACCAAAAGCTTTTAACTTTTCAATTGTTCTATTAGCTAAAACAGAAACAAAATAGCTGAAGAGTGGATAGGTAGGATTAAAATTAGTTGCTGTCCATGCCATAAGCTTACATGTAGTTTCAATCTAATGGAATATGAAATAGCTGACAGATATGCACGCTGATTTATGATGTGCTGAGATGGTTTCAGATTATGCCAATGATTTCCCCAAGGCTGCCCTCTCCTGAAAGATAATTTTTGAAATTATAAATCTAGCCTTTCTTTCAGTCTCGTTTCCATATTTTTGAAGGTCAAAACAGCTAGGCAATTTTTACAATAAAGTTTATCTTAGAAGATTTTCAAGCAAGCAATATTTACAGAGTCCTTTGCAGTGTGCATCCCCTTCATTAGGCTTTTAAACAAGGCTAGTCAGTATTGTGTTGCGTCCTAGAACCTTATACTATATTAGGCAGTATAACAAAACCCACTTATGGGATTGAAGCTTGGTTGAGCCTTATGTTTTTTTTAGCTCCCCCTTAATAAGGTCTCTATTCCATGGGTGACTAACAACAATAAGAAGACTCTCTGCTTGGCTAACACACCACAAAGATTATAAACCAGCTATTCAGAATAATACACAGTGTAGATTATTTCCATAGGGATTGTTAATTAGATTGATGCTGTTGGGTACATCATCTCCAACCACCAATTTTTTTCCTGTTATGGTACTGAATAGAGGAGATATCATCACCTGGTGTTCTACTTTCCATCTCTATTCTTCTGCCGTTATGCCCACAAAAGGTTTGAAGATGGAATAAACAAAGGCTACTCCTTTGGGACTGTCAAAGCTAATTATTCAGTAATGTTTCCTGTGGCTCTAAAAGTTCTGTGCTGTAGATAAATTCGTTCCTATTGTTCACATCTCCCTCCCTGCTCTTGGCCCATTGCCTGTTATATTCGGGGGTGGTTGGGTGGGTCCTGTTTAATGATATGTAATGAATAAACATAAAGCTATATTTTTGCTAGCTATATTGAGTGGTTTGTGCTTGCTCTGATCTGGATAGAGGAATTGGCTGGGAGTATGCTAGGTGCAAACCAAACTGGAAATTATCCAGAAAAACTTTCTAACAAATAGAAGAAATGAAAGGATGAGACTCGAGCCTTTTCTGAACATGGGCATGATAGATATATGGAAGAAAATAAGATCAAATCCAGGAAGGCAAGCATGGAAGAACACTGCCAGATGTCTTGAAAAAGCGAGCAACTTGAAGCTTGATAGCTCACCTATGGTGACATCTCCCTTAACTCCCTTCGCTACTTCAACTTCAACTTGAAACATTTTTATGAATGAGTTTTCAAAAAAATCAAATGTGAAATATAAAACTAAAAGTGAACATTGAAACTTGATTCATAGGGTTTAATGACAAGAAGATTTATGATCAGTCTCTCTTAAAAATAGAAGAAATGCTTAACCAAGTAGCTTTATCTAAGCTTGCCTATTTCAATAGACAACACTGGATTTGTCTGCTTTGTTAAATGTTGTTGTTGTTAGTTGCGAAGTTATGTCCAACCCATCGCGACCCCATGGACAACGTTCCTCCAGGCCTTCCTGTCCTCTACCATCCTCTGGAATCCATTTAAGCTCTCGCCTACTACTTTGGTGACTCCATCCAGCCACCTCATTCTCTGTCGCCCCTTTCTTCTTTTGCCCTTAATCTTTCCCAGCATGAGGCTCTTCTTCAGTGAGTTTTTCCTTCTCATTAGGTGGCCAAAGTATTTGAGTTTCATCTTCAGGATCTGGCCTTCTAAAGAGCAGTCAGGGTTGATCTCCTCTAGGACTGACCAATTTGATTGCCTTGCAGTCCAAGGGACTCACAGGAGTCTTCTCCAGCACCATAGCTCAAAGGACTCAATTCTTTGCCACTCAGCCTTTCTTATGGCCCAACTTTCACAGCCATACATTGCAACTGGGAAAACCATAGCCTTGACTATACACACTTTTGTTGTCAGGATGATGTCTCTGCTTTTTAGTACGCTGTCTAGATTTGCCATAGCTTTCTACCCTAGGAGCAAGCGTTTTTTAATTTCTTGACAGCAGTCCCCATCTTTTTTAAATATTCCTCTCTTTTTTTGGACAGTAGGTTTGTATATTATTATATTCAGATGCATTTTTAATCCTGTGTATGATCCACTCACTGTATAAGGTAAAATGTATACATATTTGAAATAATTAATAACATTTATGCACATCAAACATAAATTCAGATTGTGTGTAAGAGTATGTTATCCTCTGATTTCTGGAAGGGTTATCATATTTGGAAGTGGTTTCTGCTGTACTTTGTGAAGTTCTATCCTTAAGATTTTAGATTTGTGTAGGGTGTACTTTGGGAGTTTCTGAAAAATAAGTTGTGTTTCTGACTGTATCCTTAAAAACCAGATTTTAACTTTCTATGGCTATTTCAAGAATCATGTCATGTTAGTTGTCCTATATTACTCTTGTGATTGCTCCAGCAAACTAACTGAAAGAGAAGGAAGCAGGTCTTCTTTTGTGTATAAATAAAAATGTAACAAGAGTTTGTTCAAAACCGCTAATCTCCTAAAGTACTGCATCAATTGCTTCCAAATTTTCACACAACATTCCTTTCAAATACGGCACCAATGATATATATAGATTGTGTAGATATCACACCTGTGCCAGGTACACAGAATGGAAATGTAAAAAATTGTTTAAAAGGTAGATAGATGAATACAGAGAGAGCAGTGGGCCACAAGTATTATGTCATCCTTTATGACATAAAATACTCTGTCCATAAGATTCAAGGAGAAATACAGTAGGTAGGTAGGTAGGCAGTATAGGGATAGAGAGAGGGAGAGAAAAATGCAGTAGGTAGGTAGGTAGGTAGGTAGGTAGGTAGGTAGGTAGGTAGGTAGAGGGATAGAGAGAGGGAGAAATACGGTAGGTAGGGAGAGGGAGAAAGGGAGTAGGTAGGTAGGTTGGGGGTTATACGGTGGTTGTGTGTACGTGTTTGTGTGTGTAGGTGTAGATCTGCACACAGATTGGTTGGCCATTTAACCAGACTGGGCCACAGCAACGCGTGGCTGGGAACGGCTAGTAATATATAATAATGTGTTATTATAGAGCCAGTTTGGCCTAGTGGCTAAGGCACCAGACTACAAAACAAAAGACCATGAGTTCAAGTCCTGCTTAGCCATGAAAGTCAGCTGGGTGACTTTGGGCCAGTCATTCACTCTCAGCCCAACCCACTTCACAGGGTTGTTGTCAGGAAATAGGAGAAGGAAGGTGTGTTGGTTATATTCACTGCCTTGAGTTATTTGTGAAAATAATAAAGGCAGGAAATTAATGAACAAATGAATGAATACTTTATAGTATATATGACATGTAGTGCCTATTTACAGCACAACATTATAAAATCTTGTGTCAGTGAAGTTATTTTATTAATTCACAGAATCACCTTTCACTAAGAGATATTTTTCTGTTTTCTGTAAGGTAGAGATATATTTACAAAGGTTACCATGTGAACCATTCCTGCCATCTTGATTGTATTTTGTTCTGGTTTAGTAGGACAAGATACCTCTTTTTTAAGAGTCATCCTCAAAGCTTTGTCTTCAGCTGGAATGTCACTCATAAGCACCCTTTATAGTATGTGGTGTATTTTAGTGTTGAAATCTATTCACTTGTATAAAACTTACTGATATCATTTTTAACAGCGTGCCTTACATATTCATTCTAATATGTATGTTAAGTGGCTTGTAGAACTATGTGATACATTCCAACATTACCAGGAAATAACTTTTTAATAAGGGATTTTAATCCTATGTGAAATCATTGGGATGAAAAAGCATGGAATAGTATAATTAATGTATAGCTAGACTGATAAATATATAGTTTAAAGTCTCCACAAATAAATCCTTAATGCTTTTACTCTCACAATCATATATTTATGAAGGTATGCATTATCCGCATGTGCGTGTACATATAAATAAATCTCACAGAAATACAAGTGATTTATTTTGAATTTTCACACAAATTTTGTAAATTCCCCACAAATGCTCTTAAATTTGCTAATAGTACATTCACAATGGTTTTTCTTTCTTTTTTTGCTGAGAGGCATTAATCGGGAAGCATCCGTAACAGTTTAATGTAGAAATGCATGAACATTTGTTTTCTTTCACAAGTTTGAAGGGAAAGGATGCATATTGTAAAACCGAGACATTCAGGATTACTGTATTTAAACGGCTTGCGCAGGACAAGTCATTAAATGCTGATTCTTGTGTCAGGCAGACAGTGGCAGCTGCTTATTAATGCATGGCATTATCCCATATTAAATCAGCAACGAATGGACAGCTTGACAGAATCTGTCATCAGAGGAAACATTATTAAAATAATTTCAAAATCCACTTTTAACTCTCTTTTTTTTTTTTGCTACACATTTGGTTTTTTTTTAATCCTTCCTTCTCTGAGCAGCAAACATTGCTTCTTCGGCTCTTTACCGCTTAACAAAGCCCTTCCTGCCAGTTTTTTGGCGACTGTGCAACCTTATTTAGGGTTTGCTCTGCAGATTGTGGCCAAGAGCCTATGAAGAAAATTTCCATTTCCAAGCACATCATTGTAGAGGAGCACTCTGTGGTCTTTTCATTTTGATTGATGGGTTTGGTTTTGCACCATCTGGCTTCTGATAGGCTGCATTAATCATTGCTGGGGAAAGAAAACCAAGAAAATATATTCATGACTGTTTAATGTGTAGACATGTCACCGTTAAGAGTGGTGAGGTGTTTTTTTGAGATATTAGAAACAGTCATATTGGTAGTTAAAAATTAGTTAGATGTTAAATTGTACAGTTTACACAATGATCTGTTTACATATTTCAGAGTTGTTCAGCAACATAATTATGCTTCACTTCAGATGCCATAATGTATACACAATCTATTTTTTTAATGAATTGTTCCTATTTTTACTCATTATGTTGTTCTATATTTATTTAGCATATTTAACACTTCTATTTGTTTATGAATGTGGCGAGTTTTTTAGAGTTGGGGGAAAGGATTGATTTTCAGCCTAGTCCAACTGATTGTTTTGCAGAAGTGTGCAATTTTGACTGTTGCATCCCTTCACTAGATTTATGGGAATTGAAATATAACTTATCTGTAAGATAATAGTTTGGGGAAAGCTGCTTTTGGCAGTATGTACGATCAGGAATATATAGCATTTAACAGCATCTGCCTGTATTCTATGTGAAAAATTGTATTAATGTTTTCGTAGGAAAGCCTTATGACTGTTGTTAAATCCACAGTTCTTGATGTTTAACTGAAAGGTCAAGAATATGCTCACGTGGGTTTCTTTAAGAATAACATTATCACTATTTAAATATTATTTTCTCTTTTGCTTGCTACAGATATTTGATGAAATTAAATTGAGCCTGTTTGGTGAAGTAATCGACAAAATATAATCAGTTAAAATAATTTTCAAACAATTTTGAAGCAGAATTAGCAAATTCATGTGTGTGTGGTGCAAACTTCTTTCACTTCTGCTATAAAACGTTTATTAAGATAGAGCCATGATGGTGAACCTATGGCATACGTGCCACCGATGGTACACAGAGCCCTGTCTGCGGGCACATGAGCCGTCCTCCCAGCTCAGCACCACTGCACATGTGCATGCACCTACCAATGGTCAGCTGATTTTTGGATCTCTGCCATGCATGGGGGTGGAGCGAGCGTGCATGCTTGGGGATGGGGAGAGCTTGGGGGTCTGGCACTCCCACCATGGCTCATTTTTGGTCCCAGGAGGTTGCAGGGAAGCCAAATGGGGCATGGGGGAATATGACGCCCCCTAGGACCTGTTTTGCTCACAGGAGGCTGCAGGGAGGCCTACTAGGCCCAAAATGGGGTACAGGGGTCATGTGCACATACGTGGTTGTGGGGGGAGCATGGGGAGGGGCCACAAGCATGCACAGGAGGACGCTTTTGACATGCGACGACAAAAAGTTTAGCTATCACTGGGATAGAGCATACAGTAATCAGAATGGAAGGTTTAGTATACTTATTTATTTTATTTATTTATTTTATTAAATTTATACCCCGCCCTTCTCCTTGTTAGGACCCAGGGCGGCGCACAGGCATTATATAAAACCATAAATACAATATACATCAATTAAAAATATATTAAATTAATTCACCCGTGCTAAAACCCGTTATTAAGACCATGACCAAATTATAATTTATATTTAAAAGTCAGACGCGGGGGGCTATCCTAGGCCGGCTTGTTGGAATAAGTACGTCTTAAGACGTTGGCGGAAGAGGCGGAGGTCCGAGGTAGTATACATTTACCTTTCGTCCAATTAAAGAAACAACACCTGTTAAGTTTAGTTTATTTACAGCAGTATTTTAAATCTAAATTAGGAAAAAATGTTTAAGGTTTCTTTGGGGCCATACGGCACAATTTGTTTAGGATGGGGAGTTGTCTTACATTTGATGAACTATTTGAAGGAAAACAAAATCAATTCAGCTGAGGTTAGTTATTTTGAGTATTTGCTTCTGTGAAAGTTCAATGATCTTAATCACTGTAGTCCTGATTCTAAAGATTCTGTGTGTTCATATTTTAAATACAATTGTTTCATTGAATATAGTGTTCTGGTGCTTTTTAAATATGAAATGTCTAATATATTAAAGCCAAGAATTACCACCTGGATATCATTTAATATAGAACACATTAACTAAGCCTGTCTTTGAGCTCCAGTGATTTAGTTAGTCGGTTCCTTATAGTAAACTCATTGTAGCTGATAATCTCTTAAAATTGTGAATGAAGCTGTAAATCTGCCTTTTAAAAGCAAAAGAGTGTATTTGAAGTAGAAGAGAAAATGTGCAGCTTAGGGTTTTATTTATTTATTTCTCTCCCACCTTTATTATTTTTACAAATAACTCAATAAAAGTGGGGCATATTCAACACATCTTCCTCCTCCTTTCCCCCCCACAATAATCCTGTGAGGTGGGTTGAGCTAAGAGAGAATGATTGCCCCAAAGTCACCAACTGGCTTTCATGATTTTATGGGCTTCATGGGTTGAGCTGTGGAGTCCTTGGTGCTCCCTGAGCTTAGTTGTTCACTTGCAGATATTTAATTACTCAACTAAATAACATCATCAGAGTCAGTGAACATGTGGCCTGGTCCCTGTTTATATACAATATAAAAAACCAACAAACTATTGCATCCATTGCCATAGCACAGAAACCAATTTAAGCCCTCCAAAATATCTTGAGTAAACCAAAAGACCTAGTAATCCAAGAAGAAAAAGCAGACTCATCTACAATATACAGTGGAAGGATTGTAACAGTTACTATGTAAGACATACTCCACACTTCAACCCTAAACTACATATATTCTCTTTACCAAAAATGCGAAATCCCGAATTACGTACTAGGGCTACTGTATCTGGACTGAAAAAATTTAGGAGGGAACAAAGATACACTGAAAATGCTAACTCTTTGTGGTCCGTATGATAGCCTCACTGTACCTAATACTGCATTTTACATTTCCAGGTTTAAAAAAATCACAGAATCACAGAAAATAAATCATCTGCAGAAATGATTTATACAAGCAGCAATGGCTACTATTTTGGCAGGTGACAAGAAATAAGGTCCAATAAAGGAGAAAGTACTAATCTTATATAAGCAGCCCTAGCATTGGTGGGTTTTTTTCCCATTCTTATTGATGAATTAGGGAACAACTATACACACAGACACCCAGAACTCATGCTACATTTACATATATAGTATAAACTTCCATTATCCCATTTAGCGCATCCATCCTGCAGATTGGCTGGATGAGTGATAAGCAGTTGTCATTGCCTAATGCCCCTCAATGCAAGTTTTGTTTCCGAAATGTAAGTAGCTTCATTATAATCATATAGTACAGTCATCTGCACTATAAAAAAGATTATGAGTTTTATTCTGTCACTCATTTTTGAACATATCTTTTTCACATGTTTTAAAATAATTTATAAAATTTGGGAAGATGATGATGCAGGTCAACAGCTACAAAACTTGCATGGTTTTGCATGAAATACGGTATTGAAATAAAGCTAGATACATTTTTGGATATGTTACTGGTTTTATTTCACAGTATTTGTAACCCACCCAAATCTGAAAGCCAGTCTTGACCCATTTTTGTAGGTAATTATTTTTAAAATTTGTAAAAGCAAATAAAGCAGCCCCCCCCAACAATTTTAATAGAAATAAATCACGCCATAGTTGCCCATACTCTGAACAAGTCTGAGAATATTATTTTCACAGGAAATCATAGCAATAGCATTTTCCCATGCAATTATACCATGATTTGTTAAAACTACATTTCCCATGATGCCCGGGAATCACTATGGAAACCGACACCATCTATTGGATGGAGAAAGGAGAGTTTAGGAAGATGATAGAATTTAAGAAAGTTTGTCAGTATCGAGCCAGTTAGAACCCTGTTTGTAGCAGGGTGATCCATTTTGGCTGAAGTCAGTATGTTTTAGGGCCAGCAAAATTGTCTTGCTTAGGCCAATTTAAGAAGATTGCACTAAAGAGTTGAAGTTTCTTAGGTATAGTCAAGTTGGAATAGAAGAAAGAGCAGGAAAAATAAATGTAGTAACCTAATTTAGGTTACTTTTAGAATTATTTCCGAGTTTTATTCGTCATCATGCGATCAAGAAATTGGGGACTTAAAAATGGCCCAAGCTGTGGTCTAACACTCTCTCCCATGCTTTTTTCTAGATTTTTTTCTTCCCCAACCTGACTTGGATTTAGCTCACTTTCAGATTTGATCTTTCTTTTTCCAGTTTCTTCCACACTGTTTTGATTTGGAATTGAGATCCTATTGATAGATAGTACTGTCCTGTGTCCCTTTACTTTGTTGATATTTATTTACTTTGTAAATATACTTGCATATTTATATAAATTTATAAATTCAAATATAAATGTGTTTATGTAAATAAAGTATACTTATATAAATATTTGTTTATATTTGTTTACTTTATTTTTCAACATGCTCCTGGGTTGGAAGGAATAAAAATAAAGTCTGAAATACAAGGAGGTCTTAAGGAAAATAGCAGCTGATTGGAAAGGCGTTCTAATGATTAAACATTGCTCTGAGCAATTGCTCTGAGGATTAAGAAAAAGGAGAAGTGAATAGGAAGCCAAAGGAACAAAAGAACAAAATAAATGCAGAGGGTATGGACAGTGGTTCTTGCATAGATGATCTAAACACATATATTAAATAGTAATGTACAGTACATTAATCACGTGTCAGAATTTTAATTTTGAGGACAAGACCTGAAACCTAGGAGGGCAGAATAGTACACACCAATTCCACACAGGCATTTTATTATTGTTGTTCGTTTAATTATAATTTTAAATTTATGGAAATGTGATATATTGAGAAATGGTCTCCAAGATTTTGTGTAAGTGTTAAGTAATTTGGGGAGAAAATGTTCTGTGAATATTCAGTTTAGATATTCACTGAATATCTGAGAATATTCAGAAACTGAACTAAGGAACTGATAAAAATTGATATAACAATTCATACTGCTGTGCTCCTGTTCAGGGGTTGATCACTTGTTCAGTTGTTTTCAACTTGTTATGACCAGTGGTGAATTTTTTTTTTAAACTACCGGTTCTCTGGGCGTGGCTTGGTGGGCGTGGCAGGGGAAGGATACTGCAAAATCCCCATTCCCTCCCCACTCCTGGGGGAATGATATTGCAAAATCTCCATTCCCACCCCACTCTGGGTCAACCAGAGGTGAGTATTTGGTGGTTCTCTGAACTACTCAAAATTTCCACTATTGGTTCTCCAGAACTTGTCAGAACCTGCTGGTTGTGACCCAATGAACATCAAAAAGGCACCAAGATTGTCATTAACTGCATCTTTAATTTCTTGTAAGCTTATACATGCAGTTGCAGTATGTCGGCTGTGATATCATTTTCAAGCATTAGGGTATTCTTTCCTAATGCTTACCTTTCCCATTTTGTTGAATAAGCTTTTGCTTATTTATCAATTCTTCTATTTAGCATCCTTATTTTAGTTTATCTAACATTGAATGATTTATTCTTCTTGTAGTCCAAGATATTGCCAATGATTTTTCCTCACCATCACAATTCAAAGACACATTTTTTCTTCATCAAGCCCTTCTACTAGTCTAGCATTCAAACTAGCTACAAACCATGGCCTTGGCAATGCATAATGTTGTCAGTCTAACATGTCTGAACTATTTTTTTAAAGATAAATTGTTATCTATTATATAAATAATGAAAATACTGATGAAACATATTCTTAATGTTGACTGTTAGGTATCCAGTAGAGGAGCAATGGGGAAAATGGCAATGGACTTTCCCATCCTTCATTTTCTATTTGAAATGCAATCAGATGGACATTATGGCAGATCTTCAGCTATAGGTCTTGGAAAGTTGTATCATACCCAGAGGTGGTATTCAGCCAGTTCTGACAGGTTCTGGAGAACGAGTAGCAGAAATTTTGAGTAGTTTGGAGAACCGGCAAATAGGCTGGCCATGCCCCCGCTGCCTCCCAGCCGATCTCCTTTTGTTGCCCTGAACAGGAGAACGGAGCTGGAAAGCGGGTTGTTGGGGTGGGGAGGGAATGGGGATTTTGCAGTATCCTTTCTCTGCCACACCCACAAAGCCACGCCATGCCCACAAAGCCATGCCGACAGAACCCGTAGTAAAAAAATTTGAATCCCACTATTGATCATACCACCGTGTTTGTTCTACATGGCCAAAGAAAGATCAGTGTCTAGTTAATATATACAGTATCGTAATGATGTTTCAGAGGAAAAGAATAGTGTTATGATAGCTGTGTACCGGACACAAATCCTATGGGAGGCATATAATGTCCTGCAGTACTGCATCCGTGTCTTGATTTGTTTTCCAAACCTCCTGTATTTCTATAAATAACTTATGATGCCGGGCTGTTATGTGCTCTGACTTTGGGTGACATAGTGCAGTCACATTTCTCTTCTGAAATGAAAGACTGCAATCTCAGCTCTGTAGAATGCAAGTCACTTTTTTTACAGATGAAAGCACAAGAATTGTTTGCTCTTCGTGGCAAAGATCAAAGGAATAGTTTAATGCTGAAACAGAGACATTCAGACCTCAATTCATTAAACAAATTTGGTTTTTTATTCTCAACTCCCGCTGTTCCGGTGTATTTGCTTTACAGCGTAATAAGTGACACTTTAGGTTTATATAATTTAATACTGAAATACGTGTTGCTATTGTCTGCTAAGTCATTGCCTCTTAAAGTTTTGTTTTTAAATCTTTATATCCTATAAATTAAATAAGCATGCCTGTGCTGTAAAGGTAATAAATGTCCTTGAACTTGACTGTGATACATATGCTTCAAATGTTCTTGAGACTGGTATGTTTATATGTAAAGTTGGAAGCTGCCTAGGACCAAGATTCCTGCCTCCTTTTGAACTGATTGATAGATTGAACAGTGTCAACATGATTACAATGTCCACCCACCATATAAATTTAACTAATAGGACAAAGAGAACATGCTCTATGGCATCTACATTATTGTGATATAAAATATTCGCTTAAAAATAATTCCTGTTATCTTGTTTTCTGTTGCTGCTTTAGCATAGTTTTGTCTTCCAAAGACATGAATTATCACAATCTATCAGGAATCACAATGGATTGTATGTGCTATGTAATACTATGAAATCCATTACATTTGGTTCTGTTCATATTGAAAACAATTAATTGATTATGTGTCATCAAGTTGTTTTTGACTCACGCAACTACTGTATATGCTTTTTCTCCAATGAGTCAGTGTTATCCTCTGTAAATTGTTGAGACCATTTTCTGCACTACTGAACTTTGTCCCACTGTGATTTTGTGTGTGTGTGTGTGTGTGTGTGTGTGTGTGTGTGTGTGTGTACATAGGAAGGAAGGAAGGAAGGAAGGAAGGAAGGAAGGAAGGAAGGAAGGAAGGAAGGAAGGAAGGAAGGAAGGAATAAACTAAATGTAGCAAATTAACAATTAACAGACAAAAGATAAAAGATATATATAATATCTATTGGTATCAGTATAAAGTTAACCCAATTCCTAAACTGATCTTTAATCTAGACCATATAAACAGCTATCACCTCATCTTCTCATTTTTAGAATATAAAACCTTCAAAAATAGGTAACGTACTGTGGAATCTATCCCTGAAAATCAGAAAATAGGTTTCTTTCCAATTATCCTCTGTGTTGTGCCATGGGCTGATCAAATTATAATGACCTGTTCCATACATAATGCTAAACCAACATTTGATTCAAACCCAAATTTAAACCCTAAGAAATGTACTTCATTATTTCCCCAAGTAATCCGCTCCAGATATGTTTTTCCTCTAGCTAGTCCCCCTTCAAAAGTGAATTTTTGCTTGCAACTTTCATTGCCTTCTTTCATTCGCTGCGTGGTATGTTAAGTCACAAGCTCATGCACCATCATTTTAATGTTGTTATGTATGGCTCATTAACAAGCATTTGTGCCTTGCTGTGCTCTTTGAACCCCAAACAGCAACAAATGTTGCTTTGTCACAGTTCTGGAAAACCAAACGACACGATAAGATGAAATTGGAATGGATAAAACCGAGCAATGCTGTTTTAGCTGTGCATGTACTGCAAACAGAGGCCAGTTCTGTAGCAGAACACAATTGTTTCCAGAAAGCAGAAGGAAAGGTAAAATGCCTTGCTAGTATCATCCAGAATCAGAGAACAGATCTGTGGCCAAAATTTTATTCCAAGATTTCTGCCAGTTTAATGCAAATTGCTTTCTTGAAGGCACACACATCAAGAAATTAGAATCTGTTAGGGTCCACTGTTGGTTTCTGCACTCTTATCATAGTTTCTTTATTTACTGAAGCCCAAATTTAACCATTTTTTAAAAATAAATGTGGACTTCTATTTGTTTGTTCCCTTCTATTTGTTTGTTCCCTGCAAGAGCTTTTGTTTTAGATTTTATTTAAAAAATGCTATTAAACATGAATAGTAGTGGTTAACTAGTTCCAGTGATTATTTAGAACATCATAGAGTACAAAAGAATGGGAATCTATATATATATTTATGAATAAAATAAAAGCTAATTAACCCCAAATAAGCTTTCCTAGAGAAGCAGAAACTGCTTTCTTTATAGATGAAATTGGTGTCCTCTGTTTTGCGATATTAAATTTTAACACCATCTGCACCTTGAAAATGATGCTAATATCTTGCACAGTTGGAAACACTTGTTAATGAATGCTTGGGATATATGTTCTAAGGGATAGATGTCATTCCACAAATTGAGTTACCTTGTAAACAAAATGTGGTGAGGAAGATTGTGCTTTTATCATTTTTATGCTTTACCAATTTCATTTCCTAAATATAATCTGCTGCTGTCTGCTTTCATAGGGTAACAATCTTTGACCTTTCCTTTCTGTCTGAAGACAGCTTTTCATAGAGCTAAATAAATATGTTGTGGTCCTATATCACCTTGTGGATGAAATCAGTAGATAACAGCAACATCTATTCAAGATCTTATTATGTACGCCTTGCAAGTTCCTTACATCCTAAAATATTTTAAATTGGGTATATTAGATCTGTAGTGACGTCAATATAATAACAACAAATACTCCTAGTTGTTTTCCCTGCTCAATTCATTATAGAAGATACTTGGAATATATTGATACTTCTAGATCAGCAGTCCCCAGCTTAACAAAGCCTGGCTAAGGAAAGAGAGGAGAACCAGGCCATGTGAATGGCAGGCTGGCACACATGTGCGCACACAGCTTAACTTGCACGAGTGGTGGGCCAGCACCCATGTGCAAGACAAGCTGCACATGTGTGTGCATGCACTCTGGCCTAACGCTTGCACAAATCAAGCTGTGCGCACCGGCCCATCACTCATGTGACCCAGTTCCAAATAGGAAGCAGCCCAGGGGTTGGGGCACCCTGTTCTAGATAAGCTACTTTCCATCTACTTAAGGGTTCGTCTTTAAAGTACTAAAAACACCTTTCTTAAATCAAAGAATGGTTATTTCTACTTCATGCCAATCATTTACTATATAAGCTAAGGTGGTGCTATTTAGAAAATTCTGTATTTCAATAGTTAAATAAACTGGAAAAAATACCGTAATGGTAAAAGAGGTTTCCCCCCCTCCTCCCAAATATAGAAAAAGCTATATACAGATATTTAAAATATTCCAAATAGCCCTGTTTTTCTGAATGCAGGACAACTTTGCATTTTCCTCACCTCTTGGCCATTGGTGTGGTTTGGGTGATGCCCGAAATCCCTATCTAATCTGCCAATAGTGGTTCTTGGTGCTGCTCCTAATGATTGTTTGATAGTTGTTTTACATTAATAGAACAGTTCTCTGGATCCTAGTAGCCCATTCTGTCTGGCGATTCTATTTTTCATTTGATGCTGCTTCCCTCACTCATTTGCAGCCCCCACTTTTCTGAAAGAGCCCCCAGCTCTCCATGGTCGGTGGACTTAATAGAAAGAAGGCCCTTTAAGAAATCAACTATGGAGGCTGCAGAACAGTAACAACTAAGGAGGACACAGGAAAGGGAGGAGTAGGTACTCGAGAGAGGTGGCTTTGCAGAAGTAATTGGCTGTTAATTTAATCTCCCTAATCCATTCTAGATATCCTATTGTGGTTAAAACCTCTGATGAAGCAAGTCTTCAGAAAGCTCAACTGTATTTGACTAGGAGCTGATTTAGGAGAGATGCTGCTCATGGCGGAGAATGAGATATCTGGGTGTATTTATGTGTTGGTGCACATGAGTGGTGTGTGTTTGTGGGGGGGGGGGTTCTAATCCAGCAACGAGCATTACATCCACTGTGACTCAAACAAGTTTCCCTATTCTGCAAAATATTTTTTCAAACACTACCTGAAAAGGATGGTGGAAGAATACAGAGCAAAAAACAAGTTAACCCTTTTATTTCTCTTGCTGGAAAATGAAAACAGAGCTTTTAAAATTTGCCCTAGCTTTTATACTATTTATAATATATCTCTATCTCTAATATCTCTTTATATAACACTATTCACTCATGTTCTACAGACTAGGTAGAGAAGGAAGCATAAATGATCAAGTCTTAACATTTCCTCTGCTTTTATTAATCCTGTGTAAAGGATGGATATTTTTTTAAAATGATTCTATCCATGATTTGGGGGGAAAAGGTACATCCCTCCCTTTTGCTTGAAACCTTGTGGTCAGAGCGTCATTGCCCTAGTTATGGAGAGCAAAATATAAACCCTTTAATTAAATATTCAGGCTTACCAGCGCTCCTTATTTCTTCTTCAAAATCCTAAACGTCTATTTAAGGGAACTATCTAGAGAAGGAAAGGCTCTCTTGTTCTCTATATAATTTGAACTGTGCAAAGGAAACGGATGCATGAATCAACCATACTTCCTCTCCTGCTGTTTTTGGTGGAATATACAAAGCTTATCCATACTGGGGTTGGAGGACGATTTAGAAACAGGATTTAAATCTCTTGTTTCCTCCTTCTTCTGAAGTTTTTTATTTTAAATTTTAGCTGTGCAGTGGATACTAAAAAATTAAAAAAAAGCACCCAACGTGTTAAAAGCTGTCATACTTCTCTTCTGGCACTATAAAGAATATTTGTGCACCTTCTCCCACCAAATCATCTTCTCGAGTGCAGAGAAATATAATGTCCATATTTCCCCACTCCTTGTTTGTAAATATTTTTTATTTGTATTTATCCACAGGCGTTGAGTGATCTGCTATTTTCTAGAGAGTATTAAAGAGAAGAATTCATCTATTTTATTGTTGGAACTGTCATAAGAGATGGGATTTAGGTCTGGGGCTTGTTATTGGGTTTTTGGGGATGTCTCAGGTTAGAATTACTGTCATGTAAGAAATAGCCTTATGACTGACTGACAGTGCAATATCTGAGAAGGGATACAGACTCTCATAATAATGTGCCACTTCATGAGCAGTTTGACTGCTTTCATTACCTGGATTTATACCTCAATTTCCATATGAGAGCTGCTAGTGGTAGGAAAACTGTCAAAATCCAGTCTCTGTGGCTGTTTCTAATAGGACTTAGGAATAGTACTTTAAATATTTTAATTGCAAGAAAACTTTGTAGTTTTTTCAGGAAAGAGAATTTCCAAGTTCCAATTTAAAAATGTTCAGAATGATTGCATGCAACTGTTGAACTCCTGTTTCTTTGCTATGAACAGGCAGTATGTTTTAATTATTCAAACACATACCTAAACACACACACACAGGGCATGGGATACACACACACAAAATGTCATATTGTTAGATAGGCATCATTTTATTTATACCAGTAAACCTCTTGGGGTTTTGGTCAATAGTGTTTTTCATTGGGAATATATAAGTCTGGGTGTGAAAAAAGTTGGTTTTCTAAAATTTATGATATCTACATGTATTTAAAACTGAATATCAGTGTTCCACATATTTGTCAGGATTCTATTCTTGAATTATCAGTAAAAGATCGACCTGCAACGTTGCATAGATTATACTCACCTATAGATTTATAAACATGGAGGATTTTTACTACGAAAGAACGGCTCAGTGGTTTTTGATACAATGGGCCAGAGTTTCTCTTGCTGTCATAGATCAACATATAATAATAACAATTGTGACCTAAAATATTAAAAAAGAAGAATGAAGCTAATGCTTTCTAACATAGAGCAATATAACAATGCTTTACTATACCCTGTTTATTTTATATCCTGCTTCCCAGAAAATAAGACTTATTTCAAAAATAAGCATGTTTTTGCACGTGCCTAATGTAAGTCCTACCCCCCAAATAAGCCCTACTTAAGAACCTGCGCCGCCACCCATCTGGTTGCTTACAGTGACATGGCCACAAAGTGAGGTTGCGCAATGGAGCTGCTCCACATGCCCCACACCAGCTTACCTCAAGGCTCCCACAGCCAGGCCATCCATACCCCAACACCTGCCTCGTGGCCATGTGAAGCAGGAGCCCACATGGCTGCCGGCCCAATTCCGTTTGCTTGCAGGCACAACGGAGCAGGCTGCAGGAGGCCAAGTGGTGTGTTGATGCCACGACTGCAAGGTGAGGTAGCTGTCGGGGCGTGGATGATCTGACTGCAGGGGCCCTAAGGTAGGTTGGTGTACGTGGGGCAGCTCAACCCTCCCCCACCTCACCTTGTGGCTCCAGTACGTCACCCAGCCTCCTGCTCCATTGTGGCTGCGAGGAAGCAGAAGTGGGCCAATGGCCACACAGAGTCCTGCTGGATGGGGCTGTTGGAGCCATGAGGTGAGCAGATGTAAGATTATGGGTGGCCTAGCTGTAGGGGCCCTGAGGTAAACCATTGTGGGGGCATGGGGCAGCTCTACCTCCTTCCCTGCACCGCATGGCCTCCTGCCCCACTGTGAACATGGAGAAGAAGTGGGCCTCCTGTACATGGAAAAAAATAAGACAACTCCCCCCCCCCCCCCATGCTTTCCTTATTGTGGACATAAATGAGCAATATTGTACCATCCTATTTCAGATTTCTGAAGATTTATCCCTAATAAAAAATGTTGTATTCTTTACAGATCAGTTGAGCTGATTAAAAAAGAGGGGTAATTTCATTCAGAATATTATATATGGCGCAATGGATAATTTAGCAGCATACGAAATGTTGATTAAACAAACCCAAACCAGTTCCCCATGCAAAGACAATTCAATCTTGGAACAAAAGTTTGTAATATCTTTTTATTTTCACAACTCCTGATGGCAAGACATCAGGCCTGACGAGAAAAAATCATCTGTACAACACAGGACAGAGAAAATATTGTATAAATATTTAGGGAAAAAGATCTATCCCAAAGGCCAATGTTACAGTGGTGGGTGTTCCTACTCATCCTTCTGTATGTTTAATCTAGGATACATTGCCTGATCTCTTATAAGGCCATCTCTAACCTTCTTGTTATTGATGATTGAAACAAGAATTCACAATAAGATAATTCAGAGGCTGTACTTTTTTCTCTCATGAGTAATTGAATTTATTGACAAGGATTAACTCTGATGGTACTCTCTCTCTCTCAAAATTAGTTTTAGCCAGTATTTTAAATGGCAAATCCTCAAGGCTCCAGCTTGCATTGGAAATGTAGTAAGGGACAAAAAGCATTCCATTAAGTTAGAATGAATTGCCTTCTCTCTTTTTTTTCATTACTTATATGCACTAATTTGTGCCCGTAAGAATATTATGCTCAACATCTTGGTCTGAAAGACCGTACTTCAGGGGGACTTAATTGTTCCCATGGTGGTCATTACAAATTTTAATTATTATATTAGAATTTTTTTCCTGTTATTTTCCAGTATTACAAGATTTTGCATTACAGTTCTTTAGTAGCCAAATATCTTACCTTGTTCAACATGATTTCTGTAGGTTTCCGTTTGTACAGGAGATTAGCCCAATATGTTGGAAATTTGATCATTTCTGTTTTTACTAGAGTTAATTTTTATTTTGCCTTCCCTAAAATAATTGCCTTAAGAATTGTAGGCCTTATTGGAAACCAACTTGTATCAAATCGAGGATAGAGATAAAGCAGAACAGATACTGATTATTTGCTAACACTGAAGGGTAGAATTCATTTTTGATCAAGGTAAGAAGGGAGTAAGACGACAACCTTGTTTAAGTTTTTTTACAATTAGAAGTTGGGCCTCCACTTGACATCAAATCTGCATATATTGTCATAGAATAACATGATTAATCTTAATGAAGCATACATCCATAGATGTGATACTGATTACTTGCTAACACTGAAGAATAGAATTCCTTCAGTGGAATTGGGAAAGGAAATGGGAGGAAATCAGGAAGGAGGAAAATCTACTGAGCCCTTCCATGCACTGCACACAAGAGAAAGTCTTATCTCTCTTGACTACTGCCATTTGCTTTTCTGAATGCAGAATCACTACATCATTTCTGCTTCAGAATAATACAGCCTATTGCTCCATTATTAGGCCAATTAGATGGAATTTAGAGAAACTAACGAATAGCCAGAAAGGTGCAGCCCAGTTGAGAAGCATCTCTTGGCTCAAGGAATCGCTTCAACAGATGGTTTTCCAAACAAATGCACAGTCATCATTAGTTTTCTTGATTTCCCTTTCCAGTACCTTATGCAACATGTACTGTAGATCCCTTTTGGCTTTGAGAAGCTGTTATTAGAGGGTTGGAAGAGAAACCCAGAAATTCTTCTTGATTCTGGTTTCATTCTGAGTTATTAAAAATTTGCTGATGGTGACGCTGCTTTAATGAGAAGATTACTAGACCTAAATTCAGGAAGATTGCAAAACAGGGAATTTAGCCAGAATCTCTAGGTCAGTCCACTGCTTAGCACAACATAACTTAAAATGTACCTTTTTACATAAATGCCATTTATTCCTCCTATAGTGTTTCATCAATTCCTGATTCCTACATAAAGGATGCCTTTTAAAAGATAAAACTAGAAAACGGGGCATCTTCTTCCTAAGGAATATAAAGAATTTTGTGTGAAGAACTTCTTTTTTTTAAAATCGAACATTTTCTAAAAAGGCAAATGGTGCAGTAAGGACTACATTAATACGAAGGCTCCTAGGGTTTTAGAAAGGAAGTACCCACATCAGAATTCGTAAGTAGAATTTATACATTAGTGCTATACTTCCAAAGGAGATTCTAACACATAAGCTGAGAGTTTGTGGTTCTATGTCCAGTTGACTTACATCTTCTGTTGCAGAGTTATGGGTGAAATTGTGATTGTACTGGGGCTAGTTGATGTTTGTGCTCCTGCTGTAGCTGAATCGGGTTCTTAGAATGAAGTCATGAAAACATTCATTTCACATATCAGCAACATCTTGAGTTCTGTATGACAAAATCTCCCTATTGGGCTATTAATATCATAATATATACCAGTGAACACAGCTGCTGGCTTGGAAAAAAAAGTGAGGAGAATTACTAGCTGGTTTGGGAAATAGAGAGAAGACATAACAACTTCATCCTGGGCTCAGTAATAAATCTCTCTAGGAACGCAAGTATGCACTCATAAGCTTAGTAGTGAAAGATCCAAGAACAAGACTTAGATAAGTTGCTTTTATTGCATATACTCGAGAACCTCTTGTAACTCTGAAAATGAACTACTGCAGAAACTATAATTTTAGATATATTTATAGGTCTGCTCCTGAGTTTTGAGCTTCATGTGTCTTCTACCCTGAATGTGGAGGTAACGGACTTTTTGCTTACAGTTTCTCAAACTTAAATGTTGAGAGCCCCTATGCAATGTTGGTTCAACTCAAAAGTGGGTTCCCCCTGGTACGGTATGGTACAGTATGGTACAAAAATCTGGTGTACTGGGCCAGTAGCAATGGTGGCCTGGCCATGCCCCCGTTTGTGGGGCGAAGAGTACTTTCTCCTCTTCTCTGGTGACCTTGCAAAAAAACAAGGTCTCCCTCCCAGATGCTCCTGGCCTATAAAGGCGGCAGCAGAAGCTTCCTTGGGCTAGCAGAAGGATTGGCAACTCTAGGCAGATGAGTTTCTCCCAGGATCTCAGGCTAGGAAATATTTTGTGGAGTGTGGCAGCCTCATATGATGGGGAATGGGGAGAGATGTCCTGCCAATCTTGGGAAAGGAGGAGTGTGATAGCTGCTTTAGTGCACGCCTCCTTTCTTTCTATGCCCACCCCAACGAGCAAAGAAGGTGCCAGCCCCAAACCACCCACCCGCATTCAAACCAGTGGGGGTTTGAATGCAGGTGGGCGGTTTGGGGGAGGGAAGGTCATTCCCAAGGCTTCTTTCCTTCCCTCCTGCAGCGTCAATCATGAGGGGGTGGGCACAGACCATTCAGCGGCAGCAGGGAAAGGGAGGCTTCTTTGCCAGCCTCCCACCTGTCAGAACAGAATTTTTCGCCAACTGGAAGGGGTGTGTGTGAGAGAGGGGGGGTGAGAAAGAAAGAGTAAGAGAAAAAGGAAGAGGAAGGAAGGAAGGAAGGGTGAAAAACAGGAGAGGGACAAACACAGAGAGAGAGAGAAAGAAAAAGAGAAAGAAAGTGGGAGAGACAGAGACACACAATAAAGAAAAACAGAAAGAAAGAAAGAGAGAAAAAGGGAAAGAGAGAGAAAGAGAACTTATGACCACAATTGAGCCCAAAATTTTGGTTACTAAGCAAGAGCATTGTTAAGTCAGTTTCACCACATTTTACAAGTTGGCCATGCCCACCTGGTCACATGACTGCCAAGCCATGCCCACAAAATAGGCCATGCCCTCAGAATAGGTAGTAAAAAAAATTGAAACCCACTCCTAGTTCAACTTCAGAAACTTTACTTCTGGTCTTGCTGGCTTCAGCCTTCACAGTAGTATGGAAGAGGAATTCTGGCTACTCCTTTTGATAGTGAAGATTACATACAGTAGTTTCCATTTTAGGAATTTATTTTAAACCGAACACTATGTTAATGGTTTACAAGCCAATGGTTTCATCCTGATGTACCACGTAGTTTATTTCTGACATGAGAACATCCTAAAATACTATTTGGAAGACAAGAAACCTTGTTTTTCAGTGTGTAGAAAACAGAGTAATTCTGAAATTAGATGTTATGGCCAAAAATGTCCTGTTATAAAAAGTATAAACTGTATTTCCCCCTTTCATTCTTGCCCATTATATACTATTATCTTGCTATAAATTTCTTCTTCACTGTGCATCATTTGCTACTACTGTGGCATCATGAACCAAAAGGGAATTTAAAAATTTAGGACACTTTTGTGTAGTCTTTCTCCTTACAGGAAGAATACCATTTAACGGAGGTGGTATTCAGCAGATTCTTGCCAGTTCTGGAGAACTGGTATTGGAAATTTTGAGTAGTTCAGAGAACCGGTAAATATCAGCTCTGACTAGCCCTGCCCCCATCAATTCTCTGCCTCCCGGGTCCCAGCTGATGGAGAGGAAATGGAGAATTTGCAGTAACCTTCTACTGGAGTGTGGAGGGACTGGAGATTTTACAGTATCCTTCCCCTAGAGTGGGGTGGGAATGGAGATTTTACAGTATCCTTTCTCTGGAGTGAGGTGGGGATGGAAATTTTACAGTATTCTTCCCCTGCCACACCCGCAAGCCACACACCCCAAGTCACATCACACTCACCAAGCCACACCCACAGAACCAATAATAAAAAAAATTGAATCCCACCACTGATCTAAGTATGTGCACCAAGGAACTGGAATGAATTATGGTTTTCAGGAGACTTCTGCATTGGAAATTTAGATTAGACACGTGTATGTTAGAAAATACAAGTGTTTAAAAAGCGCCAATTTTGGTATATAGCAGTTAGGGTATTCAAATTAGCAATTCATATCCTCCATTAATCTATCAGGATTGGTGATTAAAACTCTCATTCATTCAAAATGGTTGCATGTATAAACCAGTGTATACTAAAAGGAATATGTCTTCCTCAAATGAAATTAGAGTTGTGACTATAGCAAAAAAAAAAAAGGTGATGGAGATGAGGGGAGGTTAATATATAAATTAAATACAAGTTCTTATATATTTCATTTTTAACATAAAATCCAGATAGCAGCCAGAGGGGGAAAGATAGCTGCAGAATTATAACATGAATCTGATGCAAAGGATGGGTGCGTTTTTAGCCACACAGCTGTCTCTCTCAATAATCTTGATATATTGCGTGATAAGAGCAGAGTAGGAAAAGTTCATTTTACAGATTTTCCTTTCAATAAGGATTTCGGTTTATTCCCAGTAATATCAGACTATCCCACAAAGTAAATGTTATTTCCCTTATCTGCATGCCAAACTGACTTCACCATCTGAAAAGCTTAAGAACTCAATACATCAAATTACCCAGCTCAAAACCGTTGTCTAGTTCAGGCCATTTTGCCCTGTCATCCTATGACAGGATGTCAAAGCTTTCCTTTCCATTGCCAGCATCTGCAGGAATCTGATATACTACCTCCTCATACCCTGGGGGTGGGGGGTGGGGGGGGACATCAGACAATGGTGATGAAAAGCAGCAAGTCAGACAGCTGCAGAGACTGGAGGTTGCTATAGCTGGATTGCATCAGCCATATGCTGAAGTCCTGCTCCCTATATTTCTTTATTCCATTTTATTAACGTGAACATTCTGTTCTCCTCACAACAATTGTATTTCTTATCTCATATACTTTTGGTTAATTTAAAAGCAATGGGGATCATGGAACCAAACTTTGAAGATTTCCCCTTAAACATTATATACTACTGGTTGACAGTGAGGATTTTGCCACTGAGGAGAAAAGGAGCAGCTTCAAGCTCATACTCGCCTTGCAAGAAAATAGCGAAGAGCTTTATAAATTAAAAAGAAAGGAGGGGAGGAAACACCAAGAATATTGCCATTAAGAAAATGAACTCTCGAGTATTAATTCTAGCATTAGGAAATGGCATTAATACTGCAGGCTAACTCACTGCTCACTCCAGGAGTTCGATTCTGACTCAGCTTTCCATTTTTCTGAGGTCAGTAAGACGAGGACCCAGATTGTTGGGGGCAATATGATGACTCTGTAAACCTCTTAGAGAGGGTTGTAAAACTCTATGAAGTGGTATATAAGTCTAAGGGATATTGCTATTACTGAAACTGACAAAAAAGATAGGGGACATTGTAGCAATAGCATTTCGATTTATATACTGCTTCATAGTGCTTTACAGCACTCACTAAGCAGTTTACAAAGTCAGCATATTCCCACAACAATCTGGGTCCTCACTTTATCGACCTTGGAAGGATGGAAGGATGAGTCAACCTTGAGCCGGTCAAGATCAAATTCCTGACTGTGGGCAGAATCAGCCTGCAATACTGCATTCTAACCACAGCACCACCATTGCTCATGATAAATTAATAAGTAGCAAATTAAAATCTAATTTGAATGATAAAATCTTATCTAATGATTGCATGGGATTCTTCTGTAAACCATCGAAAAATATGATCTTTGGAAAATATGCTTTCAAAACAGCAACTTGTATGTTGAAACTTAGAGATTTAAAAGTCAGATAATGATTTGGGGGAAAGTAAGCTCAGTTGAAAATGACTGAAAAACTGAATAAATGCTTTATTTGTAAGGGTTAGAAGGATCTGAGAATTACTGGAGAAATGGGATGTTATATTGTTTCTTGAAAAGATATTCCCAGATTTACAATGAGGCTGGATAAGACCGAAAAAGCAGCCAAGACAACTATCTTCAGATTTATATTTATAGGCTTCAATAAAAGTTCTAAAAAGAGGCAATATTTCAGCAAGGAAAAGAGATAAAAAAATATGAACTGTTTCTGCATGTGTGTACATCTTCACTGGTGATCCCAGCAGAAGTTCTCTCTGGGCATACAGACAGAAGTAACTGCTCCGGAGTGCAAACTACCCAAGCTTTGCAATATATATAGCTGTTTTAATGCTTCAAGGAGAGGACCTCTGTGATAACATACATTGCAATGCACCATTTCTCAATTGTTTGCACTGCCTTAAACAAATATCATTATTACAGTAAACATCACATTAAACACTTGAACTATCAATAATTGCGAGAGTTTTTGGGAGAAGAAAAAGTTTCTTTAAAACTTGAAAGATAATGAGGTCAATTGTAACCATATGGCAAAATGTCTATGGGAGATCAGAGCTAGCTATAGAGAAGGTCGAACAATAAATCGCCTTTTGATGTGACCTCAGTATACTTAGGCAAACTTCCACAGATAGTTTCCTTTGGGGTGATGGGAGAATTATCTAAAAGCATTGTCTTCGTTAACTCACTCCCAAGCATATAGTGCTTTGAAGGTAATTATAAACACTTTGCATTTTTACCTAGATATGAAAAGTCAACTAATAGATGTTTTTCAGCCTAAGTAAAAGACAGTAAAGTCTTGCAGAGATCAATTTGGCTACATTGTCCAATACTGATTGACAATTTCAGACTAGATAGAAATAGACCCCAGATAGAGCATATTGCAGTATTCAACTCTGGAGACTACCATTGTGGTCACTGTGGTTTAAGGTTTTTTTCCCCCAAATCCTTATTCTAATTAAGGCCAGGACACTGTAAAGCAGGGCTGTCAAATTTGTGGCCCATGGGCTGGATGTGTCATGCGCTGGCACACCCAGATGAGTGAAGAGGGAAAAAGTCATGATACATCATGTGACGCTGCCATGATGACACGAGTTTGACATCCCTGCTGTAAAGTTCAGCGAACTAGATGCAGTTTTATTCCACCTTAACTCTGGAAAAACAAAGTCAAAATCTGAGGAGGAAAATAATAAAGAAATTGAACATTGGTGGAATTGGGGGGGAGTGACTCAGGGATGGGACAACAAAAGATGACATGGGTGACATGTATAAGATGACATCATACAACTGCTGCAATTTGCATATGTGTGTTGAACATGATGCAAGTACATAATTATAGCTATGACTTCATTATTCACCTATGCTCTTATTGGTGTCCCTGTAAGGTTTCTTACAGATGTCACAGTTTGGCATGGCATTCTAGTACAGTTCAGCAACTGTGTTTCCTTCAAGAAATGAAGGAAACTTGTCCTGGAAGTTTGTACCATGTTGGTAGGACAAGGTGTTATTCAGTTAAGCTCATGGGAAGAAGACTTTGAACAGGCAATAGAAAGCACACAATAAAACTCTATAATTGTTTAGCACAGGTTATGGTGATGGGCATTAACTTGAATGCCTTTACAAAAGAACTGGATAGATCCGTAGAAAACAGGTCTATCAATGGTTGTTACTTTTGAAAAGTCAGAGTTAACTATGGATTATCGCTCCAAATATGAGCAGCAGGAAGGGGTGGGTTGCTACACGTTTGCCCGGGTTCGGGAGAACCCACAGCTAACATTATGGCTGATTCAGAGAACCTCCAAATCCCACCCTCCCCTCCCCAGGAGTCTCCATATGGTCCATTTTGGATGCGAGGTAAGCACAGGCAGGGGGAAAAAAGGGCCTCCCAGAAATTTTGGAAGGCTGGAAATGGGCCCGTTTCCAGCCTCTGGAGGGCCTCTGGAGTCTGGGGAAAGAAGTTTTCACCCTCTCAGAGTCTCGAGGAAAGCCTCCAGAGCCTGGGGGAAGGTGAAAACGACCTCCCCCCCTTGTGGTGCAGGAGACCAACTAGGTCAGTGATGGCGAACCTATGGCACACATGCCACAGGTGGCACACAGAGCCATTTGGCAGGGCACGCGAGGCGTTGCTCTGTCAGCTGGCCAGCGCACACACGCTTGCTGGCCAGATGATTCAGCCATTTTTAAAGCCATTTGTCACCCTTCCTAGGCTTTATAGGAACCTGGGGAGGGCGAAAACAGCCTTCCCCCCCCCCCCCAGAGGCCCTCTGGAGGCTTCAGGAGCTTCCCTGAAGCCTCTGGAGGACTAAAAACAACACTACGAGCAAACTGGAAGTCACTGTTTTCGCCCTCCCCAGGCTCCTATAAAGCCCCCTGAAGGTCCCTGATGGCTCCAGAGGACTAAAAACGGCCCTATGAGCAAACCGGAAGTTACTGTTTTCTCCCTCCCCAGGCTCCTATAAAGCCTCTGGAGCCTGGGGAGGGCGAAAAAAGCATATAAAAAGGGGGCGGAGCACCTGTCATGCGTGCATGCGCCCTGGGTATGCACATTGCATTATGGGTGCGGCACACCAGCGCACGACCTCTCTGCGCTCTCCCCCCCCCCCCTTTATGGCACACGAGCCTAAAAAGGTTTGCCATCGCTGAACTAGGTCATGCCCACACAGCAACTGGGCAGAGAATCTGTTTCTGAAATTTTTGAAGCCCACCTCTGGCTGCAAGTGACAGTAACAGGAAAGGGTGTGTCTCCATCTTTGACTTCTGAATGTCCCAGAGCATCCATTGGCAACTGTGAGAAAATACTGGATTAAGATGAGCCTTGATTTGAACCAATAGAGCTATTCTTATCTGTCTGTCTTGATACACCTATGATAATATTGCCACAGAAGCATTAAGGATCTTTCAGTCCCCAAACAGCTCATAATGGCCTATCTATTTAAAGATACCATTTGGGATTGGGGGGTTGGATGCTTATTCTTAAACTGCTTCCATACAGCTGAGGGGAAAACTACACAGGTCTTTTCCACATAATTGCCATTCATCTTCCACGTGATTGGCTCTTATTCATTTGTTGGACCATGGAAACATTTTCCCAGCCTTCACAGATTAGATGTTTCTTTGAAGCTTGGAAAACCCTTAAATGTTACTTCTGAGGGTATAAAATCAACCAGAATAGAAGTGAAGGTCTTTTGATCCAAAATAAAAGGTAAGTTACAAATCATTTGCCCAGCCATTTGCTTATATTCTGGCTGTCTGCTCTGGACCCTTAATAATACAGATTCAACCAAAGCTTTGTAGATTTATTGAGGTGTTTCCATCGGCATTCTTCATTTATACTTTCCACTTTCACACCCCATGCAGTTCTGATTTGATGGACTGCTTCTGATCCCTAGAGTTATGCTCCTGGTTTTTTGACAACGGTAGTTAAAAATAGATGCTATTATTTATAATCAATTTCATAAAATGCAATTGGATTAAACTGAAAAATATTGATTTCTCTGAAGGAGATCATACTGCTGAATGTTTAGCTTTTGCAGCCAATATGGTTCTACTCCTGCAAATAATTACCCTAGATCCATAAGTTTGACCTTGCAGATCACTTAGCAGCTGCAAAACATTTGATTTGATAACTGGAGACAACTGAGAAGCTAGAATTGCCATATTCTATTTATTTACTGGAGTCATTCTGTGCTTTTCTCCCCATCACCTTAATTGTGTTTTGTGTCCCTTTTCCAGACCTGCAGTTTCCTATTTGAAATGCAACAATCAGATCTCTACATAGTATGTCAATGCAGTTTGGCACAACTAAGATTTATTACAAGAGCAGTTCTAAATATATTTACAAGCATTCTCCTTACCAAAAACTAATTGTTAAAATTGTTTTTCAAGTTACATGCAGCAATAATTTGAAATATGTAAAATGAAGTCTTCAGATTATTCATTGGTCACTTCAGTTTTTAAGTGCTGTTCCCAGAAATTCCTTTTACCACTGAAATTCTAGTGATTATAGATCCTTTTAACTTTAAGCCATTGTAAGTCAAGCCAGATCTCTTTCATGATGGTGAGAACTCCTGGTCACCTGTCCCTTTGCACTTAAAGAAATTAAATGAAATTAACCTTAGTTCTTAGGTGACTAATAAATCAACTCACTGCTAATTAATTTGTATGATTCTTTTTTAAAAAACAAAAACAAATTATTTCTGACTTGGTTTGCTAAATAAATATACTGGTGATGAAGTTGGATTTCACTGGAGAAATTGTGATCAAGTCTCAACTCAGCCAAGAAAATCATTGGCTAATTCTGGGGTTGTAATTCTCTCTCACACTCTCACGCTTAAGGACATAGTGGCTGAAAGGTCGGCGGTTCAAGTCCCTAGAACCACATAACAAAGTGAGCTCACGTTAGTTGTCAAAGCTTCTGCCTAGCGAGCAGTTTGAATGTATGTAAATATGCAAGTAGAAAAATAGGAACCACCTTTGGTGGGAAGGTAACAGCATTCCGTGCACCTTCGGCGTTTAGTCACGCCAGCCGTATAACCATGGAGACATCTTTGGACAGCGCTGGCTCTTTGGCTTTGAAACGGAGATGAACTCCGCCCCTAGAGTCGGGAACGACTAGCACATATGTGCGAGGGGGAACCTTTACCTTTACCTTTAATTCTCTCACACACTAACCTGTCTCATAAGAACAATCTCAACTTTTATCCTCTTATTCCAACACAAAACCAGGGTATAAATATAAGAAATAAATGAAATAAATATGCTCCTTTAGTTATAATGGCTTGGTAATTTGTTTTGTCTAAACCATTGGGTACATTTTTCAACCATTTCAAGACTAAAGAAAGCTCTTGGGACTAACTCTATACTTCACCATATAAATCAAATGCTAGGATTTTCAGACTGCTTCTCCAGTGACCTTTTGGAGGAGGAAATCAATGGGAGAATCTGATATTCTTATTTTGGTTGACAAATGCTGTGGCGGGAACAGATTGATGAGAGGCCATTCCCTTATGCACAATATCATTTTGTAATTATCTAAAATGCTTCTGTAATACTAACCATCTTTAACAATATATTTGCACTGGAAGACTATGGAAGTGGCTTCCAAGGTTTTTTGGAAAGTAATTCTAGAAATTGGAGATTTTCTTCTTTTTAAAACTCTTTAAAAGTCTACCATACTATTTTGCAATAATTCTAGATGAACAAACATAAAATAGGCTTGGTTTATAGCATACAAACGTTAGTTAATTTTAAGAGATTTGAACAGTAACCTTTTTTTTCTGGTCTAGGATTCTTTTGATTTTCATTCTGAACATTTACTGTGTGCAGTGGTGAAACTCACTTTTTTTTACTACCGGTACTGTGTGTGTGGCTTGGTGAGCGTGGCAGGGGGAGGATACTGCAAAATCTCCAGTCCCATCCCACTCCAGGGGAAGGATACTGCAAAATATCCATTCCCATTCCACTCTGGGACCAGCCAGAGATGGTATTTGCCAGTTCTCCATATTACTCAAAATTTCCGCTACCGGTTCTCCAGAACCTGTCAGAACTTGCTGAGTTTCACCCCTGACTGTGTGCCTTGTCTTTCTGTTTCTTGTTTTCTAATACTTGCACTTTCTGCTTGTAGTTTTCAGTGCTTATGTTTTGATTTTTCTCCTTTCTACTCTTTATTATTCTCATAAATGCTGTTGTGAAAAGAAAAAGAAATGGGAATTCTACTCCTGGTGCTTAGCTTACAAGTTTGAGAACCAGCCTTGTGGCAGAATACAAAGGCATCGTTGCATTGTTTCACCTGACCCAGTTCAATTGGTCTTTCCCAATTATGTTCTCTCCTGTTGTTTTGGATTGTATCTCCATCAGTTGCAAACAGATTGGAGCTTTGCTAAAAGAAGACAATATGATTGTAGCCAAGAATCTGTAGGAAACCAGACTGTGAAGTAACATAGCTGTTGCTTCTTTCAATAGAAATCCAAACAGTTGCCCAGAACAGAGGTAGCCTCTTTCTCAGCTGTATTTAGAGTTAGAACAGTTTTCTTGGCATTCTACACTGAGCAGAGGGTTGACATGAACACCAACTCTCTGATTTTAGTAAGTTGAAACCTTTGAATCCTATTCTCTTTGGCTGTCTGTTGCTGTGAAATATTTACTTAGTTATTCTAACATTTCAGTTGCATCTACAATTTTGGAATATGTTGACACAAAGTAGGTTTTTCTATTATAGTGTACTTATTTCATCCTGAACAGGAACCTTTTTTGCCATTATCAACATTTATTAATTACCTGGAAAGATTGTTCTTGTTGTTAGTTGTGAAGTCGTGTCCTCCCCATCGCAACCCCATGGGCAACGTTCCTCTATCCCTTCCTGTCCTCCTCATCGCAACTGCTTCAGTGACTCCATCCAGCCACCTCATTCTCTGTCGTCCTGTCTTCTTTTGCCCTCAATCTTTCCCCTCATTAGGCTCTTCTCCAGTGAGTCCTTCCTTCTCATTAGGTGGTCAAAATAATTGAGTTTCATCTTCAGGATCTGGCCTTCTAAAGAGCAGTCAGGGTTGATCTCTCCTAAGACTGACCGGTTTGATCGCCTTGCAGTCCAAGGGACTCACAGGAGTCTTCTCCAGCACCATAGTTCAAAGGCCTCAATTCTTTGGCACTCAGCTTTTTTGGTGGTCCAACTTTCACAGCCATACATTGCAACTGGGAAAACCATAGCCTTGACTATACGCACTTTGTTGGCAGGGTGATGCCTCTGCTTCTTAGTATATATAATTTAGTATATATAGCAGGCCTTTAGGTAAAGTGATTGCATTTTATAATCCCATTTATCATGCACATCAGTAGAACTTTCCTGGATTTACATTAGAAAGTACCCTTGAATGGGTATAATAGAAACTGTTGATTGTTTCTCTTAAACTTGGTGGAAAAAAATTAAATATTTAAGGCTCCTTCTGGATGTGTTATATACAGCAGAAAAAAATAGATTTACAGAAATGTATATTTACATACATTTGAAATGTAAATTCAGGAGTGTTTTTAGGAATTCTGATGAACTTCACCTTAATAGTTTTATATTTTAAGAATTAAAAGAGTAAAAAAATGGAAACTATGGATTTCTTTAATTGAAAATCATTTATATTATATTCCCCTATCACTGTTCTAGTAGATTTGTTGTTTGAAAGGCCATCTGAATGCTATAACTCAGTGTAATCTAAAACTGTATATATCATACCCTGGAATTTCCCTGATACCATTATAGTCTGAATTACATGAAGTTGTACATGGAGATATGTTCAGGCACATCAAATGGGACTAAGTGTGCATATTTCTTTTATATGAGATAATATGCTATTTATATTTTCAGATGTCATACAAGTCTAAGGACTAAGTTTCTTAAAGTAATCTTGGTCTTTAATATGCAGCAGTAAAATAAACTCTTAAGTGATTAATTTAAAAAAATCCTTGAAATATACAAAATATGGCTCATTAAGTTTTGAATGAAATAATTCTCCTATTTCAATAAAAATATTTTTTCTATTTCTATCATCTATCAATCTATCATTTCATTTTTTTTATCTCATACCAGTATTTCAGCATAAGAATTTAAGATCTAAAATCAGTTTTAGTTGTAGAGGATGGGAATTTGTAATGTGTGTTTGTGTGTTGGTATTCTTTGTCTATTTATATAGCTATTAAGCTGCATACAGTATTTTGGAAGTGCACTGCTTAATACGTTTCTTGTAACATTGGGAAAGAACCAGGATGATCATTGCTTAAAGGGAATTTCCTCTTCACAGTAGGACTATTTAAGCAAGCCATGATCCATTAGGCAAATATAACATATTGATTTTTCTAAAAAGTGTTTTGAATTATTATAGAAGTAGCTAGAAGGGACTCAGTGGCTAAGATGCTGAGCTTGTCGATCAGAAAGGTTAGCACTTCGGCGGTTCAAATCCCTAGTGAGTGAGCTCTCATGACTTGTCCCAGCTTCTGCCAACCTAGCAGTTCAAAAGCACGTAAAAATGTAAGTAGAAAAATAGGGGCCACCTTTGGTGGAAAGATAACAGTGTTCCGTGCTTCTTCGGCGTTTAGTCATGCCAGCCACATGACCACGGAGATGTCTTCGGACAGTGCTGTCTCTTCGGCATTGAAACGGAGATGAGCACCGCCCCCTAGTGTCGGGAATAACTAGCACATAGGTGCGAGGGGAACCTTTACCTTTACAGGGCCACCTTAACAACATTATGGGCCCCCGGGCAAAGCATTTTACTGGGGCCCCTATGACAACTACTCACAGGAATACAAATGTAAATGGTTGATAAAATTAAACATATATTTGCATGTTAGTATTAATTTAAAAATGCAGTAAAATGTAATAAATATGTTGCTGTATTTGTATGATACAAGGTGCATTAAAGGGTTAACAGACACAGATTACTGGGGGGGGGGGGCTCTGTTCGTGGGGCCCATGGGCAAGTGCCCACCAGGCCCATGCATTAAGACAGCCCTGTACCTTTAGTATTCTTAGGCCCCTTCCACATATAAGGACTACACCTGTCTATGTTCTTTCTCTGTACCACTGTTTTTCTCACGCATACATATGCTATCTTTACTTGGAAAGCTAACTGATTTAACATTACTTTGGTTCCTGTTTCAGAGGAAACGGTTCAAAACAGTTCAAATTTCCTCTGGGGCTGCAGAACAGGTAGTTTCGTCTTGGCAGAGGTTCTTAACTCAGCTTGACACCTGAATCCTCTTCATCCCTATGTTCCCAAAGCCTTGCCAGTCCTACAGAGAAATTGGCTTTCTCTCTGTTTTGGTTTTCCTCTCTAAACCAGGATGAGAGAAACAAGGCTGAAATTGTTTGCAGTTGCTGGAGCAAAAGCCAGCAGTAGTTTCAAGGAAGGGTCTCTTGTAACTATTTTATCTAGCATACTTGTCTACATTGTGATATCTAAGTTACTAATTTTAATGGAAATCTGCTGAAATTTAACCAGCTTCTATGTAGTCATCCCACAAATTATTTTTTAAAAATATGAAAGTTCAGATTTTGTCAGGGCAAGAATTAATAACTTCTCTATGAATTTTGTAGTTTGTTTAGATATTTCAGATGCCAATGGAAAATAAATTTCACTAATGCATAAGTTTGAAGAATTGTTTATAATATTTTTCTAAACCTTAAAAAAATTGTTAGCATTACTTGTTTTTACAATTACATTGTTTTTACATTATAATAGTATGAGTATTTAGTTCAGTAAAATATTATCGCTATTTAAGGTGTATGTGTATTCTGATCCAAATGAATAATAGGGGTTATTGAAATGCTTCTTGCTAACATTTCTAACATTATTAGAGATTATTTTGTAAAATCTTCCAAAAGCAATAATGTTGAAGTGTATAAAACCTACAACATTTATGCATAGTTGGTTTCTATAATTCTTAAGATTTTGCATCTCAGCAATGGCATTAGTAACCAATGCTATTCCATTATAATCAAATGTCATTAAAAGTATAAAATTCAGAATTCAGATTTTATATCATCTAGTTGGTAAAATTCAGAATTTATATCATCTAATTGGTACAAAAAACTGATCCAATCCCTTACTTTCCTAATTAATCATTAACCAAGACAATAAGTTTTTGTTACTTGACCATTTACGGTAACTTCATGTTTAATAGAGGTTGAGTTTTCTTTATTTCTATTTCATTCATAAAATGGAAATGCAGAATTCATAAAGCCAACATCTGTTCTGATTTCCAGCCTACCGTCAAGAAACTAAACAGACTATTTATGATGAATTTTTGGAAACAACTGAAAAGAATTCTAATTTCCTGGCAAAAGGATAGTTGCATACTGGACAGAATTACTAGATGGGTCAATTTCAACATGTTATAGTTACGGAAAGTATACAATTTCATGCTCTGGAATAGTGAAGCAATTGAGCCAAACATGCTGAATCTATTTAAACAGGACCTGCAAAACTCAGGAAAGAAGCACTGTATTTTTTTTAAAGCATTACTTAACAAAAATTTCAAAATATTGATTCACCTTCCCTCCATGGAGAATGGAGAATATATTATACAGTTTAAGTTCCTATTAAAGTTATAATAGTGATCATAGTTCGGTATTATATCCCTTTATAATATTTTATGCTTGATCAAAAATGGCAATGTGAATTGTTTCCTTAGATTGCTGAGCATATTTTGTACATTGATGTTTAGTGTAAGTTGCATATTGTGTCATATAATAAAATTTCAATATCTTATGTACATCATCTTCTGAAAGTTTGCCTCCAGTTATCTATTGCTTGAGAAATGCAAATTCAATATATAGGTTGGGAGTTGATTCATGATATCTTCATCAAGCTATCTCCCCACAAGTGATGCGCATCTGTTATACATGCCATTCTTTTCTTCAAGCTTTCATTTCCTGATGTGGATTCTGGAAGAAATTGATAATATTGTTTATAATGATTAGGAATTGAACATGATTTTTTCTGATTTTTCATGAAGCTGACTTGGCTTCTTCTAAAACTTGATTCATTCTAAAATTCTAGTATCAGCTATCTGTGCTATTCACAACTATCTGTGCTGTTCACCATATCATAATGGCCTTCAGCCTAGGTATCCATCTTCTAGTCTATCACTTTTCTACAAGTAGGAGTCACGTTCTCCATTGTCCTGCCCCAGTTCACCTCTATTTAACAATCATATTATCTTTCTTCCCAATCAAAGCTTCAAGATTTCTTGGAGGGCTTCCTTTATGTTCAGTTGAATCATTACTACATAGACTGAAAAAGGATGCATCAGAGGTTTTATTAACTGTGTCATTCACCTATTACACATTATTCAATTGCAGAGAAGAATACTCAGACAATTCATAACTTGACTAAATTTGTTAATTAAGGAAAAGTAGGGTTGTTTTGATTTTCTCTTTGGTTAATGAATTCCTACAAAGTAAGATTTCTCTAGCACAATAAATGTTCACCAAACATGGTGTTCAATCAGATGCCTAACCTTTTTCTTAAAAAAAAAAAGGGGGGGGGCTAATATCTATTTGAAATAGTGCAGTATGACAAATAATTTAACAGAAAATCTAAATAGCAGGCCACCCTAAAGGTTCAATGCTATCAGTTTACATAGAAGACTAGGAATTGATATGTTTTAGTTTGTTCTCAATCCTGGACAAAATGACGTGTCATTGGAGAAGACCTTGATGCTTGAAAAAATCGAACACAATCAAAATAGTGGTTGACAGAAGACAAGGTGACTAGATACTATCACTGATGACATAAACAGAAGTTTACAGGAAAAAGCAGTTTAACAGGCAATCCTGGGGAACTGCTGTCCATCAGATCACAAAGGATAAAAACTGAGGCTACCCTGAAAGTACTTTGTTTCATCTGTGGTTATGTTAGACTTAGTAAAGAATATAAAAGCCATCTAAGAGGAAAAGTAATTGTTCCTAGTTTTGCTCAATATTAATATTTGTTTTAACGTTATTTTTTTCCTAGCAAATTTAGCTTCCACATTCTGACCATCGATTCTTCTTGAGTTTTAAAAGGCTGAGGCGATTCTCCATTTTTTTTCTCCATCTCGCTTTGCCCTGGCTAAAGTAATTTTTATTATTATTATTCTGCATTAAAGTACTGAAAATTGGAAAAAGAAAGAACCAGATAAGGTTTAGGTTTAGGTTTATTGGTTTTTTATACCGCCCTACTTCCGAAGGACTCAGGGCGGTGTACAGCCAAAATAAAAAACAAATATATAAAAGTTAGATAAAGCTATTAAAAGGCATAATTAAAAACATCATTAAAATATTGGCCAAAATGTGGAAAAAACCAAACTAACCCTAATTAAAATAATAAAAATTTAAATTTAAAAATTTAAATTTAAAATTTAAAAACATGCTTTATGCCAGCCCGGCTTGTTGAAAGAGAAAGGTTTTGAGACTGTGGCGGAAGGTGCGTAAGTCAGGGCTAGTTCTTAATTCCGGGGGCAATTCGTTCCAGAGAGCAGGTGCTCCCACGGAGAAGGCTCTCCCCCTGGGTGTCGCCAGTCGACATTGTCTAGCCGACAGCACCATGAGGAAACCCTCTCTATGGGAGCATACGGGCCGGTGGGAGGCTTGCGGTGGCAGAAGGCGATCTCGTAGGATAAGGTCATATTCTCTTTTATTTTATGTTATTTATATGTAAGACTGATTCCAACTACAATCAGGCAATTTAATCTTATATGAAACAGTAACTCTTTCCATTGCCTCCAGCTAAAAGGGGAAATACTAAGCTATGGTAATATAAATATGCATACATAGATAAGAGTTCATTTGAAAACAAAAATCCTCCTGGAAAAGTGATAGGTAGGAATAGCATGTATGCTTCCTGCATTTTCCCCCCCTATAAAATTATGTTATTTTACATGATAGATACAGGCTTGATACATTTGGTAAACTAGGGTAAAAGTTCTTAACACTTTGATAGCAATCTGTCTTTTAAATAAAATTTATGATGCAACTGTTAAAAAGTTAAGATAAACATGTTTACTATAGGTTTTTTGGAAACAAAGTCTTTCTTTTCTCTCTCTCATGAATACGTGTGTTTCCATAAAAGTTATAGATCATTAAAAGTGATCATTCTAGACTGATCCTTTTTTTAATATAAAACTCGGAAGTGGTTGGAGATAATGCACTTTCTTGATCCTCATTAGACCTCTGGATAGCCTTTAGTAACACTGACTATAGTATCTTTCTGGACTATCCACAGGATGGGAAATTGGAGGCACCACATTCTAACTTGGCACTGAAGTACCTATAGGGTTGCCCTCTCCAACCAGTATTGGCACACCCATGGCAAAAAAAACCTACTGATTATAATCCCCTATTAGTGAAGTGAGATGAGGTAAAAGAGGTGTAGCCTAGGACAGGGGTCTCCAACCTTTGCAACTTTAAGTCTGAAGGACTTCAGCTCCCAGAATTCTCCAGCCAGCAAAGCTGGCTAGAGAATTCTGGGAGCTGAAGTCCTTCAGACTTAAAGTTGCAAAGCTTGGAGACCCCTGGCCTAGGAAACTCTACTTGTCAACTATGGTACCAATATAACATAACAGCCTTACTGTGGAAGCTACAGTAGCTTAATGCGATTTGCTTCCAGAAGTCGGTTAAGATCAGCGTTCTGTAGCACATTTGGATTTAGATGGGTTTCACCCTCAATATTTACTTTTTCATTTTTTTTTCCTATTTGTGGTTGCAGTTTGACTGCTCTGTGCATTATCCTATTCTGTGGATGTTTCATGATTTCTCACTGTATGGTTTTTATTGCTGCCAGCTGCCATAAGCATTGGATGAGTGGCAGCACATACATTTAATATATAAAAGAAATCTTACTCCAATTCGCTGCTCATCTGAATCCTCTTTTGAGCTCCAAGGTCTTTATGAGTTTTGAATATGGCTGTAAAATTCTTGTTCAGCTGTAAAACAAAACTCTCCTATTCATTCATAATTGTTAGGATTTAATCAATGGCATTAATTTCTTCTGAATTTCTCCATGAGGAAACTGACTGTGGCTCTGATGGGAATGTCATTACTTGATAATTAGGAAATTCCATTGACACCATGACTCTCCATGGCTCTTGTTTATTTATTTTTTCCTTTGTAAGGACATTTTATTATCTTGCAGCATGGTGAACTAGACCACTCTGCTTAGAATGAATAGCATTGCAATATCTATATTGAGCAGTATGTTCTGCTTCAAAAGGCTTGCCGTAAAGGGAAAATAGAATTGTAGACTGAGTCTATATACTCATTTATAAATGTGCATTTTTTTTAAACATTGACAGAGATATCTACCAGGTGATCAACCTCTTAGGAGGGTTGTAGGTGGTTTGACCTTCAGGTAGACTCTTGGGCTTCTCCTTCTTAGCCTTTACACATGCTTGCCTTGGGTGGAAAAAAAAGAGCTGCCTTTTGTGCAATAGCCCAAGCCGACTGGGATGGCTAGGCTACTCTTAATCCATTTTTGTTTCCCTATTAATCATCTTCATAATTAATTCAATTTATATGCCTCCAGACTCCCAATAATTCTGGGTGGTTTGCAGTTATTAAGACATTTAAAAAAAAGAGAGACTGATAAAACAAACCAGTGGTGGGTTTCAAATTTTTTAGAACCTACTCTGTAGGTGTGGCCTATTTTGTGGGTGTGGCTTGGCAGTCATGTGACAGGGTGGGAGTGGCCACCTTTTAAAATGTGGTGAAACTCATTTAACAACGCTCTTGCTTAGCAACCAAAATTTTGGACTTAATTGTGATGATACATTCTTTCTTTCTTTCTTTCTTTCTTTCTTTCTTTCTTTCTTTCTTTCTTTCTTTCTTTCTTTCCTTCCTTTCCTTCCCGTTGGGTCACTGGCAGCGGCGGGCCAGATTTACTTCCAGGTACGCCGGTGGAACCCCCTCTCACCGGTTCTCTAAATTTCACCAACCTGTTCTCGCGAGTAGGTGCAAGCCTGCAGAAACCCACCACTGCAACAAACATGAGACCACACAAGGCAAAGCAAGGACAATGGCAATGGGGAACAGAAAGGGAAAGGGGGAGCAGCAACTCATCTCTCCAAAGGCCTGGGAGGAGAGCCAGGTCTTTAAGGCCCTTTGAAATGTCTGGGATTTCTGAAGTAACATTCTTGGCTTCCATTTTGTTTCCTAGTGAAAGTCCTGAAGGAGGCCTGGCCAGTCAGATTTCCTTGGATATTAGAGTGAAGAGGGAAAGGGATTGAATTTGGTGAAGGCACATTTCCAATTCCTGCTTAGAAGTCGGATTAAAATATACTTTTTAAAATAAACATTAGTAGGAAATTGTAAATGTATACTTTAAAAAGTGGTATAGGAGACTTGCACGTAACCATAGTCAATTATTCTTAGTGAAAAGGAGAATGCTTCACGCTGACCTCACCTCCATTCTTGTTGTTCCCCCCTCCCCAATTCCACAGGAAAGGGTAAGAGTATCTCTGTGCGTTTGTCTCTTGGCTTATGTGTGAGAGAGAAAATGCTGGGTACCCTTTCATATTGTACTTTGTAAAGAAATCAGAAATCAGGAAAATATAACAAAGCGCATGATTATAAGCCAGCTAAAGATTCAAATAGGGTAATGAAATTATTTTCTTGTCCTGCCTATGTAGTTTGATGGAACTGCATCATATGGCAAGATACTATCGTAGAGAGGAAATCAATTAAACGAAACTGAATTTTAAAAGAATGCAATTGAGGCCCATTTGTCATTTTTAGGTCACTGTTGACATCTCTGAATATAATTTTCATATGAGCTGCATTTCAAGGCATGTCTGTGCTTGAAGAAGCAACATTTTCACAGCAGGAGACCAGATCAAAATGAAGCAGTCAGATGCAGGTGCACAGTACTAAGAAGTGGGCGATTTACCCTGAAGCAGGATTGCTGGGCTGAGAAAGCAGCAGTTCTCCCCACAGATTGGACAGGCTCTCTGATACGGAGCCTGGTGCCAGAAACAGTCATGGGGGGCCTAAATAATTGTTCTTTCGCTTGTGTTTAATGAGATGCATTGCCCAATGCTCAACAGAGGTATTCCTTTTGTCATGCTAACAAGATGCTATTCAAGCCCTGCTTCCTTTGATTTCTGTTTAATCCTTCCTGCTTCTCAAGGCTCCAGCCAGGCAGTGAAAGAGTTGAAAAGATGGAGGTTTGCACTGTGTGCATCTGTTGCTTAGATCAATTCTATTTGGCTAAATGAAAGAGAGGAAACAAGAGCTTCCGTGAGCAGCATTACAAATGCCACATACATTGTACACATAGGGGCAATGTGCAAAGTTAGAACCATCAACAACTCTAAGCCTCTGAAGTGTAATCATGGAGAGCCATTTTGGTGCAGTGATTGAAGTTCTGGACTGGAAACCACAAGACCGCAAATTTTAGTCCTCCCTTAAGCACGAGAGCCATTTGGATGATTTGAGGCCACTTGCTCTCTCTTTCTCTCGGCCCAACCCATCTCACATGGTTGTTGTGAGGAAATAGGAAGAGGAAGCGTTATGTAGGAAGCTGCTTTCAGTTGTACAAAATAAAGATGAATTAGAAGTATAAAATATAATAATTTTCTCATTGTTGTTGCTATACCGGGTGATGGAAGGATTTAGAAAAGACAATCTGAACAAATTCAAAAGATATTTAGTCTGCAATATACAATTAGGTTTGGGGAGAGGCAGGCTTAAGAGTAATATATACTCAAAATGGCAGCTTGGAGGCGACTGTGAGCCAATAACCTACTATGCAAGATTGTTATTTTGAGGAAAAATTGAAGGAGGGCGTGCAATATAATATATTAGAGCTCTGCAGTACTTCAGATCCTCTTCTGAAGAGCTATTTCAGAGAGAATCATCTGCCGGTAGTTCTTTGAAATACAGTGGTGCCTCAGTACTCCACTGCTTCAAAACTTGTCAAATTTGGTACACAATACATATTGCACATGAAAATGTTGTCCCAGTACTCATTGTTTGTTTGGATGCGCTGGGATAGAAAATGAGGGATGGCCAAGGTAAACGGACTGGAACCCTGGGAAGGTTGCTGCAAAAGGGAGAGATGGACAGGAAGTCAGCCATGCTGGGAAGGTCACTGACATAGAAAAAGGATAGACAGTAAGTCTTAAAAGTTATACACTACCCCATACATAGTGTTTACACATTTTCTGACCAGTTTATAATATAAGCATATTGCCCCCAACAATCTCATTTTACTGATCTCAGAAGGATGGAAGTCTGAGTCAACTTTGAGCCAGTCAAGATCAAACTCCTGGCTGTGGGCAGAGTTTGCCTGTAATACTGCATAATAGCCACTGTGCCATCAGAGCTCCTATATTACATGTCGGTGAAATTAGTAAGAATCGGTGTTTGGGGCCATTGTTTATAATTACAGTTTATAGATTAGATACTGCAAAGACATTGCATTGCAATAAGTGTATTTTGTAAAGCTTTCCTGGATAAAGCCATATCCACAATGATATCTCCTTGTTGAAGAACAATCCAGTTCTTGTTTTCCCTGGATGTCAGTGAAAGGCTGTTAATAATTTAATATATGCATTGTCTCCATGATTTTAATCTTTTAATTTTGATTCAGATTGTAATATGGGGTTGTTGTTTAGCAGCTGACAGATACAGTCTTGTGAATATTTTTATTTCAGCTAAAAGTGTGAGATCTAGCAAAAGTGGTTGTCAAAATGAGCCAGGAACATTTAAAATACTGCAAGACAATCTATTCTAGTAACATTGATATTGGTAATCTTAATTATTTTTCCCCCTTTGTGGGCAGTGCTGAAAAACAGTCAAGCGGTCACATCTAAAGGATGGTTACTGTAGCCCTCTCCTTTGCCCCCTCCTCTTGAAACAGTTGTACAAAGAACTTACCAAAAAAGAAGACAATATCCAGGTCTTTTAAGATATGCTTAGGAAACTCTATATTCTTGATGGAGAACCTATCGCACATGTCATGTGATCCTGATTCTATCGCTCTGTCAATGCATTTTAGGACTGCATTGGCTTTTTTAGCAGGTGCAGCACACTACTGGCTCATATTTAAGTGATTGTCCACTAGGACTCCAAGATCCCTCTCACAGTTACTACTATTGAGCCAGGTACCACTTATTCTATACCTGTGCATTTGGTTCTTCTTGCCTAAATATAGAGCCTTACGTTTTTCACTATTGAATTTCATTTTGTTAGATAGTGTCCAATGTTCAAGTCTGTCAAGATCCTTCTTCATCTTAAGCCTGTTTTCTAGAGTACGCCTCCAAATCATTGATGAAGATATTGAAGAGTACTAGGCCTAAGAGTACTTGGCCTAAGAGCCACACTGCATAGGTCCCTCCATGTAGATTCAGTTTAATTGAGGTCTATATGTTGAGTGCCGTTGGTCAGCCAGCTACTAATCCATCTGGTAGTGATGCTGTCTAATCCATATTTTTTCTATCTTATCAAGTAGTAGGTTGTGGTCTACTGTTTCCTGCCGCTGTGGAGGAAGCTATCATCACCATGTTTTCTCTGGAGCATAAGCCAAGATGATTAACTTACAGAGTTAATTGGTTCAGCTTTCCAATACAGCTAGAAGCAGCACAGTGTTAGGGGAATAAAAGAGTCGCATCAATCTCAGATCACCACATCCCTTATATGTAGAAGGGGACCTTAGTCTCTTATCTGTCCAAACGATAATTAGATGTAATAGGTTTTTTTTCCCTCCAGTGGCTATTAAATTATTTCACATCAACCTGATAATTGCACGAGAAAGGGGGATTTACAATAGCATCTTTTCACTCATTGCTACTTGCATATTTTTTATTTATTTCACAGATTGGAGAGAGACAGAAAGTGCTTGTTACAGAAGAATCCTTTGATTCCAAATTTTATGTTGCTCATAATAAATTCTACGAACAGGTAACATTTTAAAAATAAGAAAAAAATGTCCTCTTTGTCATCCTTAACTATAACTGTCATACAAAATAATGTTCACAAATTGGTACCTAGTTTCCACAAACCCTTTAACTGGAGCTGTTAAATACATCACTTTTCTCCAAGTTGCAGAAAATAGATTAATATAAATGATTTTCCTATTAATTGATTTCCTCTTTTTTTCCATTAAAAATGACCTCTCTCATGTTAAGATATCTCTATTTAAATTATTATTTACATTCTAAATAATTAGAAACATGGCATCAAGTTCTAATTGGAGAAATATTTTGTAGTTCACTGCTAGCAGTAACAATAGCAAGAGCACTTAGACTTATATACCACTTCATCATGCTTCACAGTTCTCTGTAGGTGGTTTACAGAGATAGCATATTGCCCACAACAATTTGGGTTCTCATTTTACCGATCTCCGAAAGATGGAAGTCTGAGTCAATCTTGAGTCAGTCAGGATCGAATTCCAGGCAGTGGGCAGAGTTAGCTTGCAGTATACATGTTAGCTTTCAGTATTGCCACTGCAACACCACTATAAGGTTCCTGCCCACGCAGGGGGTTGGACTAGAAGACCTACAAGGTCCCTTCCAACTCTGCTATTGTATTGTATTGTATTATTCTTAGCAAAATATAAGCATAATTTATTAATTATGTATGTATGTATGTATATATACATGTGTTAGTTTTTAGGAGCTGATCAATAAATAAATTAGAGAGACCAGGATATATGTATTGCATATAAGGCAGGAGCCTAGCAATTCAGCCAAGCCGGCTCTCCCTTATTGCATCAGCTGAGACAGGGGTATTTAGTATAGGTAGTTTTTTCACAACATCCTGTTAAGAGGCCCCAATTAAGGGAGGAGACGTACTGATGCAATAAGGGAGAGCCGGCTTGACTGAATTGCTAGGCTCCTGCCTTATATGCAATACAGCCCCGGTTCGAGTCCCAGTAGAGGGTATGGCCAGCTGATGAGAGCTAATAAGCTCGAAATAGATCTATCCTGGTCCCTCTAATTTATTTATTGATCAGCTCATAAAAACTAACACACATATCTAAAAAATATTTACACAACGGAACTCATGAAAACAAAGGCACCAGCCTGATGATGACGGGTGTGATCCCGTCGAAACGTTGCAAAAACACTTTTAATTTTACACGGGAAAAGACCCAAATAAACCAAAACCTACATACCTATACCCGTGAAATATATATATATATATATATATATATATATATATATATATATGTGTGTGTGTGTGTGTGTGTGTGTGTGTTAGATTTTTTAAGGGGAGGGAAGAGGGAAGACGTTAAGTCTCCTCCCCTTAAAGGGGACCCTGAACAGGAGCTGTGAGAATTATTCTTCATATATATATATATGTACCGTATTTATTCGAGTATAACGCGCACCCGTGTATAACGCGCACCCCCTAATTTTCGATTAAAAATCGGTATAAATTTTTTTTTCACTTTTTCTCGGCTTAGACCAAGCATTGTAAGTGACAAACGTTGTTGAACACGTAAAAATCATTTATTGACAATGTAAACTATGAACACAATACCGAAATAAAATTACCGGTAACAATATTTATTTAAATCCTTCAAAGTCAGATTCATCATCAGATATACTAAAGAGTTGTTCCCATTCTTCTCCAGTTTCTTCGCTTTCTTCTGAGTCTGAATTCCACAGCAGGTCGTCTTCTGTGCCGTCCATTTTATTGCTGATGCCTGTCTTTAAAAAACTCTTGATGATCATTTCTTTTGGCATGTCTTCCCATGATGTTTTAATCCAGGACGTCACGAGAGATAGGCCAGGTTTCTTGAGGTTTCCTTTTGCAGTCAATTCTTTGTTGTCGGATTTCATCCAGGTAATCCACTTTTCCCTGACTCTGTCTTTGAAGGGTTTGTTTAAAACAACATCTAGTGGCTGAAGAATAGAGGTTAGTCCACCTGGAATCACAGCTTGAAATGTTTTTAGACTTTTCAGTTTGTCCTTCACAGTGTCTGTCAAGTGTGAGCGGAACTGGTCCCATACAAGCATGGATTTCTTCAGTAGTGCGCCTGGTCTATTATTCCAAACTTTATTTAACCATAAAATGATGCCCTTCTCATCCATCCATCCTTTAGGATGACAATGGATCACGACACCTGGTGGAAATTTAACTCCTTTTGGAATAGTCTTTCTTTTAAAAATCACCATTGGTTTAAGTTTAAAACCGTCTGCCATACAGGATAACACAACCGTAAAATGAGTTTTCTCATGGCCTGTGGTTTTAATCTGGACTGTGTGCTTCCCTTTGCTGTCAATTGTCCTGTTGCCTGGTAGGTCAAAACACATGGGGGTCTCATCCATATTGCCTATCTGTGAAAGTTCAAAATTAATCTGCTTGCGTTGGTTGATTATAAAGGTATGGAATGAAGCGATCTTCTCTTCTAAATCATTTGGCATCTTCTGTGCTATCTTTGTTCTCTGACGTATTGCAAGTCCATGCCTTTTCATAAACTTTTGTGTCCATCCATTAGAGGCTTTGAAGGTTGAATCTTTGCAAAACTTTTGGGCTTGAAGTCTAATGTGGAGTGATGTGACGATGTACCCACTACTTCTTTGGTCAATGATCCATTCATAAAGTTCCTTCTCCATGTCTGGGTACATGGCTTGTCTCCCTCGTTGTGCTTTTTTGGTTTTCTTCATATCTTTCAGGATGACTTTCTGTTTTCTCCATTCTCTAACATTCGTCTCTGGTACAGTGAATTCTCGGCTAGCTGCTCGATTTCCGTGAATTTCAGCATGATCAACAACTTTGAGCTTGAATGAAGTGTCATATGCAGAACGTTTTTTCTTGATACCCTGAGTTGCCATCTAACAGATACCAGTATATCAATAAAAATATGAGCGGGTGTGGGCGAGGTGAGGAAAGGAAATGAAGAGGCGACCACGTGTATAACGCGAGTGAGGCTGGTTAGTTTTGGGGTTCATAGACAGAGATACCATGGAAAGAAAAAGTTGACTTTTCTGGCAATGGGAGAAATGGGTGTGGGGAGGAGAAGGGGTAGAAGGAAATGTCTTCACAGGGCGAAAAGTTTAAGGGCCGGAGTATTTTTGCTTTTGTATGCAGAGTGAAGTTTACCCGCTCACCCATGCCTGAGGTAAAGGGGAAAGGGACTGATCGCGACGCATTTCCTCCGCCTTTTTGACAAATGCCGCCTGCGAAGAAACAGGTTTCCACCCCCTCTGAGCCGCCTAGGGATTGGTCAAGATTGGAGAGGAGGATCCTCCTAGAAATAAATTGGAACGATGCCGTTCCACCCTAACCAGCCCGGCAGGGCAAAGGGCTCCTCAGCTGAGGAAACCTTTGTGGCTCCGTTTCTCCCCCCCCCCCCCCCTGCGTCTCTTTCTGGCTCCGTTTCTCCCCCCCCCCCCGCGTCTCTTTCTGGGCTCCGTTTCTCTCCCCTGCATCTCTTTCTGGCTCCGCTTCTCCCCCCCCCCTGCGTCTCTTTCTGGGCTCCGTTTCTCTCCCCCGCGGCTTTTTCTGGGCTCCGTTTCTCTCCCCCGCGGCTTTTTCTGGGCTCCGTTTCTCTCCCCTGCATCTCTTTCTGGCTCCGCTTCTCCCCCCCCCTGCGTCTCTTTCTGGGCTCCGTTTCTCTCCCCCGCGTCTTTTTCTGGGCTCCGTTTCTCTCCCCCGCGTCTTTTTCTGGGCTCCGTTTCTCTCCCCCGCGTCTTTTTCTGGGCTCCGTTTCTCTCCCCCGCGTCTTTTTCTGGGCTCCGTTTCTCTCCCCCGCGTCTTTTTCTGGGCTCCGTTTCTCTCCCCCGCGTCTTTTTCTGGGCTCCGTTTCTCTCCCCCGCGTCTTTTTCTGGGCTCCGTTTCTCTCCCCCGCGTCTTTTTCTGGGCTCCGTTTCTCTCCCCTGCATCTCTTTCTGGCTCCGCTTCTCCCCCCCCCCTGCGACTCTTTCTGGGCTCCGTTTCTCTCCCCCGCGTCTTTTTCTGGGCTCCGTTTCTCTCCCCCGCGTCTTTTTCTGGGCTCCGTTTCTCTCCCCCGCGTCTTTTTCTGGGCTCCGTTTCTCTCCCCTGCGTCTCTTTCTGGCTCCGCTTCTCTCCCCCCCCCCCCGCGTCTCTTTCTGGCTCCGCTTCTCCCCCCGCCGCCGCGCAGAAACCCGAACCCTCGTTTATAACGCGCACCCAAACTTTGAGTTCTTTTTTGGGTACAAAATTTTGCGCGTTATATTCGAATAAATACGGTATATATTCTTCATATATACATATATATATATATATGCTTTCCAGCATTTGAGGCAAGCTCTCTATGCCTTGAGCTATCTGGTATCCCTGATATATCAGCCAATTTACAGGACTCTTAAATGAAGACTAATTATCACAGCTCCTGTGAAGAGGTCCCTTTAAGGGGAGGAGACTCAACGTCATCCCTCTCTGCCCTTTGACTCAACCCAGAGTCATCCAGACAGAGAACCAAATTAGATTACTGCTGTGTGACCAGATAGCTCAAGGCATAGAGAGCTTGCCTCAAATGCTGGAAAGCCCTGGTTCAAATCCCAGTAGAAGGAGTATGGCCAGCTGAAGAAGGCTAATAAGCCTGAAATGGATCCATCCTGGTCTCTTTATTTTCAGCCCTTAAATCTAACACACATCTAAAAAATGTCACACAGCAGTAATCTAATTTGGTTCTCTGTCTGGATGACTCTGGGTTGAGTCAAAGGGCAGAGAGGGATGACGTTGAGTCTCCTCCCCTTAAAGGGACCTCTTCACAGGAGCTGTGATAATTAGTCTTCATTTAAGAGTCCTGTAAATTGGCTGATATATCAGGGATACCAGATAGCTCAAGGCATAGAGAGCTTGCCTCAAATGCTGGAAAGCCCTGGTTCAAATCCCAGTAGAAGGAGTATGGCCAGCTGAAGAAGGCTAATAAGCCTGAAATGGATCCATCCTGGTCTCTTTATTTTCAGCCCTTAAATCTAACATATATATATATATATATATATATATTGGCATTGCTTGCTTCGGGTATTTTCCCGTGTATAAGGCATGGAAATGGGATATTATGGGATATTATACACGGGAAAATACCCGAAGCAAGCAATGCCAGCATACCTACACCCGTGAAAATCTACGAACGCATAGATAGATAGATAGATAGATAGATAGATAGATAGATAGATAGATAGACAGACAGACAGACAGACAGACAGACAGACAGACAGACAGACAGACAGACAGACAGACAGACAGATAATTGTTTTCACAACTTCCTGTTAGGGCCCCATTAAGGGAGGAGACATACTGTTTCCCTCTCTGCCTTTCGGCTCATCACCAGAGACCATCTAGACAGAGAAGCAAGAATTATGTTGTGTTAATTTTTTTAGATATGTGTGTTAGTTTTATGAGCTGATCAATAAATTTAAATTTGAGAGACCAAGATAGATCCATTTCGAGCTTATTAGCTCTCATCAGTTGGCCACACTCCACTGGGATTCGAACCGGGGCTGTATGTGTTTTTGAGCTGATCAATAAATGTAACACACATATAAAAAAATTACACAACGGAATTCATGGCTTTCTGTCTAGATGGTCTCTGGTGATGAGCCGAAAGGCAGAAAAGGAAACAGTATGCTTCCTCCCTTAATTGGGGCCTAACAGAGTGTTGTAGAAACAATTATATATAACTATCCTCCTGTGTCAGCTGACAAGAACAGAACCTAGCTGGCTTAATGGCAAGGCTCTCGCCTAGCATGTAATACAGCCCTGGTTTGAATCCCAGTAAGGGTATGGCTAGCTGATGAGAGCTAATAAGCTCGAAATAGATCTATCCTGGTCTCCCTGACTTATTTATTGATCAGCTCAAAAAAATGTTATATATATATATATATATGTGGAAACAATTATCTATACTAAATACTCCTGGATTAGCTGATGAAACAGGGTAGAACCGATTAGGCTGGAGTGCTAGGTTTCTACCTTGGATTCATTACAGCCCCGGTTCGAATCCCAGTGGGGTGTGGCCAACTGATGAGAGCTAATAAGCTCGAAATAGATCTATCTTGGTCTCTCAAATTTAAATTTATTGATCAGCTCATAAAAACTAACACATATCTAAAAATATTACACAGCGTAACTAAAACATGGTTCTCTGTCTAGATGGTCTCTGGTGATGAGCCGACAGGCAGAGAGGGAAACAGCATGTCTCCTCCCTTAAATGGGGCCCTTACAGGAAGTTGTGGAAACAATTATCTATACTAAATGCTCCTGGATTAGCTGATGAAACAGGGTAGAACCGATTAGGCTGGAGTGCTAGGCTTCTGCCTTGGATTCATTACAGCCCCGGTTCGAATCCCAGTGGGGTGTGGCCAACTGATGAGAGCTAATAAGCATCATTAATATTATAATTATCAATAAAAATGCTGGAAAGATTTATATAGAAAAACTTTACAAATTTGTAATATTGTATAGGTTTCTGTTTTGGCAAATGCTAACAAATGTTAAGATACCACATGGCATGGTTTCTGTTTATCTTTCTTCCTTTTTGAATGTAAAATCATAACTACTTTTCAAAGTATTAGGAAAAATAAATATATTTTCTCTTAAAGATTCTTGTACCAAAGAACCCAGAATTCGTGGGTAAGATGGTAGAAGTGGACATTTTTGAAGCAGGGAAGCATTTTATGAGAGGACAGCCAGTATCAGAGGCCAGAGTGTTCACTCCATCCATCAGAAGACCGTTTGCTCGAGGAGAGGTTTCTGGTTTAACAGAGGTGAGTAGTACACTTTCTTATCCCTTATACTTTAACAGATTAACAGAGTTGGAAGGGACCTTGCAGGTCATCTAGTCCAATCCCCTGCCCAGGCAGGAGACCCTACATGTGCCTCTACCTAGGATCGAACTCACAACCTCCTGCTTGTAAGGAAAGAGCTCTACCTATAGGCCATTAACTCAAAATAATCATTCTTTAGTCATTCCAATTCAATTGGTACTACTAGTTTTTGTTGTTATTGTTGTGGTATCTATGTGTGTTTGAATTCTAAAAGCAATTAGAATTTTAAAAATATAAGTTTAGTATGTTTGGCTTAGAGAAACAATAGTAATTTCAATCTTATTTCTAAAATATTTTTTGAAAAGGGAAATATAAATACCTCTAATGACTACCCAATATTATTTTATTTATTTGAACTTAACAGCCATAATTAGAATGTTGTAAAATGTATAAATGCTATACATTTCCTGGGGATCAATAGCTGAGCTTTCTTGTTGTCTCAAATGGCTATTTATCTTATTGTTTTTAGGTTGCTAATAATAATATACAGTAGCTCATTCCAGCTCAGTTACAGGCATAATATTTGGCCATGGATCTCAATAGGAGTAAAAAGAGTGCAGTAGCTTAATGGTTATGGCTTGCCACACAGTCAGTCAGATGTTTAGACTCAATTTGGCATTTTTATCCAGCTATGAAGTTCTTATTGTTTTTATTATTTAAATCACTTTATGGTGTAAACATTGTCATTTTCTTTCAATTTGCCATGTTGCCCAAGCTGACATCTATGGTCAATAATAATCTCAGAGAATTTATGCTCAGCCTGTATTATTACTCCCATTCCAAGACTGTCTAGTCTTTGAGCTGTTTTTCTGCCCCTTTTCTGGCTGAAAGACTGATTTTTTAAAATTGATTATGTGCCATCAAGTCAGTATTGACAAATAAACATTATTCAAGGTGTTCTGTAAACACCATGACCCTTCATTTTTTACAGTGATGCACCCATTGCCTCTGTAAGCAAGTCCCTCCACTTTGCTCTTGGTCATCCTCTTCCCTTTCCTTCCATTTTTCTCAGCATTATGGATTTGTCAAGGGTTCTAGATCTTTGCATAGTATATCCAAAATATGATTATTTGAACCTGGTCATTTTTGGCTCAAGCTTGTTTTAGAACCACACTTTAGTTCTACAGCATGCTGGATAATTGGGAAAGCCAAATATGTAAAAAGCATCTTGATTTAGGACTCTAATCTGCATTTGGATGACCTAAAGCAGGCATGTCCAAAGTCAGGCCCGGGGGCCATTTGCGGCCCGGGGGTCGGTTTAATACGGCCCTCCAACAGCCCTCCCTGCTCTGTGTAAATGTGGCCCTCCCTTCCTCCCTCTGTCTCTGGGGCTGTGTGGCTGGGAGGGAGGTGGACAGAGGTTACGGACGCCTCCTCCCGCAGCGGGCGAGGGAGCAGGCGGGGTGAGCACCCAAGGCTACCGTCATCTTAAGCACCACTGAGGCTGTCGCCTGGCAGGGGCGTCAGGCAGGGAAGCCGGTCGCGCCTCCATCGCTGCGCGTTCTGGGGCTGCGAAGCTGGGAGGGAGGTGAACGCGCGGCCCCAGAACGTCCGCTTGGCGCATTCACCTCCCTCCCAGCCACGCAGCCCCAGAACGTGCAGCTCCCGCCGCACAAGGTCGCCCGGCAGGGGCGTCAGGCAGGGAAGATGGACGTGCGGCCTCAGAACGTAAGCCGTGGTGCCTGCCGGAGGGAGCCGCGATGGAGACGCGACCGGCTTCCCTGCCTGATGCCCCTGCCGGGCGACAGCCTTGGTGGTGCTTAAGATGACGGTAGCCTTGGGTGCTCACCCCGCCTGCTCCCTCGCCCGCTGCGAGTGGCGAGGGAGTGACTGACAGACACAGAGAGAGACAGAACGGGAGGGAGGGAAAGACAGAGAGACAGACAGAGACAGAGAGAAAGAGAGGGAGGGAGAGAGACGGAGAGAGACACAGATAGAGAATGAATCGGAATCGGATTGAATCGGAGACAGACGGGGAAAGAGAGAGAGACAGACATACAGAGAGAGGGAGGGAGGGAGAGAATCAGAGAGAGTGACATACACAGAGACAGGGAGAGACACAGAGAGGGAGGGAGAGACAGATAGAGACTGAGTGAGAGACAGACAGACAGACACACACACAGAGTGACAGAGAGAAAGAGAGAAAGAGAAAGAGAGAAAAAGAAAGAGAAGGAAAGAGAAAGAAAGAGAGAGAAAGAAAGAGACAGAAAGAAAGAGAAAGAGAGAGAGAGAAAGAGAGAAAGAGAGAGAAATGGAGAGAGAGAGAGGAAGAAAGAGAGAGAGAGAGAAAGGGAGACAGAAAGAAAGAGAAAAAGAGAGAGAAAGAAAGAGAAAGAGCGAGAGAAATGGAGAGAGAGCGAGAGAGGAAGAAAGAGAGAGAGCGAAAGAAAGAGACAGAAAGAAAGAGAAAAAGAGAGAGAGAGAAAGAAAGAGAGAAAGAGCGAGAGAAATGGAGAGAGAGAGAGGAAGAAAGAGAAAGAGAGAAAGAGGTAGGTAAGTTTTTTTTAAATTTATTTTCAATACATTGTGAAAACTCAACTGTCAGTTGATCTTAATGTTATGAAATGAAAAGTATGTCATTTGCAATTAACTTGGCATAAAATAATTTATTTGCATTTAATTGTAATGGTTCAAAGAATGTTCGGCCCTCCACCATGTTCACTTCATCCAATCTGGCCCTCTTTGAAAAAAGTTTGGACACCACTGACCTAAAGCATTGTTTTTCTAGCATGTGCAATTAAGGCTGTTGTGCTATAGTTTGAACACTCTTACGTCCTTTCTTTGGAATTGTTTGGACTGATCTCTCCCATCTGTTGGACATTGTGTTGTTTTCCAGTTTTGCTGGTATAGTTTTGTTAGAATGTACTTATTTTTTTCATTTCTTATCTTTTTTTTTTATAAGATTCTCCATCATATTCCAACTTGGTAATAACCAGCGTCCTGATCTAACTTAATCTTATAGGATTAAAGGTTCTTGTAAACAAGGAATATCTTCTAAAGTATTTTGAACATTGACCTCCTGCTGCATAGAATTTCAATATATTCCTCCTTAATTTGATCTCCTTTGAATCAGTTACTGCCTCCCATTGGCATCCTTTAGTACAGGGGTCTCCAACCTTTGCAACTTTAAGTCTGAAGGACTTCAGCTCCCAGAATTCTCCAGCCAGCAAAGCTGGCTGGAGAAGTCTGGGAGCTGAAGTCCTTCAGACTTAAAGTTGCAAAGGTTGGAGACCCCTGCTTTAGTATATCAATCTGTAGTTGGAACGTTATTCTGAATTTGGAGAGCTTTGGAAACTTTCCATGTTTTCTGTATCTGTTTCTATCTACAGATGCTTTTTGCCTCTTCTAATACCTCTCTGACATTTTTTGTTATGACTCTTCCAGATTTCTTCATTTTGGGGTTTTTTGTTTTGGCTTTGGTTTCTTTTTTCCTTTTAGTAATTTTTCATTATCTGTTCTGACATCCAATTTCCTTCTTTTGTGTCTTGGTCTTTGGCAGTCTTTTTTTCATTCGTTTTTTTGTTCACATTCATCCTTAACAACTTATTTGATTTCATTCTACAGATCTTCTAGTTCCCTATCAATGAGATTTAGGTCAGCAGTCCCCAGCCCCCAGTCTGTGATCCTGTATTGGGGTGCAGCCCATTGCATTTGCAGCTGAGCCAGCAGATGGCAAGCTCAGGAAGCTCAATTTGTGCAAGTCGGTGGGCAAACATGCAAAACCCTCCCCTCTCTCCACCCCACCCCACCCATCACCATTGCTGATCCCCAAAGCTGGAAAGATTGTGGACCACTGACCTAAGGCTTCAAAGCAATTCCTGATGTTCTCCTTGAAAATGGTAGTCATATGTTCAAGTTCCAATCATGAAAACTGGTTAATTTTGGGTTTTTCACTTCAACTTGACTTGGAACCTACACATTAGCAAGTTGTGATGTGTTCTAATTAATCCTTAACTGTTTTTTGCTGTTATATTTGAGCTCTTCCACATCCTTGTACCAATAATTGTCAATTTGATTTCTGTGTGGCCCATTGTTGATATATATATATATGTATATCAGCATCATTTCAGTTGTTTGAAGAATGTGTTAGTAATGAAGAAACCATTGGCTTGGCAAAAATTCATATGCCATTCTCCTACTTCATTTGCTTTTCCTAGATTGTACAACCCATCTATTTTTAACTTCTTACTATTTCCAACCTTGGAAGCTTCATTCCAAAGTGACATAGAACTGATGGAGTTGAGAATTTTTGTCAGTTATGCTAACTTGCAAACCAGTTTGTAATTTTTCAGAACTACCAGTCAGAAATGTATTTTTAACAGTATCATTTCTCTAAAGATTGACTGGGATCTTTATATAAAAGTACATTCATTGTTCTTAAGATTTATCCCGTACTCTACATGAAACATTCCCTTTGCTAAACAGAGAAAAATCAAATTAGCATTAATAGTGCAACCAGAATTATGGATCTCATCCTCAAGTGTCAGTTCCTAAAACTTATCCAGTGAAATTAGATAGGATAGGAGGAATCTTTGGGTGCTTGTACTGTAATTTATTAATGTAAACATGAGAATTTATCTCATAAAATATTCAACAAAATTGAATGTTCAATGGTAACAACTCTGTCTCTTTAGTCCACGGGTGGGCAATTAATTTTCCCCAAGGGGACATGTGAAACATTGTAGCTGTTGTGGAGGGCCAAACCAGTATGCTGAATAATTCTGCTCAATACCATGTTTCCCCCAAAATAAGACAGGGTCTTATTTTTTTTACTCCCAAAATAAGCACTTCATCTTATTTTGGTGAGGTCTTATTATTTCTGAGGTGCAAGAGGCGGGGAGCATGGTCTCCTCATGGCTGCTGTTGTCTTGCAGCATTTTCAGGGAGGGCTTATTCTGGGCGAGGGCTTATTTTAGCACATACACTCAAAAGCCCGATTGGGCTTATTATCTGGGGAGGTCTTATTTTCAGGGGAACAGGGTATTAATTGTATCACTTTATAAAAAGCAATATATTATATGGTTTTGATTAGCTGCTATTGATTAGAAGGCTGCAGCTGGTCCAAAATGCGGCTGCGCGGGCAGTTTTGTGAGTCACTAGATACTCCCACGTAACACCACTCCTGCGCGGGCTGCACTGGCTGCCTGTGGCCTTTCGGGTGCGTTTCAAGGTGTTGGTTATCATCTTTAAAGCGCTCCATGGCACAGGACCTAGTTATTTGCGGGATCGTATCCTGCCCCATACATCCCTTCGGCCGATTCGCTCTCACAGAGAGGGACTTCTCCGGGTGCCGTCCACTAGGCAATGCCAGCGGGCGACGCCCAGGGGAAGGGCCTTCTCTGTGATGGGCCCGACCCTTTGGAATGACCTTCCCCCTGACATTAGAACGACCACGGACCTCCACTCCTTCCGCCAGAAACTCAAAACCCACCTGTTTCATCTAGCCGGCCTGGCCTAATTCCATGCTTCCCGCCTCAGTTTGTAATTTAAAATTATTTTATTCGGTTTTAAGGTTAAGTTTTTAATTTTTATAAATTTGTACAGAGGGTTATTTAATTCGGTTTTAGTTTATATGTATTGTTGATTGTGATAATTTTTAATTTTACCTGTACACCGCCCCGAGTCCCTTCGGGGAGAGGGGGCGGTCTAGAAATCCAATAAATAAATAAATAATAATAATAATAGTAATAATAATAATAATAATAATAATAATAATAATAATAATAATAATAATAATAATAAATAGAATACATGTTATGTCTTGATTTCTCATTTCCGATTGACCTCACACAGGTCAGACAGCTGGATGTGGCCTGGAGGCCATATAATGCCTAGGTCTGCTCTAATCAGAGATATAAAAATAAAGATGATATAGTATATGCTACTCATGGATTACTAGCGTGAAATGTAAACCCAGCCATTATTTCCAGAACTGCCTAATGATTTAAACCAGAGCTCCCTGGTTCAAGTCATGGCTATGGAGTACTTTCATTTTCTCATTTATTTTATTTATTTTATTAAATTTATACCCCGCCCTTCTCCTTGTTAGGACCCAGGGTGGCGCACAGGCATTATTTAAAACCACAAAATACAATATATATGAATTAAAATATATTAAATTAATTAAACCCGTGCTAAAACCCATGTTAAAACCTTACCAAATTATAATTTATTTTTAAAAAGTCAGAAACGGGGGGCTATCCTAGGCCGGCTTGTTGGAATAAATACGTCTTAAGACGTTGGCGGAAGAGGCGGAGGTCCGAGATAGTACGGAGGTCGGGGGGTAGGTCGTTCCAGAGGGCCGGGCCCACCACAGAGAAGGCCCTTCCCCTGGGTGTCGCCAACCGGCATTGCCCCGTCGACGGCACCCGAAGAAGACCCTCTCTGTGGGAGCGGATCGGACGAAGGGATGTATGGGGCAGGAGGCGGTCTCGTATATAGCTAGGCCCCGAGCCATGGAGCGATTTAAAGATGGTCATCAGCACCTTGAAGCGCACTCGAAAGGCCACAGGCAGCCAGTGCAGCTCGCGCAGGAGAGGTGTTACGTGGGTTTGCCTTGTGGCACCCATAATCACCCGCGCGGCCGCATTCTGTACTAACTGTAGCCTTCGAGTGCACCTCAAGGGGAGCCCCATGTAGAGAGCGTTACAGTAATCCAGCCGGGATGTCACAAGCGCTTGAGTGACTGTGCGAAGGGCTCCCCGGTCCAATAAGGGGCGCAACTGGCGTATCAGGCGTACCTGATAGAACGCCCCCCTGGCCACGGCCGCCACATGGTCCTCCATGGACAGCCGGGAATCCAGGAGGATGCCCAAGTTGCGCGCCCTCTCCACGGGGGCCAGTTGTTCGCCCCCAATGGCCAGTGTTGGACTTATCTGGCTGAACCGGGGTGCCGGAAACCACAGCCACTCGGTCTTGGCCGGGTTGAGCTTGAGTTTGTTACTACCCATCCAGATCCGTACGGCCTCCAGACACCGGGACAGCACCTCGACGGCATCGTTGGGGTGGTTTGGGGTGGATATGTACAACTGAGTGTCATCAGCGTACAGATGGTATTCCACCCCAAAACCATGGATGATCTCACCCAGCGGCTTCATGTAGGTGTTGAACAGGAGTGGCGAGAGGACCGACCCCTGAGGAACCCCACATGTGAGGGGCCTCGGGGACGACTTCTGCCCTCCTGCCAACACCCATTGCGACCGACCAGAGAGGTAGGATGAGAACCACCGTAAAACGGTGCCTCTCAGCCCCAACCCCCCCAATCGGTGCAATAAGATACCATGGTCGAGCCCCGAGCCATGGAGCGATTTAAAGATGGTCGTCAACACCTTGAAGCGCACTCGAAAGGCCACAGGCAGCCAGTGCAGCTCGCGCAGGAGAGGTGTTACGTGGGTAATTTAGACTTGGGTCCCCAGAATAACTGTGATAATTTGAGCTTGCTGGGAATTAGTTCACAGTAAGATCTTCAAGCTGCTTTTCTGGAACTTTCAAAATTTAGGTTTCAGAGAAATCTGTTTCATCTTCAAGTGGGGAGTTCTCCAAAAACACATGAAATAACTCTGCTAGTTCTCCTCCCTCAGCTGTCTCTCTCAGTAATAAATAGTGCACAAGCAGTGATAACGTAAAAAAACAAAAACCCCAGTGTTTGTAAGTATTGTTCAGAGACAGCACTCTGACACACAAATACTGTATGTATACACACACACACACACACACAAACACAATATTTTGACTAGAAGCTATTTAAAGTTAAAAATCTGAAGCCCAGAACACCAAACAAATCCACCCATATAATTTAGCCTTTGTTTGTCAATGTTATCTCAGCCTGAACACTTTAGTTTTTGCACATTAACTTCCAAGGTAGCACGAGTTAATGAATTCTCGCCTTTCATTAAGGCTGACTGGCTTTTGGTTAATGTAAGTTAGCAACTTTATTAACTCCAAGTGGGGCCTTATATACATGAGCAAAGTAACTTGTTGCTCACATTATCACATTTAAGGAACCATCTTTTATTAAAATAATGATCGTATCTTACTAAAATGTTTCAACATCACTGCATTATCTCGCTATTTTTAGATCATCATTATTTCTGAACAATTGGTATCTGTTTGAAATCCATGTAGAAGAGTCGATAATTTAATGCTAGGTGTCCCATTAATACTCAGTACACCCAGATTATTTCGGTACAGGTAGCTGGATTCTGCAACTATCCTAGGTTAATTCAGAGGAGCATTCCTGTTGGCAAATGCATCAAACTATGGGCTGTGTTTGCTTTAATTTAGTAGGCCGTAATGTTATGATGTGTTCCATATCAAGCTGCAGGTGGCTTATAGGTTCTTCTGGGCCTGGCTGCTGAACAGGCAGCTCTATCAAGACACCTGGATTTCCACAGGCTTCATGTAGCTGTAATTCATTGTACTGGGTTTGTTTGGAAAGCGCTAAGGGGCTGTGATACTTCTCTTGAGGACCATTAAAAGCAATCTTGGGAGTAGTAAGATCAGCCTAATGGAGCTACATCTCTGTGTTGAATAGCATATGGAGCAACTAATTCTTGATAGTGTTCTATAAAACCTCTTTGTTAGAGCTCTTCTAAAATCCATAGCACTTTCTTGATACATGTGGGGGCAGTGGTTAAGCGCACAGAAAATTCATTTGAAGGCCAAGAATGTCCAATCATCTGGACTTTAGTTCATAATGTCAAGCTTGCACAGATGTGTTCAGTAATTGAACAAGGAAACCGAGATAGACATTTTTACATAACCAGGAGAAAACAGTTCGTGGGGGTGGGGGGTGGGGGAAGGTAATAGAAGAAACAGGACAAATGAAGAAGAGAAAGAAAGGGGCAGAACAGCTGGACTCAGGAAAACAAAACAAATTAATACAAAGTTTCTGGGACCATTCAGTATATTAAACTTTGGTTTTTTCTACCAATGTCTGTTGCATAAACCACTTTTGAGTGGATTCACACATCACATTGTTGTAAATCATCAACTCCAAATCACTTTACTAGGTTTATACAGTTTATTAAACCAACATCAAACATGATGTACGAAGCTTATTATGGTGTGAATTTAGTCATTAAATCTGTTTCAAGAAAGAACTGTTGTCTAGCCTGCCAAAATACAAAAAGTCTAGCTAGATTAATCACTCATAAATCTGTTTGCAAAACAACCCTGACAATAAGAGACGTCAATGTCGCTTCCTTTAATGTTGCCACCTGCTGGGACTTTGGAAGCAGGCCCCTGTCCTATGGACCACAGTTCATCCCCAAATCAGGCAAGCCCCTAATTCTTCTTGCCTTCTAGAAGGCCTTGAAGAGCTGGCTGTTTCCTCAGGAGTGGGGCTCGAGCCTAGAAAAATCCAGGTGTTGATATATAGAGAAATGTTTCTTTGGGGACCTGGAAGGAGTTTTTTTTATTATTGTTGATCTTCTTTGATATGATATTATTGTTTTTAAGCCACCCAGGTTATGATATATAATATGGGTGGTCATATAAGTCAGGGGTCCCCAACTTCTCATCCGTAGACTGACACTGGTCCATGACATACCAGCAACCTGTCTGCACAAACAAGCAAAGCCCCATCCATGGAAAGGAAAAAGCTTTCTCCATGGAACCGGTCCCTGATGCCCAAAATGTTGGGGACAATTTATATATAAGTATTTTAAATGAACAAATAAGAGAGAAAGAGGAGAGATGTCTAGGAGTTCATTAGTTAATTTCCCTATAGTCATTATTGTAATCCAATGCTAATCACTTCTCAGATGTGCCATATTATATGCTGTATGAACTATGAGAAACTATAAGACACCAATTTGTAATTCCTTAAAACAATCTTTATTGAAATTGAAGCACTGCAGCCATTGTGAGAAACATATGCTGTTAGTAAACTCATAGCTGGGGTGGGAACAGCAGATAATAAATATATTGTGCATTAAAAGGAAAGAGTGGCAGAAATAATTATTAAAAACAACAGGAAAGAAATTGTTTTTGTAAGAGGCTCTGACGCTGAGGTGATCAAAGTACATTGTTCAAGTGTAACATTGGTATCCCTTAGCTTTTGATAACTGTTTTTTTTTAATTAATAAGACTATAGAATCCCAATCAATGTTTTTAAGATGCTTGGGGTGGGGATATTGTTCTTCAGACAAGGTGTTTTTATTTTGTGCAGGAAAAACAGATAGGGCCCAATTTTGGAACTATAAGTGTCCTGGAAGCACTTACGTTGCCTTTTGTGTGTTGCCAAATGGACCTATTTTCTACCATGTAGATTTCACTACTTTATATATTTTAAAAATAACTCTGGGTTGCCATGCTGAAACTGGCAGATATGCACTCTTGAGTGGTTGCATACATCAATGGCTTGCCATATAGAGTAGCCTTATTTAATTTTGATTTTTGTGCAATTGCTTGGCTGCCACTAGATTGTGCAAACGGGCTATAGCCAGTTTGGAGACCGCACCAACTTCTTGTTGTTGCAGGATGTTACAATGTGTGTTATCATTGCTATTTCAAATATCTGAAAATGTTAAAGAATGTCGTGGACTACTCAAACTATATTCAGTCACAACTATTTAAAAATCAATATTTTTTCATCATTAATTACATCTGCAAATTAACTGTTTAAATAAAGCTTGAACATTAAGTCTATTTATCATACCAATAGAGTATAATATGAAAACCATGTTGAATTTTAGCTCAAAGCTAAATTGAAGCTAACCGTTTTGATCATCTAACCAAGCTTTTAGAGTAAAGTATGTATATAAAGTATATATACTTTATACATGCTTTTAGAGTAAAGTGTGTATATAGAGAGGCACAGTGGCTAAGACACTGAGCTTGTCGATCAGAAAGGTTGATAGTTCAGCGGTTCAAATCCCTAGCGCCGTGTAACAGAGTGAGCTCCTGTTACTTGTCCCAGCTTCTGCCAACCTAGCATTTTGAAAGCATGTAAAAAGGCAAGTAGAAAAATAGGGACCACCTTGGTGGGAAGGTAACAACACTTTGTGCACCTTCGCCATTTTGTCACGCCGGCCACATGACCACGGAGACTTCTTTAGACAGTGCTGGCTCTTCAGCTTTGAAACGGAGATGAGCACCACCCCCTAGAGTTGGGAACAACTAGCACATATGTGCGAGGGGAACCTTTATGTTTATGAAGGATGGGGGTAGCATAATTCCTAGGTCCTTGGGTGCCATTGCTTTTAATGTTATTGTACCAGTAGTGGAGAGAAAAGAAAGAGTGGATTGGTACAGTAGTGAAAAAGATGGATCAAATAAAATCTTCTACTTCCACAGGTAGAGGAATTTTTTTTAGAATAGAAAGATTATTGGGTTAAAAGGGGTAAAAGGTTTTTAATCTAGTTCAGTGTTGTTTATCCTAATTATGAAAGGGTTAGTCACTCTGGGTGATACATCATCACAGTAATATTTTGAATAATTAATTAATATTAGAGGAAATCTAGGGATCTAGATGCTTTAAATAGATATATAATCATGTGACCACAGTATATGGCTACGACATCTGGTGGTTTGTTAGGCTTTTTAAAATATGACATGTCTTTCAAGTGTGCTATGCCTAGAGAATATCTTTGTTTAGTTTTTAAAAATATGTTCCGTAGGTATTCAGTTAAAAGGGGCTGCTACCATCAAAGACCGTGCTATAAAGCTATCGGAAGACTCTGGCTGAATCATCAGAGAAGAATGCTGCTGGTGTGACATGATTTCATGAGAAATCTCAGTTGTGCATAAAAATAGCAATTGTAGCTTAAAAGTTTTTATATGTTCATCTTGAGTCATAATCCTAGATTCCTTAATATGCCAGAAATATTTTTACACTTGAAATAGCTGTATCTCTGGAATTAATTTTTTACTTGGTTTGCTTAGCATAACTCACTCCAGATGTATTTTACCCTTTGGATGAACTAATTCTGCCTGCTTGTTCATCTACCATTAACGTTATTTTCTATAGCTTAATCCCTAGATTCTCCATTAGAATTGGCATTTGTTGCCATTAGAATAATAACAGCAATAAAAGATAAAACCAATCTCCAATTACAGAATTTTATTTTTGATGTATGGGATGCTGATAGTATTATATCCTAGAGAGAGCAAAATTATAAAAAGTAGTAGAGCAAAAAACCCTACTCTTTATTGGTTTAAAGATTTAATCTACGATTTGGTAACATTTATTTTAGGCCCAACCAAAAATGACATAAAAGAATATTCATGATCCAAGCTTTTCAGAAATTCAAGACATACAAAAGCAGGAACACTAATCCAAATGTTTGAGCTATAGATTTGCCAATGCCATGTTACCTTAAATAAGACATTCCCTATTTTACTCTTTGTATCATGTGTACAAACTGAGAAAAACAGCCAGAAAATTTAGTTTAATTCAAGAAAACGTCTTGGAAAGAGTTGGTCTGTAATAATTTTTGAACTTTGTTGTGAGGACAGCCAATGTAATATATAAACTATGATTTGTGGCTTAAAATCTTTATCCAACAAGGTGCCTTCCAGTTTTGATGGGACGATAACACCCAGACAGTGCAATCACAAGAACTATTAAAATATAAATATAAATAGGAAGTATCTTTTGGGTCAACTTCAGCTCTTATTGACTTTGTGGAACATCGGTGTGGTTTTCTAGGTAGAAATATGAAAGTACTTTGTCAGTGCTTCCAAGGTTTGGTGTTTTGTTTTATTTTCAGACTTATTTTATTTATTTATTTTATTAAATTTATACCCCGCCCTTCTCCTTGTCAGGACCCAGGGCGGCGCACAGGCATTATTTAAAAACACAAAATACAATAAATATCTATTAAAATGTATTAAATTAATAAACCCGTGCTAAAACCCAATGTTAAAACCCTTGCCAATTATAAATTATTTTCTTAAAAAGTCAGAAATGGGGGCTATCCTAGGCCGGCTTGTTGGAATAAATACGTCTTAAGACGTTGGCGGAAGAGGCGGAGGTCCGAGATAGTACGGAGGTCGGGGGGTAGGTCGTTCCAGAGGGCCGGGCCCACCACAGAGAAGGCCCTTCCCCTGGGTGTCGCCAACCGGCATTGCCCCGTCGACGGCACCCGAAGAAGACCCTCTCTGTGGGAGCGGATCGGACGAAGGGATGTATGGGGCAGGAGGCGGTCTCGTATATAGCTAGGCCCCGAGCCATGGAGCGATTTAAAGATGGTCATCAGCACCTTGAAGCGCACTCGAAAGGCCACAGGCAGCCAGTGCAGCTCGCGCAGGAGAGGTGTTACGTGGGTTTGCCTTGTGGCACCCATAATCACCCGCGCGGCCGCATTCTGTACTAACTGTAGCCTTCGAGTGCACCTCAAGGGGAGCCCCATGTAGAGAGCGTTACAGTAATCCAGCCGGGATGTCACAAGCGCTTGAGTGACTGTGCGAAGGGCTCCCCGGTCCAATAAGGGGCGCAACTGGCGTATCAGGCGTACCTGATAGAACGCCCCCCTGGCCACGGCTGCCACATGGTCCTCCATGGACAGCCGGGAATCCAGGAGGACGCCCAAGTTGCGCGCCCTCTCCACGGGGGCCAGTTGTTCGCCCCCAATGGCCAGTGTTGGACTTATCTGGCTGAACCGGGGTGCCGGAAACCACAGCCACTCGGTCTTGGCCGGGTTGAGCTTGAGTTTGTTACTACCCATCCAGATCCGTACGGCCTCCAGACACCGGGACAGCACCTCGACGGCATCGTTGGGGTGGTTTGGGGTGGATATGTACAACTGAGTGTCATCAGCGTACAGATGGTATTCCACCCCAAAACCACGGATGATCTCACCCAGCGGCTTCATGTAGGTGTTGAACAGGAGTGGCGAGAGGACCGACCCCTGAGGAACCCCACATGTGAGGGGCCTCGGGGACGACTTCTGCCCTCCTGCCAACACCCATTGCGACCGACCAGAGAGGTAGGATGAGAACCACCGTAAAACGGTGCCTCTCAGCCCCAACCCCCCCAATCGGTGCAATAAGATACCATGGTCGATGGTATCAAAAGCCGCTGAGAGATCTAATAGGACAAGGATAGAGGAACAACCTCTATCCCGTGCCCTCCAGAGATCATCCACCAACGCGACCAATGCCGTCTCGGTACTGTGACCGGGCCGGAAGCCGGACTGGCGCTTGTCTACTATCCTGGGATTTTCTTATGGTTTCCCATCCAAGTACTAATTAGATCTAACCCTACTTCCCTTTTCAAAATCAGCTAAGCAAGGATCTAATTAAAAAACAGTCAAAAGTCATAATTAGTCTAGCTAAAGGGTAGATATGAACACACTGGCATATACCTTCTCAAAATTAGAAGGGTTATATGAACTGTGCTCTGTGGAAACAAAAAATCCAATTAAAAATAATAGTTAAATAAACCCTAACCTTCCATAAATTCACATCAATTCTTTTGAGTAGTAACTGGATTTTAAATAGACCAATTATAAAATGTTTATTAGGGCTTTCCCTTTTCATCTCATAATTTTTTGGCTTCAAGAAGTTTGGCTTAGCTCCCAGTAGACCAGTCATTCAGAAATATTTTATAGTAATCAGTTTATAACCATCTATTCCATGCCATTGAAGCTTTCAAATCGTATATGTCTAAAATACTGATATTGCCACTGCAAAAATTCAGAATACCTAAAATAATTCCTGAATTTTATCTCAGTGATGAAAAGCTACATCCATATTCTGAATTTTACAAGCAGTGATGATGGTTTGACCCTTAAACTTTGGTTTAACATTTCCTACTGAGCACTTAGTATATATTACCTAATACAATTTTAAATTTGTGGGCATTTTTGAGAGAAATAAAAGCTACATAAGAACGTAGTGTTCAAAGTTGACTGATACTCATCAAATCAGTGGACAATTATAAAATGTTTATTAGGGCTTTCCTTTTTCATCTCATAATTTTTTTGGATCCAAGAAGTTTGATTTAGTTCCCAGTAGGAGTCATTCAGGAATTTTTTATAGTAATCAATTACATAACAGTCTATTCCATGTCATCGAAGCTTTCATGTTAGATGTGTCTAAGATACTGGTATTGCTGGTGTAAAAGGAAAAGATTTATATAATCTGAAAAAGACCCAGAATGTATTAGCTGCGTTATCTAAATTAGACCATCTAGCTTGATATTATTTCTAGTACTTTAAGTAGCAACAAAGCTTCCGAATGGGCACTTTGCCCAGCTATGTATTGAGCATCAGAGATTTAATGTTGGCCATTATGTGTGCAGAATTCATGCTCTATCACTAAGCTTACACATCCTTCCCTAATTTGCTAAATAAAATATTTTTTTCAGAATTTCCATCTTTTTTTTATTTATTGTGAAGCTACCATGACAGTTTTTAACTGTATGTATGTAGCAACGTATTTGAGTGTCATTGGCGTAGCACGAAGTGAAGGCACCTTTTAGTGAGTTCAACTCCAACTGACTTTGTGGACAAGTCTATACAGTTTTCTTGACAATAAAAGAGTGATTTACCATTGCCTTCTTTTGGGTTTTTTTTCAACTTTGGTCTAGATTTTCTGGTAATTTCCAAGAAGGTTAAATGTTTAGCCTTGTATGTCTACCCCATTTAACTTATTGAGCTTCCACTATCATTCTGTTGGGTGAAGCATTTGTAATCCAAGTCTGGTACAAGTTGTAAATCAGTGCCTGATTTCTGGGAGATTTGCAAATACTTTTTCCAAGACATTTAGACTTTGTCCTCTTTTCAATCTGAACTGGACAATAATGCTATTTGTATTAATTTTAAAAATGTTAGAATTCCTCTGAAGCAATCTCTCCCAAGTAGGAAGAAGGCATGCCCAACTCATGGCTTAAGGGCTGCATGCAGCTCCGAAAAGCAGGTAATGTGGCTCCAAAAGATTGTAATCATTGTTATGTGCATTTGTATACATTATATACTTTATATATGGCCCAAGATAATTCTTCCTTACTCATGAGGCCCAGGAGAGCCGAAAAGATGGACACCACTGATGTAGAATTTTGGCTATATAAGCAGTGACACTTGGATAACTGAGATCGCTATTTAGTGTATAACATAACAATGAGTTGTCTGATTGCTCATGAAAAGGGAAAAACTATTCTTCACATTTCCTTATTATTTCTCATCGTTTTGTGCATGCAGATTTTAACTTTTAGACTTCCCTATTCACAATTATCTCAGTGAAATGGGACTTGCATTCCTTGTATCTCAGTTGAGCAACAGCGAAACTAGGAACTGGTCTTTCGGAGTGTTACTATTAACCTTCAGCTAAAAATGGCAGTTGAAAAAGTAAGAGCATCAGAGAAGTAGATCATTTTCCTCCAAAGATCTCTTCTAGGAAAAACATATTGCCCATTCCTTCAGGGCTATTATGTATGTTAAGCATTAAAAAAAATGTGTTTATCTTCCTGGAAGATTCTTTCTTACCAGAAGAATTTAACATGCATGTCTGCACATAAACAAAGGGGCTGAAAGTTTGGTAAGCTTGTAAGCATAGATTAATAGCTCAGAATTCCCTTGGAGTTAGATTCATGCTCCCGTTTCCTTAGAGATCCCTTTAGTATTTCAAACTACTCTGGTGGTGCCTGTGTCTGAGAAAGTAACAGCCAAAAATAACATCTGAAAACATTAACTAGTCAAGGTCAAAAAGTTTTTGTATTCCTTTCTCCTCTGGGTCTGTCTCATATGGTTGTCATTTTCGACTGTCCCTCCTATGTTTTCTTTCTTTGAACTGGCGATAAGGTGGTTTTGGCATTACCAGTTTCTATGAAACTACACAGGGTTTCACAAAAGCAATTACAAAATACAAGCAAGAACCGGCTGTCAGAATTCCTACTAAGCTTGTAAATGCAACAAGAGACTCAGCTCCTAGGAATTATATTGCCTACAGTGGCCGAGATTGTATGTATGCGATACAGGTAGATTGTTTCCAGAGTAAACATTTTAAAGGATTTAATGTAACTAACCTGCAGAGAGAAAGAAATTCTTTATTTTTTTTCTCCTTCCAGTCCTAGTGATGCATGAGTATTAAAAAAGCATTCTTGCAAATATAATTATGGCATGCCTCTTGCTGGCTGGCTGTTACATATTGATAAGCTTATATTGCTGGCAGCTCTTCCTGTTCAGCAACTCAAGTTGGAAGAACAGGAGAAATGCTGCTTTTCACATCTGAATGGTTGTTTGAATGTTTAGTTAAAAATTATATCTTGCCATGATATAGAAAAAGACAGGTATTTTTTTAAACAGATCTGTTTATTTATTTGTTTATTTCTGAAATGTATATCCTACATTTCCTCCAAGGCTTCAGGGCAGCCCATTGGGAATGTACCCCAGTTTTACTCCCATAGCAACAACAGTGCTAGATAGGTTGGACTGAGAGGGTGACTGGCCCAGAAGCACCCAGTACTAATTGAACATCTTAACCACTATATGTCTATGGAGAATCTCAGTCATCCAGGCCATGGTTGTCCCAAAGGTGCTTTTTCAAGAGGCAATTTGACTTTCTGTTTTTTCTTTGAAGATGCTTTGCTTCTTGGATGAGAAGTGAAACATCTTCAAAGAAAAACCAGAAAGTCCAGTTGCCTCTTGAAAAAGCACCTTTGGGATTAACCACTATAGTTTGCTCAGATCCCAAACTCATATCCAGGTTTTAGAGTGAAAGTCCCAAGCCAATACAACAGTCTGTATATGTTTGCTATTGAAATACAGGTGGTCTTGGTTTAATTAGCATTCATTCCGCAACCATTTAGGATGTGATGATGCTAAATGAGTAGCTACAACCAGTGTTCAAACTCCCGACTATTGCAGCATCCCTTTGATCCTGTGATTGTGATCTGGGCAATTAGCAACTGGCCATATTTCTGACTGCTGCAGCGCCTTGTGGTCTCGTGATTACATTTTGCAACCTTCCCTGCCAGCTTCCTACAAACAAAATCAATGGGAAAGCCAGCAGGAAATCGGAAGGTGTGTTTATGTGAGATCCTTGTTTACTGACCCCTGCATAGTCCTCACCTAACTACAGTAACAGGGGGCTGATCAACTGTCATCACTATTCGGTCACACGACATCATTCTTTACAGCATTGGTTAGAGATAGAAACTTTGGTCCCAATTACTGTTGCTAAGTGGAGACGACCTGTACAAAGGAAGAGCAATCTAAATGAGTGATAAACTATCCTCTTTAGCTTATACTGAACTTCTTAGAAGTCAGTTTCCTTCCATAAATTATAATCTTATTTGATGCCAAATAAAAAAATATGTTCATAAATATAATTTTTTTTATATTGAAAAAGTTTTATTGGTTTTTACAATTTTCGAAAAGGGTAGGGTAAGGGATATAGAAACATATTAAGAACTTTCGCGTCGGGATCATTGGCCCTTCTAGGGCTTCATAATAAAACATTAAAAAAAAACATTTTTCCAAAAGTACTACAAGGTGAAAATAAGTACAAAATTCCTAAATTCTCCATTCTATGCTAGCAGTAACGTACAAACATCCAGACATAAGGTTAAGCAATATTAATAATAATTTTTAAAAAAAGCAAAGTCATTTTTTCGATCTAAGTCTCTTGGCAATTGTATCTTCTTTTTCTCCTCCCTGGCCCCCAGCGGGCGGGACCGTGGCCCCCTCCGTCCCCCCTGGATCTTTCCCCAGGATAGCGGAATGTTTTTTAAGAAAGGCTTCCGCCTCAGCAACTGTTTTAATCCTCACCAACATCCCTTCCGGCATCACCCACTTGAACCAAATCCCGTGGTCATACAATTTTTTGGATAAGAAGGAAAATTTCCTTCTCACCTCCCTAATCTTTTTTGGGATCTGCCTCAAGATGGTGACTTCCTTTTGTTGGTAAATCAACGGCCCCCCTCTCTGCGCCTTCAAAATTCCCTCTCTAGTTGACCTTCTAACAAATTTAACATGTATCTCTCTAGGTACTTCATTTATCCTAGCATATGCTGAATTTATTCTGTAGACTAGGTCAATATCCCCCCTGATCTCATCTTTAGGTTTCTGTAAATATTCTGCTAAAATTGTGCTCATGAGATCAGGAAGGTATTCACCAGATTCTTCAGAAACATTCTGAAATCTTAAAAAATATGACATCCTTTCAAAATCCATCCTAGACATATGACCAGACAAATCTGCAATTTCAATGTTGACATTTTTAAGTTCTCCCTTTGCCCCAGCCAGCCCCCCTTCCAGCTCCTCAGTCTTCTGTGAATTCTCCAACACTTGTTTCCGTGTTTCCAGAAGGTCCTCCTTAAAACTTTTATTATCAGCTCTCAAAGCTTTAATTTCCTGCACCAAAACTTGTAACACCGATTCCAAAGATGACATTCTTTGTTCCAATCCTGCCAATTCTGATTTTGATGCCATGGTAAGCTGTTAAAGTCAGTGTCACTAAGATGGCGTTTTTGGGGTGGGGCCGTTGAGGCAAATCAGGAGCAAAACACTTCAGGTGAAAGTTGTAAAAGAATTCAAGACCCAGCAGAGAAACACTTTTCACAATCAAAAACTTTAACAGAGAAGGCACTCAGGGAAGGAATCAATTAGTCCAGAAATTTCTTCATTAGTAGAGAGAGAGAGTCCATTTCACGAAAAGATGTTGGTAATTTTCCAAAGGTAAAAATAGTCATTCAGGAACAAAGGGAACCCTCCTCCACCGCCCCATCTGAGAGCCAGGAGGAGAAAATAACCCGAGAAAAATTGTATCTAGCCAACCAGACTTAGATACATTGTAAGAAAATCAGCCGCAGATCACTTTCGCTTCTTTCAATGCAGTCCGGAAACAAAGTATCCGCTTCCTTGCAACAAGAAGCCATTTCAGAACGCCGCTTTAAATCCGAGGGGAGGTTTAACCAACAAACATCCCCCTCTATGTTCTTTCACTCCAGGCTGCCAGCATAAATAATGTTGTAAATCACTCACTCTTCACCTCGCTGCCAAAGCCCCAGGGAGCCTTCCGACCCGACGCTCAGTTCTTTTTAAATTTTTGCTGATCGTAACTGTCCTCCATTGGCGAAGGGAAACTCCCCCCGCAGCATGTCTTCCTTCGCCTAAACCGAAGACAAGGGCCGTTTCCCAGCCGCCGCCAGGATAAACCAGCCCAGGCAAGTCAGTTTTACGGAGGGACCCCCCAAAAAAGGGGGTGCCCCGCCCCGTTAGGGGCAGAAAAAAGAACAAAACGGCGGACGAACCCCAAGGTTCGTCCGTCGCCGCCGGGAACAGGAACAGGAAGTCCCATAAATATAATTTTAATTGAATTCTTTCACAGGCGTACGGCTCTTCTGGCTTCAGATAATAAATGATATGGGTCAGATACAACATTGTTGATGAATATGAACTAACTATTCCTATAGCAATGTTTTTAGTATAATAAATAACTGTATTTTGGGCATATCCTTTATTAAATATATATTTTATGGGTGTATCATGATAGCAGAATAAAGGAGTATATCAGAGGTGGGTTGCTCCCGGTTTGTCCCGGATCAGGTGAACTGGTAGTGGCGGCAGCAGGAGGTTCCGCCCACCCGCCCAGCAAAGAAGCATCACACGCACGAGCGAACTGGTAGTAAAAAAAATGGAAACCCACCACTGGAATATATAAAGGTGGAATATGCTCACCATGCATACAATCAAATAACCGGTTTTTTTTGGCAAGCTCAGCTATTTCTGGAAAATGGTTATAAACATGAGGTAGGATATCAACTTTTCAATTTGTGTCAAAATAGTTTCATATAAACTAGAAATCTTAAGTTGCCTATGCCCTTCTTGACAGCTCCCCATAGACATTTGTTGACTGCCATGGACTGATAGGGCTGTTATTATGTATTTAACATGTATAACGCATCCAACATTTTTAAAGTGCTCCCTGCAAAACATCAAAATAGATGACACTTGCTCCCAACATGCTCTGAAAGTAATCAATATGATACAAAAAGGAAAACAGATAGAGTGGAAACAGGAAGCAAGCACTGGAGCAATAACATTCGCTCCTTCTTTAATAAAGATTGAGACACGGTTCTCTTCCATTATAGTGATACTTCAGTTTCACTACTGAGGAGAAAAGGTATCTGTTAAATCTGACAGAAATTTAAAAATGTCAGTTCCAGAATTACTGAAAGTTTATAAATTGATGAAAATAAGTAAATTATGCCAATTGTCTGGGCAAACATCAGATTTGTCTGTTATTTTTTTAATGTATTTATATCCCACCTTTATTATTTTTATAAATAACTCAATGTGACGAACAGACATCATACGCCTTCCTCCTCCTACTGGCCCAAGATCACCCAGCAGGCATTAATGCTGCCATTATTTCCAAGTGACTTGTAGGTTCCTTGGCTCTTGAATTCTCACCTCTGCTTGATTGTATGAAGCAGATGCTACCGTTTATCATCCTCTCTACGCCATACAATACTTCATGCAATTTGGTGTAATACATTTATTTCTTGGTTTTTCTGCTGCTCATCCTTTCGAAGGACCCAAAGCAATATGCAGTGAACAATTGGTGTTCAAATTAGAAGTTCTAAAAAGTAATTAAAATACAGCCCACCTTAAGGAAGTCAAAAAGATGGGTTGATCTAGGCCATTTGTTTTTGGGCTAACGGTATATATTTATCCATCATTGAAAGGTGACATGAATCAGTCTCTTGTCAAACAACCTTTTTTGAGCTTTTGAAAGGAGATTCTGTGCACAATCAGACACAAGCTCATACGGATTTCAGAAAAAAACAAATTGAGTTCTAAACAGGGCAGGTTTCCTAAACTGAAGTACTTTACTTCAGTGTCTCATAGAAGAAATGTATGTAGATGGATTAGATAAGCCTAAATAAATAGTTCTTTATAAGGCTGTGAATAGATCCAGACGTGAAGGGCAAAATTTAATTTGAAGCACGCATGAACATGAACAAACAAAGCACCTGTTGGAAATCTTAAGCGAAACCCTTCTTTTCCTGAGATGGTATGTCAGCTGCTCAGGACAGTCACATAAACCCAAGAAAAGATAAGATGTGGTATGCACAATTTTGTACACGTCTGAATCATACTTTGAATCCAAATCTCAGCAAAGGCGTACCAAATATAGAACATTGTGACTTTTTAAGGCCTTATCTCTAAAAACACACATTGTAGAAAAATTTCTTCCTGATAGAATATGTATTATTTTGTCCAGTTATCACATTGCTCAACAATAAAATAGCACTGAGGATCTTCTAACTTGCTCAGATATAGTAGTTTAAGTCACAGTGATAGGCAAAGGCGTTTTGTTACACACACTAGTAGCATTTCTGTGGGATTGTTCCAGTACTGATTAGGTCAGATAAACCTTCCTTCCCTATCACAATAATTCCCAGAACTTGGTATTTCAAGTAAAAGTTTCTGTTAATGACTTTTAAACTTGACTGAGCATGAAATTAAAAAAAGATTCTCAAGTTACTCCCTCAGGTGCTTAGATGCACACCAGCTGGCACAGAAAGAATCTCAGCCTCTTGCAAATATTAGGAGACGCCGGAGCTATGACAGTTGATATAAAGAAGTATGCTGCACTTAAGAGGAATCAGTGTAGCCTATTGCTGGAGGCTGTTGGGCTCATATTTGTTTGATCAATGTCTTAATGCCAGGTTGTCCATCAAGTACAATGTGGTTGGCATCTGAAATATGTTAATGACGCTAGGCTCTACAATTCCTAATTATCTGACAGATCCCTAAGAAGCCTTGCTGGCACAGGAAGAGTTTTCCAATTTGGAGGGGGGCGGGGCAAACTTACATAGACAAAGCATATTTTTGAATCCCAGAAATCCAAGAAGTACCAGGCAAGAAATGGCATTAAAAAGCAGAAAAGGAATTAGAAGAAAGTAAGAACATGAGTAAATATCTTTGGATTGATCATGGAGGGATCAGTGATAACTTTGGGCAAAATAATTTTGGTAGAGCGCTAAGAGCAGAAGGCAGATTGGAAAGCTGCCAAAACTACAGCTGCAGAAGTGAACTTCCGGGTGCCAGAATGAGTAGCTGGAAAGAAATTGAACAGTATTGAGAAAAGATAAGAAGTCAAAGATGTATATTTATTCATTGATTGATTGATTGTTTCTTTATTCTTGAATGGGTCATACTGCAAGTTTACATCCAGTAGAAATGATCTCATGCAGAGATGGAAAAGTGATAATAAGGAAGATACCACTTTATTATCCCTTGGTAAGGCCACACTTGGAATACTGCATTCAGTTTTGGTTGCTATGATGTAAAAAAGATGTGGTGACTCTAGAAAAAATGCAGAGAAGAGCAACAAAAATTATTAGGGGACTGGAGGCTAAAACATATGAGGAACTGGGTATGTCTAGTTTAATGAAAAGAAGGACTAGGGGAGAGATGATAGCAGTGTTCCAGTATCTCCGGGGTTGCCACAAAGAAGAGGGAGTCAAGCTGTTCTCCAAGGCACCTGAAGGTAGGACAAGAAGCAATGGGTGGAAGCTAATCAAGGAGAAAAAGCAACTTAGAACTAAGGAGAAATGTCCTGACAGTTAGAACAATTAATCAGTGGAACAGCTTGCCTCCAGAAGTTGTGAATGCTCCAACATTGGAAGTCCTTAAGAAGATGTTGGATAGCCATTTTGTCTGAAGCGGTGTAGGGTTTCCTCCCCAGGCAGAGGGTTGGACTAGAAGACCTCCAAGGTCCCTTATTCTATTCTAAGATGGTAAAATAAAAGGTTCAAGGTGTGGATGTGAAGCCATTTGGTGAGCAGCTAATTGTTACTTTGTTGTTGTTTTTTAAAAGCAGGAGAGGTCAAATTAAAATTAGAAAAAAAGAAGAGCAGTAGGAAAAGAAGATGGAGTCATTGAGGTCACCTTATAAGGCAAAATTGTGAGGAAGTGGGGAGACTGATTAGAGATCACTAGAATCGGTATGGATGAAAGAAATATGTATTGTTTCACCAGATGGCTGGCAGATGAGAAGAAACCATTACTTTTCAGAGAAGGAAATTTTCGTTATCGTCTATTGCTAGATGATACCGTTTCTGAAAAGGAAAAGAGATGTTGACGGTAAATGACAAGGAACTAATTATTATATAGTATCATAGTATGCAACCCTCTATAATATACTTATAACAGCTGTGCAGTGCTTTGAATTCTGTTAGGAAAAGATCCTTTGAAGGGTGGGATCGCAAAAGCAGCACCTGTCTGCAATTCATTAAAGCAGCCACATCTGTTTCGGGTTTGTATAGTTGCTGAAAAGAGGTTTATTAAGCTTTTTTTATTTATTTAATTGTTCTCTTTTCCTTTACAAGTGCTTTGGTGTCTGCCAAATCTGAGTATCGCACCTTGTGTTTCTACACTTTCTAATACATATAGCTTCATACGTATAGCTTGATAAGAACTTCGTGAAAAATTGGGTCGTGACCAACACATGCAAATCTCTATAATTTAAGCAAGGTGCATCATAAGTGAAACAGTAAACATGAATAAAAGTTTAGTACTACTGGTGCATATCATATCGGAATTATTCAGAAAATAATCTGAAATGCATTTGATCATTCAGTACAGTGGCAGTTTTAATAATTTATAAAATACCTTATTAGCATAGCCTTGTGCTTCAGCTATGTTATTGCCAAAACAAGTTGAAAGACCATTGCCACTGCCTTGCCTTGTGGGGAGTTTCCCTGTCTTTGGGAATTTCCTCTCCATCCTCAAAAATAATCCATTTCCCATATTTGATTAACAAACCCTTTTTTTAAACTTGTTTGGCATGTTTCTTTTTCTGTGAGTTTGTTCTTTCTAACGAGTGATCATTAAATTTATGAGGCATTTCTGTTCTCTTTTCTGTTGTTTCTTTCTAAGGAAAAATGTATGTTCCGTGCTGCATTGTAAAAAAAAAAAGATTAATAATTAAAATACCATCATTATGGGACTTTTTAAAGACTTCATGTCAGACTGTCATGTCCCATTAAATCTAAAAGTTCCATTGAGAGTGAGCCTTAAGATGCCTTCGGTTTTAAGCATTAGTTGTAATTTTAAAACAATTCAAGATGCAAATTTGAAAGTACATTCTGAGTGACTTTGGAAATGTATGCAAAATGTTGCATCAAATCAATATAGACACCGAATTTTATAAGGTTAATATTCATATGATTTTATAGTGAACATAGGAAATTGAAGATAATACATGGCTAAAACATATGCTGGGGCATTGTAATGATGATGCGATTAGCATATTGATGATGCAATTAGCACATCAAACAAGTTTAGCTTTAAGATTTTATTCATGGTTTTTTTTTCTGATAAAATTGCTCTCACTTGGGTTTAGACTCTACATGAGCAGAGTCCAATGATGTGATTGGTTAGGGTTAGGATTGGGCTTATGATGGCATGTCTGTGAATTCTAAAGAAGAGGATAAGATTTTCTGCAGCATGAGGTTGGCCATCTGGGGCTGGAGCTGTGCCATTCCTGGCTCTTTTGTGCAGCAAGGAGAGATGTAACTGATTGGATTCAAAAGTTGGTAAATGCTATCTTGGGAGGGCATCATGATAGGTCCGTGGAAAGAGGCAATGGTGTGTCTACTCATGAAAAAGCTTCTCTAGTTCCAATCACATTGTTCTTTTTTAAAATGAGGTTCATCACTAAGATCAATTGGGTGCGTTTCTGGACCTCCTATGAGGGTTGGGATTTAGTATTACTGTTTTACAGTAGTTCTACTCCTTCCTGATTGGAATTCTTTAGGACAAGTATGTCAAACTGGCGGCCCAGGGGCCGGATGTACCACATGCAGCTCCACAAAGGGAAAAAAATGTTGCAAAAAGTCATGTGACAGCAACATGATGCCATATGTTTAGCACCCATGGTCAAACTTTAGGAGAAGGAGAGCTTGAGCTGGTGGCCATTCCTGATTGGGGTGCTTCAGAATTTAACTGTTTGCCCACAATCCTTTAACATCTGTATGAAGCCATTGTTAGAAATTACCATTAGCTTTGGGGTGAAGTATCATCAAATGTTGATGATACCCAAGTGCTCTAGGTGTAATCAGAGATGCAGTAGAGGTCCTGACCTGGTGTTTGGAAGCTATGGGGGGAAAGGGAGTAGGAGGGGAAAAAAGCTTAAACCCAGTAAGATAGAAATGTTGTTTACACAAAAGACTATGTGGGTCTTTGTTGACTCTTAGATTAATACTAGCACTTCCTCTGAAGTATCTGGTCTGTTTGGAGTTTTTTCTGGATTCTGCTAGAGCAGTAGGGGAGACCATGTTTAAAGAATCAGGTGAGCCTCTGCTCAGCTTCAGCAGGTGAGCCAGTTGTAGCCTTGCTTGGAATGGAAAAATTTCTAATCAACTCTCTAATTATTAATGCCCTTGAGTTTACAATCTGCATTGCACTTTACATAGGGCTGCCTTTGAAGACTATCTTGGAGTTATAATTGGTGCAAAATACTTTGGTCTGAAGTTAGTGATAAGAGTTACTACTACAACAATGTGATCAAGAGTTTTGGGATGCTCCACTAATTTTATTTGTTTGTTTATTAAATTTATATAGCTGACTATCTCATTATCGTGACCCTGGGCAATAAGTTAAAAATAATACAAAGCAATAAAAAATAACCACAAAAGACATTAAAAACAATAAAATCTTAGAAACATAAATCAGTGGGAGAGACCATTTGTTTTCCTAAAAGTGCAATCACTTCATAAACGCTTCACCAATATGCATTTCTCTAGCATCTGAAAATTTATAATTTTTACTATTATTCCTTTGGGAAGCTATTTTTGTGGTTCTAATGTTCATATTCCCATATTTTTCGAACCATATATTTATAGGGATTTTTTTTTATTTTCAATAGTTTGCAAAGAAAAGAAAATGTTCTGTAGTATTACTTGAGTTATGCTTTAATTAACATAAATTAGAAGCAACAATGTTAGATCAGAATAAGTACTGCATTCTAATATTTTCATAATTGTGTTAGGAAACATAACAAATATCTACAATGTAGGTGCTACAGAGTTACAACAGCCCATGACAGTTTCAGCTGTAGTTTTTGTTGTCATACACAATAATATGTACTTTCAAATATCTACCTACTGATCAGTCTGTCTGTCTGTCTGTCTCTCTCTCTCTGTGTGTGCATATCTTAGTAATTTGATCTGAATTCACTATTTAGTGAAATCATGGTAGGTAATCCTCACTTACCGACAGTAATTGGGACCAGGAACTAAGTGACACGGTCGTAAGTCATGATGTCACCTAACTATGCCAATGTATTTATGTGCATAGATAGGATAGGGTGGCTTCTACTAGCAGCCATGCTTCTCCGATCTCTCTCTTTTTTTTTAGTTCTTTCCTTGAGCTAATGTATGTTATGAAAGGCTACCCCCACATAATTAAAAACAAAGCATACTTAGTTGTGACACTATTTACTTGTTACAGAAGTTCATTTTTCGCAAAGACTTATGTTTGGTTTTTTTGGTAATTTATATTTGAATATTTTCCCTAACAAAAGGTAAAGATTTGTAAGCATTTCTGCAATTAAAGTCTTGAAAATATCATGACATCTGCATATAAAAGTACAGCTAAGGGGGCTATCTGCCAGCCTAGGAGATGAAAGTCTCCCTTGCTGAAGCAGAGGAATTGCTGTTCAATCTTATCTGGCTTTTTTCTGTGCACCTTATAGAATCAAGGAGTTGTCCATAATGGTCTAAAATACAAGGGTAACTTCGGTGTTTCTGAATATTCCTTTTTCTTAGGCAGTCCATATTCTTTGTGCATTGAATTCTGAGCACTTATTCATTTTTTCCAGACCTTTACGAGTTTTTTCTCTCTCAAACATACATTTTTGTTCTTCTTTAATAATGCTTTGGAGAATACCCAGTAGTGTTTTTTTATCAAATCAAAATATTGTGAAATTTGATTTTCTAATCAATCGGTGATGTTTTGACATAACAATAAAATTCATAGTCAAAAGAGTAAGACTTATTATTATATTAAATGTCAGACTAATACTGAAACTCTATACATGTCTTTTAAAAATGGGGTACATATATTTTAAAAATAAGTCTACTGAATTTTTCCTTGTTAATGTGTATATCATTGCAGTCTAAATGTTCTTGTTCTTATGAAATTATGAAATGTCAGTTTAGGGATTCAAATGCATTCACTTAATCTAGACTGTACTATAAATTGATAAAAGAATGTAATTTTTTTAAAAAATAGACATCCAAGGAAATAACCGATGCCATAAGTGAATACTGCTATGTACAAGCTTTTCTTCCAAATTTAATCAGTCTACCAAATGAAATCTATTATGAAATAGCTTTTGTTGCAGATTAGCAAAATGTTTAATAACTGATACTCTATAGTTTCCAGTTTATTTCTTCATATAAAGGTTAATTAGCTTTGACTCTGGGAATGGAATACTTGTAACCAGTTATTAATTTTTCAAGATTCATTAGGCAATTTATTTTAATTACTCTCACCGTCATGACACAGAGATAACCATCTATTTAAGTAATATTGTATGGTGAACTCCAATACATTCTTCTAACTGATAGGTGTAGATATGAACCTGATTATTTCATTGGACTATGTACTGCGTTAAGTTTTCTTTTCTCTCCACATTTTAAAATAATTTTCCATAGGTTCTCTGAGTTCCTGACACCATAGTTAATTTTTGCATCATTACTCATGGTTACCCTAGATCAGGGCTGTCAATCTCGCGGCCCTTAGGCTGGATGCTTCACACGCTGGCCACGCCCATGCCCGGTTTAGCGAAGGGGGGAAAAGTCATGATACATCATATGACGATACCATGACGATACCAGTTTGACACCCCTACTCTAGAGATTTAAAAAGGATTTGTTTCTGCTGACCTCTCTCCTACCCAACTTCCATCATTGACTTTAATTACTATTTTTCTTACCAAATCCTATGCTAAGCAGAGTTCTAAAGATGTTGGGGGTTTGAGGGGTTTCTCTCTAAAGCTCAATGCAGGAAGATATAAGAGATTGATGCAAACAGATGTCAGGGCTGCATCCAGCATGTTTGATACCATCTCAGAGAACACATAATTGAAACTTGATCATTACTGCCAGTATCAGTTTAAGTTTAAACCAGGGATCTCCAACCTTTGCAACTTTAAGTCTGAAGGACTTCAGCTCCCAGATTTCTCCAGCCATCTTTGCTGGCTGGAGAATTCTGAGAGCTGAAATCCTTCAGACTTAAAGTTGCAAAGGTTGGGGACCCCTGGTTTAAACCACACCAAATGATGGCTCCATCACCTGCCAATGCAAAGATTTGCACTTTTATAATGCTTTGGAAAGAGGGACAGTGTTGGCACCCCATAACCTTTGGCATCCTAAGCCAGTGCCTGCTTGGTCTCACCCTAAAATTGGCTGTGGTTGCTGCAAATTTATTGTGAGGAAAATCGGAATATGGGGGAACAGGCACTCGAGCCAAATTTCTAGGAGATCTTCTGCAAATAACTGTAACAGTTCAGTTAGTGTTCTAATATAATGGACTTCTTTTTCTAAAGTCTAACCAATGGTGGGTTCCTATCAGTTTGGACCAATTTGGACGAACCAATAGTGGTTTGGCAGCCTGGGTCGCTGGAGCTGGCAGCGACCCAGACCTGCCACACCCCTGAACCGATTCTCATACGGCGGTGCCATCTTGATTTTCGGTTCTGCGCATGCAGAAATGTTTTGCGCGCACCAAACCAGCAGCAGTGCCGGCAGCAACCCACCCCTGAGTCTAACCATGCAGGCTGCTATATCTCTGTGTATGTGTGATGGCAAAACTGCAATCCTTTACTCAGATTATTACCATTCAGGAAAGATTAAGGGTATCGGAATTCTGGATGCTAAAAATCCAAAATCGAATTCCCACTCAGTTAATCAACCCAAAGTCCTAAACTCCCAATTAAAAGACCCACATCTTATGACTGAATGACTAAGATCCATCCCATGATGTTTTATTCTGAATGATAGCAGTTCCTCAGATTCTCACACAGAAATATTTCCAAGCTCCCTACCTGAGGTTCTTAATTTAAAAAGCAGCAAATAAAGTTTTAAAAAATCAGAGTTAATACTAACCAATCACTTCTTTATTGTGGAAGTGGCGCTTCACTCAGAGTCCTTGTTATCTGTTGATCCTGTTTAAATCCTTCGGATTCTATATTCCACTTACAGGAGTCACAGGTTTTTGTTATACCTGTTAAATCATAGTTGCCTCCTTATACTAAGAATTCAAATTCATCTTATTTTTTTTTCTATTGTCAATCATTGTAGAGATGGCAGAGGCCATGAACCTATGTTCTTCCTCATTTTTTGTACTGATTTAATAGGCCCCATTACAGGAACCTTTTTGCTTCCTTCTCCATTCTTTTGTCTGGGTTTCTTTCTTCAGGATTCTTATCTCAAAACTCCAGGGAATTCAGTTTATGCCCTTCCTAATCAAGCTTGCCATTCTTTAGCCAAACACTTTTTAGAGGTCCTGCCTTGTGAATTCAGTCATTTTGCTTGAGGTTGTGTTTCTTTCTTGGTGCAGGCACATTTATGGATGATCTTTTAGTTTTCTACTAATACTGTTCCAAGCTAGCTAGAAATGGATATGGAGATTGCTTGCTGTGTTAGATTAGTTGTTACAGATTGTTAAGGGAAAAGCCTGGGGCATAACTGCCATTCAGTTGGAAGGACAAGGGGCCATTATGACCAGGTGGTCAGAATTCCCTTCTGTGGTTTCACTCTAGTTTTATTATTATTATCATTATTATTACTGAATGTACCCGATCTTTCTCTTTATAAACATTTAATGCCTCTTGCAGCAATGAAAAAACAAAGCAAAAACCAGTACAGAATCAGTATCATTAGAATAACTTCCAGTTTAAAATCTTGACAAAAGAAATGGCTTTTGGTGTTTTCCTAAATACTGAGGAGGGGAGGGATAGACCACTGCACCTCATTGGAGCAGGTATGCCATAGCTGGGAGCAGGGGGGGGTTCCGGTATGCGCGTGGCCATTTTGGTGAAGGGGTGGGGCTTCAGGAGGCAAAAAATGCTGTATTTGATGTATAAGACACACCCAGATTTTCAGCCTCGTTTTAGAGGAAAAAAGGTGCGTCTTATACTCCGAAAAATACGGTAGATCTGCTATTGCTCTGTAATTGTCCCTCCTTAATGGAGTCTTGGTACTTGACTTATTTTCAAGAGGACATAGTCTGGTAGAGATCTGGTGTGATGCCACTATGCATGCAACACCCTATCAGTTCCTCCTGCTAGAAATGATAAATGAGATCTATTATTTCATTCAGGAAATCTCTAATTGGAGAAACAAAATAACCTCTAAAGTAGATGAAAGGACAGTTACCTTCTTTGGGTTGTTCGAGAGATATGGAGAATATCTGCAGAACCTGAACCTGATATTGAATTGTGCACTTGTTAAAAATCACATCAAGTACCTTAGCTGGGATACAGAAAGCAAAATCCTGTAGTTAGCTAAGGCTGAAAAGGGACCAGATTAAGTAAAACAAATCCGTCCAAGCAAGGGTTGAGAAACAACATAAGCATTGAAGGGCAACTAAACGTTTGGGCATCATAGGAAAATCGGATAGATCCACAAAGTAAAGGAAATATAAACCAGATTGAAACTGTACAAAACTCAGATCTCACTTTTATAGTCCCATCAAGCCAGTAAGGGAGGGAGTGAAATTTAACCAGGAAGGATTGGTTACTAAAATATTATCAAATCTCAGGTCTGTATCAGATGAAGCAGTGGTGCATTTCGAGCACCTCGTGCACATCGCTTTCCTTCTGAAAGTATGCACAGGTATCCAGTGGCATACTTTTAAAATTCAGATACTAGGAAATCGCATCCACCCTTGGCTTCCCAATGTATATGCTCCATATTCATACATGGTGAATAAATATACCTGATCATCACATTGTTCTCAATCCAATCAATAAAATGAATGCTTCAGTGAAGCTGCCTGCTGAGAGAGAGAGGAGGAAAGGACGGTAAAGAGAATATTGGGACATGCTGTGCTGACATACTGTGGGACAGAAATAATTATCAGACTTGGTTGTGCTGAATGGTGTAAATGACAGCAATGTTACTGATTCGCTTTAACATTGACTTGGTCTTGTAATGACTCTAAAAACAAGTGAATGGACATGATTGAAAACAGTGGGATTTTACTCCTCTAGCTGGCGATAGCTGTATTGTTTTAGCAGTTGATGTCTTTGAAGAGATTAACCAAGTTTTTCCACTTAGAGTAAGATGAAAGAGGATTAGCTTATTCAGACTTAATGTAAAATATCCTTTGTGTTTGATATATGCCAAATGTTCTCTGCAGTTATTCTCAATTTAATTTCTGCATTTCTCCACAGGAGTTCAGACATGCACTGGAGAATGACTCAGAATCAAAAGCCCGTCCATCTGTTGAGCAGCAAATCGTACAATTGAGCCACAGGATGGTGATGCAGTTGCCTTGGCAACACGAGGGAAAACTGCTGAAGATGCTGTCACTAAGTGTGGCTCTTCTAGCAGTTCTTATTGCCTTTTACTATGGAGACATTTAAATAGAAAACTGTGCTGAATGGTTATTCCATCAACAGATAACAGCTTGACTGTTGAGAACTTCAGAATCTAATGTTTGATCATCAGAATCTGTATAAAGCTTTCCTGAACTGGTAGAAATTCTTTTGTCTTCTTTTTTTTTTAAATCAAGATTTCAACATCTCAATTTTTCATAAAATAGCTTCATTTTCATAAGCACATGAATAAAGGTTTTTAGAAAGTTACAACTATATTTCTTAAATAACACCTAATTCCTTGTTATTGTGTTCACCTGAAGCCTTATTAAAAACAACGTTAAAGTACCTTGAGTCAGTAATGAAAATATTCAGCTCAAAATTGTCAGGCCACTAGATTTATACATATTGTTATAATCATAGGACACCCATGATCCAAACCAACAGTAAAACTGTTGTCTGATAGGTATTTAAAAACACAGAGAGACAAAGTAGATGACTCGATATTTAAAGACTTTAATGTTTTGCTTTTCACATTGAGTGTTCTTCATCTTCCATGATCAATGCATTGTCGATCCATATAAGCTTCCCTAAGCAAAAATGTAATCAATTCCATTTATTCCAGTTTATACAGATTTCCAAGCAATCCATCGCAGTGGAAGCCTTCCTTGCCATAAAATAATTTCTCTCTTCCTCCTTTAGCCACAGAGGAGTAATATTGTCATCTTTTGTGGTCCAACACATTTGAAAAGTTTCAAAGCATTGCTTCAAAGAATGTAGTGCAGCTCGTCATATCAACAAACATCTCAGGACTTCTCCCCATTTTGGTAGCCCACTTCAGATATTCTAAAGTTGTAATCCACTGCTAATTAAGTGAAAGGCCCAGTTTTTGCAAGGAAGTTCTGAGTTCTATATTGAGCAGACTTTATGGTCCCAAGAGTTTTATAGGAATTGGGCCTTTGAAGAAACCAACAACCATAGAGTGTTTTCAGGACAGAAGCCAGAGCATCTGCTTTTACTTACCTGCTAGGATTATTTTGTGGTCTCACAGCCCTTCAGAACACTTGGCAGTGAGTCAGAGCAGACAAGTGGGGAGGATGGAAATCTTAAACTATTCTCTCTAGGAAATTCAACTAGCGTGAGATCATTCCTAGCCTAAACTTGAGAAGAGGTTCACTAAGAGACAGTAATGAGGAGCTAGTAATTCTAACTCGATTTATTTAGTCTATTCTTTGTTTTTGTGAGATTATATACCAATGCATTCCATACTGAATTATCTGAAATACAGAAAACATCTTAAAAATATCCTCCATGACCTTAAAAGAGCCCTGTAGAAAAGAATAAAAGTCCCAAATGAATTTGCCCTTTAAATGTAAATAATAAAATCTTATTATTCTGCTTTGAAATTACCTAATCCATTTTTATTGATATTTTATGTATACAGTTAAGGACATTTAAAGTCATACTTTAAGATTAATTCTGACTGAGTATTGTTTATAACAATCTGTGAGCTGTGTACCTTCTGAGCTCAGCCACCTCTGTCACATTTCAGCCTGTAGATTTCAGGACATCTGACAGTTTCTGTTTGCTTCCATCCCAATCCAAACTGAAACCTGAAGTTCTCTTTGAATTACAGCAAGTAATATTTAAAGTGGCAGCAACTGGCAATTCTGATATTGAGCTTAGATGGAGCCATTACCCAGAATGCCTCTGTCCTGTTTGAGAAGCAATTACAATTTCACAGGTTGGAATTAAAATTCCCTGCAGTATGCAATAGAGTAACAAACTGTCAAAGTGATTTCAAGCTGCTAATCTCTCACTGTGGTATGAGTGAAAATAGAATTTCTCATATCCCATGTATAGGGGCTGGCAACTTCAAAAGCTACGGATTCCTTCAAATCAGAACACATGTGGGAAAGCAGCATGGTCTGCCCACACACATGATGTTCTTAGTATGGGGTGCTGTCTTAAAAAAAAAATTAGCTTGACTTATATAATAAAAGAGTGTTATGTGTGTCAATTTGAGATGCCACCAAGACCAACAGATCATCCCTTACACTGGCGAATAGGATATCGTCTGGCATGCTAAGATAACGTAATTCTCATAAGTACCCAGTTAATACAACAGGTTCTAGTAGCTCAAATTAAAATGGACTTGTAGGGAAAGAGAGCTGCACAAAACAGGTGTTAAGAGTTATAATAGTTATAAACACTATTTCTGATCATGTATAACACACACATACGTATATTTCACTTGGAAGGTACATCTCTGATTTGTTTATATTTAAATAATATATATGGTCTCCCATTTCACAACAGTGAATCTGAGTGGCATACAAGGATTAAAACACATAATCACACTAAGTACGTATGCCCCTAGGATATTTTCCACAAGAATAGATGTTGGTGCTAAACAGAGGAAGCTCAGGTGGAAAACATGAGTTGCCCTAAGACCATGAGGGTGAACCTATGGCATGCATGCCACAGGTCGCATGTGGAGCCATATTTGCCAGCACGCAAGCTATCAGCTATGGCACACATGCACGGGCCGGCCAGCTGATTTTCCGCCTTCCAGAGGGCCAGGGGACACAATTTTCGCCCTCCCGAGGCTTCAGGAAAGCCTCCAGAGCTTGGGGAGGGTGAAATACAGGCCCAATGGGCCAACCAGAAGTTCATATAAGATTTCCATGGTAGTGGATAATAAACCATCCCCAGAATCCTTTTTGGAAGGCAGCCAATGGTGGGTTGCCAATTTTTTTACTACCAGTTCGGGTGCGCGCCCGCTTGCACCCTCCGGTTCGGTGCATGCATAGAAGCGTCAGGGCAGATGAGCAGAGCTTCCCGCCACTACTACTACCAGTTCACCTGATCCGGGCCAAATCGGGAGCAACCCACCTTTGAAGGCAGCCATATTATTGCAAGATCACCAGTAGGCTTTGCTATAATTCTTCAGTCATATATCCTGGACTAGAAAGCTGCTTTGTAATCACTGCTGTTTCACAAATATCCATTATTGATTAATATTAAATTTCATAACTATTAAAGTCCAGTGGCAGATATTAAAATGCATCCACACACAGGTGAACTGCTGTTTTACAAATAAACTAAAGCAAGAGGAATTCCTGGGAACTTCGTCTGTTCTGGTACAATATCAAAACAAGGTTTCTTTTAGCAATCTATTTTCAAGACACATACAACTAGCTTTTCTTTCTTTTTCTTAGTTATTTGCCTAACCTAATCATCTTTTTAAAAATACTCTCTTTGTCAGCTTACAAAACAGAAAGGCAAAAACAAAAAAAACGGTTGGTCTTTGCTGCATTCTTCTATCAGCAACATCTGGGTCAAAGGCTGATTGCTGAGCTACCAGACTTGATGAACCAGGAAGTATATAAAACTTGCTGCTACAGAGCAGTGAAATATTTCAGAAAGAATATTGCTTCTCTTATAACTGAACCACAAAATCCAGAGTACATGGAGAGGCTGTGTCGTTTTGCATCTCCTGATGCAATCAGTGGCATGGGTGCAGACAATCTTGGACAGTAATGGTTTCCTCTTATCTTCACTACCGGTTCGGAACTGGGAGCGCAGAGCATTCATGATGACGTCTGGGTGGGTGGGTGGAGCCTCCTGCCGCTGCCAACACTGGTTCACCCGAACTGGGACGAACTGGCAGACTACCACCTCTGGTCTTGAACAAGGGAAGCAGATCAACCATTGACTTTGGTAGATGTCCTGTTCTTTTCCTCTGTTTCAGTCATGGGAAGCTCATCTCAAGCCGTGTGAAAATGAATATAGTAAAATGAAGACAACCGCAATGTGGAATTGTTTGGCAGAAAGCAGCACCAGTTTCTTCCTTTTTTAAAAAGGAATTGCTGCGGACAACCAGACTCTGTATGAGTTTTGGAGATTAGCAGGCTACTAGTAGTGGTGGCTCTACAACTACTATATTAATCTGATATTAATACAAATACTCCTAAGCACACCCTGTATTAAGAGATACCATCCTGGGAGGAGTTTGACTCTGCTGCTTCCGAAGATATGGACAGGTTACATGGGCGACTGAGAGCCACCACATGTTTATTGGACCCGTGTCCCTCCTGGCTTGTACTGGCATCCTGGGAGGTGACACGAGGCTGGCTCCAGGAGTTAGTCAACGCTTCTTTGAGTGAGGGGTTCTTGCCGACCTCCCTTAAAGAGGCGATGGTGAGACCCCTCCTCAAGAAGCCTTCCCTGGATCCAGCTCTGTTGGAAAACTACCGTCCAGTCTCCAACCTTCATTTTCTAGCGAAGGTTGTTGAGAGTGTGGTGGCACAACAGTTTCCCCGTCACCTGGAGGAAGTTGATTATCTAGACCCGCGCCAGTCCGGCTTCCGGCCCGGGCACAGCACTGAGACGGCATTGGTCGCGTTGGTGGATGATCTCTGGAGGGCCAGAGATGGGGGTTGCTCCTCCATCCTGGTCCTGCTAGATCTCTCGGCGGCTTTCGATACCATCGACCATGGTATCCTATTGCATCGGCTGGAGGGGTTGGGGGTGAGGGGCATTGTTTTACAGTGGTTCTCCTCCTACCTTTCCGGCCGATCGCAATTTGTGTTGACAGGAGGGCAGAGGTCGGCCTCAAGACCCCTCACTTGTGGGGTGCCTCAGGGGTCGGTCCTCTCGCCACTCCTGTTCAACACATACATGAAGCCGCTGGGTGAGATCATCCGTGGTTTTGGGGTAGAGTATCATATCTACACTGATGACACGCAGCTGTATTTTTCTACCCCAAACCACCCCAACGATGCCGTTGAAGTGATGTCCCGATGTCTGGAAGCCGTACGGATCTGGATGGGAAGCAACAGACTCAAACTCAACCCGTCCAAGACCGAGTGGCTGTGGTTTCCGGCGCCCCGGTTCAACCAGTTGATTCCATCACTGGCCATTGGGGGCGAACATCTGGCCCCCATGGATCGGGCACACAACCTAGGTGTCCTCCTGGATACCCGGCTGTCTATGCAAGATCACGTGACAGCCGTGGCCAGGGGGGCTTTCCACCAGGTACGCCTGGTGCGGCAGTTGCGTCCCTTATTGGACCGGGACGCCCTCCGCACAGTCACTCACGCGCTTGTGACATCCCGGCTGGACTACTGTAATGCTCTCTACATGGGGCTCTCCTTGGCGTGCACCCGAAGGCTGCAGCTGGTCCAGAATGCAACCGCGCGGGCGATCTTGGGAACGTCTAGATATTCCCATGTAACACCGCTCCTGCGCGAGCTGCACTGGTTACCTGTGGTCTTTCGGGTGCACTTCAAGGTGTGGATCACCATCTTTAAAGCGCTCCATGGCACGGGACCAAGCTACTTGCGAGACCGCATCCTACCTCATACATCCCTGCGGCCGATTCGCTCCCACAGAGAGGGACTTCTCCGGGTGCCATCCACTAGGCAATGCCAGCGGGCGACGCCCAAGGGAAGGGCCTTCTCTGTGGTGGGCCCAACCCTCTGGAACGACCTACCCCCCGACCTCAGAACAACCACGGACCTCCGCACCTTCCGCCAGAAATTAAAGACACTCCTGTTCCATCAGGCCGGTTTGGCCTAAGTTATTTACCTAGTCTGCAGTCTGTATTATAAATTGTTTTAATTGGGTTTGTAAGGGATTATGTCTTAACTATTTAAATTTTAGCACAGGGATAAACTATTTAATTCGATTTTAATTATTTATACTTTGTATTTGTGTTGTTTTAAATTTCCTGTGCACCGCCCCGGGTCCCTTCGGGGAGAGGGTGCGGTTATATAAATTTTATAAATAAATAAATAAATAAATAAATAAATAAATAAATAAATAAATAAATAAATAAATAAATAAATAAATAAATAAATAAATAAATAAATAAATAAATAAGAGCTTGCATTGTATTTCTTATCCTGCATGTGAAAAAAAAGGCAATAAAGAAAGTTAATTGCTTATATTGTGACATTCTACCTTTTTCCATAACAGGCTCTCAAGCCTTTCAGAACTGACATATTTCACCTTGCAAAATTTATTTGCCTGAAAAGTGAAATGAAAGGGGAAAAAAGGTTCTGTCTTGAAATAATATGTAGAACGTGATTTCCAAGTTCCTGTTTCATATATATCAGCTGATCACTAATCTTTATGTTCTCAAGCACATAGCTAGAATGTTCTGAGCAGATGACAGTAAAATGTCTTGTATTATGTTGTCCTGCAAAACTACAACAAGAATATAAAGCAGTCTCCCTTTAATGAAATCCAGACTAAATAAAGGAGAAATTTCCCAGCAGAACAATTGACCAGTGGAACAATTTGCTCTCAGAAGTTGTGGAGGTTTTAAAGAAGAGATTGGACAATCATTTGTCTGAAGTGGTGTAGGGTTTCCTGCCTGAGCAGAGGGTTGAACTAGAACAGGGGTCGGCAAAGTTGGGTCTTTTAAGACGAGTGGCTGGAAGATTCTGGGAGTTGAAGTCCACCCGTCTTAAAAGAGCCAACTTTGCAGACCCCTGGACTAGAAGGACTCCAAGGTCCCTTCCAACTCTGTTCTGTTCTAGTCAAACAAGTTAAATTCTTCAAAATAAGTTAAGCTGATTCTAGTGTTATAAAACTATTTTTGTCTAAATAAAGGAATATAAAATGTTAAGTTACGTAAACCACTTTACCCAAGAGGTTATGGTAGAATCAAATTCTAAAAACCAAATTGTTATGTTAATTTCAAATGAATAGTGGTAAATAACAAAACCTTTTATTTTATTAGAAGCATTGAAATGTTATTAAAGAATATGAAAGACAATACTTATAATACTTAGGGTAAAAAGAATTGGATTAAAAAAAATGTCTATGAACCATCATTTAATAGCCCTGGATATAAACCAGACCAAGGTGATTGAATTGGGATATTCCCTCAGCCTATAAAAAAACATCATGAGTTATTTATCTGGAAAGAAAGACTATTAGTGTACAAATAATTTCTGAAAAGAAATATTTGTTCCATCTGCTCAAGTCATCCCCGCCCTAATTCCATCTCATACCAAGCATTTACATTCTCAGGGGTATAAAATTCATTTTTCAGTGGAGTTCCATTTTAAGGCTAAGAAAAACCTGCGCTTAACAGAAATATACCTGAATCAGCTACGCAAACCTCTCTGACTGAAATTCGTAGGGCTGCTACGTGGGTGTCTCCTTCCCTGTTCATAAAGACCTATAAATTAGACTCTTTTGCTTCTGCGGAAGCAGCCTTTGGTCGTAGAATGCTGCAGTCCACACACAAAGATGGTGATACGGATCAATATTGAGCTCTCCTATGCATATATGTATATAATATGATTATTGACCCACCCAAGGGACGAGGTGTTTGGTACGTCCCAGTCTGGATACTCCTCCCCACACTATGGAGAAAGGGCGTTGGTTCTTCCCTGATACGCCTCTTCTCATAGTTGGGGAGGAGTATCCAGCCCCTCCCTGGTTTGGTATTAACCATTTTTGACTGTTTTGTCCATGTTATGACTTTTGTCCTTTTCAAGAATAGACGAGATTTCTGGAACTGATACTATTTGGAGTGGATGACACATTGAGTCTGATGGAATCCTTCGTCGTAACTGGGTATTGCCTAGTGACAGGGGGCTTGGTTTAAGGATTTTATCGGGCTCAGTCCAATCAATGAGTGGATAAAATTAACCCAGTCTGGATACTCCTCCCCAACTATGAGAAGAGGCGTATCAGGTAAGAACCAACGCCCTTTCTCAGGGGTATAAAATTCATTTTTCAGTGGGATTCCATTTTAAGGCTAAGGAAAACCTGCGCTTAACAGAAATACACCCAAATCTACTCCTGTGAAATCCTCATGTGGAAATATAGTGTAAGTACCCAAGTGGAGAGGCAGGGAAGCATAACACGCAAAAACCATTTAATACAATAATACAATAATACAATAGCAGAGTTGGAAGGGACCTGGTAGGTCTTCTAGTCCAACCCCCTGCGTGGGCAGGAACCTTATACCATTTCAGACAAATGGCTATCTAACATTTACTAGTCTTGTTTTTACTAAATGCCTTTTCATTAGAGGTGCTTTGAACGGCTCAGCAACTCATATAGCGCCCAGTGCAACCCTTTTCTGCGCTGTAGTTTTCTGTATCATCGGCATTGCTTTTTCATCATTGTCCTGCCCAGAAAAACCCGAGGCCCCATTTAAGAAATCGCCATAGGTCAAAACAGTGAGGTGCTACGTTAGTGTGTTTGGACCTACTTTCATAATGCTGCACTTTTGCATATCGCTTCCTTGTACGACCTATATGGAGATTAATGTCGTTTGTAATTATTTGCTCTTCTTTAAAAAAAAAAAAAAGATTTTTGCTAGATACTACAACAGCTCAAATCTATGTTTTTGTGCAAAGAGTTTCTCCAGCCCTCGTTGAAAAGAGCTGGAAAGCTGAGTGTAAGCTACCGTTTTTAGAATCACTTTGTGTGATGGATGAATTGGATTCTTGCATTTGTATGGACAGTGTATGAAGACTTCTTAATCATGGCATGTAGCAGTGGTGGGTTTCTGCAGGCTCGCACCTTCTCGCGAGAGCCGGTTGGTGAAATTTAGAGAACCGGTGAGAGGGGGTTCCACCGGTGTACCTGGAAGTAAATCTGGCCCGCTGCTGCCAGTGACCCAACGGGAAGGAAAGGAAAGGAAGAAAGGAAAGAAAGAAAGAAAGAAAGAAAGAAAGAAAGAAAGAAAGAAAGAAAGAAAGAAAGAAAGAAAGAAAGAAAGAAAGAAAGAAAGAAAGAATTTATCATCACAATTGAGTCCAAAATTTTGGTTGCTAAGCAAGAGCGTTGTTAAATGAGTTTCACCACATTTTAAAAGGTGGCCACTCCTACCCTGTCACATGACTGCCAAGCCACGCCCACAAAATAGGCCACACCTACAGAGTAGGTTCTAAAAAAATTTGAAACCCACCACTGGCATGTAGCCAGAGAAATCTAGTTCATATCTGCATCTCTGCATGATATTTTTACCTCTGCTGATAAATATATTTGTATAGGATCCCATTCTCAAAATGTATCGTTTTGATAGTCCTGTGAAGGAGATTAGTTTAAGAAAGAGTGGCTCAGACTCAGCGTTTATCCTTAGGCCTTGGATGGGTTCTCCTTGGTCCTAGTCCAGCATTCTAAGCTAGGGTTTCTCCAGCTTGGTACTTTTAGGACACGTGGATTTCAACTTCTAAAATTCCCTGGTCAACATGGGTGGCTGGGGAATTCTGGGAGTCGGTCGTCCATGTTAAAGTTGCCTAAGTTGAAAAACCTTCTCTAAACAGGGCATCATCCTAACCAAGCCCAGCAGCCCTCTGATACCCCCCCATCCCCCCAAAAACTATCCCAGCAAGATAAAAACAAACATTCATTAGAGAAAAGTTGAGCGGGGGGCAGTTACTTTCATTCTACACTGCCCAAAAAAACCCCAGCCACCTTTTAAAAAATGTTTTGATTGATTGATTGATTGATTGATTGATTGATTGATTGATTGATTGATTGACGTAAAATAAATGAACCAGTCCAAAACTGAATAAGGCCAATAAAACAACTCCACTTTTTCTTAGTGTTTGTCCCACATGATTACAGGCTTTTCGTTTTTGCTTTGCCGCCATCCAGTCCTTACAGTGAAGCTACCAGAGGCGGATGCAGTGCCTGCCTGTCACACAGAAGCCAACCTGATTAGGGTTGAGGAGAGTCACTTGGTCTGAAGTCACCCAAGCATCTTCTAGCCCTAAAGGAGGAACCAAAGCTGGTTCTTCCCCACTCCTAGCCTAGCAATTTAACACTATGCCTCTTTCATTTATAAAACTACTCCATTCTGTATAATTTCTTCCTTATTCAGGAATCTCTGGCTTTGGAATATAAATTTTGTCAATATACTGTTGTTTAGATTACAATCTTCTGATTACTATCAAAACTAGTGGTGTCTGTAGTGAACCAATCTTCCTATTTTATAAACGTTCCCCTTATTTGTGCATATTTATAAGGCACAGTCGTGGAAATTATTATGTATCTGATTTTCTTCTAGGATGTTGTTTTTCTTCCATAGCTTTTTATTATACTCAGATTTATTGTGCAAGCATGTCTGTTTGCACATACATGTACTCTGAAGATGAGTGCATCAGCATGCATAAATGTTAGTTAAACTGAAACTGCCACCGTGGAGTCGTCTTGTTATGAATCCAGGTAGTCAGAATAAATGTCTTCTTAACAATACAGATGGATCCTAGGCAACTAAGCAGATGTGTTGCAGCTAATCAGACAGAGGCTCAGTGGGGTGACTGAAATCTCTGTTGGCATTTCATATCCCTTCAAGGAGATTTTAATTAAGGAGTGTTTTTGTTGAGTTTCCTTTTGTTTTATCTGTTGCCAGTACTTTGTCTTTTGCCACTATGGGCAGCTCTTCCAACAAACCCTCCATTGCCTAGAATAATCTGGAGGAGAAGAAAAAGGAGGTGGGCAAATATTCCGTTTATATTATGGAATAAGACAGAGGGCACAATGGATGGGGGATAGATTAAGTGGCCTTTCTGCTAACCCGAGGCCAATGTTAGCACAACATTGATCAATATTAATCATTATCAGTTTGGTCTAGTGCTGGCCTGGGAGTTGAAGTCCACAAGTCTTAAAGTTGCCAAGTTTGGGGACCTCTGGTTTAGTGGTTAAGGCATCATGCTAGAAACCAGGGGGCTGTGAGTTCTAGTCCCTCCCTAGGCATGAAAACCAGCTAGGTGGCTTGGGCCAGTCACCCTCTCAGCCCAATCTACCTCATACAGTCGTTTGTAGGGAAAATAGGAGGAAGGAGTATTAAATAACATTAGGGATAAAAAATAACAAAGATGAGATAATTTATCATAGTCCAAGAAGTTAGAATTGCTGAGCACCCAGAATACAACATTAAAAAAAAAAAGTCTGAAGACCCATGTAGACAAGCAGAGTGCTTTTACGATGGTAAATGATACAGGAGGAAACCACACAAATTTCTGAACTTCTGTCACACACTAAACAAAATAGTGTCATGCAAGGAGAGCATCTTTAAAAGAGACTAAAATCAGTTATTCTTCTCTGTTTTACATAAGAACATAAGAACAGCCTTGCTGGAACAGGCCACAGCCCATCCAGTCCAGCATTCTGTCTCACACAGTGGCTCACCATTTGCTTCAGGCTCTTCCCAAGCAGATGTCTTCACCTGCTTATGATTCCCTGCAAATGGCATTGAGAAATATTCTGCCTATCTCTCCAACCCGGAGGGTGTCCTTAGGCATCCATAATGATAGCCATGGATACCCTTGTTCTCCATGAACTCGTCTAATCCTTTCTTAAAGGTATCGAGGCTGACAGCTGTCACCACTTCTTCTGGCAGGGAGTTCCATAGACCAGTGATCCTCTGGGTAAAAAAGTACTTCCTCTTATTTGTTTGAGGTCTAGATTCCAAAAGTTTCATGGATCTTTGTGCTTCCCTCCTTTGAATAGATAAGGTATAACTGGACTGAGGAAACAAAAGGCCCAACATTGAAACTGCTGGTGTTTCCTGTATTTTAATAATATGGTCTAGATCAGGGGTATCCAACTCACATCGTCACAGCAGCATCAGGTGACGTATCTGGACTTCCACCCCCCCCTTCGCTAAACCAGGCATGGGCATGGCCAGTGCATGACGCATCTGGCCCACAGGCCGGGAGTTTTACAGCCCTGGCCTAGATTAAATGTGAGAATTAAGGCAATTGATTTGATTTGATTTCTTTGGCTGCCCATCTCCAGAAGTGACTCTCAACTGCTCTTTCGTAGACTAGTTTTCAGAGTAAATTACCAGGTAATTTACTTTGAAAACTAGTCTAGTCCTGAATATCTATCAGTGTTTGTATTGTCTCAACTTTCATTTCTTTCTGTTTCTTTTCATATGTTTCTTTAGATTTGTCTAATACATTATGTAAAGTAAACTATATATATATATATATATTTGTGTGTGTGTGTGTGTATGTGTATATATATACACACACACTCATATACATATACAGTACATATACATATACATACATACATACATATATGTGTGTGTGTGTGTGTGTGTGTGTGTGTGTCACAATACCCTGTTAAGTCCCAATTAAGGGAGGAAGCATACTGCTCTCCTTTTCTGTCTTTCGGCTCATCACCAGAGACCATCTAGACAGAAAGCTTTTTAGTTCCGTTGTATACTTTTTTTTTATATGTGTGTTAGGTTTTTGAGCTGATCAATAAATAAATCAGGGAGACTAGGATAGATCTATTTCGAGCTCTTTAGCTCTCATCAGCCAGCCATACCCCCACTGGGACCCGAACTGGGGCTGTATCACATGTCAGACAGAAGCCTTAGCCACCAAGCCACCAGGTTCTCCTCCTGATCAGCTGAGACAGGAGGACAAGTATATACCTGTGTCACAAACTGAATGTATGTATATATATATACACATACATTCATGTCTGCAATGACCAATTATTGCAACAATAATATTCTAGATTCTTTATCCAAAATATATGTTTAAGTCTTGAGCTTCAAGATTTTTTCTCTCCTTCTCTGCTCTGAGCCATTGTGATTTAAAATTTAAAAGAGATTGCTAGTTTCACCCCATTGCCATATAATCTCCAATGGTCTCCTAGACTGAAAAGTAGCATTGCAAGTTATGTAAAGTATTTAAGAAGGGAGCAAGAATCGTTCAGTGTCCTCTTAAGTTTTTGAATTTAGAATCCATACATTGAAAATAAGTTACAGTATTTCATCCCAAAATACCTTTTCAACTAATTTGCTAGCTGAGATGACAGAGTTATAATCCAACAAAGATGGAGAGTGCTAATTGGTTGTGCTCTAATCTGTTCTATAGTCTAAAATTAGACTCTAGAGAACCACTGTGATCCTAGAAACCAGGAGATGATGAATTCTAGTTCCGCCTTAAGGATCAAACTGGCGAGATGATTTTGGGCCAGTATCTCTCAGCTGAACCCACTTTATAGTATTGTTGTGAGGAAAGTAGGATATCTATCTATCCAACCACATTCACACACACACACACACGGTACAGTGATCCCTCGTTTTTCGCGGCTTCATGTTTCGCGGCTTCAGTGCTTTGCGGGTTTTTCAAAAATACAGGAAAAAAATGCATCGGTAGGAGGCAAGCGCCCCCTAGTGCTTGCTTTAAACGATGTCCACCAACTCAAGTTTCCGGTGCGAATCCTACTTCGCGGTTTTTCAGTTTTCGCGGAAGGTTCCGGTCCCCATTAACCGCGAAAAACGAGGGATCACTGTATATTTTAAAAATTCAAATCCATTTTCATTTTTAGCAATGTAATATAACTGAAGTAAGATGCAGACCCTCAAATAAGTTCTAACAATAGGTGCCCTTCATCAGTAGATGTCATTGTGAGTAATGACATTGGTGTCTCTTTCCTCCTTTACAGTAATCCTGAATGTCATCAATGTCTCCAAATGACTTTTTGGATTAAGCATAAAAACTTTAAACCCTGCTTCGCAAATTACTAGAATAAGGCAAATGTTCCTTTTTATATCATTATTGGCATTCTTTTACCTTGACATTTCAACTCTGCAGGCATTTGAATGTTTCATCTATAGAAGGGAGAGGAATAGTGTTTTCTGATTGGCCAGAAAAATTGCCCCACTTACAAGTCTCCTTTCAAAAATTGGAAATGCAGAATTAATTTGCTCCTAATTTGTTGCTTCATGAATGAAAAGAAAAGAACATCTATTAAAGATGTTTTAAAATTGACCATGACAGGAACAAACTTTATTTTAAATTCCCCAAACTAAAAAAATAATCCATCCTTTTCACTCCGGGGAACAGTCTACTTGACAGAGAATATGTTTGCCCTCATTGCTTCCTCCTTTAATTTCAGCTGAAAGGTCAGTGGTTATAAATCACCGAATATTAAAGACATCGTTCTGAGGCCTTGTCATATTAGCAGTAAAATGTTTTAACCAGATATTTTGTGGCTAGGGGATTTGTATCTGCCCCATTAGCATTATTATTTTTAAAGATAATGCTAATTGGGAACATATACTGTGTTTCTTTTGACTCCCGAAATAAGCGCTTGGCCTTATTTTTGGGGAGGTCTTATTATTTTTGAGGTGCAGGAAGTAGCAAATGTGGGCACTTCATGGCTGTGCTGTATTGCAATATTTTCGGGGAGGGCTTATGTTCTGGGGAGGGCTTATTTTAGCACATGTGCTCAAAAGCCTGATTGGGCTTACCCTGTTTCCCCAAAAATAAGACCTCCCTGGATAATAAGCCAAATCGAGCTTTTGAGCACATGTGCTAAAATAAGCCCTCCCCGAAAATATTGCAACACAGCAGAAGCCATGAGGTGACCATGTTTGCCGCCTCCTGCACCTCAAAAATAATAAGACCTCCCCGAAAATAAGGTCAAGCGCTTATTTGGGGGGGGGGTGTCAAAAGAAAATAAGGCCCTGTCTTATTTTCAGGGAAACATGGTATTATTCGTGGAGGTCTTATTTTCAGGGAAACAGGGTATTGGAAATATTTTGCACTTAAATAAATAAATAGATAGATAGATAGATAGATAGATAGATAGATAGATAGATAGATAGATAGATAGATAGATAGATAGATAGATAGATGATAGGTAGGTAGGTAGGTAGGTAGGTAGGTAGGTAGGTAGGTAGGTAGGTAGATAGATAGATAGATAGATAGATAGATAGATAGATAGATAGATAGATAGATAGATAGATAGATAGATAGATAGATAGATAGATAAATAAATAAATAAATAAATAAATAAAGTCAAGTAGGATATCTGGGCTTCATAAATAAATATGTGCAGAGCTGATTGCACTGTGAAATGGCCGTAACACTCACACTGGTATTTTTTTTCTTCTGGGACAAACTGGAAAAGAGGAAGAAAAGAACAAGGTAATTTCACTTCCTGTCCTGTCCATTTTTAAATTGCATGACTACATGGTCATGAGGTTATTTCCCTGATGACCTAATCATTATGCAAAGATGCTCTGATATACTTTTTTCCTGTCCTGTAGCATGATGTTGCCTTTGTCTTCTCCCTCTAACTACACCATGTAAAGTAATGTATGTCCCCCTACACTAACAATATCACACCTGGGCAGGTGACATCAGCCCAGAGGTCATAGTGTTCAGGCTGAGAAGGCCATGCCCCCCCTCACCATCTCTTTTCCCATTCTGTTCCCCTGAAGGAATTGTGCACCACAAATAACTTCTACTTTCTGCTCTTTTGAAAGGCCAACCCAAAGATACATACGGCTAGAGCAGACTTGAAATGGTGCCGAGCTGCAAAAGAATGATAGAGCTGCACTTGCCAGCTTTTTTTAATTGCAGAATTGAAGGCGGTTACAGAGAGAGATTCAAACTAAAGGCGTCCCAGCCAGTATTTCCCACTCCCATTCAATGTGAATTGCAGCCCAGGCCAAGCTCCAAGCATGTCCTATAAGCAATCGTAGAAACTAAGGAATATAATCTTGATGGAAATATGTAAGAACTTAATCAAAAGAGGGTAATTTTATTTTTCAGTCCAGAACAGTCAGATAACATTGAGGAGTAGCTGAGACACCTTCCCAATTCATAGAAGTATAAGGAGGGGAAAGAGGCATAGCACAATCAGACTTGCAAGCATCTGCTAATATAGGTAATCTCAACAAAAGTACAGGTAGTCCTTAATTTACAGCCACAATGGAGCTTCCATTGCTAAGTGAAACATTTGTTAAGTGAGTTTTGCCCCATTTGCCACCTTTCTTGTTATAGTTGTTAAGCGAATCACTGCAGTTGTTAAATTAATAACATGGTTGTTAAGTGAATCTGGCTTCCCCATTCACTTAGCTTGTCAGAGGGTCTCAAGAGGTGGTCACATCACCCCGGGCCACTCAACCGTCATAAATATGAGCCAATTGCCAAGCATCTAAATTTTGATCATGTGTCCATGGGGATGCTACTAAGATCGTAAGTACAAATAATGGTCACAACTCACTTTTTTCAGTGCTGTTGTAACTTTGAACGGTCACTAAATGAACTGCTGTAAATTGAAGACTACTTGTAGTTTTGGCCTTCTGATGAAATTGATTTCCAGGTTACCTAGAGGAGCTGACCAGCAGAAGTGCTCAGACACTAGGCCATCTCCTCCTGAGCTGGGAACTATAATCTCTTATATGCATCTTCTCTTCAGCCCTTGCTTTGTTGGGCAGGTAAAGGGGGTGGTAGTGGGTTGGAAGGGGTAGGACCAGCCAACGGGGAATACCCTCGTGTTGGGCTTCCTTAAGGCATGATCAAGGCTGCTGTGGGACGTAACTATGCATAGCTGCAGACTTGCACCAGCCTGGCAGAGCTACGCTCTCCTGCTTTAATACCCACTTTGTCCAATTTTCTTTTAATGTACTCTCTTTACGATCCCTTTCATCTTCCAGTGCTTAATCTTTATCAAGAAAAAGGACAGGGTGTCACACAAGTGTTAGCGCCTGTCCCACTCCTGGACCGATGTCGTGATTGTAAAATATTAACAAAGGCATTTTTAAAGCCCCGCTGAAATGGTTATTAGAACAGTTCAAAAGATTGGTTGTAGACTTGTTTGTTGGAAATAATTGGTGCCAGCTTCCATAAACTGTTTAATTTTTGCTTCTTAATATTACACCTGATTGCTTTTACTTATGATCATCCTTCCAAATCTGAAGGCTTCGGGCTCTTTCCCCCCCCCCCCCCCCCCCCCCCCCCCCCCGGCAGGCCCCACGAACTGCCTCTTGTGAATAATTACTCAGAAGCAATCATGTTTTGTTTTGTTTTTATTTTTTACTTCTTTATCCTCATGAAACATTAAAGGAGGAATTTTTCCCCTCCTCACAGCAATCATTAAGGGGCATTGGGGAGTTTCTGTTGCAGAGAATATAAAACAAATGGCTTGAAACTTTCATTTTTTGACAGGAAGCGTAATCTCAGTCAAACTCCCTAGTTGTGAGGGTGCTGTCTGAGTGGCGTGTACTTTGCAGATCTTTCAAAACACTGTTTTTCTCTCGCTTTCTGACTCTGTAGACCTTGACATGTCAAGATGACTGCAGGCTGCGAATTTTCAAAGGGCTCTCTCAAGTACAAAGACCACCCTGACTGCCCGACTAAATCTGCTGTTGTTATTAGAAGGAACTTTCCAAGCATTTGAACTGCAGAGGCTTTAAAGTAATTAAGGAAGGCTTGTTCAGAAGCCACTTAGGAGCAACCATTTTTGCCTAAGAGCTTTTTTTGGTCACTGACAAGGAAAAGAAGGAGGGAAAAATAGCCTTCAAAAGGACGGTAACAGATGTTGTTCTTCTGACTTTCTGATTTATTCTTTTTCGCCCAGCAATTTGGCCTTTCTTGGCTTTCTTCAATAGCTTTTCAGAGCCCTGAGCTATTTCTTCAGGGTGACTTCAGGAGCCTCCATTTTAAGAGCCACTTATTTTTTCTCTCTCTCTTAGCAACAACCATCCCTGTGATGGGGAGGCCTGAAGGCCTGGTGGAGGCCTCCAGGTAGATAAGTGTTTGCTGCCTCCAGCATTGGGGGGGGGGGGGAGTGTGCAAGGGATGCCACACAGACCATGGATCAGGAAGGGTGTGAGGGATGTGGGTGGGTTGGGGAGGTATGTGGGAGAAGCTGCATGGGTTGAGGGGGAGTGCTCAAGAGACACCATGTAGGTTGGGGAGGGTGTGTAAGGGTGACACATGGGTCAAAAGGGGTGTGAAGGGTGCACAAGAGGTGCTCTGCAGGTTAGGCAGGGTGTGAGGGGAGTCACAAAAGGTGGGCGCAAACGCAAAGTGAACCGGCAGTAATACCGGCAGCAACCCACCCCTGGAGGGTGTGTGTGAGTCAGGGTCACAAGAGGTGTTGGATGGGTTGGGTAGGGTGTGGGTGGGTGTAATGCAAATCAGGGAGTTTGTGCAAGGAGGTGCAAGTGACTGGTAGAGGAGGAGAGCTCCTAAGTGAGGGAGATTTATTTATGATTTATTTGTTAAATGTATTTGCTGCCTAAATCGCCATGGCTATTCTAGGTGGTTTACAATCATTAAAAAGGAGGAACAACGAAAGGAGTGAAAAGCAGAAGTAAAATAATAGAACAGTGAAATAAACAATGACAAAGGAACACAACAAGAATAATACATCAATACGATAACCAAAACCTACCCCAACAACCTGCGATCTTCCCTGCCAGCTTCCCCAATGATTTCTGGGAAGGCCAGCAGGGAACCTTATAAATGGCAATCACATGGCTCTGAAGGTGATGGAATGGCTGGAGTTTTGAGCACTGGTGTAACTACCACTTTTTCAGCACCATCAGCACTTGGAAACACAGTCACCGACAAATGGTCGTAGATTGAGGATTGCCCATAGTTTTCCCCTTCAGGGAATATAGCATTTTTTTTTTAAGGTTGGCTTTCTGCAGAAGATCTTCTGAGGACAAAGTGGCTGGCTGTTTTTCAAGAGACTCCATGCCTCTTGAGTGTGCATCCGTGGACAAGCAAGTTATAGTTTTCTTTTGCAGGACCAGTGGTCATCTTCTGAAAATGTTTAACAATAGTTCCTCCTTGGTTTTTATACTATCCAAGTCAAGATAGAGGTGCAATACAATTGGCAGCCATTTCTGAGCACCCCAAAGTGACTCCCTCCTGTAATATAACTTACCTTGAATGTTAACGTCTATCTGCCTGTTTTATTACAAATATGCCGTGTAGTTGTCAGGTTGTAATCACTCACAAGCAAGTTCTGGGGTCAATGTACAGATAGCCCTCTGCTTACAACAGTTCATTTAGTGACTGTTCAAAGTTACAATGGCACTGAAAAAAATTACTTATGACCATTTTTTACACTTACAACCTTTGTAGCATCCCCTTAATTGTGTGATCAAAATTCAGATGCTTGGCAACTGGGTCACATTTATGATTGTTGCTATGTCCCAAGGTTTGCAACCTTTTGACAAGCAAAGTCAATGGGGAAGCCAGATTCACTTAACCACTAGGTTACCAACTTCTCAACAGCAGTGATTCACTTAAAAACTGTGGCAAGAAAGGTTGTAAAATGGGGCAAAACTCACTTAACAAATGTCTCACTTAGAAACAGAAATGTTGGGCTCCATTGTGGTCTTAAGTGAAGGACTACCTGTATAGCCAACCATAGTACAGACCATGAGATTGAAGGCTCCTCTTCCAAAAAATTTTTCCCAGTTTCAATCTTGTGTTCTTGGTGCTGCATGTTTGTATGTGCACACATACACACAAACACATACATACACGAACATATACATAAGACAGATGTTCTTGTCTCCTAAAATGCCTGAAAATACCATAGACAGGGAACCGAGAGTTACAGGAATACTCAGTTATAAGGAAAAGAAAGAGACTTTCTTAGGAAAGTGAATTATAAAAGCTTTTAGTGGCAAACAGACTAGCTTGGCAACAGTGATTTTTGCAGTTGCTCCCAGATGCCCTTGGATTCCATATCATCCTTTCTTGGAATATGAGCTGACATTCTTCGCTTTCCTTTTGATCTCTTGCTGATCTTTGGACTGTTGATTAACTTCTTTCTCCGTTTCTCTTTTGATCTAAAGCGGAATAAAACAAACTCCACGAGAGTGGAGCAGGAAAAGGTTCAGGGTCTCTTATACAAGTGTGGTGGCCTTGATCCAAATTAAGAGGCCAAAATCATCATCTTAGTAAAACCATGACTTTAACAAATAAGATGGGTGTGCCTGTTAAATCTGAATGTGGGCCCGTTGTATCAATTTGCCTCTTTTACATAATTACATAACTGACATGAATGGTATAATTTCTTGGCAATGCTACTTAATTAATTAATTAATTAATTAATTAATTAATTAATTAATAAGTTTAGCATATTCATATGGTCTCCCATCTCACAAGAAGGGGCTCTGGGCAGCTGACAACAATTAAATTAATTGTTAATAATTTTAAATAATTTTAAATCTAATATTCTAATTGTTTTAATCTATTGTTAGCACAGGTTTAACTATTTAATTCTATTTTATACTGTGTGTACTTGCTGTGGGTTTTTATTTTTCTGTGCACCGCCCTGAGTCCCACCAGGGAGAATAGGGCGGTATATAAATCCGAAAAATAAAATAAATAAATAAATAAAATAAATAACAGGATAAATATATATAAAAAGATCATTATTAAGCCATATAAAGCAGTCATTATTAAAATACAAACCACCAGATACAGGCGAGAATAAATTAAGCATAATAATGGAGCCATTTTTGAACATCATCTTATTTTGATAATTAGACAGGAATAAAGTCAGATTGGGGGGGGGGGAACTATCCATTGTGCTTGAAATCTATTACACCAAGTTCTATTAACTAAAAGCAGATTTTAATCTAAAGCAGATGCCCAAACTGTTATGTACTGAAAGTATATAGTTGTGTTAACTGTGCTAAAGTGAAACTAACCTTTAGAGGACCCCAACTGTTTTGGAGGGAAATGTAGAATATTTATATTGGGGTGGTGGTGGTGGCTTTTTCTAGTTCTATGATTGGTTAAAGCCCTGTGCGCCTCTAGTATAAATTACAGGCATTTGTCTGCAGTTCCTCAGTTCCATTTTTGAGCCAATAAATGTTGTTGCAGCTGTGCTGGTCTGGTTCTTGCCTACTACATCAGGGGTCCCCAACCTTTGCAACTTTAAGTCTGAAGGACTTCAGCTCCCAGAATTCTCCAGCCAGCAAAGCTGGCTGGAGAATTCTGGGAGCTGAAGTCCTTCAGACTTAAAGTTGCAAAGGTTGGGGACCCCTGCACTACATAATACAACCCATGGCCTGCAGACCACATGCAATCCTGGACAGTTAGTAAAATGAACCCACAAGATTGTAAACTTTTAGCACTATCATGTAATAAAATTAATTAATTATCATGTGATTTTTAGCTATAGTTACTACCATTTTATATGCGGCCCAAGACAATTCTACTTTATTCAGTGTGGCCCAGGCAAGCTAAAAGATTGGACACCCATGTTCTAATCTAAGGCATTTTTGTATCTTATTTCTTAAATAGGATTTTAAAAAATGCAGAGGACAGCATTAGAAGCATATGAGCTCTTCCATAAACAAGAATTGTTGGAGTAGAGCAAAGAAGAGTGCATGTACTGTGCTAGTTATTATTATTTTTAAATGGAGTAAACCAAATTTGAGCCTTTCAAAATTATTTTTGTATTCCTCCTTCAAAGATATATTCTGGCCATTGGGGGGGGGGGACATCTAGCCCCTGTGGATGGGGCACGCAACTTGGGTGTCCTCCTGGATACCCGGCTGTCCATGGAAGATCAAGTGACAGCCGTGGCCAGGAGGGCGTTTTACCAGGTTCGCCTGGTACGCCAGTTGTGTCCCCTATTGGACCGGGATGCCCTCCACACGGTCACTCATGCCCTCGTGACATCCTGTCTAGACTACTGCAACGCTGTCTACATAGGGCTTCCCTTGAGGTGCATCCGAAGACTACAGCTAGTTCAAAATGCGGCCGTGCGGGCAATTCTGGGAGTCCCCAGGTACTCCCACATAACACTGCTCCTGCGCGAGCTGCATTGGCTGCCTGTGGTCTTTCGGGTGCGCTTCAAGGTGTTGATTACCATCTTTAAAGCGCTCCATGGCACGGGACCTAGCTATCTGCGAGATCGCATCCTGCCCCATACATCCCTTCGACCGATTCGCTCGCACAGAGAGGGACTTCTCCGGGTGCCGTCCACTAGGCAATGCCAGCGGGCGACTCCCAGGGGAAGGGCCTTCTCTGTTGCAGGCCCTATCCTATGGAACGACCTACCCCCCGACCTCAGAACAACTCCGGACCTCCGCTCCTTCCGCCGAAAGCTCAAAACATATTTCTTCCAACAGGCCGGCCTGGCCTAATCTATTTCTCACACCTCCGGTCTGTACATTTAAATTTTTTATTGGGTTTTTAGGGGTTTAGGTTTTTTAGGTTTTTTAGGTTTTAGTGCAGGGTCATTGTAATTTAATTTAATTTTAGATATTTATATTGTTGTATGTTGTATGTTTTATATTCCCTGTGCACCGCCCCGAGTCCCTTCGGGGAGAGGGAGTGGTATACAAATAAACATTCCATTCCATTCCATACATTCCATTTATACAGTACAGATTTCCTGGCAGTTGCTGCACCAAGACTGGTGAGAAATTTTCTAGGACTTGCCTTGGAGCCTGGGAAGCTGATTATGATTCACTGTTAAGACTCTCATGACTCAAAGAACTTCCAGAGTTAGGAGATATTTCCAGCCACTTTATTAATCATTCTGAATAATCACCAAACCAAGCAAAGATTTGAAATGTTCAGTCGGGGTTTTGTGACGCTATCAGTTGCATTTATGCGTAGATGCCACTAGTGATAGAAAGAGCAGTGTTGCAAATAAGAAGTAATTTGAAAATATATTGCTGATCCTGAAATGCTTTCTTGGCAGTTTTAAATTTTCTCTCCATGTGATGAGAAAAGCAAACAAAAACGCCATTAGGGACCAATAGGTTAAAGATGGTTAAAAAAACTTAAAATCCATATATTGAATCTGTGAATAATGAATTGATAACCAATAACATCAATAATATTGCTTCTATTGATACTACTGCTACTTATATGTATGTATGCATGTTTGTATGTATGTATATGTATATGTGTGTATATATATGTGTGTGTGTATGTATACTTTTTTTAAAAATTAAATTTATACCCCGCCCTTCTCCAAACGGACCCAGGGCGGCGCACAGGAAAATTAAAAAACATACAAAATCACATAAAAAATTTAAAAAACTTATTTGATAAAGATCCTGCGCTAAAACCAAATTAAAATCCCCAAAATTTAAAACTGTCTAAAAGTAATTATGGAGGTTACGCTAGGCCAGCTAGATGGAACAAATGTGTCTTTAGACACTTGTGGAAGAGGCGGAGGTCAGAGATGGTGTGAAGTTCAGGGGGTAAGTCGTTCCAAAGAGCTGGGCCCACCACAGAGAAGGCTCTTCCCCTGGGTGTCGCCAGTCGGCATTGTCCGGCCGACGGCACCCTGAGAAGGCCCTCTTTGTGGGAGCATATCGGTCTTAGGGATGTATGGGGCAGGAGACGGTCTCGCATATAACTAGGTCCCGAGCCATGGAGCGCTTTGAAGATGGTCGTCAGGACCTTGAAGCGCACCCGAAAGACCACAGGAAGCCAGTGCAGCTCGCGCAGGATTGGTGTTATATGGGAGTATCCGTGCGCTCCGGTAATCACCCGCGCGGCTGCATTCTGGACTAACTGCAGCTTTCGAGTGCACCTCAAGGGAAGCACCATGTAGAGAGCATTACAGTAGTCGAGTCGAGACGTCACAAGTGCTTGAGTGACTGTGCGTAGGGCTGCCCGGTCCAGTAAGGGGCGCAATTGGCACATCAGGCGTACCTGATGGAACGCCCCCCTGGCCACGGCCACCACATGGTCCTCCATGGACAGCCGGGAATCCAGGAGGACACTCAAATTCCGCGCTCTCTCCACGGGGGCCGGTGTTTCGCCCCCAATGGCCAGAGTTGGAGTAATCTGGCTGAACCGGGGTGCCGGAAGCCACAGCCACTCAGTCTTGGACGGGTTGAGCCTGAGTTTGTTACTACCCATCCAGATCCGTACGGCCTCCAAACACCGGGACATAACCTCGGCGGCATCGTTGGGGTGGTCTGGGGTGGATATGTACAGCTGAGTATCATCAGCGTACAGATGATATCCCACCCCAAAACCACGGATGATCTTGCCCAGCGGCTTCATATATGTGTTGAATAGTAGGGGAGAGAGGACCGACCCCTGAGGAACTCCACATACGAGGGGTCTCGAGGCTGACCTCTGCCCCCCTGCCAACACATATTGCGACCGACCAGAGAGGTAGGACGAGAACCACCGCAAAACGGTGCCTCCCAGCCCCAACCCCCCCAGTCGGCGCAATAGGATACCATGGTCGATGGTATCAAAAGCCGCTGAGAGGTCTAATAGGACTAGGATAGAGGAATATCCTCTATCCCGCGCCCTCCAGAGATCATCAACCAACACGACCAATGCCATCTCGGTGCTGTGACCGGGTCAGAAGCCGGACTGGCACAGGTCTAGATAATCAACTTCCTCCAAGTGACGCGGAAACTGTTGAGCCACCACACTCTCTACAACCTTCACTAAAAAGTGAAGGTTGGAGACCGGACAATAGTTCACTAATAATGCTGGGTCCAGGGACGCCTTCTTGAGGAGGGGCCTTACTACCGCCTCTTTCAAGACGGCAGGCAAGGACCCCTCACTCAGAGATGTGTTGACAATGCCCTGGAGCCAGCCTCGTGTCGTCTCCCAGGATGCCAGTACAAGCCAGGAGGGACACGGGTCCAATAAACATGTAGTAGCCCTAAGTCTCTTTGACAACTTGTCCTATAGATATACCTAGATAGCTAGATATGTATATATATGTGTGTGTGTGTGTGTATCTATCTATCTATCTATCTATCTATCTATCTATCTATCTATCTATCTATTCTGTGCTTAGCTAAGACTGTTTTCTTTGCTCTTTTGACAAGCCTATATCAGCAGAGGAGGGCTTCAAAAATTTCAACAATGGGTTCTCTGCCTGGTTGCTGGGTGGGCGTGGCCATGGTGGTGGGTTGCTGCCGGTTTGGCCCGGTTTGGCGAAACCGGTAGTGGAATTCAGGCCTGGATCACAGAACTGGCAGCGACCCAGGCCCGCCACACACCCCGAACCGATTGCTTCGCTGCAACTTGGCTGCTGCCATTTTGAATTTTAGTGACTGCGCATGCACAATTCACTGTAAAGTGTTTACATTGAACTGTGCACATGCACAGCGTGTGCACATTGTGCATCGGTTGCAAACCAGCAGTAACGCCAGCAGCAACCCACCCCTGCCGTGGCCTAGTCGGCCTTCCCAAGGCTCCAGAGGCCTTCTGGAGGCCGGAAATAACCCTGTTTCTGGCCTTCTGGAACTTCTGGAAGGTATGTTTCCTCCCCCTCCCAGAGCCTCCATGTGGGTCCTGCACTTACCTCACATCCAATGGGCTGTGTGGAGACTCCTGGTAGGGGTGGGGTGGGAGGGGCTGGGCACGTTGGGCAGGGCCAGCTGGGGATTTGGAGGTTCTCTGAGCCAACGATAATGTTAGCTACGAGTTCTCCTGAAGCCGGGTGAACCTGTCCCAGCCCACCCCTGTATGGCAGTCATTGACAACCATTTATACACAGCTATGCAGATTTCAGCTTTGTGTTTACATGCAAATTCAAAGAATCTGTGTTACATATAGATACTAACAAACTAAATAAAAATGAATATTTTGAAGCCTAAAACAAAGATCTCAATCCAACAGAGTTAGAGTCAAAGTAACTGCAGGAGCCGATAGCCAGTTTCTAACTCCATTTGGGAGTGGGCTAGAAATGAATTTGTGTTTCAGTGGTTGGGTCCTCTTTTTCAACTGCCATAATGTATGCAGATGTCTGTGCAGTTCTGAAATGTCAGGCTGGAGAGGGAAAATCTTCACTTTCTAAGGACAGCAAAAGTATTGCCTTTCTATGCTAATTCTAAAATGATGGGATTGGCCAGAGGAAAATTTCCAGATAGGCCTGAATTCTTCCTTGATTACTTGAGAACATATTTTCAGTTTTGGTTCTCATCGTCAATGAAAGAAAAGAGTAATACGATCTGGTTTCATATGATATTAAGTCAAAGTTAATTATCTGGCACATAAATTACTCATGAGTTTCTGACCTGAAATCAGAAAAAAAAGCAAACTATGTGCAAAGCAGGATCATCCGATCTCTGTGGATGTATGCTTCATCTGTTTAATCTGAAAAACCCTGGAAGTTTTCTGCAATCCAAATGCCTGAGTAGCACTGAGTGGGTGAGAACCAATAAACCAAGCAGGGAAGTGTGAGATCTTTTTAAAAATAGAAAGTGTCTAATCTTAGATATTGGAATTTTGGGACTTTCCAGTCCTTGCCTTGCTTGTCTCAGTGGGTGCATTGTTATTCAAAGTGCATGCCAAAAATAATCACTGCTGACTGTGGGAGATTGGAGAAAAGTTGCCGGGCAGAGTTGCTTGTCATATGAAATAAGCCACACTGTAATGATTGATTTATTTGCTGTTCTTGCGAGCAGTGGGTGGTGTTGACAGTTGGTAAAAGACAGAGCCCGAAAGGTTTGCGTGAAACAGTTGTCACAATATGGCCCTGTTACATGTGTCCAATCTTTAGACAACATTTTGGACCGCAATGAATACAGCTATTTATCAGTGCACATGGAGCCTAACAAATAAATTATATGTGAAGTCAGCTTCCTATCTAGTATGTGATAGAGGGGTAAACACCAAAGAACTGTGCAAACAGAGACAAAGATTAAAAAAAAAGATTCCTGCTTCAGGTATAAGTGAGAGGTTTTATCATAAGAATATACAACCTGTGACCTTGTGGCCCTCAGAGACGTTCAACAGTTTCTTCAATTTTAATGTTTAAATGACAGAAGGGAAATACTAGTGACTATGAAGTCCTAGGAATGTGGCGGCTCTGTGGTTAAGTTATTGAACTTGTTGACCAGAAAGGTCTGCAGTTCAGCAGTTTGAATCCCTAGTGCCGCAGAACGGCGTGAGCTCCGTTACTTGTCCAATTTTTGCCAACCTAGCAGTTCAAAAGCATGTAAAAATGCAGGTAGAAAAAAATGGGGATCACCTTTGGTGGGACGATAACAGTGTTCCGTGCGCCTTTGGCATTTAGTCATGCTGGCTACATGACCATGGAGACGTCTTTGGACAGCGCTGGCTCTTCGGCTTTGAGACTTGAGCACCGTCCCCTAGAGTCAGGAACGACTAGCACATATATGCAAGGGGAACATTTACCTTTACCTATAAAGTCCAATCATAAAAAATATCTTTATGTCTTTTATTATACAATTACATTAAAATTTACTTTGGCCCTGTTTTGACCAAAGTTGTGGGTTTGGTCACATGATAGATTCAAAGATTAATACTTAAGGAAAGCATTTATGAATGTATTCTGAACCACTGCATCATATGTGGAAATGGCTAAATTGGTATAATTTTCCTGGAATGAATGGAAACAAACGAAGGCACTACATTCCATTCTGCTTTTGTATATTTTGCCATATTATCATTAAAAAAAATCAGGATTGTAAAAAAATCTTGGGAGAGATTGCAGAGACTGCTAAGGGGAAAGCTTTGGGCTGCTTACAATGAATTATATAATTAAATCTGCTGATAGCATTAACAGATCACTGCATTTAAAATGATTGTGTATGTTTTTATATAACATACTTGAACTAATATGACTATTGTGCTTCACTACAGGAAAAAAGTTACTGTACATACAGTACTTTATTTTATTATCTATCATCTATATCTATATTTATATAGATAAATATATAAATGGGGGGATGAAACGCCACAAGAGATGCCTAGAGAGCAGATGGAGATCCTCTCGCTCCGAAGCCGACCGAACACTAGTGAGAACCCATATTAGGGCTTACTTAGTGGTGATAAGGGTGGCCAAACGTGAGTATTGTGCCACCCTTATTGCATCCGCAGATAACCGCCCTGCTGCCCTGTTTGGGGTGACCCGCTCCCTCCTTCATCAGAGGCCGCGGGAAGCCCCTCTGCAAGGGCGAGCAGAGGAATTTGGGATTTATCTGCAGGAGAAAATCACTCGGATTCGGAATGAGCTACCCTCCATCGACAGTGGTCCTGTGGGACTGTCCGAGACTAGTCTTGAGGTTCCTTCTTGGGAGGAGTTTGACTTTGTTACCACCGAGGATATGGACAGGTTGTCAAGGAAACTTAGGGCGACCACATGTTTATTGGACCCGTGTCCCTCCTGGCTTGTACTGGCATCCTGGGAGACGACACGAGGCTGGCTCCAGGGCATTGTCAACGCATCTTTGAGTGAGGGGTCCTTGCCTGCCGTCTTGAAAGAGGCGGTAGTGAGGCCCCTCCTCAAGAAGCCGTCCCTGGACCCAGCTTTATTAGAGAACTATCGTCCGGTCTCCAACCTTCACTTTTTGGTGAAGGTTGTCGAGAGTGTGGTAGCCCAACAGTTTCCGCGACACCTGGAGGAAGTTGATTATCTAGACCCGCGCCAGTCCGGCTTCCGACCCGGTCACAGCACCGAGACGGCATTGGTCGCGTTGGTTGATGATCTCTGGATGGCGCGGGATAGAGGTTATTCCTCTATCCTAGTCCTATTAGACCTCTCGGCGGCTTTTGATACCATCGACCATGGTATTCTATTGCACCGACTGGGGGGGTTGGGGTTGGGAGGCACCGTTTTGCGGTGGTTCTCATCCTACCTCTCTGGTTGGTCGCAATATGTGTTGACGGGAGGGCAGAGGTCGACCTCGAGGCCTCTCTTATGTGGGGTTCCTCAGGGGTCGGTCCTCTCGCCCCTCCTTTTCAACACATATATGAAGCCGCTGGGTGAGATCATCCGTGGTTTTGGGGTGGAGTACCATCTGTACGCTGATGACACCCAGCTGTACATATCCACCCCAAACCACCCCAACGATGCCGCCGAAGTGCTGTCCCGGTGTTTGGAGGCCGTACGGATCTGGATGGGTGGTAACAAACTCAGGCTCAACCCTGCCAAGACTGAGTGGCTGTGGTTTCCGGCACCCCGGTTCAGCCAGATTACACCAACTCTGGCCATTGGGGGCGAAACACTGGCCCCCGTGGAGAGGGCGCGCAATTTGGGTGTCCTCCTGGATTCCCGGCTGTCCATGGAGGACCATGTGGCGGCCGTGGCCAAGGGGGCGTTTCATCAGGTACGCCTGATGCGCCAATTGCGCCCCTTACTGGACCGGGCTGCCCTTCGCACAGTCACTCAAGCTCTCGTGACGTCCCGACTCGACTACTGTAATGCTCTCTACATGGGGCTTCCCTTGAGGTGCACTCGAAAGCTACAGCTAGTCCAAAACGCAGCCGCGCGGGTGATTATGGGAGCCACTAGATGCTCCCACATAACACCGATCCTGCGCGAGCTGCATTGGCTTCCTGTGGTTTTTCGAGTGCGCTTCAAGGTTTTGACAACTATCTTTAAAGCGCTCCATGGCTCGGGGCCTAGTTATATGCGAGACCGCCTCCTGCCCCATACATCCCTTAGACCGATACGCTCCCACAGAGAGGGCCTTCTCAGGGTGCTGTCGGCCGGACAATGCCGACTGGCGACACCCAGGGGAAGAGCCTTCTCTGTGGCGGGCCCAGCCCTTTGGAATGACCTACCCCCTGAATTACGTACCATCACCGACCTCCACCTCTTCCGCCAATGTCTTAAGACATATTTGTTTCAACAAGCCGGCCTAGCCTAACCTCCCATGGGGACTTTTAGATAGTTTTAAATTGGGTTTTTAAAATTTGGTTTTAGCGCAGGATAGGTTATTTAATAGTTTTTTAAATTATATTTATTGTATTTTGTATGTTTTTAAATTTTCCTGTGCGCCGCCCTGGGTCCTTCGTGGAGAAGGGCGGGATATAAATTTAAATAAATAAATAAATAAATAAATAAATAAATATATCTAGTATCATATCTCTCTCTCTCATCTATCTATCTATCTATCTATCTATCTATCTATCTATCTATCTATCTATCTATCTATCTATCTATCTATCTATCATCTATACGTTATTCTTCAGTATCTTGTACAGACATTATGAAAAATAGAGAAAATTGTTTTATTCTGCATATATATAAAACACAATGTCTACATCCTCAGTCTTGAAATAGTAAATTGCAACAGCAGCCCTGTCTCTCCCTAGGCAAAACTAAGTTGTTCTTGTTTAGTGATTGCCTCATTTAGTGACTGATCATAATTGTAACAGGGATGAAAAAGTAACTTTGTGACCAATCCTAAGGAGGTCTGTAATGCAAAGGAAAGCTGAAGTAAGATTGTAAGCACAGTCATAGTTTCACTTAGTGACCATCGTGCTTAATGTCTGAGTTGATAATCCCTTCGCTAAACAAGGACTGTCTATAATTGATAAGCAAATAAAGTATTTATAGAATATCTAACATGTCTATATCCATACACATGATTATTCCCCATAAAGTAAGCAGTGTTTTGCAAACTGCAGAATGGGAACAAGAAATGGTAAGACAAAAATAGAGTTATGGGTTGTTGTTTTTTTCTTAAAAAAAGAAAGAAATCTAACTAAATCTCCAATCCCTATTAATTGTTGCAAACCATCCTTATTTCTACCACATGCATTCATAACTTAAATTTTGGTATTTGTTTTCAGCCTGCCAGGTTGGAATTTTGGTATGAGAAATGCCTACAGAACAAAGATGGGAGTTGAAAAATAGGATGGATCCAACTGAGGGGTGGAGAGAGAAATATTTAAGGAAAAAGAATTCTCCGGGCATTGCTCTGGATAAGCCAATTGGGCAGTGATGTGGAAAGTTGCTGAATGTTGTGTTCTCAGCCCCTTCCCTCCTGGTCCACGTGACTCAGCCGGTCCCATGATTCCCAGCACTAGTATGCACTCAGATCCAGAGAATGTAGAAACATACACAGATACAGATACACACTGATAGGGATGCAATAGGGCCGTGATGGCGAACCTATGGCACGCGTGCCACAGGTGGCACACGGAGCCATTTGTCAGGGCACACAAGGCTTGCCCTGACTTCGGCCCTCTTTTGAGGCCATTTTTCGCCCTCCAGAGGCTTCAAAAGCTTCCTTGAAGCCTCTGCAGGGCAAAAAACTGCCCTACTGGCAAACCAGAAGTTCGGGAACAGTTCGAGGTTCGAGGTTTGCTCATAGGGCTGGTTTTAGCCCACAAGAGCCATTAGGAGTCCACAGGAGGCTTCCCTGAAGGCTCCAGAGGGCAAAAAATGACACTATGAGCAAACCGGAAGTTTGTTCCGGTTTGCCCGTAGGGCCAGTTTTTCACGCATCAGAGGCTTCAGGGACGCTCCTGAAGCCTCTGGAGGGCCTCTAGGGGAGAGGCTGTTTTCACCCTCCCCAGGCTCCTTGAAAGCCTCTGGAGCCTGGGGAGGGCGAAAAAACAGCGCCAAAAGCAGGGGGGGCTGGTCGCCCACGCATAGCATTATGGGTGTGGCATGCCCACGCACGCCCCCCCCTGCGCTCCCCCTGCTTTTGGCACGCGAGCCACAAAAAGTTCGCTATCCCTGCAATAGAGCGTTCGGTTCCAAAGCAGAGAAAAAATTCTTATGGCCACTGTTAGAGGCTGCATTGGAAAGAATGCCAGAAGACCTACACTGCAGGCTTTTGAATAGAATAGAATAGAATAGAATAGAATAGAATAGAATAGAAATTTTCATTGGCCAAGTGTAATTGGGCACACAAGGAATTTGTCTTTAGTGCATATGCTCTCAGTGTACATAAAAAGACAAGATACATTCAAGAATCATAAGTACAATTTGTATAATGGTATAATTTAAATTTCTACCTTAGGTGTTTTACATTTTTCTGTTTCATTACTAAATAATGCCAAATGATTTTGCAGCTCTATTCTCATTTACTCTCTCTGTCTAGCCAATCCACTTCAATTTGTTTGCTTCATATTGGTCATTCATTTTTTTAATGCAATCTGCATTCCTTCAGCACCCTTTTATCTTTGATCCTATCTCTTCTTATCATGCACACATACTTCTTAAGCCATTCCTACTCTATTCAAAGTGCTCTTACAAGTGAGCCTCAACTTACAACCACAGTTAGCACCAGAATTTTCAACACAAATCATTGCAATCTAAACTGAGTCACCATGTGACGGAACCCGATTTTGCAATCATTTTTATGATGGCCGTAAAGCGAGTTACCACAATCATTAAGCAAATCTAGTTTCCCCAAAGGACATGGCAAAAAAAGTTCACTGTTTGTGTCCATGTGACTGCAGGCACATTGCAACCAATTGTAAAATGCGAGCCAGTTGCCAAGAGCCCAAATTGTGATCATGTGACTGTGTGGGCAGTATAACAGTTGGCGATGGTCATAAGTGTGAATGCAGGTCATGACTTTTTCCAAGGCCATCATTACCATCATTAAAAGGTTCTAAGTCAAGGACTTAGACATATTGTACTACTGTAATGCTTGGACATATTGTACTACTGTAACGCTCTCTAAATGGGGCTCCCCCTGAGGTGCACCCGGAGGCTCCAGCTAGTCCAGAATGCAGCCGCGCGGGGGATTTTGGGAGTGTCGAGATACTCCCAAATAACACCTCTCCTGCGCGAGCTGCACTGGCTGCCTGTGGCCTTCCGGGTGCGCTTCAAGGTGTTAGTGATCACCTTCAAAGCGCTCCATGGCATGGGACCTGGTTATCTGCGGGACCGCCTTCTACCACATACCTCCCTTAGACCTGTCTGCTCTCACAGGGTGGGCCTCATCAGGGTGCCGTCTGCCGGACAATGCCGGCTGGCGGCCCCCAGAACGAGAGCCTTCTCTGTGGCAGCTCCTGCCCTCTGGAATGGCCTACCATCTGACCTCCGCACGGTCACAGACTTGCGCCTCTTCCGTCGGGCTCTAAAAACATATCTCTTTCACGAGGCCGGCCTGACATAGCTCTAAATTTTAATCTTATTTTAGAAATGGGTTTTAATTGACAATTTTAGCACGGGTGCAATTTAATTTAATTTATTTTTAATATCCTGTATTTATTGTTTTTTGCAATTTATTCCTTTCCTGTGTGCCGCCCGGAGTCCAATCCGGAGATAGGTGCGGGATATAAATTTGATAAATAAATAAATAAGGACGACCTACATGTTTCTTCTGGCATACCTAGTTCTTACTTTCATATTATGAAAGCAGTATGCTCAATCATTTTCATTGCATTCTACAAAATGTCACCCCCTTAGAAAGGATGGCTAGTAATGCCTCGTTGTGGAAGGGGTTGATGTTGCCTGATGTGAAGGAGGTGGTGGTACACTCCTTTCTTTACAGGCTATGCTCAACTCCAACAGCATTAGATATTTGTTGTCCAGGCTCCTCCATTCCCTTTTAAGGGAAAGTTATTGGAAGGATGGTGGGCACTCACTACAGAGGGACTTGGGTGCTATGGATTCTCTGAACCCTTTACTGTCTGGGTTCAGGCTGGGTTATAGTATTGAGCCATCATTGATTGCATTTGTGGGTGACATCTGGAGGCCTCAGAATGGAAGTAGTATAACTCTCTTCCCATTGCTAGATCTCTTGAGGGTTTTCAATATCATTGACCATAGGTTTGGGAATGGTGGGTATTGTTTTGCTCCTTCCTCCATGATTTGGTCCAGTTGGAGATGAAGGAGAGAGGTACCCTTTAATGTGGGGTGCCTCAGGGCTTGGACCGCTCACCGGTCCTCTTTAACATCTACATAAAAGTGCTTGGAGAGATCATTTGCCCGCCTGAGGTGGAGTATTGTCAGTATGCTGATAATACCCAGCAATAAATCTCTACCCTTGTTCCAGCAGGTGATGCAGTGCCTGGAGGGTACAACACAATTCTAACAAGACAAAATGGCTTTTGTTTTTTGCGCTCCATCCCCAGGATCCAGAGAGGTCTCACCTTTGACTCTTGATTGGGTTGTACTTTCCCAGATAGACCTGGTGTATAATTTGGTGGGTGTCAGAGCCACCAAGTAGACTATACAGACCAGACCAAGGATCAATTCCAGTGGAAGTCTTAAGACTACTTTTATTGAGAGTGGCAATAAAAGTATAATAAAAGAATCTTGCAAGCTTGCCTTTCGCCTTTTCCCCATCTTATGTTAGTTAGGGAGCTGCCTGAGCAACTTACATATATCTTAAACCATATGTATTTCTCCTTGCCATTTTGACAACTGGACAACCCATTTAATGTGCCAATTGTGTCCATTGTTTTGGGACTTTCTCAAGTCACTTTTGCAAAATAAGCCATAATTCAAGCCCATTCACATTACTGTAAACCGGCATTCTTCAAACTTTGCAACTTTATGTTGTGTGGACTTCAGCTCCCAGAATTCCCCAGCCCCATAGCTGACTGGGGAATTCTGGGAATTGAAGTCCATAAAGTTTGAGAAGTACTGCACAAACCAATAAAGTCTATGTTTCCAATGGCCTCCTGAAGAGCAAAATTGGATCTGTAGTTCCCACTTTTTGTTCACGGTCGCCTCTCACACCCTTTCAATCAGAATTGTGCCAAAGATTTTCCCAGGCAAGCTTAACAAACTAATCATTTTGTAGTTTCTGCAGTCCTGTTATCTTTTCCTTGGTATAGAGAATAATAACAGTGCTCTTCCGGTTGTCAGGCAGAGATGCAATTTTCACAGCACCTGAAATGTCTCTCAGCTGCTTGGTGAGCAAGCCACATGTAAAAATTTCACCAGCAACATTTCACTATTACGCTTTCTACACTTCCAAACAAACAGCCATTCTAAATTTGTATTTCCTCCTCACACAGACATGGTTTATCCAGCACTTATTTTTACATTGGCAATGTTATTTTAAAACCTGATATATCAAATATTTTCTGGCAAGGATTTAATTTGGAGTCTGTGAGTTTTGTTTAAATGTTTTTTTCCATACAAGAATAGAAGCATTGTGAATGTATTTGCAAGTTGTATTTAAGATGTGAATCTGAGACAAAAGTAAGCATTGGAAAATAACAATTGCAGTACTGATGTTCTGCCAAGAAAGGTAGCTTCGTGTCTAAGCTTTCTTTCCCCTTTATGTATCATAATGTCACAGTACTGATGCAGTCAATATATGTAAAACCCAGATAGTCTCTGATTTAACTTTGGCATCATTATATTATGTGGAAATGCACCGGGATGAACATAATGTATGACTACCATTTTCAAGGGCAGCTCCATTGCTTTTGTACATCTTTGCTACTTCCATCTCGAGCTTCCACAAACTTTTCTGAGGATGCTACATTTGTAGAATCACCATGCCTTCTTTTTCCTGTTCCAACATTTAATGAATGCCCAATCTGGAATTTCATTTTTAATCGATAACAATTAATTATACTGAGATGGATTGATTTCTTGCCTTAAATGGAAGACTCACAAGCCAGGTTCAAGATCTGAGCGCTATTGGATGGGATGAGTTCCCATTACTTGCTCCAGCTCCTGCCAAACTAGCAGTTTCAAACCATGCAAATGCAAATAGAAAAATAGGCACCACTTATCGGCATAATAGTCACGGGTGGGATTCTACCGGTTAGGACTGGTTTGGACAAACCGGTAGCTTGGAAGATCAGCTGGGAACAAATTGGTTTGCTCCCACTAGCAAATGGGCCCGCCCACCCATCCTTGCGCTTTACCTACCTTTATCTTCTAAGCTGAGTCGTGTGGCCGAGTGGATTGCTGCACCTCAGCTGTTTTCCTTCCCAAGCGGTAATCCAGAAGGTAAATCTTCTCTAAACTGCATACACACAGGCAAGCATACTCTCAGCGAACGGGTTGTTAAACTGGTAGAATCCATCCCCTGCATATAGTTACGCTGGCCACATGACCATGGAAGATCTTTGGACAATGCTGGCTGCCTCAGCTAAGAAAAAAAGATGAACAACCCCTACAGTCAGATGCGAATGGACAGGGGAATCTTTATCTTTACCTTTATATAGGAGTATATATTAAATGCCTTTATAGGAATTACAATAACAGATCATAGCTTTATTTTTGTTGCTTTATTTAACAAATTACTACACTAAACTAAACTAAAAGCAAAGAAATTTATTAATTTAATTGCTTATGTGTGTGGGTGTGTGTCTACGCACACACACACACAAAAGCAATATCAATTATCTTTTTAAAAGCCAATATATACTCTTTCCCTGTCTACTGGTCTCCATAAACATCTGAATTAGCATACAGTTAATTAGACAGATAATTAACCACATGTCTAGGGTGTATTTTTCCCCCTGCACGACTTGATTTTCTGAGATGGCGGTTTCCATTCAGTACTTTTGTTATAAAGTGCAAAGATTAACACCTTACAATTGTAGAAGTTTAATGCAAACGAGAAGAAAGACAAGCTGTTGACATTTTTAAATGCAAAAAACATCTGATGAATAATTTCAGCAATAGCAAACTGCATTAGACCTCTTATTACCATTTTCTTTTTTGCAATTTGCACACATGGCAGTGATTTTTTTTTTTAAAAAAATCCCATTATTATTCTTCCATATGGCAAATTACTGTCAGTGAAAATCTTATACTTTAAAGATTATAACGTTTTGGGATGGATTTACTAGTGACAGAATGAATTATCTTACTTATAAGGGAAGGAGAATATTGTTTCTTGAGACATTACAAGCATTTTATTTAACAATTGTACCAGCTGGAAACAAATTATTGTCTTTATTTTAAATAACAATTCGGAACCCAGTGCTTTAATTTCAGCTGGAAGTCATCATTTTGACAGAGTTGTTTCAAATTTGGCAGGGAGAGAGAAAGTCTGGAAAAGGCAACACCCCTCACAGTTTCTTTTTAAATCTTTTCCCATTTCTGCACCCATTCAGAATAAGGAAAATGGATGGGAGAAATTATTTCAGCAAGAGCCAAATAAAGAACAAAAGAATGACAAGGTGGAAAAATGAACGTTTTCTTCATGTATTGTGCTGCATATAGAAATGGATAGGAAGCCCACTTCATTCCACCCACATTCAATAGGTCTACATTCCTGTGCAGGTAATCCTTGACTGACAACTATGATTGAGCCCAAAATTGATGAGACACTTATTAAGTGAACAACTTTAATCACTGAATCACCATGGTTGTTAAATTAGAGCCATGGTTGTTAAGTGAATCTGGCTTCCCCATTGACTTCGCTTGTCAGAAAGTTGCAAAAGGTGATCATGAGACCCCTGGACACTGCAACCGTCATAAATACATGCCAGTTGCCAAGCCTCTGAATTTTCTTTACTGACCATGGGGATGTTGCTGTTGTGGCCTGCCAGTGCAGCTGGTGGCAAGTTCAGACAGTGAGGAGGTTGGGGAGGATCATGGGCCAGTCCTGGAGTCTGGGGAAGGCTCTGATGAGTGCTCTGTATTGGAGGCAGAGATAGGGCCAGGGTCGTCCGACAGTTATCAGCTACCTTCGGAGTCAGATATCAGTGGGGCAGAAGAACAATTGGAGCCTGTTGCTGATGGGTGCATGTGTAGAGCTGCCAAGAGAAGGAACAAGGGCCAACCCACGAGTAAAGGCACAAGTGGATGGTGAATGGCCCCTCTCATAGGGAATAAAGAGGAGCAAAAGGGGAGGGGAGTTGCAGGAGACAATTAGTCCAATTCATGAGGGTGAAGATCTGTTCCTGACTTCTTGCCAAGTAATTGCTGCTACGGCGTGGTGTTTGGAAGATATCGGCCCGGCAGATCTCCAAGCCTGATAAAGGTCTGTAGTTGTGAAATATCTTGAAAGACTGTTGTCATAAACCACTTTTTTAGTGACATAACTTCAAACAGGCACTAAACGAATGGTTGTACATCAAGAACTACCTATACCAGGGGTCTGCAAAGTGGGCTCTTTTAAGACTGGTGGACTGGGGAATTCTGGGAGTTGAAGTCCACCAGTCTTAAAAGAGCCGACTTTGCAGACTCCTGACCTATACTATTTATAATCTTTGGGTCATTGCAGAAGAACTGATGCATGCGGTGGGAAGTGGAGGTAGGGTCTGCCATTTGTGCTTCATTCAGAATCCTTATTGTGTCCCTGTGCTCTTTTATATCTTATAGAGCTGGGAAAGAGCACTTGTACTATCCCCATTTGATCAAAAAAATCAAGAAGGTGCTCTCAGTGGAGTAACCACAGCTTTGCCTACTTTTAAGGTGCTACAGATTACTTATCAGATTATACTAATGAAATATATGTGTGGTTTCACAGCTCCCTCCTTTTATTAATATTGTACTAAAGACAAAATATGCTAAAACATTAGTAATGTCTATTACAAGTTATTACTGCCTGACATAAACTTAATTATTCTCTTTACTACATTCTGTTAAATGAAGCAGATGACTTCAGATGGCCTTAATTTAGGGAAATTAAATTATTTCTATCAGGTAATTATTACACATTGAAAGATGGCAGCAGTAAACTTTTTCGATTACTTTTTGATGATCTATAATGAAGAAGTCAGCCATTTCATAATATGACTACTGATTAATCAAAGCCACCATTAATTTGTAAGAAATAGAGGGGCCATTCCCTATTACTTTCTTTGGATCACATGCTTCCAATCAAATATTTCTGAAAACCTGATTTCATTCAATATACAATAATACAATAATACAATAATACAATAGCAGAGTTGGAAGGGACCTTGTAGGTCTTCTAGTCCAACCCCCTGCGTGGGCAGGAACTTTATACCATTTCAGACAAATGGCTATCTAACATCTTCTTAAAGACTTCCAGGGTTGGGGCATTCACAACTTCTGGAGGCAAGCTGTTCCACTGGTTAATTGTTCTAACTGTCAGGAAATTTCTCCTTAGTTCTAAGTTGCTTCTCTCCTTGATTAGTTTCCACCCATTGCTTCTTGTCCTACCCTCAGGTGCCTTGGAGAATAGTTTGACTCCCTCTTCTTTGTGGCACCCTCTGAGATATCGGAACACTGCTATCATGTCTCCCTTGGTCCTTCTCTTCATCAAACTAGACATACCCAGCTCCTGCAACCATTCTTCATATGTTTTAGTCTCCAGTCTAATCATCTTGGTTGCTCTTCTCTGCACTCTTTCCAGAGTCTCCACGTCTTTTCTACATCGTGGCGACCAAAACTGTATGCAGTATTCCAAGTGTGGCCTTACCAAGGCACTATACAGTGGCATTAACACTTCACGTGATCTAGATTCTATCCCTCTGTTTATGCAGCCTAGAACTGTGTTGGCTTTTTTGGCAGCTGCTGCACACTGCTGGCTCATATTTAAATGGTTGTCCACTAGGATTCCAAGATCCCTCTCACAGTTGCTACTATTGAGCAAGGTACCACCTATACTGTACCTGTGCATTTTGTTTTTCTTGCCTAAATGTAGAACCTTACTTTTTTCACAATTGAATTTCATTTTATTAGATAGTGCCCAATGTTCAAGTTTGTCTAGATCCTTCTGTATCTTAAGCCTATCTTCTGGAGTGTTGGCTATTCCTGCCAGCTTGGTGTCGTCTGCAAATTTGATGAGTTCCCCATTTATTCCCCATTATCATAGATTATTTACAGAAGGAACAAAGAAATGAATTATTTTTCTACAATTTTCTAGAATTCTAATATCTAGAGGCAAAATGGTGACTAAGCTATAGCAGAAAAACATCATGAATCCCCAAACTCTTTGGACTGTCTCTGACCAAAATTTCTAAAACTGCAAGCACAGATTTTCACTATTTTGACATGAAAACCCATGAAAACTATGCCACAAGCCTTGACATAAAAATTTAAATTGATGTGCAGATGGGTCTCTCTCTCTCTCTCTCTCTCTCTCTCTCTCTCTCTCTCTCACACACACACACACACACACACACACACGTGATATCGAGCAAAAATTGCATGTCCTATTGTCCCCCCCATCTAAAATAGAATATCTGAATATGATATTAATAGATATTATGATATATATGAATGAATAAATAAATAAATAACAGATTAACAGAGTTGGAAGGGACCTTGCAGGTCATCTAGTCCAACCCCCTGCCCAAGCAGGAGATCCTACATCTGCCTCTACCTAGGATCGAACTCACAACCTCCTGCTTGGGAGGCAAGAGCTCCACCTCTAAGCCACAGCAACAGATATAAACAAACAAACAAACAAACAAACAAACAAACAAATAAATCTAAAATAGAAGTCTCACCAATGAAAGTTACCTCTCATTGCTCTAATTACAGAGAAACAGTATAACAGAGTTGACAGAAAACCCTATAGCAGGGGTGCCAAACTCGCAGTGTCACGGCAGCATCATGTGACGTATTGGGACTTTCCCCCCCTTCGCTAAAACCGGAGGGGGCGGGGCCAGCACATGATGCATCTGGCCCATGGGCTATGAGTTTGACACCCCTGCCCTATAACATTTCAGACAAATAGTTGTCTAATCTCTTCCTAAAAACCTCCAGTATGGCGCATTCACAGATTGACTTCCTCTTCAATACTCCGTTTACTGCGGCACACTTTGCATGGGTCTGCCCTTGAAAACTATTTGGAAGATATAGCTGTTTCATAATTTGTGACACAACTAATTATGAGCATAAAGCATACCTCATTTCGCTTCTGTGATACCTCCACTTTGCAAGCTGCTCTGGTTACCAGTTGCCTTCGGGATGCAATTCGAGGAGCTACTTGTCTCCATTAAAGCCTTTATTTTTATTTATTTGCTACAATGTGATTTAGCTTACAGCTCAATAGCTTACAGTTTCTTTTCTTTTGGACCAAAAAGCACATATACAAAATGGAGGATAGGAAAGAGAAGAAAGGAAATAATAAAAGCACACTGAAGTCAAGAAGAAGGTTAATAACAAATATATCATGAAAGTAAAGAAGCTCTTAAAGTCCAAACACGGTGATGGAAACACCATCAAGGCAAGTAACACTTGGACACAAGCTGAAGTAGAAATCCTGTATAGGAAAAACCAGATCAATAAGGACAATGAACCATGCCCTTCAGACTGGCCTATAGGAAAGGCCAAATGAAGAATAGAAAAGAGACAGGGCAAGACAAAGTATTACATGGCTGGTACATAAAGAGCTTAGCAGGCAAAAGAGATAACAACAAGACCAGGCAAAGGCTATGAGCAGGAAAGTTGAAGAAAGACAGAGGGGCTAATTCTGACTGCACAAGACCAAGCCTTAAGCACAAATGCATATAGAGCCAGAATTGAGAGGATAGCAACAAATAGCAAATGCCATTTCTGCAAAGAAACTGAAGAAACAGTGACCATAGATGATCACACGGACTGACAACAAACAATGGCATGACAAAGTAGCAACAATAGTGCCTATGAATATCTGCAAGAAATACTGCTTGCCAGCAGCAAGAACTGGTGGGAACACAAAGTAGATAAACAAATAGAACATGAAGACATCAATGTGCTCTTGGATTTTAGAATTCAAACATCTGCCACACAACACCTTAGACTTAACAACTGTTGAAAATAAATAAATAAATAAATAAATAAATAAATAAATAAATAAATAAATAAATAAATAAATAAATAAATAAATAAATAAATAAATAAATAAATAAATAAATAAATCTGGGCTGTGGACTTTGTAATAGTAATAAATAAATAAATAAATCTGGGCTGTGGACTTTGTAATAGTGGAGACTCTGGAAAGAGTGCAGAGAAGGGCAACCAAGATGATTAGGGGACTGGAGACTAAGACATATGAAGAATGGCTGCAGGAGCTGGGTATGTCTAGCTTGATGAAGAGAAGGACCAGGGGAGACATGATAGCAGTGTTCCGATATCTCAGAGGGTGCCACAAAGAAGAGGGAATCAAACTATTCTCCAAGGCACCTGGGGGCAGGACAAGAAGCAATGGGTGGAAACTAATCAAGGAGAGAAGCAACTTAGAACTAAGGAGAAATTTCCTGACAGTTAGAACAATTAACCTCTGGAACAGCTTGCCTCCAGAAGTTGTGAATGCCCCAACCCTGGAAGTCTTTAAAAAGATGTTAGATAGCCATTTGTCTGAAATGGTATAAGGTTCCTGCCCACGCAGGGGGTTGGACTAGAAGACCTACAAGGTCCCTTCCAACTCTGCTATTGTATTGTATTGTATTGTATTGTATTGTATTGTATTGTATTGTATTGTATTGTATTGTATTGTATTGTATTGTATTGTATTGTATTGTAATACCTGGAGCCAGCAGAAGACAAACAATTGGAGAAAATCACAAAATATAAAGACCTGCAAATAGAAGTAGAATGGCAAAAGAAAGCAAAGATTGTACATATTGTAATAGGTGCGTTGGGGGTGCTATTCCAAAATATCTGGAGCACCACATGAACACCATTAATATTGACAAAAATTACTAATTTAGCCAATTGTGAAAGGCAGCTTTATTGAGAATAATTTATACCTGTGAAAATCAGGAGTGGGGTTCTGCCGGTTCGGATTGGTTCGGGTGAACCAGTTGTTATGATTTGGCACAGTTCAGAAAACCAATAAAATCAACCACCAGTTAGCCCCACCCATCCCACCCTGCCCTATATATTGTCTTCCCTTTGCCACACGGTACAAACAGTCCAGCTAATCTCTGTGCCTCACCTGCTCTGCTCACCAAAGGTAAGCATGCCACTCGCTCACCCTTTGCCTCAGGTTGGGGCCCAGGGACACACCATTCCCCAACTCCAGCCTTGCACTGGAGCTGCCTTCTGCTTGCTGCCCACCTCAGCTGGGTTGGGGAATGCACTATTCCCCGGCTCCAGCCTTGACCCAGGCCTCCGCCCACATGCCTCCACCCCCCTCTGGCCTCAAACTACCACCCCCCAGGGCTGAAGCAAGCTATTTGGCGTGCCGTGCTAAGTTCTTCTTACCTGTAAGTTATTTGGCCTATGGCCTGCCAGATGGTTCTTATTACCTGTAAGAGGTCCCATCCAGAAAGCGCTGCAACGGAGATCTTCCAGCCCCTTCTTCCGTCCCTTCCTTCTTCCACCCCATGTGCTCTCTGGATTGGCAGCTGCTTCTCTTGCTGGGAGACAGAGAGTCTCTTGTGCAATTTAGCAGGTGTGAGCTGCTGCTTTCCTCTAAGTCCCATCCGAAAAGCACCGTGGCACAAAGAACCAGCATTTAACATGGCTGCTGCTTCTCTGTGCTGCACGCTTTCCGGATGGGACTTAAGAGGAAAGCAGTGGCTCACAGCAAGAGCAGCAGTGGAGAGAAGCAGCCGCTGCCCCAGAGAGCAGAGATGGAGCAGAGCAGATACTGCAAAGTTCCCATTCCCTTCCCACTCCTGCTGGAAGGATATTGTGTGGGTTCCATTCCCGCCAGCCAGAGGTGGTATTTGCCAGTTCTCCGAACTACTCAAAATATCTGCTACCGGTTCTCCAGAACCTGTCAGAACCTGCTGAATTTCACTCCTGGTGCACACTCACATTTTCAGCGAACCATTTGTTAAGTGGGTTGAATCCCACCACGGGTGGCAATTTACCTTTGATATTATTAAACAACGTCTGCCCATCTCAGGTCCTTGGAGAAGACTCCGTAGGTGGACAAAAATCCCAAATCCAGGCTAAACTTCTAGTACCAAATATCAGAACAAGAGGAGTTATAAATAGTATTTCCTAGTGCAGGGCTCTCCAACCTTGGCAACTTTAAGCCTGGTGGACTTCGACTCCCAGAATTGAAGTCCACCAGGCTTAAAGCTGCCAAGGTTGGAGACCCATGTCCTAGTGCTTTTTTATGAGAACCAGTCGCAAGAGTTCTCCAGAACTGTTGCCCCTCCTTCCCCAAATGAACCTAAACATAATCCCACCCTTGGAACGCAGAGACCAGACGCTTCATGCTTATTATTACTTGTTGCTTTCCAGGAGGAGAATTACATTCTTTTGGCTTTTGCCTACACTGTACAATGAAGTGGAGCTATAAATCACGCTTTGCCAAACTCACACGGGTTTTGATGCCTGAAAGAGCTGCCAAGTTTCTTTTACAAGGAAGCCAGCTGGCTTATGGGCCAAAGTTACAGATTAGAAAGAGAAGGATGATAACTGTCTAATTGCTAAAGCTGCAATTTCCATTCCAAAGTCTGAAGGAGTCACTTCCTTCATCTTTGTCAGGGCCGAGCTGCCCCAGCACTTGGCTAAGAGCCCCGAACCAGCTGACGTGACTCAAACGATGGTAGCCAATGGGCAAGATGTACTCCTATTGTTATAGCTGCATGGAGCACCCTGTCCCTGTTGGTACGATTCTAGGATACCATGAGGAATGAAGTGCTATGTATTTGCTTTGGAACAAAGTATTTTAGAAAGCAAATAGAGAAAGAAGGGATGGGCTCCAAATATGATAAAAGTCTGAGAGCTCTGTCAGTTTATAACTTTCTGTCCTCTTCCTGCATCTGCAGCCATTCTTTGCAGTATTCTTTGTTTCTGCAAAGTAGATGAATGTTTATAAGTCATGTAATTAGCCCAAAACACTTCTTACCCTGTTTCTTTAGGATAAGCTAACTCGCACTTAGAATAAATAACAGAGTTGGAAGGGACTTTGGAGGTCTTCTAGTCCAACCCCTTGCTTAGGCAAGAAATCCTATACCACTTCAGACAAATGGTATCCAATATCTTAAAAACTTTCAGTGTTGGAGCATTCACAACTTCTGGGGGCAAGTTGTTCCACTGATTAATTTTTCTGTCAGGAAAGCTCTCCTTAGTTCTAAGTTGCTTCTCTTCTTGATTAGTTTCCGCCCATTGCTTCTTGTCCTACCCTCAGATGCTTTGGAGAATAGCTTGATTCCCTCTTCTTTGTGGCAGCCCCAGAGATATTGGAACACTGCTATCATGTCTCCCCTAGTCCTTCTTTTCATTAAACTAGACATACCCAGTTTCTGCAACCGGTCTTCATATGTTTTAGCCTCCAGTCCCCTAATCATCGTTGTTGCTTTTCTCTGCACTCTTTCTAGAGTCTCCACATCTTTTCTACATCACAGCGACCAAAACTGAATGCAGTATTCCAAGTGTGGCCTTACCAAGGCATTATAAAGTGGTATTAACACTTCACGTGATCTTGATTCTATCCCTCTGTTTATGCAGCCTAGAACTGTGTTGGCTTTTTTTTGGCAGCTGCTGGCTCATATTTAATTTCATACTTCTTCTCTATATATATTTTATACTTCTTCTGTATGGTCACCCCTCTAAGAGCTAATTTCATCACACATTTTTCTTCCATGCATTTTTTTTTAATCTATAAAAATGCCTTTGAGGTATAAGACATTCAGATCTTAAGTGGATGAAGCAAGCAATACATAATAAATTTCAATACCTATTAATCTGATAAAAGTCTCGCCCAGATTGGGGTTCACTAGATGTGAGAAATTACAGCTCATCGAGGGGTACCAGGTTGGAGGCAGAGTGACTTAATCTATTGTCAAACCATATGATTGAAGGGGAAATATTTTAGCTCTGTCTCGTATAATTAGTGTCAATCTGCTATTTGTCCAAAGATCTATTATGACTCTTGTAAATGCAAGTGGTCATTTTTAGCTTTTAGCTTTTTTGTTGTAGCTGTTTTTTAAAAATACCATTAACAATAAAGCATGTGGGTTTTCTATGTACAGAGGTCATTCCACATGCTGGGTGTGGTTCCTGATGTGTGCCAAACTGAAAGAGATATAAACACACGAACAATTAGGTATCACTCCCAGCTGTATTAAACTATTTCCATGCAATTAACATTGTTTCTAAAGCACCTAGTGGAAAAAAACCTTTCGTGTCTGAAGGCTTTAAAGACCCAGTGCCTAGAAAACAATCTGACTTCATGCTGTTTCAATATTATTATTTGTTTGTTTGTTAAATTTATTTGCCACCTATCTCACTAGGAGGGCTAGCCTAGGCAACTTACAAGAATAAAAAGGAAGGGATGAAAAGAGTGTAAACAAAGCAGTAGGAAAAGAACAGTGAAATAAACAATGAAAAAGAAAACAATGAGAATATATCAATATGATAACAAAAAGATGGGTGGAGAGCAGAAAACAAAGGAGGGAGAGGTGGAATCTGTCACCAATATCTGTTCCAATATTTGAGGGGCTGCCACAGAGAGGAGGGGTGGGTCAAGCTATTTTCCAAAGAAACCGGAAGCTCAGACAAGGAATAATGGATGAAAACTGACCAAGGAGAGAGTCAACCTAGAAATAAGGAGGAACTTGCTGGCAGTGAGAGCAATCAACCAATGGAACAGCTTGCCTTTGGAAGTTGTGGGAGCTCCATCACTCCATCACTTTCAAGAAGAGATTGGATTGCCATTTGTCAGAAATGGTGTAGGGTCTCCTGCTTGAGCAGGGGGTTGGACTAGATGACCTATATGGTCCCTTTCCAACTCTGTTAATCAATCTAACAGTCCCCTTTCCAGCATGGAAATCCCATTTGTCAGTATTTGCCAATCTAGAATATAATCCCATGCTTATTTTTATTTATGAATTAAAATCACATGCCACCTATTTCACTGTTAAAGTGACTGCAAATATCAACTCATACTTGTAACAATCAAGTATTCAAAAATTAGGTTTTTGCTAGTGTTTTTGTCCCTCAATGGCCCATTGCAAGCATCCATACTTCATATATGTTATTCTTCTACAGAATAAACTAGGTTTTATACGGTAAAAGTTCCCCTCGCACATAAGTGCTAGTCATTCCTGTTTCTAGGGGGCCCTGCTCATTTCCGTTTCTAAGCCAAAGAGTCAGTGGTGTCTGAAGACATCTCTATGTTCATTTATGTGGCCGGCATGACTAAATGCCAAAGGCGCATGGAACGCTGTTACCTTCCCACCAAAGATGGTCCCTATTTTTCTACTTGTATTTTTACATGCTTTCAAACTGCTAGGTTGGCAGAAGCTGGGACAAGTAACAGGAGCTCACTCCGTTACACAGCACTAGGGATTCAAACCGCCGAACTGCTGACCTTTCTGATTGACAAGCTCAGCGTTGGTGCAGCCAACTCGCCACGGCGAACTCACCACAGGACAATTTAACAATTCAACTTAATTATTTAAAACAAATAAAAAAATATTTTCATTTTTGTCATTCTCATTTCATTCTGCCCCCCTCCTTTTCCATCCTTTCTTTAATGATTCTATTCCACCATTTCTTTGATATTAGTGTAATTGCTCTCCCACAGTGAGTTATCCCATGGCATGTTGGCCATGGCAAATTGACCCCCAGCAAGTTGGCTGTGGTGAGTTGTCATAGACCCAAAACAACTGATATTATGTTCAAGAGATTTATGATTTATCTATCTCTTAACCCCAGATATGTATATTGTCTATGGCAGGGGTCTCCAACCTTTGCAACTTTAAGTCTGAAGGACTTCAGCTCCCAGACTTCTCCAGCCAGCTTTGCTGGTCTATGGGTTATACTGTAGACAAGGAAAAGAGGGGCCGAACTCTGTGGTGAGCTGCTGCAATTGAAAGTTAAGAACTAAAATAGTCAGTTTCTGGGGCAGTTTCTCTGAAACAAAGTTTGAATGTTAAAATTGATAGAGGTAAAAATAATCATAACCAGCACTATAGCAAAGATGGGTGGTAAAACAGCTAGGGAAAAGAGAACCCACCCTTTCTACTTTACGCCTTCTTTTTTAACAATGTATTGTATTTTACACCTCACCCCAAACTTTCCAAACATGCAGAGCTCTCACAAAAAAAGCCTAAGTTTATGTGTGATAATGAACCCCATCCTTTCGTGATTATCTGAAGCAGACTATATGGAAAATACCAGCTTAGAGCCAAAGTCTTTCCCTTCCCAAAGCTTATTTGTTCATTGTCCACTGTTGATAAAATGAGGTAATCTAATATTTTAAAATAAAGTGTAGCTGGGAAGATCAGGCCAGACTAGACTAGACCATCAAGTTTGCGAGTCTTGTGAGTGCTACTATTAAACTACTGCAACAGAAAAAGATCTGGGGAAGGTGATAGAGCAGTGTTGTCCAAACCTTTTTCAAAGAGGGCCAGATTGGATGAAGTGAACATGGTGGAGGGCCGTACATTTTTCCGAACATTCTTTGAACCATTACAATTAAATGCAAATAAATTATTTTATACCAAGTTAATTGCAAATGACATACTTTTCATTTCATAACATTAAGATCAAATGACAGTTGAGTTTTCACAATGTATTGAAAATAAATTTAAAAAAAACTTATCTAGCTCTTTCTCTCTTTCTCTTTCTTCCTCTCTCTCTCTCCATTTCTCTCGCTCTTTCTCTTTTTCTTTCTCTCTCTCTCTTTTTCTCTTTCTTTCTGTCTCTCTTTCTCGCTCGCTCTCTTTCTTCCTCTCTCTCTCTCTCTCTCCATTTCTCTCTCTTTCTCTCTCTCTCTTTCTCTTTCTTTCTGTCTCCCTTTCTCTCTCACTCTCTCTCTCTTTCTCTCTCTTTCTTCCTCTCTCTCTCTCCATTTCTCTCTCTTTCTCTCTTTCTCTCTCTCTCTCTCTCTTTCTCTTTCTTTCTGTCTCTCTTTCTTTCTCTCTCTCTCTTTCGCTCTTTTTTATTTCCCTTTTTCTCTCTCTCTCTTTCTTTCTCTCTCTTTTTCTCTTTCTTTCTGTCTCTCTTTCTGTCTCTCTCTTTCTTTCTCTTTCTTTCTCTTTCTCTTTCTTTCTTTCTCCCCTCTTTCTCGCTTTCTCTCTGTCACTCTGTGTGTGTGTGTGTCTGTGTGTCTGTCTGTCTCTCACTCACTTAATCAGTCTCTATCTATCTGTCTCTCCCTCCCTCTCTCTGTCTCTCCCTGTCTCTGTGTGTGTCACTCTCTGATTCTCTCCCTCCCTCCCTCTCTCCGTATGTTTGTCTCTCCCTCTTTCCCCGTCTGTCTCCGATTCAATCCCTCCCTGTGTCATTCTCTATCTGTGTCTCTCTCCGTCTCCCTCCCTCCCTCTCTTTCTCTCTGTCTCTGTCTGTCTCTCTGTCTTTCCCTCCCTCCCCTTCTGTCTCTCTCTGTGTCTGTCAGGCAGGGAAGCCGGTCGTGTCTCCATCGCGGCTTCCTCCGCCAGGCACCAAGCGGACGTTCTGGGGCCGCGCATTCACCTCTCTCCCAGCTTCGCAGCCCCAGAACGTGCAGCGATGGAGGCGCGACTGGCTTCCCTGCCTGACGCCCCTGCCGGGCGACAGCCTCGGTGGTGCTTAAGATGACGGTAGCCTTGGGTGCTCACCCTGTCTGCTCCCTCGCCCGCTGCGGGAGGAGGCGTCCGTAACTTCCGTCCACCTCCCTCCCAGCCACACAGCCCCAGAGACAGAGGGAGGAAGGGAGGGCCACATTTACACAGAGCAGGGAGGGCTGTTGGAGGGCCGTATTAAACCGACCACCGGGCCGCAAATGGCCCCCGGGCCGGACTTTGGACATGCCTGTGATAGAGGGAAGGCAGCATTTTGTCTGTTCCCTTCACCAATTCTTATTTATTTATTTATTTAATCAGATTTTTATACCTCCCTATTTCCCAAAAGGGACTCAGGGCGGTGCACAGAAAGGATAAAAAGTAATAAACACAATAATAATATAAAAATTTATACTTAAAAACAGTTAAAATTATTATAATTGGGACTATCATAAAAGCTATGCTAAGCCAGCGACATGGAATAGGTGTGTTTTTAAAGTTCGACGGAAGAGGAGAAGGTCCGTGATGGTGCGGAGGTCGGGGGGGCAGGTCGTTCCAGAGGGCAGGGCCTGCCACAGAGAAGGCTCTCCCCCTGGGGCTCGCCAGCTGGCATTGTCCGGCAGACAGTACCCTGAGGAGGCCCTCTCTGTGGGAGCGGACAGGTCGAAGGGAGGTATGTGGTAGGAGGCGGTCCCGCAGATAACCAGGTCTTATGCTATCTCAGCTATATTTTGCATCCTTTGTACTTATTGTTATTCAGTTACAGTTTATGCCAACTAAGAATACTTCTATTCACATAAAGCAGGGGACTTAAAAAGAGCATGGTCCATCATCAACCGGTATTTTAGAACAGGACACAGAATAACAGAATTGGAAGAGACCTTGGAGGCTTGTAATCCAACTCCCTGCCCTATACTGTTTCAGACAAATGGCTGTCCAAACTGTTCTTAAAAACTTTCAGTGTTGGAGCATTCACCACTTCTGGAGGCAATCTGTTCCACTGATTAACTGGATTTCTCCTCAGTTCTAAGTTGCTTCTCTCCTTGATTAGTTTCCACCCATTGCTTCTTGTTCTGCCCTCAGGTGCCTTGGAGAATAGTTTGACTCCCTCTTCTTTGTGGCAACCCCTGAGATATTGGAACACTGCTATCATGTCTCCCCTGGCTCTTCTTTTCATTAAATTAATCATACCCAATTCCAGCAACTGTTTTTTAGTTGTTTTAGCTTCCAGTCCAGAGGAGGTATTCAGACGGTTGGGACCGGTTCACCTAAACTGGTACAGAAAACACACACACCCTAGCTCTATGCCATCCTATTTAGGCAAGTTTTTGAGACCAGACACCTGCATGGAAGATGCACTCACGAGCAAAGCGCATGCATGGAAGCCTGGGCACATGTGCAGAAGGGGTGTGCGCACCCAAGAAGTGAGCAGGCGCATGCACAGCAAACCAGTGGTAACAAAATGTGAAACCCACCAGTGCTCCAGTCCCCTAATCAGCTTTGTTTTTCACCATGGCCAATCAAATATCACATAGGTAGGAAGTATCGACATATTCCTTCTCTACTGTCATGGTGGTGATAACAAACCATTCTTATATTGCTGCCCGGAAAATTATATGAACTTATCTCTGAAGACAGAGCTCAGATTGAGGGAGTTTTAACTCATTTTATTTTTACTTATTTGGTATCATTGCTAGAGCTCCCCATTCCTTGTTCACCATGTGCAGCTGGTTTCTTGGATTAAATGCTTACACCAGAGAGAGAAAAAACCCAAAGCAGCCAGTCTTTCTCTCTATATCAGGGTGTCAAACTCGCATTGTCATGGCGGCGCCACGTGATGTATCACTACTTTCCTCCCCCTTTGCCTCCAGCCCACGGGCCATGAGTTTGACAGCCCTGTTCTACATGATCTGGCCTCATTCCATCTCATTTTACCAAGTCCTTCAAAATGGTCATCGTGTGACTGCCTGCATTTTAATAATTCTGTTCATTTATGCATAGTGTAGTTTTCCAAAATGCTTGATACATATTGGTTTTTTGTATATTCAGGCAGTGTAAAAACAGCAGGATGTAATTTCCAATGTGGTACATAAAACCTGCATTACGGATGCCAGAAAGAACAAAATCTTGGTCGGTCTTGATTGAGGAGATGAAAATTGTGCTTCTTGTGCCATTTTATGCTATGTACTTAAACATCCGAAGAACCAAACAATAGATTTACAGGGAGAATGTCTTGAGGGATTTCCAAAATGAAAATTTAATAGTCTTGGATCCATAATATTTTGTTAGGATTTTATGTATGAATTTAACAGGGAATATTTGGCATCCTCTTAAATTTTCCCAGTGTCAACTCACCTTTTTTCCCCTTTTTTGTCATAACATTGTTTTCCTTTAGATTTTTTTCTGGTTACCCATTGGTGCCTAAAGTTAAGGCATAGGACATATATATCATAACTAATTTATTAAGGAAAGCTAACAGTCTGTATAATTCACATTTAATTTTTATTTGGTCTTTGAATTTATCTTTGTTAAATCATAAAGACTTCGTTAAGCCCAGGAATGGGGAATCTCTCTCTCCCTCTCTCTCTCTCCCTCTCTCTCTCTCCCTCTCCCTCTCTCCCTCTCCCTCTCTCTCTCTCTCTTTCACCACCATTTTTGATATGGGATACAGGAATGCTATTTATTAGAAAATATATACATTTCTCATAAAGTAGTTAACTCCTTAGAAATTGCATCTCTCCTGAGCAATATACCTCACTGATACAGTAATCCCTCGTTTTTTGCGGTTAATCGGGACCGGACCCTTCCGCGGAAACTGAAAAACCGCGAAGTAGGATTCTGTATATCTATACCGGAAACTTGAGTTGGTGGACATCGTTTAAAGCAAGCACTAGGGGGCGCTTGCCTCCTACCGATGCATTTTTTTTGCTATTGAAAAACCCGCGAAGCACTGAAGCCGCGGAAAATGAAGCCACGGAAAACGAGGGATTACTGTATTTGCAAAATAAGAATTTAATACGTTAGATGCTCCTGAAACTGATATTTTATTACTGTGTAGCAGGCAATGATACTGCCAAGTTTCCCAACCACAACTTGGCAGTAAATCATAGATCCCTTGACTTGCAATGACTAAACTCATTTCCTAGAGTAAGACTCAGCAGAAGTCCCACCTATACAGTTTACCTAGATAAGGATATCGATAGCAAACAAAACTAAACTGAAACAGATGCCCAATCCTAGCATAAAGGTAGAAGGGCCTTTTCTAGCCACAGTAATCTGAACTTGTAGCTTTTTCTTTCTATTCCTCCCATGAATGGAGAGACTCTTTGCAAAACTAAAGTTGAATTGGGCTGATATAAATGCCAACTTTGCTTCGAGAACTGCGAACTCTTGGTTTATTTCTCACAGGTAACTTTGAACCACAAAAATAGCAAGTTAGTATCGGTTATAGTTGACACATAAATAATGTAATAGTATTTACATAGAAATGTGCATGCATATTATATATAAACTCCACAAGATTTTTACATTATAAATTCTATATTCCCAATATCATCAATAGAACATGAGGTAATTGTAGAACCAGATGCTAATGTTTCTCTTTCATACTTTCTCCTTTCACCGTTTATTTACACAGTTTATCTCCACAATATTTATTTTAACGAGTGTTCGTTTGATTTTTAAAAACATATATGAAACAAAAAGGGAGTCCAGTATCTTATAAAGGTTGCTATATATTCATTATGATATATACCAGTGGTGGGTTTCTGCAGGGTTGCACCTACTCGCGAGAGCCGGTTGGTGAAATTTAGAGAACCTGTGAGAGGGGGTTCCACAGGCGTACCTGGAAGTAAATCTGGCCCGCCACTGCCAGTGACCCAACTGGAAGGAAAGGAAAGGAAAGGAAGGAAGGAAGAAAGGAAAGAAAGAAAGAAAGAAAGAAAGAAAGAAAGAAAGAAAGAAAGAAAGAAAGAATTTATCATTACAATTGAGTCCAAAATTTTGGTTGCTAAGCAAGACCATTGTTAAATGAGTTTCACCACATTTTAAAAGGTGGCCAATCCCACCCTGTCATATGACTGCCAAGTCACACCCACAAAATAGGCCACACCTACAGAGTAGGTTCTAAAAATTTTTTGAAACCCACCACTGATATATACGCACTGAATATAGATTAGATACTTACATCTGAGTCCAATCTGTCACGTGAATCCAGAAAGAGAGTGTGCTTTAGAAATAACATCAGAAATAACTTTTAAAATATATAAAGAGCAACAAATGAGATTAGAGATATGGAAGAGCTGTCTGGCTCTAAGAATTGTGTGATCTGTTTTCCTGTTTATTAGGGATCCCCTGATCAGATCTTGGCTTAAAGAAATGGAGAAAAGAATTCTAAGTACAGAAAATTGTTTTGAATACTGTACCACAGGGGTCCCCAACCCCCGGGCCGCGGACCGGTGCCGGTCCGTGACTTGGTAGGAACCGGGCCGCAGGGCCGGAGAGGAGGAGGAGGGAGGAGGGGGCAGTCCCCTGGGAGAGAGAGAAAGAGAGAGAGAAAGAGAAAGAAAGACAGAAAGAGAGAAAGAAAGAGACAGAAAGGAAAGAGAGAGAGAAAGAAAGAGAGAGAGAAAGAGAAAGAAAGAGAGAAAGAAAGAGAGAAAGAGAGAAAGAGAGAGAAAGAGAGAGAAAGAGAAATAAAGAGAGAGAAATAAAAAAGAGGGAAAGAAAGAGAAAGAAAGAGATAAAGAGAGAAATGAAGAGAAAGAAAGAAAGAAAGAAAGAAAGAAAGAAAGAAAGAAAGAAAGAACTTATGACCACAATTGAGCACAAAAGTTTGGTTGTTAACCAATACCATTGTTAAGTGAGTTTCACATTTTCCAAGTTGGCCACGCCCACCCAGTCACATGACTGCTGAGCCACTCAGCCGGTCCACAAAACTTTCTTTAAAATGAAACCGGTCCCTGGTGCAAAAAAGGTTGGGGACCCCTGCTGTACCAGAAACAAACAACACTGTACAGTGCCTGAGTTTTATATGCATATATCTATTCCTAGTAACTAAAAGCTGTATTCCTTTCACAATTGTTGGAAGGAAAATCCATCTGGTTCATGTCCCAGCCGGGAATAAAATAAAATGGAGGCTGATTGGGAAAAAAAAGTTTAATGATAAAACAGAACCAACAGCAGTTCTGGGTCAACTGAACAAATGGTTGAATGAGTGGAAGGATCATTATAGGTTTCTGTGACTTTGAAGTTTGGACTGTTCGGGGTGGGGGGAGTTGTGCAATGAAGGGGCTTGTGTCTTTTGCTAAATGGTGGTGGGTTAATCCTACTATGTCCTAAAGGCTCCTGTTCTTAGGATTTGGGTGGAGGAGAATGCAAATTTTAATCCCATCCTTGGGGGTGAAGTTCTTTTGTTTTGTGATTAGGCTGGCCCAATCTTTCTTAATGGGCACAAAATATCTGCTGGGGGCTATTAAGAAAGATTGAGTCTGCTTTCTGTCTTTAAGAGCATGTTTTTTCCATTTCTCCTTTAGTGAAATATAATATTCTACCTTTTTTAATATGTCCCAAAATATTTCATGGGGGCTTCCCACACATTAATACATGAGTGATGATTTGTTTTGTTGAAAAAATAGAGAGGGAGACACAAAATCCTTGATCAGAGGTGGTATTCAGCCGGTTTGCACCGGTTCACCCGAATCAGTGGCAGAAATTTTGCTCAGTTCAACAAACCAGTAGCAATGGCCGGCTGGCCACATCCCTGAACCGGTACCCCTGTCACTGGTTGCTCACCCCACCCATCCAATCACTGCTTGCTTGGGACACTTCTTTGCATATCGGCTCTCAAAGAGACTAGTGGCTGGCTGCAAGCTGACAAAAAGGCAGCTGCTGTCACTGCCATCTTCTTGATGCATGCACATCCCATTGCCCTGCAAAAGGTGGGGGCAGGGAGGCTTCTTTGCCAGCCAGCCACTTCCCACTTCTCTAGCTGGATGCTGCTGAAAACTCTGGTCAGCTTGCCTTCCGGACTGGTCCAGAAAGTAAGCAACCAAAGAGGTGGTGGTAGGGGGGGAGGAAGTAGGGAAACAGGGGCAACTAGTGAAGGGAGGTCGGAGGTAGATAGGGAAAATTCCCACAAATGTTCCTATCTTTTCCTGTGACTGTTGCTAGGTGGGAACATGTGACTGAGTGGGCATGGTTGTGAGTGACGTCACGTTGGCCATGCCCATTCAGTCACATGCCCCCCCACCTAGCCACATCCACTAAACCAGTAGCAAAATTTTTTGACTTCCACCACTGTCCTTGATGCTGTATTTTAGATTACCAGAAATTTATTTTTTTCTAAGTTTTTGTTATTTTTTCCCTTCAATACAAACTTTTCATGCTTCATTAATCAGTGTGTCGTATGAGTACAAAACTTTTGTGTCATAATAATTAAAGCTAACCACCATATTTGATTACCAGAAATTTATCAAAAGATATATATATTTACCTTCTATCCCTGTTATAGTATAACACTTTATGACTAGGATTATAAATTAACCAGTTTGACAAGTGTGTAGCAGATGGTTCGGACAAGGTAGATAGAGTGTTCAGTGGTCCAGTTAGTTTGTCTGAAGAATCAGGTCATCGTATGACAAAATCTGGCACTGATTCGGCATCTACATAATCTAGAAGGACGATGAACAGCCTCTTCAGACTCCAGGAGCAAAATTAATCATTTCCACTGTTGTTTTCTCAACCTGACAGCACCACTCTCCTCTTCCAGATCAGTAAACTGATTGCAGAAAATATGTCTGTGTCCTTTTCCCACCCCCAGCCAGAAGTGTCCTTGTAGGCTATTTGTGAAGGAGGCAGATGGTTGCAGGGGTGGAAAATTCTCCTAGACCCCTTTTTTACCAAGGTTCAATTTCCCCAAATTTGACAGTCCAGGAAACTATATGTAGCTACTAGTGTACACAACCCTTGTCTCATTCATAGATCATGAAATGACCCAAATTATATTTTACATGGTAAACCTTACGGCCGACATACAAATGAATGAGCTCCAGATGAACTAATATTCAAAAAGTAGTGTACTTTTCATATCGCCAAGGACTGTATATACTTATAGCAATGCATTTGGTCTACACTGGTTTGGCCAATAATATAGTAGTTGCTACTTATTTTTCTCTTGGGCCATACAAGCTTACTGTGTCTGAAGAACACATGAAACATTGGCTAGGATTTCTAATATTGACCCATATGGAAGAAGCCAATAAAGAAAAAGTTGACTTCTAATACATCTAGGTCAGGGGTGTCAAACTCAATTTCATTGAGGGTCACATTAGGGCAGTGCTTCTCAATTATTTTCTGTCAGGCCCCCCCTAGGAAGAAGAAAACATTTCGCGCCCCCCCCGCGCGACTGTAAATAGTATCATTTGTCTATAAAATTGTTATAAGTACACCTCTGCATAGCACTGTATCCTTATTAATGTATAAGAGAATAAAAAAAGAAAGAAATTTCTCTTTCTCTCTCTCTCTTTTTCTCTTTTTTCTTTCTCTCTCTTTTTTCTCTTTCCTTTCTGTCTCTCTCTTTCTCTTTCTCTCTCTCTGTCTGTCTTTCTTTCTCTCTCCCACTTTTTTCTTTCTTTCTTTTTCTTTCTCTCTCTCTATCTCTGTCTGTCTCTTCTTCGTCTGCCCATCTATCGCTGTGTGTGTGTGTGTGTCTCGCATTCACGCACTTAATCACTGTGTCTCTCTCTTTCTCTCCCTGTCTCTCTCTCTGTCTCTCTGTGTGTTTCTGTCACTCTCTGATTCCTCCCTCCCTCCCTGTCTCTCTCTGTGTCTGTGCCTCTCTCTGTCTGTGTGTCGTCGTCCCCGCCCCGCCCCCACTCCCCGCGGAGTCTCCTCAGCCCGGCTCACCCGCCTTAGCCTGCCCCGGCCGCCCGGCCACCCGCTGTGCTTGATCGCACGTTCGCTCGCTCAGGAGCTGAGAAGCCTCCGTGTGCGTGCGTGTGTGTGTGTGAGGAACGGCAGTCCCTGGAAGACGACGAGTGGCCAGCATGCTGGCTGTGGAGGGAGGGAGGAGGAGGGAGAAAGGGAATCAGCAGAGCCGATTTGCCGAGGTCAAACGCGCCCCCCTTTACAGAGCCTCGCGCCCCCCCTGGGGGGGCGCGCCCCACTATTTGAGAAACGCTGCATTAGGGCTGTGGTTGACCTCAGGGGGAGGGGGACTGGGTAGGCATGGCCAGATGGACATCACTCACTGGTTGTGGCCAGCTGGGCATGGTCAGCTTGACGCCACTCTCCAAACTGCTGACATGTTTCCACTTTTGCATTGGGTAGACCGGGCTGAAGCAATGTGGGTAGACTGGGCTGAAGTAGGGTAGACTGGGCTGAAGTGGGTAGACTGGGCTGCCCTTACATTTTCCAGGAGGGCCCCATGGCTAGATCCGACCACATCACAGGCTGGATCCAGTCTGCGGGCCTTGAGTTTGGCACCCCTGATCTAGATGGTTTCTATAATGTTTGACCTGGTGGGAAGTGGAAACTACAACGCATGTATTCTGGATGTTATGGTTGTATCCTAAACTGATATTTCCTCACCTGTGAAAACCTCTTAATAGATCAGTCCTAACTGCAATGTTTATTTCAATTAGCTCTGCTGATTTCATCAATTTACTTTGAAGTTACTGTAATGTTACTAAGATCATGTGATTACTGAAATGTTAGGATCCTCTTATGGAAAAATATTTTAGGAAAGAATATATGATAAACCATTTTGTTGGGAATCTGCTGTGAACAACAAGTGTTTGAAAAGAAAAGTGAGTCCTGGATGAACTGAGCTACCTTCTTACAAGAGTCAATGTCACTGGTTTCTTATAAAGCGCAATTTTTGTGTTTAAAGAAATGCTGTGCTATTTGTTTAAAATCCAAAGAAAGCAAACATTTTGAGACCACATGTTTAGCACCATTCTGTTTCCTGATTTGACTACTTTGAATGCAAATTGTACATGCACACTTTAAAATGAGGTGGCCCTATAATGAAAATGTAGCAACCTATTGCTAATTTTTGCTATGCAGATGAATTTTTGGTTTAGTTCTGCCCCTTTTCAATAGGTGTTTATAAGGCATCTAAGCAATTTGAAGCAAGTTGATCTAAATAAACACAACATGTTCTGCCCACAGAACAGCTATTCCTATTCCTATATCTGGCAGATTAATTCTTGAATTTTTGGAAAAAGCACATCTTTGACAGTCATGTATGACAATGCGTGCTGCCTTAAGCATTTTTATGGATGCAAGACACATCTAGTGCTAAGGTTTATGCAAATGGAGAAGAGGTGATATAGTTCATTGCCAGTCCAGGTTGTCAGAAAAATCTAGACCAAGAGCCATGATGTGGAACAGGCCTGATAGCCTAAAGCTTCTTTTTCCAGGAGGGAAGAAGATGAAGGAAATGTTAAAAACAGTAGAAATGATGGGGAAGAAAGTTAACTGACCCTGAAAGGGTATTGAGAAAAATAAGGCAATGGAAGGTAGGAAGAAATAAACATTAAAGACTACCATCAGTTTGAATTAGCTAATTTCTCATAATATCTCTAATAGAGATTTTGATACTCTAGTTACATTTCCAATGTGCTGAGTATGTTTCGAAAACTCTTCTAAGCAAACTAACAAGCTGTGATAGTATTTATACATTGGTGCCAGCTGGCTTTCCACTCTCTTGCTCTGGGTTTAGTAACCACGATCTGACTAGGCCTTTTGTGCCTTACGTTTTCTTGCTGCATAATTACATGTTTTATATTAGCCACCTTTAAATAATATTTATTTGTTAGTCCTCTTTTAATAGTGTGCATGCAATCTAGACTATAAATAAATCTCAGCAAACAAATGTAAGAGAGAATGTCATGGATGCCACTTTGAGTTTCTGTAGAAAAGGTAAGATATAAATGAACAAAATAAACCTATTGGTAATTATATATTTAAATGTATATTGCCTGCTTCATCCTATGCATTATTTTCACTGGTAGTCCTCTGTTGCTCCCCTCTGGGAGGAAGTTTCGAAGTATTTCTGGCAGGACTAGCAGATTCTGTAACAGCTTTGTTCCCTATGCCATCCATCTGGTAAACTTGCAAGATTAGTTTTTCTCGCCATGTACATGTGTACATCTGAACTAGACTGTGTTGTTTTGCTGTCGTATAATATATGTGGGTGTATGCAAAATGTTATTTATTTATTTTGTCTTGTTTATGTAGCATATATTGGAGGTGATAACCCTTTGGGAGCTGTATGCAACAAAATTTCATTTTAATGTATGCTGATTAGTATACATTCAAAGTGACAATAAAGTTAGTCTAAGTCTATAAGATCGGCTTGAATATATTGTTCTAAGAGGGCTTCCCCTTCCCGGGGTAGCATGTAAAGATGATATAAATATAGAATGCGTGTGGATAAAGACAATCCCGGTTAATGCATAAATTAACCTATGTTGCAGATAATATTCTGAGGTGCTTACATTCTAATTTATTGCTCATAACAGTACTCATATTTCAAAGAAATTAAATGCAGGGGCACATATCCTGACAATATTCCATAATATGTCATTTGAAACTCTTTTTCCTGAAATTCAAGTTCTTTATTATAATAATCATAATAATAATAATAATAATAATAATAATAATAATAATAATAATAATAATAATAATAATAATAATAATAATAATAATAATAATAATAATAAATTTAATTTGTTGACCGCTCCCTCTCCCCGAAGGGACTCGGAGCGGTGCACAGGGCAAATAAAACAATAAATATACACACATAATAAAAACAGATTAAATGATATCCCTGCGCTAAAAATTCCCAGTTAAAAATTACTAAAATCCCCATCTAAAATTATTAATAACCCCATAGAAGGGAGACTACCCTAGGCCGGCCAAGCAGAACAGATATGTTTTTAGTTTTAGACGGAAGGAGCGGAGGTCCGTGGTTGTTCTAATGTCGGGGGGAATGTCGTTCCAGAGGGCTGGGCCCGCCACAGAGAGAGCCCTTCCCCAGGGCGTCGCCCGCTGACAAAGTCTAGTGGACGGCACCCGGAGATGCTATGTCTTGCATTCTGGGGTGATAAAGAACTAGTCCTGATTGTCTTCGATATGACAGGCTATTATGGTTTTCTTGAGCTGAAACAAAACTTAACTTCTTTTTTTCCCACTAGAGGTAGTTTTATTATATGAAAACAAGTGTTTTTAATAAACCTTCTTTTAATTCTTAATTTTAAAGCTAAGCTTATGCATCTCTTCCTATTTTTAGATTTCTGTCTGGGGAGTTACCTGAAGTTGGCTTGGTTCAGCTGCTGTTTTGCAGATGCTGATCAAAAGCTCCCCCCTCATCCTTTGGCCTTGTTTCAGCATGTCTTCCTTGAAAGGTGGTTTGCAGTTTTAAAACCAGATAAATTATCTAACTTGTATAAAGGTATGTCGAATGAATGTTGGAAACGTAAAAGTAAAGAAGGGACTATTTAACATGATGGTGGATATGTGATAAAGCAAAAAAAATATATGTATGAATCATATTTTAATCAGAAAAATTTGAAAACAAAGATAAAAATGAAACCAGAATTTTTCTTTTGGGGACTAATGGAAAAAGACCTGCAGAAAAACTTTGAAATTTTGTTACTATACATGTTGACAGCAGCAAGATTATTGCGTGCACAAAAATGGGAGGATACTTCAATTCCTACCATGGATGAATGGTTGCAGAAGTTGATGGGAGTTGGCTGAAATGGCAAAATTGACTATTTTGATTAAAGAAAAGAATAAAAGTACTTTTATTTCCACATGGGGACTGCTTCTAAACTTTGTGCTTGAAGTGGAAAAAAATGAAACTCTGAACTTGGGGTTTACCGATTAGACTGATACAGTGGTGGGTTTCTGCAGGCTCGCACCTACTCGCAAGAGCCGGTTGGTGAAATTTAGAGAACCGGTGAGAGGGGGTTCCACCGGCCTACCTGGAAGTAAATCTGGCCCGCCGCTGCCAGTGACCCAACGGGAAGGAAAGGAAAGGAAGGAAAGGAAGGAAGGAAGGAAAGAAAGAAAGAAAGAAAGAAAGAAAGAAAGAAAGAAAGAAAGAAAGAAAGAAAGAAAGAATTTATCATCACAATTGAGTCCAAAATTTTGGTTGCTAAGCAAGAGCGTTGTTAAATGAGTTTCACCATATTTTAAAAGGTGGCCACTCCCACCCAGTCACATGACTGCCAAGCCACACCCACAAAATAGGCCACATCTACAGAGTAGGTTCTAAAAAATTTGAAACCCACCACTGGACTGATATATCCTTATAGAAATGGCCAGTTGATATTATGAAAAAACAAAAAGTTGTGAACTGATGTTAATGCCTTATTTGACTGCAACAGAGAGAGTCGGAAGTCAATGTTTCTTTTTCTTTTTCCTAATCAGAGATGGTATTCAGCCAGTTTGGACCAGTTCGGGTGAACTGGTAACGCCAATGATCAATTGGCTTTGCCCACCCATTCTCCCCTGCCCTATCCTGTCCTTTATTTCCTGCTTTCTAGCTCATCTCAATCGTGTGGCGCAACTGATCCCCCACCCCTCGCTGTTCTACTTACCGTTGCTGACTTGGAAGGTATTTATTTTATTTATTTATTTTATTTATATTTATATCCCGCCCTTCTCCACAGAGGACCCAGGGCGGTAGGCCGCTGAGCTTCTAAATGCTTCATTTTCAGTGCTACATGCAAGCGCTTTAGAAGCACACACACAAAGCATGCACTCACCGAACTGGTTGTTAAACCAGCAGCATCCTACCACTGTTCCTAATCCTTCTCCCTTCTCTTCCCCTCTTCCTTCCTACTGCTTTACTTTTGTATTTTGTATCTTATTTTATCTTATAACTCAATAAAAATGTTAAATTAAGAAATGTGGGTTGCAGTTCTACCAACTATACCAAGTGAGTAACAGGCCTCACCTTCCCTGTATTAGATCTGATAACTGTGACTATACTCCCATCTAGTTCTTGAGAATGTAGTTTGAAAGTAAACATCATGGTAAATACTTGCCTGAGGTAATGGCACAGAGACAATTGAATGCAATAACCTTTTATTGAACACAACTGACAACGAACAAACAACCAGGGTCTGACAGCTCTTTTATATGCAAGCTGTCAGACAGTCAACCAATAGAGAGCCTGCCTTGCTCCTGCCAGACTGCAGCCATGCCGGAACCAATGAATACACATTTCCCACTTGATTGACACTTGTGGCTAGAGGCGTCAGGATGTAGCACATCAGAAGGCAAGCAAAGAAGTGGTCAGATACAGCTGAATCAAGCAGAAATATTTGGAGTAAACTGCTGAAGGAAATGAGCCTCCATGAGCTACTGGTGTGTAGCCTTACAGACACATGGCAAAGCCACTAGAACCCCATCAATCTGTGAGAGCTGTCCTTGACTCCTGGTTTAACAAAATCTTCATTACAAAAAACTCCCTGGCACTAGACCTTGACTTATTTCTTGACCTCTGTTCAGTGCTTCGGAGATAGATTCCTTGGCAAGCTGGTTTTCAAATTAGGACTGATTTTATAATTACAGGTTTGTCTGACAGATTTATTGGGTAATAATTAGGAATGAGCTGAGCTGTTGTTTGTGAGGTCAGGTCATTTTTAAAATGTAATGTTCTAACCCTGGCATGATAGCATGGAGGTAGAGGATGTACTTGATGTGGAGGATATAGGATATAGTTCCCACGATTTGGAAATGAAATACTTTTTTGATGCAGCCTAAAGCTATGCACTTTTCCATAACCATACACTGCTTTATTTCAGAAAGCTGTCCTTTGAATGTATTTATTTTTCAAAAACTCTCTTTTGCCCTTTATTTTGGTCATTTAACTTTCATTGTACAAATGGTACCATTTAATGCAGTCTTTCACATAAATATAAATTGAATTGTCTTTTTCAAATAAATGTACACACAAAGTTTGCTTTTATATATTTTTTATTAAAATATAAGTATTTGTAAATTAAAATTTTCCTGTGTAAACCAGTCATGAAGATAGACAATTATTTATCCTTATGAACCTCTTTCTAGTTTGACTCTTTGTCAGGTTTGCCCCTTATTTTTCCCAAGAAGATATAATTACCGTAGCTAGAATAAATGCACAGGATACTATAACTTTATGATTTGCCATATGGTTGTAAAAATTTAAGCAATTTCTCCAAAATAAGGGAATAAAAAGTCATGGGAAAATATTGGGAAGTACTCACTAGAGAGTCTATAGAAGGAGATAAGGAATCTATTTTTCAACATCTTGGTTACATCATGTGCAGTACAAATTCCATTAATTTAAAAGGTGGGACTCATATAGTAATTGCAGGACACATACCTTAGTTCTTGATTTATGTTCACTCATTTGCATAAAGGGACAATGATTTCAAAATCCAACAATCCCCAAACAGGAAGGGTGTAGATTAGGAATCCCCAACCCCCAGGCTGCAAACCAGTACTGGTCTGTGAACCATGAACCAAGCTGCACAACTGGCGGGCAAATGCACATGTGTGGGAACTAGGTTGCACACATGAAACTACCCCCTCCCACCCAGGCATGAAATCCTCTTACCTTTGCTACCGGTTTGGAACTGGGAGCTCGCTCACATACGGCGCTTTTGCGCATGCACAGAGCATTTCTAATGATGTCTGGGCGAAACCTCCCCGCTACCAGTTTGTCTGAACCAGGCTGAACTGGCGGAATACTACCTCTGCTCCTACCCCCAACCCCACCACTGCTGTTGGCAGATGAAGCCAGAAAGATTGGGCACAGCTGGTGTAGATTTTGTGATACATGTTTTTTAAAGATTAAAAATCATAATTTGGGAATGAGCCATGTATTAATATTTTTAGAATACAATTATCATGGGGGTACCCAAGTGCTCCCATGTTACACCCCTTTTAGGCAGCCTGCACTGGTTGCCGGTTGTTTTCTGGGTGCAATTCAAGGTATTAATTATGACCTTTAAAGTGTTCCATGGCTTAGGCCCAGGTTACTTGCAAGACCACCTACTGCCACCGGTAGCCTTCTATTGTCCAGTACGATCCCACAGAGTTGGCCTCCTCAGGGTGCCGTCATCCAGACAGTGTCGACTGACGACACCCAGGGGGAGAGCCTTCTCTGTGGGAGTGCCTTCCCTTTGGAATGAGCTACCCCTGGAGCTTCGCATAATTCCCGACCTCTCTTCCTTCCAGCGCACCCTAAAAAGTTGGCTTGGCCTGGCCTGAACAAAATAACTTTAATTGTTTGTAATTTTAATTTTAATTCCAATTTTAATTTATTTTATAATGTCTATTAATTTATTGCTTATTGGATGTTTTATTTAATATCTTTTTAACTTTTATGTCTCTTATGTTGTATGCCGCCCTGAGTCCTTTGGGAGAAGGGCAGCATATAAATCTAATAAATCCAATCCAATCCAATCCAATCCAATTATACCGAAACAAATTTCCGTCTCAAGAACTAATGCTTAATAATGTTTGTACATTCTTCAGGAGCTATTGTAAAATTAATTTAGAAAATAGCAATGAAGAACAATTCGATATTCAACTCTTATAGTTGGACTGAAGTCATTTATTACTATTTGCTGACATAACACTTATCTTTTGCAATCATTGTTTCATTAAACACCCTTGCCTTAAGATTTTAAAATACACTCACCTTAATTCCAAATTCTAATGATAAAACTAACGCACTTTGAAAAATGTAATCAAGTAATTTTTTTATTTAACTCTCTTTCTAGATTAAAAAGGATATCTTTACATCCTTCTGAAATACATTTTTGTTAACCTCATACATTTCAACATACCATTATATAAATTTCTACCTATATTTTATAGCGAAAAGCATCCATGCTTTTTATTATCTTATATATTGTTGTAATATTTTGCTTTATTATACATTTTATTTGTGTTTTTACTTTAAACTACTTTGAGATATTTACAGTTTAACCAAGGCCTTCCCAGTATGGGAAGTAGGACAATTTGAGTGTCAGTAGGACAATCCAAAAAAGTTAAGAGGGTGGTGGCAATTGCACAATTACAGACACAACCCTTCTAACACGTGAACATAAAAAGCAGTTGGGCTATGAATGTGAAGTCACAACCATCCTCTTGGTTTTTTTAAAATCTCGCCTTCCTGGACACATAGTCAGAAAGTTATGCAAAGCTGATTTTATACATAATTATATTTATATTTGCCAGCAGAATTAACTTGCAAAGTTTTTAGAAATAAAGTTACTTTCTTAAAAAACCAAACAAAAATATGGATACCAAGCATTTATTTCTTTTGTCTATGTTAACTGTTGTTACTATAGATTTTATGAACAGGATTTAGACTAATATACATTTTTAAATTATTATTGATAGGTAGAATTTGCAATTAGCTTACCATTCTTTTTTCTCTCAATTGAAATGGGAGGCACAAAACTTTCCTTTGCTGAAATTTAGCACAAGAAGTAAAACTAACATCAAGTTTAACAACTGTTATTATTTTTTATCCCACTTTTATTACTTTTTATAAATAACTCAAGGCGGTGAACATATCTAATATTCCTTCCTCCTAAAGGGCTTTTGGCCAATTAAAATAAGCAACAATGATAAAAGTTTTTCCAGAAATGGTTTCAGCCCAAAAGATCTTTTTCATCCAAAGAACAGCATATTTTTCAAGGATTTTCTGGTGTAACTAACTTGTTTTTCTAGAAAGCAGCACTCATGAGTAAATTTAGACCATATAATGCTTGAGGTTAAAACACTATTGCTTGTCTGAAGTCCTTTATATCTACTATCTGTTATTACTATATTTTGGGCATTCTATAATTTTTGAAACATTAAAAATATTGGAAGATTTTTTTTCTTAACTGTGTTTATACTTCTTGCTATTTTTCCTCTTTCCTCTTTGTGTCTCAAGAAAATCCTGTTACTGTAAAAGGAAAAAAACTTTCAAAATAGTAGAGTGTTAAATAATTCCTGAGAAGGCCCAACATTGATTCTAGTGTCATTATACCGAATCCACTAAATATCACTGGGTATAACAGCCATTGCAATATGATCGCATTATTGTAGCAAGATTAACTGGCCCAGAAGACTGGCTCTCTAAATGTGATAGAAAACTGAAGGTTGATTCAAAGATAGCAGTGAAACTGTTGAGGTTACTTTAGGCTTATCAAAATCCGTCAGCCTACACTCGTAGTTGTCAAGGCCAAAACCAGGAGTGACACCCTGAGTTCTTTATTGCTTCAGACCTAAAGATAAAATCTTGCCAGACTCCAGTATTTGCATCTACAAAATATTCTGTGAAATTTGGGGAAGGACTGTCTTGATGTGGCTGAAAGCTGTTTTCTTCAAACCGCCCTCCTTTTTAAAAAAAAATTAAAATTTGTATTTTCAAAAAAACTCATATCTAAAAATGGATAATTATTAAAGTTATACAAATAAAGTTCCAGGCCACGTTAGTAAAAGATAAACCATACCAAGCAAACCACATTGAATTCTTTTTACGTTATTAAAAAAATATAAATTTTAGCTTAATATCAAAATCTATTTACAAATGTTCAAAAAATAAAAAAGGGAAGGACCCTGAAAAATTATTTTTGCCTCCTGCCTCCTTTGTACAACTGATTAGTAGTACCTATTGGTAAAAACTTTGACACTTAAAAATAATCTTCTATAGCAGTGTTTCTCAACCTTGGTGACTTGAAGTCCTGTGGACTTCAACTCCCAGAATCCCCCAGCCAGCTATGCTGGCTGGGGGATTCTGGGAGTTGAAGTCCACAGGACTTAAAGTCGCCAAGGTTGAAAAATACTGTTCTATAGCAAGGGTGTTGAACCTTGGCAACTTTAAGACTTGTGGACTTCAATTCCCAGAATCCCCCAGACAGGCTAATATTGAAGAAGAGCTTCCATATCTCCAATCATCCAACACCCCTGAATGGTACCATGTTGGGGAGGACTCTTTTAAGCTAAGAGTCTTTCAGTATAGGAGTTCAACTCTGTACTTTTCTTGGCTGTTCATGCATGGTTTTCACTATGCCAATACTCTTGGCATGGGTATTCTTTATTCAGCTGGCACTTTACATTACCTCCCTGCCTCTAATATGTAACCTAGCTGCTGTTTCAGTGGCAGCAACTCAACGCTGAAACGTGATATGGTTTTTGTGGATCACGTGTGCAAATGTCTTTGAGTTCGTAATACATGGACTCTATCTATCTGGCAAAATTCCTTAGCTAGCCACCTCTGTTCTCAACGCCAGAAGGAAAATAGCTCAGATGTGTTGCAGGTTACAGGCCCAAGCATGCCTGTTTCCAGCAATCATTGTAGCTGCCCCTTTTAATTTCCATTTAAGCTACTGCCTATTTTCTGTACCGAATCCTAACTAGATTTGGTACAGAAACACAACCTATAATGGGCTTCATACTGGGTATATATAGGAATGGCTCATAGGGTCTGTTTTCCCCTCACCCTGTTATTTCATCTTACAATACTGTCTTGAATTAGTAGCGTTTTGCAGTGTGATAACTTAATTCTATAAAATCCTATGAAACTATAGTATATCTGTTGTTACTCCTATTTGTGTTTATGCTACCGAAATGGTTACTACTGAGAAAAGTCTAATTCAGAAAGTTACCCATTTCTCACCTCCTGTGGGTATCTAGCATAAAGCTGAAGTAATGGGCTTTGGACAATTTTATAGGCAAAGCATAGCAACCATCAGGCAGAAGATATCAAAGTATAGCCAGCCGAACAAACAGGTTTAAGGATAGCTTCTATCCTTGGGCTGTGAGCCTTTTAAATTCAACCACAATCACTCCATGCACATGCTAGTTTTTTTTCTTTTTTCTTTTCTCTCTTTTTTTTTGTTTCTGTTATAATTTTGCACCAGTGAAGTTAAAACCAATTTCATTGTAATTTTAGTACAATGACAATAAAGATTATTATTATTATTAATACACGTGTATATAGTTAATCCATGTATGGCACTCATTGCTGACTCTTAACAACTGCCCACATCATCTTCATGCTCTCTAAATGCATAACTATGAATTTAATCTTCAGAACACTCTTTGCAATTACAGCAAGGAGCCATGATGCAACATTTTAACCATTTGAATTATAACTAATATTGTTGCTTTGGTTTCCTTTTTCCCTTTTTTTAAATATACAGACTTTCAATAAAGTCTACCCTTTCCCCACTCCCAAACATACATTCTCTGAGCAGATTGACAGTGTTTCTGCATTCTGCAACCTCTTCCTGTAGAAATTCATAGACTTTTGCAACATTGAGGAATGTTTTATGCACATTGGCAGACAAGAGTTTTTAACACGTCTTCAAAGTTTGAAGAAATTTGGAGAGAGATCTTCCCAATGCACAACCAAGGTAATATGACTGCTCCTCTCTATTAACAAATAACAAATCCATTTTAATGGATTATCTGACTGACTTATAAGTTTGTACATCACCCTTAAAAACCAAGTTGCCTAAATCATCTTATGGCAGGCTAAAATCACCAAATAAAAATCTGCACAATTAAAATACGCAATGATACAAATTTACTATAATCCTCAATAGTAAAAAAAGACAGACCAATAAAAAATAAACACACACAAATCAGTAATTTCTCATTTCTAAACAGCAAATATGTTTAAAACCAACACATGAATTATTTAAAATGCTTTGGTGAATAAAACTGTTTGCATAGTGTTTAAAAGTCAAACGGATTCCCCTGGTTTTAGTGAGAATGAACAAGTCAGCGTGATGCTCATGCTAACATAGAACAGGATAAGGCTGCAAATGCTGAGATACAGAGAAAGCTTTGGAGGACACAGCTGTTGGTTATACGCACTTCCAACAGCACTGAAATAACACTGTTTTGTTGCCAATGCCGAAATAAGATTAACTAGCATTCCATTCTAAGTTGAGAATTCTTTTGTTGTCTCAGGCAATGCAATTTCTTGGGCCATCTCTGCTGAAGATATCATGTCAGGCTTTGATTAAATTCAAAAGTGTGTTTTCACTTTTAAAGCAGCTCATGGCTGGGACTGGTATAAAAATCTTGCAAAAGAGGTTGGTCAAAACACAGCTTTGATGGCCTTTAGAAGGTACTACGTGTTCTTAGTTAAAGACCACGAGTGTTAATTGAGTTATAATACAATACACTAGCAGAGTTGGAAGGGACCTTGGAGGTCTTCTAGTCCAACCCCCTGCCTAGGAAGGAAACCCTACACCTTTTCAGGCAAATGGCTAGCCAATATCTTAAATACTTCCAGTTTTGGAGCATTCACAACTTCTGGAGGCAAGCTGTTCCACTGATTAATTGTTCTAACTGTCAGGAACTGTCAGTTCATCATAAGCAGCCTTTATAAACAGCTTTGCAAAGCGTGCTGTTTTAGAAATATTGTTTAACTGCTTTGCTTGGTTTGAAGTATGTTTGTAAGCTGTCTACTGATGTGAGATTTGAATGCAGATAGTCCTTGACTTACAACAGTTCATTTAGTGACCTTTCAAAGTTACAACAGCACTGAAAAAAGTGGCTTATGACCATTTTCACACTTATGACCGTTGCAGCACCCCCATGATTATGTGATCAAAATTCAGATGCTTGTCAACTAGTTCATACTTACAACCACTGCTGTATCCCAAGGTCATGTGATCACCTTTTGCTACATTTTGCCAAGCAAAATCAATGGGGAAGCCAGATTCACTTAACAACCAGGTTACTAACCTATCAACTGCAGTGGTTCACTTTACCACTGTGGCAAGAAAGATGGTAAAATGAGGCAAAACTCACTTAACAAACATCTCACTTAACGACAGAAATTTTGGACTCCGTTATGGTCCTAAGTCAAGGATTAAGGTAAAAGTAAAGGTTCCTCTCACACATATGTGCTAGTCATTCCCGACTCTAGGGGGTGGTGCTCATCATTTCAAAGCCAAAGAGCCAGTCCGAAGACATCTCCATGGTCATGTGGCTGACATGATTAAAAGCCAAAGGTGCACGGAACGCTGTTACCTTCCCACCAAAGGTGGTTCCCATTTTTCTACTTGCATTTTTACATGCTTTTGAACTGCTAGGTTGGCAGAAGCTGGGTCAAGTAACGGGAGCTCACTCTGTTACACGGCACTAGGGATTCAAACCACCGAACTGCCGACTTTTCTGATCAACAAGCTCAGCGTCTTAGCCACTGAGCCACCGAGTCCCTTCTAAATTGAGGATTACCTGTATTCAAAATATGAATAAAATAGTAAACAGAGGATTTGTATTTACTTCATTTTGGCGGAAAGTTCTCATATCTATTCCACTGCTGATTTGAAGAACAAAAGACATTAATCCTAAGTGCATCTATTATTAAATGTCAACATGCTGGATGAATGAGCCATGGTGGCACAGTGGTTAGAGTGCAGTAAGTACTTCAGGCTATTTCTCCTGGCTGCCGGCTGCCTGCAATTTGGCAGTTCGAGTCTCACTGGCTTAAGGTTGACTCAGCCTCCCATCCTTCCGAGGTCGGTAAAATGAGGACCAGCTTGTTGAGAGCAATAGGCTGACTCTGAAAACTGCTTAGGCACTGTGAAGCAGTATGTAAGTCTAAGTGCTAAGTGCTATTACTATTTAAAAAATCTGTGAAGCCTATAGATACTTAGATAGGCATAGAATTAAATAAGAGGACTTTTATATGGAAATACAATGGAATAGCTGTACATGCAAGAAGGCTCTTCATTGATATCCCCTGGAAAACAGGAAAAGCAAAGCTTTTATACATAGTTGTGTCTACAGGCTTTTGCTGCTTTTATCGAACTGATGAGATCAATGTCACAGCATTTCAGTGAAAGCGCAATTCCTTTGGGACATGTGTGCAGGGTTGCAATGCATGTAGAAGAGGATGGGGCTTGTACTGCGATCTGCAGTGCTGCTTTTGTCAGCCTGAAGTCCCTTGTTCCTCCTCTCTGTCCTAGGATGTTGCGGCTTCTATAGCAGCGATGGCGAACCTTTTAGACACCAAGTGCCCAAACTGTGCATGTGCGCCTGCCCAAACTTAAAGGTGCGTGCGCATGCAAATATGCGCATGCACGGACATGCACATGGACATGTGTAAATGTGCATATGCATGGACATGCAATTTTTACAATGACAATAAAGATTATTATTATTATTATTATTATTATTATTATTATTATTATTATTATTATTATTATTATTATTATTATTATTATTATTATTAGCGAATGCGTGGACATGTGTGCATGCACAGCTGGCTGACGGGAGTCGGGGCATCCCAACACCAGCAGCGCAGCAAGAGGCAAGATCTTTTTCTTTCATGAGCTTCTGTTTCATCATTTGCAGGGAAACAGAAGCTCACGAAAGAAACGCCGTGGAGATCTGTGTGCCAGCAGAGAGGGCTCTGTGTGCCACCTGTGGCATACGTGCCATAGGTTTGCCATCATGGTTTCTATAGCAGCGGTTCTCAACCTGTGGGTTGTGACCACTTTGGGGATTGAATGACCCTTTCACAGGGGTTGCCTAAGACCATCGGAAAACACATATTTTCGATGGTTTTAGGAATAATTTTATGATTGTGGGTCACCACAACATGAGAAACTATATTAAAGTGTCGCGGCATTGGGAAAGTTGAGAACCATTGTTCTATAGCATTTCCAGAGTAGATGTTCAATAGCCTCCTCCCATTCTTCTCTTCCCTCCCTCTAATAATTGTTCCCAATAAGGCAGGATTAAACATGTTACAAGCTTTTTGTATCAAGCTGCATTATTACTTTTCAACAATTATTTGTAAGAAGTACTTTGAACCTTGGGTACATTACAATTCCTGTCTGCTGTTTATTAAAACAACTGATCTAGTTTTAATCTCCCAACTTAGTCTAAAAATATATAGTTGCTTCAAATCACACGAATAGATTCCTTAAAGCTATTTCACCTTTTTTTTTTCTTCATATGACAAATCTGAAAAAAATGTGGGTCGGTTTTAAGGGACATCCTCCAAAAAGTACCACCTAATTCCAGATCAAAACAACTTTATCTAATGCCAAACTCACGGATCACAAACAATAACATCACCTGAAACACAAATTTAAATTTGGATTTTCCCAGGCTGCAAGGAACTCTTTCAAAACAATTCCTAAACCAAGAATTCAGTAGAAAATTAGCCCGAAGCAGCAACAAAAAGGTAATACAAATATGCAAATATTTACATTATGTCAGATTATAACACACAAAGTAGTTGCAACATACACCTACATATGCACAGATATAATATTCTACTTTAATTTTAGGAACCATACTTTTTATGTTTATGACTCCTTGCTTGATAGGAATCTATTTTCAAAACAATATATAATTCTAAGAATTTTACTATGCAATAATGTTGTTCTGTCTTGTTTTCCATTTGCTTAAGCCTTCTTTTTGCTTTATCATATTAATACATATTAACATACAAAAAGTGTATTTAAGCTAACAAAAAACTAGGGACTGAATAATTATTTTAAAGAATCTCCCAAATTAAATGTAAATTATATTTTTAACTGTCTGTGTAATGCACCCATTTTTGGATTATGTATTATAAGCCTTAACTGCCGGTTGCTACAAAATCTTTTTGTTAACTTGGAGGCAATCATTCAAAGATATTTCATGGTTACTTATCTAATTCAAAAATACATTATTTTATAACTGTACAAATCATTCAGCTAAATGTGCTGTTGTATAAGTCTGGAACATTATGGTATGAACAATCCTGTAACAGAACACCATCCTATGAACAGGAAAATAATGCAATCATCAAAAATGCTAGCAAAACAAATATATAGCTATAATCATTTTAATATAAAGCTGCATTTTCCTCATAAAAGCATCAAACACAACACATATTTACCAAGCATTTTTTATCACATTCTGACATAAAATCCAAGGAGCCAAGCATTTAGATTTGCTCATGAAAACCAATGTAGTCAGCCTTAGAAAATTAGGTATATTAGAAATCGTTTGATGGCACTCTATTGTTGCTATTGTAATCACTGTAATTTTCATTCGTAGCAGTACTTCGTGATTAAGTAGGGTTCTCACAGAATCACTGTGAAAGATACCGGAAGAATCAGGATATAGCATCTGGTTGTAAAAAGCTCTCCAGATTCAAGTTGGCATTATATATTTTTTCTTGAAAATTTATTAGAGATTCATATCATGCCATTTTAAGTGGAAAAGGTGAAAGCAAAGTAATTTTGTTCTATGAATTATTCATAATTATTCAGACTGGGTAAGATTACCATCCAGGCACTGATTTCGCTGACAGTTTCTTCTGCTGCGCCTCCATTATGCTTGTCATTTTTATTTCTTTTATCTGCAATTGCTTTCTTAGTTACTGAACTCGCCCCTTAGGGCTTCCTCTTCGCAAAAACAGAGCATTTCAAATCAGCAAGAATGCAGACCGGGTGCAACTTGTCTCAAATCAGAGTTCTCCACAAACTATCTATCCTCTACCCCAGAGCATTCTGACATTCACATCCACACAGGTGGCTAGTAGACTTACATATACTATATAATACATAGTATATAAGTCTTTCTCTCTCTCTCTCTATATATATATATATGGTATTTATATCTAAAGCTACATATAAAAGAAAAAGCAGAAGACAAAAAGCATAATACACCGAGAAAGAGTTATATTTTTCCTGAAAGATCCCAGGAGTCGGGGTATGTGGTGATCCTTCCTTGGTTGTCAGTGTAACCCATCCCAGCTGCATAGCACCACGCAGAAACAAACCACAGTTAAAGCAGGCTGACTTCAGCACTCTATTTCCAACATGACGCGGACAAGGAGTGCCCTCGTGACAGGCTAATCCATAGAAACATACACTTCAGAGACCCCAAAGCCATTAACAGCTGCTGATGGAAAAGAGAAGGTAAAAAGAAGTCAGCAGCGCTCTGCAATCCCAGAGAGGCTCCACTTGATGGCTGGTTGTGTCCCTGCTAGTCGGCTGCTCCCCCTGTACCCATCCAAAAGGACTGGAACTCCTCCATGGAACTGGATCAGGGAGCCTGGTTTAAGCTTTTGCTCGGACTGATCTTTGGCTACCTACAGAACCAGGACTAAATATTACTCGGGGATGTTTAGATGGCTTCAAGAGCGAAGAGCTGAGGAAAAACAAAATGAAAGGAGAAGGGAGAGAGAAGGAAGGCCCCAGGCAGTGACAAGTAGCATCGCCTTTCTCCTGTTCTTTCAGGTGTCTATCGCAGTGGCACAAGCAACGGTTCGCAGGCAAGGCAGAAAGCAAATCACTCTCCGTCAGAGGCATTTAGGAAAAAAAAGACTCCGAGCAGTGCCTGCCTCAGTTCAACATCGCTGCTTAATGTCAGAAGCCTACATCCACATCCCAGGTGGTCTGCTGTGGCTGCACTCTTAAGAAAAACAGAAATGTGCAGTACATTAAAACAGACAGTTTCTCTGCAATAAAAAATAATAAAAGCTATGCTGCTCCGTGCCCGGTTCTAGGCGTCTGCTTTGCCGCACTGCGACTAGAAAACTGCAGCAGGGAAGAGCTCTGGCACTTACAGTAATGTAGAAAGCAGCAGCTCAGTGACAAAGCAGTCAGCTGATTCACACTGCTATAATTCTGTGTCCTCTAAAAATAAGACTAGTTTTGAAGGTAGTGCCAGAAGGATGACCCAGCATCCCAAATCTGGCTCTCAAAAAGTAACGATAACCCGGGTAGTGTTTGGAATTCTTCAGTTTTCTTTACATTGCATGATTTTTGTGATTTTAAGCTGTTTTGAACAGGCTGGTTTTCTAATGAATGGGGGGGGGGGGGGGGAAGCAGACTTTGGCTGCTTTATATGAATTCTGGCATACAGAATTGCTCGTGATATTTATAAGGATAACAAGGGCTGTGACTCTGAGGTACACAGGAAACAGGCATGGTTCTTTTCTTTTTTTTAACCTATTGTCAAATCTGCCCTTTTCTAACAAAAACACAAGGATGATCCTTAGAATCCAAAAAGATGATCAAGATCTTGTACTTTTTAATGAGATAAAAGGAGAAAAATTAGTAAATACACAGGGGCAATTAAATTAGTAGGTTTTTTTTAAAAAAAAATCAGTTTAATTAAACTCTAAACAATTATCTTGGCCTCACCCACTTTTTTATTCAGCTGCCAGTCCTTTGAGGTAGCTCAGGCAAGAGGCACAAACCTTAAGAATTAACAATATCGTTATTGTAAGTTTACAGTAACAGAATCTTGCAAGTTTGAACGCATCTCTCTCTCTTCCCCCCTCATGTTTATGGTCCAAGAAACTCGGAAGGGTCGCTTTTGACATGTTTGCCATGCTCCCATTCCTTCTCCAGGTGAAGCTACCTCTTAATTTGATCATGTGATCAGTGGCTCCTCCTGTCTCTCAAAAGCATTCTCACAGACCAGTACATCGGACTGTAGTACATTAGGCCAAAGGCATTCTTGTGCTAGGGCAAGGGTGTAAAACTCAAGGCCCGAGGGCTGGATCCAGCCCACGAGGTGCTTAGATCTGACCTGTGGGGCTGCTCTGGAAACAGCGAAGGACCGCCCCACGGTGCCTCTGCCAGTGAAAACAGAGCTCCATTTATGTTAACTGGACATAACTTTATAAGGGAAGAAACCAGAAATCTATAAAAACACGGACAGAGAAAGATGAAAAAAATTGACACTGTTGACAAGTCATCAACAGTGAGGGAGGGGGGGAAGGGGGATATTTAAAATGTATATATCAAAAAAATATGAAAGAGTGGGTACCCTTGTGAAATCACTGTATACTTCAGCACTAGGGAAACATTTTGTTGAAGATTATATGAGTCTCTTTTTCTTAGTTTTGTTACATGGCATAGATGTATTTATTTATTTATTTATAAAAAATATTTATTAAGTTTGTAAAGACCATGTTATCTGCCATCTAAACATTCAGCATATGGGAAATATGAAAAAAAAATCACTATCTATATAAATAAAAATGTAGCAAGAGTTTGTTCAAAACCGCTAATCTCCTAAAGTACTGCACCGATCCCTTCCAAATTTTCACACGTTCCTTTCGAATACGGCACCAATGATATATATAGATTGCGTAGATGTTTATTTATTTATTTTTTATTTTAATCACATTTATATCCCGCCCTTCTCCACGAAGGACCCAGGGCGGCGCACAGGAATTTAAAAAACATACAAAAGAATAAATACATAATTTAAAACATATTGAATTATTTATAGTCCTATGCTAAAACCAATTTTAAAATCCCCAATTTAAAACTATCTAAAAATAGTCCCCACGGGAGGTTAGGCTAGGCCGGCTTGCTGAAAAAGATGGGTCTTAAGACACTGGCGGAAGAGGCGGAGGTCAGTGATGGTACGCAATTCAGGGGGTAGGTCGTTCCAAAGGGCAGGGTCCGCCACAGAGAAGGCTCTTCCCCTTGGTGTCGCCAGACGGCATTGCCCGGCCGACAGCACCCTGAGAAGGCCCTCTCTGTGGGAGCGGATCGGCCGAAGGGATGTCACACCTGTGCCAGGTACATGCAACGAAAATGTAAAAAATTGTTAAAAAAAGGTAGATAGATGGATACAGAGAGAGCAGTGGGCCACAGGTATTATGTCATCCTTTATGACATAAAATACTCTGTCCATAAGATTCAAGGAGAAATACAGCAGGTAGGTAGGGAGGGAGGTAGAGGAATAGAGAGAGGGAGGGAGAAATGCAGTAGGTAGGTAGGTAGGTAGAGGGATAGAGAGAGGGAGAAATACAGTAGGTAGGTAGGTAGAGGGAGAGAGAGAGGGAGAAATACAGTATTTTTATTTTATTTATTTTATTAGATTTCTAGACCGCCCCCTCTCCCCGAAGGGACTCGGGGCAGTGTACAGGTAAAAATTAAAACTACTAAAACCAAAACAATACATACAAAGTTAAAATCAAATTAAATAGTCTTCTGTACAAATTTATAAAAGTTAAAACTAAACCCATAAAACCGAATAAAATAATTTAAAATTACAGACAGGGGCGAGCAGCATGAAGTTAGGCCAAGCCGGCTAGATGGAACAAGTGAGTTTTGAGTTTCTGGCGGAAGGTCCGTGGTCGTTCTGATATCAGGGGGAAGGTCATTCCAAAGGGTCGGGCCCATCACAGAGAAGGTCCTTCCCCTGGGTGTCGCCTGCTGGCATTGCCTAGTGGACGGCACCCGGAGAAGTCCCTCTCTGTGAGAGCGAATCGGCCGAAGGGATGTATGGGCAGGATACGATCCCGCAAATAACTAGGTAGGTAGGTAGGTAGGCAGCTATAGGGATACAGATAGGGAGGGAGAAATGCAGTAGGCAGGTAGGTAGGTAGAAGGAGAGAGAGAGGGAGAAATGCAGCAGGTAGGCAGGTAGGCAGCTATAGGGATAGAGAGAGGGAGGGAGAAATGCAGTAGGTAGGTAGGTAGAGGGAGAGAAAAAGGGAGAAATACGGTAGGTAGGTAGGTAGAGGGAGAGAGGGAGAAACTGAGTAGGTAGGTAGGTTGGGGGTTATACGGTGGTTGTGTGTACATGTTTGTGTGTGCAGGTGTAGATCTACACACAGATTGGTTGGCCATTTAACCAGACTGGGCCACAGCAACGCGTGGCCGGGAATGGCTAGTATTAAATATATAATCCAAAATTGGTGTAGCATGACTATTTTTTTCTTATTGTGATGCAGTTGCACTGACAAACTGTTTTTGAGCAGCAAAGCTCTTAAACTATCTTTGTCAATTTGGTAAATGTACAAAACTTTGTGTTCAACTGCCATATTGTACACAATTGGACAATAACAAAATACTAGTTAGCAAAATACTATAATTAAACATTAATATCAACATTAAAGATGACTCCTTGAATACATGTACACACACATACAGCACGTTATTTTTTACCACAGTAAGCACTGAAGTTCCACGTGGAATGTTTGTGCTCATTCAAGCACATGTATCTGGCTAGGTCATATGGTAAGAAACCAGACAAAATAAAACCAAACCAGAAAAAAAATAGCCTCACCCTATTAGGTCAATTTAAAACAGGCTATGTGCCAAGTTCATTTGGTTTATACAAGCACATAGAGACAAAACCGCAGGCACAATTATTCTCCCAAGTGTTGCAAAACAAGAGTTGAACATACCGTGTGCCTCTTAATATGTCATAAATGTATAAAGGTATTGATAAGATGATGGCGTGCCTGGTTACAAAAATAATTGTAAAGCTGCTTTGCAATTTTTAGGCATAATATATATTATCAAAAAGATGGTAGATGTAGAAACAGTGGTCTCCAGGGTACACTACAAAGAAGAAATGAGTGGAATGAATGAAAATTCCCTGTGCTCTCCTGAAATAATGGTCCAGTTTTCACCTGTAGCTGAAATGCAAACACAAAACAAATGAACATGATTTGTATGACTAATGTAGTAAAAGGAATACACCCACACACATTTTAAAACCAGTTCGCAAGGACAAAAGCTGTATGTTAAATGTTATGTAAATATTATCCCTACAACTTTTTTTTTTAAAGCAGACTTTGGGGAAAGAATCCAATCTCAGAAATCCAGTAATGACTGCTTGTCTGCATGCTGTTTTTCTGTTCCAATTGCCTTTAGCAGCTGCTTTTTCCCCTGCAGAGTTCAAAGCAGGAGCATACCCTGAATGCCATAGGTAGGAAAAATACTTGGGGAAAACTGTTGGAAATAGAGAGAAAAGGGGTGTGAGTAGGCCTGTTCATGAAGCTGTTTTTCTGCTTCTAGGATTTGTTTGATTCCATACATTATGTTGTTCCAGAACACAGAAGAAAATAGTAATAATAATGCTCACTACACATACTGTACAAGTGTTAATATCTAAACCATAAATAGCCTAATTTCCAAATACGTAGTGGCTTTAAAATTCAACTGCTAATGCACATGCACGCCTGTTCAATAGTACAATGTTCTAGAACTAATTCAGGAAGCAGCAAAAAAGGAAATAACATACTTGATAGCAAGTAAACTATTAACTGACACCAGCTATTCCAACTGCAGGCAAAACAATAAATGATAACACAGCACCTGGCCTTCTATAAAATTCTTCCTGTGATATACTGTGGATATTGTGATAACTGAGCATTTTCTGGCTGGTAAATAAAAAATAATAAAAGCTTCTGTGGTTTGTCAGAAAAGTTGATGATGTGTTTTGTTTAACTCCAACTTTTCATTTCTTTTTCAGATTTACAATTCATAGGACAAGAAAGAACACTGGCAAAAGAAAGAATGGAGTACATTGATTGAACTCATGACTTAGCCAGGTCAACAATGTTTTGATCAAGACAGAATCTGTTTATTTTAGCACAGGAACGCACTACTATCCTACCTGGCACAGGTGTTTTTTTCCTCCAAAAAGAGACCTGCTTGAGATTTCTGCAGACACCTTGTTAATGGGCCTGCCAGTAAGATCTATTACGTAGGTTAAAAGGCAAAAGACAGAAGCCCTTTTCTGTAGTTGATTCATTCTAATGGAAAACTCTTATAACAGGTTTGAGCCAATTCCATCCCTGTTTCTAAATGAAGCTGCAATTCTATGGCCCCAGGGATGAAGAGTTAGAGCATTACAGTACTACCAGCAAGAACCCTAAAAGCCAGCAAAAGAAAAAAGCAAATAAAGGGCCAAGCCAGACTTTAGAAAGCTGTGGAAAAGAATAGATAAAATTATTTTATATATCACATTATTGTATGTCTTTTGATTTATGGAAACTACCTTGAATTATGTAATGAAAGGTAGAACACAGCTATTTATATCTTTTTGACAGCATACCACTATATAGTTCATGGAAAACATTTTTATACTAACGCCTTGAATGTCATAGTAAAATGTGACCACATCTTAATTAAACTAGGTTTCCAGTTTGGTATTGCTCGCTCGTTGCAATATTTATTGAGCTATAGATATTTCATTCCTTCTTTATTGGTTTTTCATTTCTCTTAATAACATATAAAAATTAAGTTCCGTTGCAATGGAGACAGCTCTCTTGACTTCCTTTTCTTTCACTCTAAGGTCACCATACCTGAAAGTTTCACACATACTGCTAGCAAGCTAATTCTTTCACTGAAATATAAATAGTTTTTTTGCATTTTGTGTTGCATTTTCAGTTGGACTCTGCACATAATGTTCATTTTCACAAATAGCAAGTGTCTGTTTAAATTTTCACACATTAAACTGAAAACATTTTATGCCATAGTTGTAAACATTATTAGCCTTTTCATGCATTTTAAGACTTGCAAACGTAGCCCTACATATCAATTTTCCCCAAAAAATATGTGCTGGGATGTTGAGCTATACATTCACTTTGAATAACAGGATTCCATCCTTTGCTAAGCCACCGCATGACTTGGTATATTGGTAGCTAACCCTACGATTAGTAGCAGTAACCAGGATACTTCTAGCTGTTGATCTGCCTAATTTAATTAATTTCCCATACAAGTCTTCAAGTAAGTGGTTATAAACCAAGGAGTGTTCCTACCTGCAGTTACTATCATTCTACTCTCGTAGGGGTGTCAAACCAGATCCTACTACTGCAGGGGTGTCCAGCCCACGGGGTGCTTAGACTTGTGGGACCACCTAGAAACGGCAAAGGACCAGCCCGTGGTGCCTCTGCCAATGAAAACAGAGTTTGGGACGGCCTCCTGCCGCCCTCTGTCAGTGAAAACAGCTAAAAATGGAGCTCTGGAGCCCGTTTTTGCTAGCAGAGCGCTTGGGCCCCCAACACGAGTGACATCAAGCTGGCACCCTGATGCTGCCCTCAATGAAATACAGTTTGACATCCCTGTACTACTATATTTCTTGAGCCACTTTTCTAGGCACAGCAACTTTCCTGAATTGACAGTTGACAGCTTCATATGTAGTCTTGTATCTTTATTTCAGGAGCACTTTACCCTCAATATTATGCAATAAAGATTTTGACAGGTCTGTTTGTCATTAGTGAATGGTAGATAAAGATCTTTTTTCCACACTGCTTGTTTGTCTCACTTTGTCTCAAGATGCAGCTCCCATAATGGTTAATATCTAGGCTCTGCACTTTGTGAGATCAATGGATCTGGTTCCTTCTTTGGATTTTGAAAGGACAGGATTGTAGTGCTACACAAATGCAGTGGGTGTCACTGCTAGATTGTATGGAGCAGTCATCAGGTTTATTTTTATTTTATTTATTAGATTTGTTGGCTGCCTATTTCACTTCAGGGCAACTCTGAGTGGCTTACAAAGGTTGGGGTAAATGCCTTAATTGATAGCAATGATTGAACTTGGCTGCTGGTGACATCCAACTACAGGTAGTCTTTAACTTATGACAATTTATTCATTGTCATATTTACACATTTAAAATGTCGACCCAAAGTTATAGCCCCTGCAGAGCACCAAGAGTCAGTTTAGATCAGGCATGTCCAAAGTCCGGCCGGGGGCCATCTGCGGCCCGGGGGTCGGTTTAATACGGCCCTCCAACAGCCCTCCCTGCTCTGTGTAAATGTGGCCCTCCCTTCCTCCCTCTGTCTCTGGGGCTGTGTGGCTGGGAGGGAGGTGGACGCGCGGCCCCAGAATGTGCGCTTGGTGCCTGCCGGAGGGAGCCGCGATGGAGACGCGACTGGCTTCCCTGCCTGACGCCCCTGCCAGGCGACCTGCCGGGCGACAGCCTTGGTGGTGCTTAAGATGACGGTGGCCTTGGGTGCTCGCACAAGGTCGCCCGGCAGGGGCGTCAGGCAGGGAAGCCGGTCGCGTCTCCATCGTGGCTCCCTCCGGCGGGCACCACGGCTTACGTTCTGGGGCCGCGCGTTCACCTCCCTCCCAGTCACGCAGCCCCAGAACGTGCAGCTCCCGCCGCACAAGGTTGCCCGGCAGGGGCGTCAGGCAGGGAAGCCGGACGCGCGGCCTCAGAACGTAAGCCGTGGTGCCTGCCGGAGGGAGCCGCGATGGAGACGCGACCGGCTTCCCTGCCTGACGCCCCTGCCGGGCGACAGCCTCGGTGGTGCTTAAGGAGGAGGCGTCCATAACCTCCGGAATACCGGCCCTTCTGCTGCTTCCCGGGGTGGGGGACGGGAGGAGAGGGGAGAGAGGGAGTGACTGACAGACACAGAGAGAGACAGAAGGGGAGGGAGGGAAAGACAGAGAGACAGACAGAGACAGAGAGAAAGAGAGAGAGGGAGAGAGAGAGACGGAGAGAGACACAGATAGAGAATGACACAGGGAGGGATTGAATCGGAAACAGATGGGGAAAGAGGGAGAGACAGACATACAGAGAGAGGGAGGGAGGGAGAGAATCAGAGAGACACACACAGAGACAGGGAGAGACAGAGAGAGGGAGGGAGAGACAGATAGATAGAGACTGATTAAGTGAGTGAGAGACAGACAGACAGACAGACACACAGAGTGACAGAGAGAAAGAGAAAGAGAGAGAGAAAGAAAGAGAAAGAGAAAGAAAGAGAGAGAGAAAGAGATAGAGACAGAGAAAGAGAAAAAGAGAGAGAGAAAGGAAGAGAAAGAGAGAAAAAGGGAAAGAAAGAAAGAGCGAAAGAGAGAGAGAGAGAGAAAGAAAGAGAGAGAAATGGAGAGAGAGAGAGAGGAAGAAAGAGAGAGAAAGAGAGAGAGAGAGTGAGAGAGAAAGGGACACAGAAAGAGAAAAAGAGAGAGAGAAAGAAAGAGAGAGAGAGAAATGGAGAGAGAGAGGAAGAAAGAGAGAGAGAGAGAAAGAGAGACAGAAAGAAAGAGAAAAAGAGAGAGAGAAAGAAAAAGAGCGAGAGAAATGGAGAGAGAGAGAGGAAGAAAGAGAGAAAGAGGTAGGTAAGTTTTTTAAAAATTTATTTTCAATACATTGTGAAAACTCATCTGTCAGTTAATCTTAATGTTATGAAATGAAAAGTATGTCATTTGCAATTAACTTGGCATAAAATAATTTATTTGCATTTAATTGTAATGGTTCAAAGAATGTTCAGAAAAATGTTCGCCCCTCCACCATGTTCACTTCATCCAATCTGGCCCTCTTTGAAAAAAGTTTGGACACCACTGGTTTAGATTATTTGCAATCCTCTTACCTTCATGACTGACTGCAGACACTCTGCAGCTGCCCTCACCTTGTCTATCTTCCGCCCATCCCCTGGCTGGGGAATTCTGGGAGTTGAAGTCCACCAATCTTAAAAGAGCCAACTTTGCAAACCCCTGGCCCACCCCATCTCACTCACCTGAACTCCTTGGGCTTACCTCCCACCCAGCTGGGTCCCCACAGGCCTTGGGCCTGCTGCTTCCCACCCCACTGAGTGCCACACCCTTGGACTTCATCCACCCCATCATGCCTCACTTCTCTTTTAACTTTTTCTTAAAGGACAGCGGGTCAATGTGCTGCATGGCTTCCTTGTTCAGAGGCCATGTGGATAAGTCTTAAAAGTCGCCTTTCATGAGCTAGGCGGCAAATCCGGCCTGGAGAGCGCGCAACTCTCGTCCAGCGGGAGCGCCAGCGCCCCCTGCCTATCTGACGCGGCATCGCACCACACCCTTCTCCCCTTTGCGACTGTCGGCCACAAGTCGCGTGGCGTTTCGCGGCGCTCCCTCCTCGCTCTTTGCTCCCAAATCGGGTTCGAGAAGGAGGAGAGCGGCGGGAAGAGTTTGGCAAGCGAAAGGTGGTTATCGACGCTAGGCTCGGCCAGGAGCGCCCTGGAAATCAAGTTGCCGCGCAAGTCGATGCCGATTTACTGGGGAGCGCTGAGCCAAATGCTTAGATGGAACGGGCATTGCTTCCCCGCCCCCTCCCCAAGAGAACTGCATGGCAGGCCTGAGAAATACATCCACGGGCGTAGCTGCGGCTTTAAAAGTCGAGGGACTGTTTGGTCCTAGAATTGCAGTCTAAAACAGGCAGCCTTTTGCTCGCTGGGGTGCCCACTCGTGGGATTTGGACGGAGGTTGTTTAGGGCAGGGGTCTCCAACCTTGGCAACTTGAAGCCTGGCTTAACTTTGCTGGTTGGGAAATTCTGGGAATTAACGCCCGCCAGACTTAATGTTGCCAAGGTTAGAGACCCCTGGTTTAGGGAAGTAATCCCCCTGTCACCAGGACGGCGCCCTCCTAAGAGCGAGTAGACCAGTGTTTCTCAACCTTGGCAACTTTAAGTCCTGTGGACTTCAACTCCCAGAATCCCCCAGCCAGCACAGCTGAATTCTGGGAGTTGAAGTCCACAGGACTTAAAGTTGCCAAGGTTGAGAAACACTGGAGTAGGCGAAGTCGCCGTGGGGGGGGGGGGGGTTGTTGTCGGCGGGGCTTTATAGAAAGTACTTCGCGAAATCCTTCGGCAGGAGAATCGACCCTCCGCCGCGGCTTTCCTCCACGCCGCCCGCCCGGCGTGACGACGCCTCTTGCGATTTGGAGATGATTGGGAGAGGGGGGGGGAGAGAGAGAAGGGCTGGAGACTGACTGACGCTTTCTCGCTATGGCCTCGGGTGAAGCCTTTTCCCATGTAGCCTTTTCCCATTCGCTGCGCACCACGCCAGGCAGAAGCCGGCTTTCAAAGGCTGGGTCACCGCGCGGCCGCCGAGCGCGCTCTCTTCTGGGGTGGGAGCGTCTGTCGCCGGCTCCTCTCCTCGGCCGTCGGCTCCGCCTCCCTCCGCGCGTCCCTTCGCGCCGAGGAGCCGGCCTCCTTCTCAACCCCCTCCCCCACTTCAGCAGGTGCCTTCGCGGCTCCAGGCCTGCCAGCAGCTGCACCTTTCCTCTCCCAGTTTCTCTGGGACGGTGACCTCGCCGCCACCCCCTGCGGAGAAAACAGGAAAGTGGGAGGTGGAGAGCCTGGCGTGAGCAGGGTCAGAGCTGCCGAGCTGGAGCTGCAGACGGCCCCGGCCTTCCTTTCCTTCTTTTCCTGTGCAGAGGGCTTCAGATAATTATTACCCTTTTCCTCTTGGCAGTTCAGAAGCGACAGAGATCTAACAGTGATTTCCACCATGGGAAACATCTGACACGGTGCAGGAACAGGGCTGACACCAGTCTGGTTGAATGCTTCCAGAGTAATGAATTGTACCTCTTTTTAGGCTATAATTCTCAAGCTTCCTAAATTATACTTACCTAAATGTTGTGATGGCTCAGTGGCTAAGACGGTGTGCTTGTGGATCAGAAAGGCGGTTCGAATCCCTAGCACTGCATAACGGAGTGAGCTACTGTTACTTGTCCCAGCGTGTAAGGTCCTCAACTTGTGACTGGTCTTAAATCCTTACGACCGGCCGTAAGTCCTCGATTTACAATTGACAGCCCAGCAACCAAAGGCTCACGCCTATTGGCTAAGATACGGGCTTTTTACATTGTTCCTATTGGTTGCTGTGCTTGACAGCTCCCATGTAAATAGCTGTCAAGCTGTGCAAGGTGCTGAAGTGTGTTATAGTTACCTTGTGTGCTGTTCTTCAGTAAATGTTTACCTCATCGAGTCTGTCGTCTATCCGTCAATCCAGACTTCAATACTGCAGCAGTTCGAAAGCACATAAAAATGCAAGTAGGAAAATAGGAACCACCTTTGGTGGGAAGGTAACAGCGTTCCATGTGCTTTTGGCATTTAGCCATACAATACAATAGCAGAGTTGGAAGGGATCTTGGAGGTCTTCTAGTTCAACCCCCCCTTCCCCCAAGCAAGAAGCCCTATACCATTTCAGACAAATGGCTATCCAACATCTTCTTAAAGACTTACAGTGCTGGGGCATTCACAATTTCTGGAGACATCTTCAGACAGCGCTGGCTCTTTGGCTTTGAAACTTGAGTACCACCCCCTAGAGTCGGGAACAACTAGCACATTTGTGAGAGGGGGACTTTTACCTTAAACGTCACAATCCTAAATGGTCATTTTGAGATTCAAACCCAGTTTTAAACTGGGATGCAGTGAATTCTTAAGATAGCAATCAATTTCCTCTTATCTGATGAGATCACTTTTTCACATAGATTGCATTCATAAAGTTGTGAATTAAAGTTAGGTTGCATTCAGAAAACAGGTGCTGTGTGCTGTGGGTTTAATATGTAACTTGCTTATTGGGGGTATTTGAGCTTGGAAAGTCAGCAACTGATGGGTGGTTCCATTGGATGTGACTCTTCTGCATAATCTTTTCAAATTGTACATTTACTATGTAAAACTATGAAGGTGTATATTTTAAGATATTCTTGGAAGTTACTTAATTAGACCAGTTACATAGACTGGGCTTCTGCAGCCAAACATAATTAGTAGGTAAACCAATTTCCTCCCTGATATAATATATGAAAAAGCCCTGAAATTATTACAGCCTTTTGAATGATTTATAATATGATACTCTAATCAACAAACTAACCACATTTTAACCCAGTGTGTTTTGTGAGCCCAGACAGTGAATAAAAGCAGTTCAGATAAAGGAGTTTCTTATTTGGGATGAGTAATGTGGAATATGGTCTTCCCTGAATTTTTTGTACTGTGTTACTGAGATCCTACGTGTGAACACAAATATGATCAAAGCTATATAAGTAGCAGGATGTTTTAAAAGAGATGTTTGAGAAATTTACAGTTTTAGGGCCAATCAATACAAGGCACACAGAAGAAACCAAAGTTAGATAGTTTTATGGACAACCATCCAACAAAACATATGTATTTGTTAAAACTTCCTATAAACAAATGACAATTCCTTTTATGGTTGAATTTGCATTCTGCTTTGAGGTGAGGTTACACTCCCTCTAAGGTTGTTTGGGGATACTCTGGATCTAGCATTATTGCTTGATAACCATGTAACATTAGTGGCTCAGAAAGCTGTTTATATAGCCTTGCCTTCAATCACTATTCGGAGAAAAGAGGCTTAGTTTTAGTGACTCATGCACTAAAGCATGAGTTACCTTGGTAACTTGAAGATGTGTGAATTGCCTGTGGGCTGGGGAATTCTGGGAGTACAAGAGTCTTTTAACTTGCCAAGGTTGAAAAATATGGTACTAAAATAATAAAGTAATGTCCAGTTTAGACTATTGTAACGTATCCCACTTATTGTAAGGTGATTTTTGAAGAAAAATTACAGTGGGTTCAGCATACAGCAACATGGATGATATGTGGTGCCTCTCAAGTACCCCCTATGTGGAATTTAAATGGTTGCCAATTGCAACCTACTTAGATAGGTTCACCTACTTAAATGGGTGCACCAATGTTCACAATAGTGTATAAAATTGTACATAGTTGTTTAGCTAAGAGCTCAAAATACTTGTTTGCCTAGGCCAGGGGTCTGCAAAGTTGGCTCTTTTAAGACTGGCGGACTTCAACTCCCAGAATTCCCCAGCCAGCTGTGCTGGCTGGGGGATTCTGGGAGTTGAAGTCCACAGGACTTAAAGTTGCCAAGGTTGAGAAACACTGGTCTAGGAGGGCGTCGTCCTGGTGACAGGGGGATTACTTCCCTGACTGGGGAATTCTGGGAGTTGAAGTCTGCCAGTCTTAAAAGAGCCAACTTTGCAGACCCCTGGCCTAGGCATTTGAATGTTTTCAGTTGTTGAAATTGTTTTTAATCATTTTCAGGTAATGAATTAGTATTTTAACATTTTATTTATTTATATCTCACCTTTATTATTTTTATAAACAACTCAAGGTGGTGAACATATCTATTACACCTTCCTTCTCCTATTTTCCTGGCAACAACAACCCTGTGAGGTGGGTTGGGCTGAGAGAGATTTAAGATTTGTTTTAATTTTATTTCTGTTGCTTTAATTTTTCCTTTAAAAGCTGCCTGCTATTAGTGAGAGAGTGGGCATCTTTACAAATAAAGCTAAGAGAAAGATAAAATATTGTACAGGTGGAAATATTTATAATGAAGGACTGATGTATGCTACACCCTTGTCAGGTTACTCAGCCTTAGGAGAGTGAAATCTAAAATCTCAATCGTCCTTAAAATGTGAGGCTGGGAGACTTCATCCAGCACCCATTTATCAGGAGGCAAGCTAGTAATGTCACTTCTCACTTTTCTACAATCCTCCCTATTCCATTACCACCTTAACTTCCAACTGGTTCTTTCCATGACCTGCATATGCAGCCATTGGGATTTCCAAGCAAATATAACTAGCAAGCTGTGGTTTGCTTTACCATGGGTTATGCAATAAATTACAATAAACCGGACTGATACAACATATTAATTCTTAATCCATTGTTTACAAATCATATTCAAGTTCATATAATGTGATAAACACAAGTGAGCTGCTTTATGGCATGGATAAAGCTATCTGAGGACTGCCTTATTTTCTCTATTTAAACTAGATTTTTGGTGGAATTCTAACCTTTAGAGAGCCAGTTTGATCTAATAGTTAAGGGACCAGGCTAGAAATCAGGGAGACTGAGTTCTAGTCCCACCTTGTGCCAGTCACCTGCTTTCAACCCTAAGAAACAGGCTGTGGCAAACTACTTCTAAAATCTTGCCAAGAAAACTGCCGGGACTTCTACAGGCAATTGCTAGAGGTCTGTTGAGGCCCGCCCGCAGAGCTGGCAGCAGATTGGGACAGTAAGGAGGTTGGGGAGGAACATGGGCCAGTCCTAGAGTCTGGGAACGGCTCTATCGAGTGCTCTGCATCGGAGGCTGTCTGACAGTTATCAGCTGCCTTCGGAGTCAGACATAGGTGAGGCAGGCGAACAGCTGAAGCCTGTTCCCAGTGTGCATGCGCAGAGTTGCCAGATGAAGGGAACAGCTAAGGAACAAGAGTTAACTTGGAAGTAAAGCCACAGGTGGATGGTGAATGGTCCCACCCATATGAAATAAAAGAGGACCGAAAGGGGAAGGTTTTTGCAGGAGACAATTAGTTCATTCCTGCATTCTTGCCATGTATTGTGGTGTCTGAAAGATATTGGCCTGGCCACTCTCCAAGTCTGATATATGTCGGCAATTGTGTACTATTTTGAAAGATTGTGGGCTGGGACTTTGCTGGAGAGGAATTCACTGTAAATTAAATAAAAGGGGTTTATCGGGTTGAGGACTCTGCTTCGTGCTACTGGGGAAGCCTAGGTCAGAACAGAGTCACCGTGGACATGAAAGCATGCACCTTTTAGCCCTGCACTCATACCTAAATGCTCCAGTTCTGAGAACTATCCAAGAAAATTACCAATGTATTTGGGATTGTTTGAAATGGAAAAATATGGACTATGCCAGTGATGGCTAACCTATTTTGGCTCGCGTGCTAAAAGCGGGGGGAACGCAGGGGGGGGTCATGCGTGGGCGTGCCACACCCATAATGCTATGTGCGGGACCCCCTGTTTTTGGCACACTTTTTTTGCCCTCCCCAGGCTCCAGAGGCTTTCTAGGAGCCTGGGGAGGGTGAAAACAGCCTCTCTCCCACCTCCAGAGGCTTGAGGAGCTTCCCTGAAGCCTCCAGAGGGTGAAAAATGGCCTCAAAAGAAGGCCTAAATCAGCTGGCCAGCGCACACAAGCGTGCTGGAGCTGACAAGGCAACGCCTCACGTGCCCTAAGAAATGGTTCCGCTTGCCACCTGTGGCACCTGTGCCATAGGTTCGCCATCATGGGACTATGCTATCCATGTGATGGTTCTTTGCTTCCCAAAGATGACACACTACAGCGCAACAAATCTACACAATGCTTTATTGCAGCACACACTTTCTCCAGCAACACACTCTTGCTCTCCACTATTTTAGGCTTTGCAAGATGTTGCTAAGTAAATACACAATACTTAGTGTCACAGTCTGTAAAGTGGCTTACAACCTTTGCCTTCTTCCAAAACTTCTTAACATTAGTTGGGATGGGGTGCTACTTCAGTGTTTGCTACTGAGCTCCTGGCAAAGGTCCATGCTCCAGGCAGAACAGATGAATGAAAGTCCTCTTGCCTCCTTGTTCCTAGCTGCCCATCTCCAGATATCGCCTCTGTTTCCCTGTCCATTTGCTTTTAACCTTTCCTCCTATACACAGTTGCTGCCCTGGCATTTGCTTTTGTAAGCTAAGAGCCTGGGTGGAACGAGGCTGCCTCTGGATGTTGGCACATCCTTAAAAAATGCCAGGGTGTGGTTTTAATGATTACAGACAGCTAAAACACCAGTTTGGATACTTATGAGTAAAATTGCCAGTGAATGATTTGTGCATGAGGGAAGTGGAGGTGGGAAATATTTTTGCCGGGATACTTTTTCCCAACTGCACCCCCTCAGTCCAAAGACTTCACCAAATCTTATTTGGGTCCTCATTGGAAGTTATGACTCCTCTTTTGCACCCAAGCTGGACTTAACTTCCAGAGAGGGCTGAGACACTTACTCTCTGTTGTTTGTCAATTGGTTACTAATCATCAGCCTATAGTCAATTACAGCTGTAGAGAACAGTATGACGTTCTGAGGGGGCAGATTAACAATCTGAACTGGTCTCTCCACATGTCATCCTTAGTGAAGCGTGCAAACCAGCGCCTGCATTTCCTGCCTCAGATGAGGAGAGCACATCTTTTTCCTACTGTTCTGGCCACTTTTTACTGAGGCACAATTAAAAGCTTTTTAACAAACTTCATCACTCTTTGGTTTGGTGGCTGCAGTGCCTCAGAGAGAAAGTCCATTCAGAGAGTAGTGAGGACAGCTGAGAAGATTATAGGAAGCTTGCTTCCATCTGGTAAACTCATAAGGGTCGTTTTTCTCACCATGCACATGTATACATCTGAACTGGGCTGTGTTGTTTCTCCATTCATATAATATACATGGGTGTATGCATAGTTCTGTATTATTTATTTATTTATTTATTTGGTCATGTTTATGTAGTGTATACTAGAGTGTATATTAGAGGAGCTCCCTTTGAGAGCTGCATGAAATGAAAATTCGTTTTAATGTATTCCATTAGTATACATTCAGAGTGACAATAAAAATTAGTCTAAGTCTAAGCCTCTCTCTCTCTCTCTCTCTTTTAAGTCATCCATTGGAGCCATTGGATCTCCGTATCAAGAAGCAGATTGAAGGCAGGCCATGAACAATTTCAATCTGTTACAGCATTTTATGTTCTATCATAATTGATAAGTGCTACTGCTTTGCAGAAAATGAAGTGGATTACTTACATTTCCCAATCTAGACCAATACTTGAAATAAACATCTGCATATGCATAGAGTATTTTCCCTTAAGAAAGTGTTTCTAAAAAACATTTGCATGTCAGAAATATGCAGCTGCATTCTGTTCAATAACTCCTGGAAAAAAAAAAACCTTGTGTTAATTGTGTCCAAATTTTTTCCATAACTTAACTCTTTACAGAGGAGGCTTTGTACTGCCACCTAGTGATCTGTTTTTCATGACATAATGGCCAAGCAGTGTAATAAACAGTGAAAAAAGATCCAACGGTGAACGGGGGACTTCAGTAAATTGATTGCTGCAAACTATCAATGAAATACAGGAGCTGTATTTCAGAACCGAAACCACAAAATCCCATTCTTTTAGATTGCAAGATACTATTTCACAGCATTGCTACTGATAGATTTAATCACTAAGTTACTGAGCTTACTTACTCTGGTTTCCCCCCTAAACTATAAACAATAATTGTTAATTTAAATTACACACACAAAAAAAGAAGTTAATGAGTATCTCAAAATCTATCTTTCCTTCTGCACTGTTTGAAATGTTTCTATTTGCAACCTAAATTTATGACTTTGAAGAACTGATTGTAAATATATTGCAATTTATGGTGTGTTGTGGGTAGATAGGGTTGTTAAATTGTAAGACAAAATTGTCTTCAGTTTAGAAGCTCTATCCACATTGCACCATAAATTGTCTTGATATGCAGATGATACACTGAGTTTATCTGTACAAAGTAACTGAAAAGAGTGAACAGTTTTATCCCTTTTCAGGTTACAATCTGATCTGAAAGACCAGCACAAACAAATACACTGGGGGACATACAGACTTCCAAAGATTAAGACTATCCAGGCAGGAAAAAAACAAACCCTCAGTGTAATTTGAAAACCTTATGGCAATACCCCTCTGTATTTTTAGAAGGCTTTCACCACTTATCCTTCCTACAACAGGCATAGACTCTTAGTTACCCCTTGAAAATTATGCTTTCTCCAATAGACGGTGGATAAAAATGAATGATGAGCCTGCTTGTCTCATTCATTATGAAGATAAAGCTGCTGCTTAAGTTATTACAGCTTACACTTATATAGAATAATATATGCTTACCCAGCAGTGTAAATTCATAATGTGGTGTGTATGATAATTCTCTGGCTGAGTTCTTATAGTAAATCACCACATAGTTTATTTGGTTTGGCTAAGTCTAATGGGTGAATCTTGGAGTTAGGGTTTTTAATAACCCGGTTGTAATTTATTTTCTAAACCATTGCTAAACCATGCCTTAGCACAATATAGAAACCAGGCCATAGATTGTTATGCTCATTCAAAGAATTGTATATTAATGCTTTTGCTGGCAACAATTTGCTGGCAACATGCTTGGATCAATTGTAGCAGCTATAAATGAATATGCTGAAGACTCAGGGCAGTTTGGACATACTAAGGTGCCTTCTTACAACTACCTTGAAAGCTGATTGTGTTCAAAAGTGTCATCCCAGCCATCCTCCTGAATATTACTAGTAAATATCCATCCTATACAGTAGATAAAACAAATGTGTGTTGATTCATGTGAGATATTGCCTTAACCTTTCAAATAAGCATTGAACTAAATGTAACATGCATTCATACATGCATATACACAAACCCATTTAAAAACTATTAGTTTACTTCTTAATTACAGAGCAGTATGATATATAAGTTCTGTGGAAGCAGAAAAACAATAAAGGAAAGAAAGTGTTGAGTAATTTTTTATCTGTTAACTATATCCTTTAATTCCCCTTCCTAGTAATTTTGCTGTGGTGTAATGTTTCAGGTAATATGCAGTAATAATAGGTGATTCTGCAAATCAACTGAAATCAGATTGTACTATAATTCCCATTGTTCATTTGTGAGTAACACATTCTTTCCCTAATTTGTGTTTTAATCTTGTTAAATGAATATATATTTTGAGCTTTTGCTAGTCTGACAATAATAAAGATTTCATTTGATTTGATATATACTTTTAGGCTCCAGAAAAATACAGATTACACATTATATGATATGTGTGAACCCAATCATTGTGGCATAAACATAATGTATAGTTTAGCGAATGTGTAAACGACCCCAAGCACAGCAGTGTCTTCAATTAATGGTGAGTACAATGGGTCAATCTACTTCCAAATGTACTTTTCTAGAATAATACTCTAGCCAGGACTGGAGAAAAAAAATGAGGCTGAAATTAAATCTTACGAACATATGGTTAGCGTACTAGGATGTATTCATTGCTATTATTGACTATGTTCAGTTATATTTCCATGTATTGAATATTGTTTGTAAATGGAGCAGAATATGAAGAAAATATATGCTTGGATTTAGGTGTTGGATGTGTTCACAGTGAAATTATCCCTATATGTGTAGTATAAGAAATTTAGAAGTTGATTTGCATCTTAGCAGGCTTTTTATTCCAGTGGGCTTAGTAAGCACTTAGGCAGAATTCCTAACTGCACTTTCTTAGAAATTAATATCATTTACACAAATGGGATTTTAATGTAAATGGATTTAGGGCTGGGTACTTAGAAAGCAATGGTGCCAGTAAAATTACTGTCATTTTGTATTACTGGAATATTTGAGGATATTTCTAAGTATATTTATCCAGAGAAGAATCAATGCTTCTGGTGGGGGAAATGCCTACCCATCTTCCCATCTGCTGTGGAGTTTGAGACCCTAGAGAAGATGTGGGAAGTCTAGGGATACTGCATAGGAGAGAGAAGGAGTGGGGTGTCAGCATGCATGTTAACTGCACAGAGTCATGCATAGGAGATAGGCAGCCATATAAATGTATTAAATAAGCAAATAAGCAAATAAGACATTGAATTGATTCCTTGGTTTAAATCAGAATAGTTACCTGGGAATTCCAGTGGACTTTGCTTCAAAAACATTTTGGTCTGAATTTATTTGTTTGACATTATTTTTTTTTTGTATAATTACATTATAACAGAATGTAGGCAAATGATTTTGTATACAGTTTTGTATTTCTGTAAATAAAAAGCAAGAAACTGAAGTGCTTTTGTTAAGTTGTGCAGCCTGATTTAAATGTTAAAGCATTTATATGCTCTCCGAGAGGCATCTCTGGGGAAGTGTAAAAAAAAAAAAAGGCCAGTCATGGCAACTGATTGAAACCCTACCCCCTTGTACATACATGTGTTTTGACACGCATACAAATCAGATGGGGCATGGATTGCATTGCCATAACCTCTATCTGAACATTTTGACACACCCTCGCCAGTTGGATGTTCTGAATCCCACCTTTTCAGTTCATTTGAAGACCCCAGCATTTAGAACAGTTTAAAAACAATAAAATCAGGTAGAATTTCACATCTAGTAGCAACAACAAAAGTAGCAGTGAAAGAAAATAATTACTAAAAATAAAACCAGTCTAAAAACAAAGAGGGCATGAATATGTTTGTTATAATTGTCTTACAGATGGATACATTGGAGACAGTGATCAGACTCTGTCAATCTCAATACATCTTTTAACTTTATGAGCTTAAAGTTAGAAGATTTATCTAAATCTAAAAATAAGATTTAGAAAGCCATTCTTTAGAAAGTGGATAACTTTAGTTGGTGTCATATGCATGCATTATAACATTTTTAAAGCATATGCAAGAAATCTGACAGATATATTTAAGAAAATATCCAGTCTAAATGTAATTAATAGTGCATTTTTAATTTTTTTTAATATTCCTTCTTAAATTAAAGAGTGTTTATTTCAGCTACAAACTTATTTCATATATCATATTGTACAACAAGTTAAAAGCTCAATAGCCTTTAATATATGAAACTATATTTAAGGCTGGCTAACCTGAACCACCTGAATTAGTAGCACTTTATCGGTTTATTCTCATAAACAAAGGACTTGATTGGAGATTGATTCAATGACTTTAATACAAATATAATATTTGAATACAATTTTTACTGATTGCATGATTAAGGTCTTCGAATGTGGGTACAGCCTGGGATTCCCTTGATTATAATCCTTTTACTTTATTATAATTTTATAAAAATATGATTACTTTTATGAGACTGAACAGATAGCTCAAATTAGTTTTGTAAGACAGTAACAATTCTATTTAACATACATAATTTCTTAGCTGCAGTTGATTAGAAGCAGAATATAGGCACTAGTCTTCTATTAAGTAAGATCCCTGTACATGCAGTTCATAATTATTTCTATTGATAGTTGGTAGGTCTCTTGGGTGGGGGCGACGGGGTAGAGAAAGGAGTTTTGAGACATGTGATGTGAGGAGTTTTGAGTTTTGAGACAGGTGCTGTCAGTCTCTTACAATGCTCCCCTTCAGACAATGTATATTGCTGTTTTATATAATCTGTTTCGGACAAAATGGTAAAATGAAAACATTTCTGTAAATTATTTTCTGCCTGATGTGTGACTTGTGAGTAGTTTCTGCTTTCTCAATATTCTGGCTCAATGGTTTAATATATTTGATTAAACTGTCATAAATAGTAGTAGGAATCCTTATTAACAGAGTGAAGTTAACATTATTGGCAGCAGTGGTGGGATTCATTTTTTTTTACTGCTGGTTCTGTGGGTGTGGCTTGGTGTGTGTGGCAGGGGAAGGATACTGTAAAATCTCCATTCCCGCACCCCCACTCCAGGGGAAGGTTACTGCAAAATCCTCATTTCCACCTGATCAGCTGGAACTCAGGAGGCAGAGAACAGATGGGGGTGGGGCCAGTCAAAGATGGTATTTACTGGTTCTCCAAACTACTCAACATTTCTGCTACCGGTTCTCCAGAACTGGTCAGAACCTGCTGAATACCACCTCTGATTGCCAGCCTATACTAACTTTTGGTGGGCTCTCCAGCCATTACCTACAACGTATCTATAATGGTTTTATAATAAAGTAGCCCCAAAATGGAATAGGCCCAAGGATGACTCACTAGTGGAGCAAACATGGAAAAAGCAATATTTATTGCCTTTTCTGTTTCTCTTTATAAATACTTTCCTTAGGATGAGAAGAAAGAGAGGGGCAGATTTTTCATCAGTCAAGCAATTGGAGGCCTTTGGAAAGCAAACCTAACTTTCAGCTGCTGTGATGCCACCTGATTCAGGTAGGTTCTGACTATAGAGGATCAATCCACTATAAAGAGAGGGGCAGGTTTCCCTCTGTCAGATATCCTATTCTACTCTTCCAGTTTATTTTATTTATCTAATATTAGACTTGCTGAGGCAACTCTAGATGCCTTACACTCCTAGGTTTAGGAGCTAGAGTTATGGTTGCCAGATTCTGTCTCTGGTAGTCTTTTGATCACTATTTGATCACTATTTTTCATTCTTCAGATTTATATAAATCTGAAGAATGAACAATTGTGATCAAAAGATGATTCTGGGTGACTTTTGATCACAATGCCACTCAAGAGTCATTTTTGTGTGTGCTGGTGGCCATACACAGTACACATGATAATTAATGGTAATATGATACATATATCTTTTATTAAGCATCAACCAACCTTTATTGTAAAAGGTTTGTACTTTAGATACACCTACATACACGTGTGGAAGGATCAATTTCATCTTGCCATTTTTGAGGTTAAAAAGTCTTCAAGGACCACTGTCAGTTGCTGTCATTACTAATAGGTGAAAGGGATAAACGTCTTTCAGCACATAATTCATCACACACATTGATTTAATGGGTACTTCTAAACCAGTTTGATTCATATGGAATTAATGTAGATCAGGGAATGTACAAGGGAAGTGTAATGTTAAGATGCAACATACTTGAACAGCAATGAGAAACTTAGGGAAGTATATGATACTAACTGCATTATTTGCCCTGTAAGCCAATCTTGTTGTTACAAGTCTGCTGGATCAGACCTTTCCCCAGGGTTTTTTTTTTTTTGCCTTCCCCAAGATGACGATGGGGGAGGGAGCAAAAATGAGAGGAGAAGGGACTGCTCTCCATACTGTAATTTGTGGAATCCAAGACTGCCTCTTGCACAACCCCCTCCATCTAGCCCTTCTGGGGGTGGGGGGTGGCTTTAAGAGCTTCAGCTGATTGACAACATTTATCAGGCAGACCAGGAGGAACAAGCGAGGAAGCTGCTGCATTTGAAGAACATACTGCAAAGAAGCAGGTAGAGGTATTTTATATACACTGTAAATACTGACTTGTAGATTTAATTAGATATACCCCGAGCCAAAATCTTTTTAATTGGAAAAAACATGCCCTGCTCGTATGGATCTTGGGTGTGTGTGTGTGTGTGTGTGTAAGAGAAATACTGCACAACAAGGTGAAGGTACTAATTGTATTGGCGGCGGATGGTCCGTCATCAAGTCTCAGAATAAGGAGATAAAACAAAAGCACGTGTCATTTTTTTATTTTCTTGGCGAGGTAAGGCAAGCAGTCACTTTGACTTCGAGGCAGATGCTGAAGCTCCCGGCACAGAACGCCTCCTTTCTCCATCCCCCTCTAACATAGCGGACAGAGACGTCTCTTCCCCGCCCCTTTCTGGAGGAGAGTTTCGCACAGGCGCGCAGCTGCGCGCGCTCTTTACACGCTCAGTCACTCTCGTACCAGGTCCGTCTAAGCGTGCTGTCTCTCTCGCGCACGCACACCCCCACACCCACAAATACACACGCAGGCGCACACACAGGGAAGTAGGAGGAGAAACGCAAACGTAAAAAATAGGGAGTCTATATGTGTGTGTGGGGAGGGGGGGGGCAGAAATCTCAGTTGCACTTCTGGCCCTTTTAAAAAGTTTGTGTAAATTGGAATGAGGTCAGATTTGGAGCTTCTCATTGCACACGGTTATTGGGTTCCAAGCCAATCGGAATCGAGGGGCGGGGTTTTGGCACGACGGAGCGTTGGATACAGCCTACGATTGGCTTAGAAAAGAGCTGAGGAAGGATAAAGCCGCACGAGGCGGAATTGAGCGCCGCTCTAAGCTGCAGCAAGAGAAAGTGTGTGTAGTGGGGCGGGGGAAGAGGCCAAGTCTGTAGTCCCAGTTTGTACATGTCTTTCCTTTTGGGGGGGCTGTGCATCTACAGGCGAGCAAGAAGGGACTCTATACATTTACTGCACCAGTCACTGTTTTTCCTATTGGGAAGACACCCGGTTCTTAATGCTACGCGGTTGCACGAGCGGGGCTTTTTACCCTCAGCTAACTCCCTGGCAGCCGCTGAATAATCATAGAAAAAACTCTTGATCCCTCTAATTACGAGTTATTTGGACGAATATATTTTTTATTATTATTATTACCGGTTTCGCTTGGAGACGTGGGCATTTTCATTTTTTTTAGTGGGTTTTTGTGTATCTTCAAGATTTTTTAGTAGTGGGCGTGCTGCTTCTGCCGAGACACCTCGAGTACAGTATTAGGGAGAGATAGGGAGAGAAAAAAACCACCCACTTGTGAACGCCAGGGTGGGGGAAGAGGTGGAAGAGAGAGAGAACTAGGATTGGCGGCTGTTTTCTTTTTTCTTTTTTAAGAAAGGCACTCTTTCCACTTAGAGCCGGGAGTCTGCTCTTAAACTCGCAGTGCAAAGTTGCGGCGAGAGGCGTGCGCAAGTGTTGGAAGAGGCAAACGCGGTGTGGAGCTACAACTACTTCCCGGAGGGAGTCGTGCCTTAAGTAACGGGGGACGGACGAAGCGCTGGCCAAAGCGGGCTTGGAGAGCTCCGACTGACCGGCAAAGTTGAGGGTCTTGTTTCAAGCGGGTGGCCAAGCTGAGCCCCACCGACTTCCCCGCAGCCGCTGCGGCGCGCGCCGACCCCCCAAAATGGTGCAGCAGACGAACAACGCGGAGAACACGGAAGCCCTCCTGGCCGGCGAGAGCTCGGACTCCGGGGCCGGCATCGAGCTGGGCATCGCCTCTTCTCCCACTCCGGGTTCGACCGCTTCGACGGGGGGCAAAGCGGACGATCCGAGCTGGTGCAAGACGCCCAGCGGGCACATCAAGCGGCCCATGAACGCCTTCATGGTGTGGTCTCAGATCGAGCGGAGGAAGATCATGGAGCAGTCCCCGGACATGCACAACGCCGAGATCTCCAAGCGGCTGGGCAAGCGGTGGAAGCTGCTCAAGGACAGCGACAAGATCCCTTTCATCCGGGAGGCGGAGCGGCTGCGCCTCAAGCACATGGCGGACTACCCCGACTACAAGTACCGACCCAGGAAGAAGGTGAAATCGGGCACGAACTCTGGGAAGCCGGGTGAGAAGAGCGGGGGTGGAGGGAGTGGCGGCGGCGGCGGCAATCAGGGAGCAGCCGCCTCCGCTGTTGCTTCCAACTCTTCCAAGCTTGCCCAGAAAAAGGGCAGTGGCGCCAAACTCTCTCCCAGTGGCGCCGGCAAGCCGCATCCCAAACTGAGCCCGAGTGGAGGCGGCACGAAAGCTCCGTCCTCTTTTCCATCGGAGCAGCCGGCTGCCCTCCTGCCCCCGGAGCACCATTCTCTCTACAAATCCCGCGCCGCCTCGCCGGGCTCCTCCTCGCCTTCCAGTAGCAGCAGCAGCAGCAGCCACAGCAGCCGACATCTCCCCGAGAAGAAGGCCAAGCGGCTCTACCTCTTCTCCCACTCGTCGCCCGGCGGCGCCGTTCCGGCCAGCCCGACCCTCAGCACTTCCACAGAAGCCAGCGACCCGCTGAGCCTCTACGACGAAGTAGCGGCCGTGGGCGGGCGGCAGGACGTGGGCGAGCCCTCCGCTTCTCCTGTGGGCAACTGCTCCCCCTCGGACCACCGAAGCTACACCAGCCTGCGGGCGCCGTCGCCGACGCCTTCGACCTCGCACTCTTCGTCGGCTTCCTCCTCCGCCTCCTGCGCTTCCTCCTCCTCGGACGACGAGTTCGAAGACGACCTGTTGGACCTCAACCCCAGCCCGGGCTTCGACAGCATGGCGCTGGGGAGTCTGAGCTCCTCGGTCCTCGACAGGGATCTGGATTTTAACTTGGAGCCTGGCTCGGGCTCTCACTTTGAGTTCCCAGACTATTGTACCCCGGAGGTAAGTGAGATGATCTCGGGAGACTGGCTCGAATCCAGCATTTCCAACTTGGTCTTTACGTACTGAGTTGGCGGGGGACCGAAGGATTAAGAGGAGAGCAAACGGCGCGCTTGGGAGTGGGAGGAAGGAGAGAGACGCGGACATGGCGCTCAACCCCCAGGCGCGCTGCAAAACTGGAGAGCGAGCATTTCACCCACGGTTGAGGATGGTCCCCCGCCCCCCGTTACCGAAACTGACTCGAGGGGTGTGTGTGCGCGCGCGCGTGGTTTTTATTTCGCTAACGCGGCAAAAAAGGGACCCAGGCGTTCTTCACCGAGAAAGCTACCACAGAAATAACACAGGACTAAAATCGATCCCCACCCCCACCCACCCCTTTTTTTTCTTCTTCGTTCACGTTTCATCCTCCTTTTGCAGCCGAAGAATTGAGAAGCACGTTTCAGACTCTGGTGAGAATCTAGTGGCTTAAACAGGAATGACAACTACAAGCAGGAGGGGGTGGAATTCGCGCACATCTTTTTTGCTTGTTGGATTGGAGGGAGGGAGGTTGATTCTGCTATGTGTATTAGGTGTGTCTTTGGGGTTAGGAGCGAAAGCTCGCGTGCTTCAAAACAAATGTGCAGAGCTGCAGTCAATTTGCGTTTTTTGGAAGGTTCTCTTTATACATCAAAAGGGAAAGGCCCTGGGAATCTTAAGTGGAATGAAAAGGCGAGACAAGCATTTGAAAACGAACTGGAAATTTGGCTGAAAACATAATAATAAAACGGAAACGGATTTGCACGTATGTGGGAGAAGGTGGTGGTGATTTTCTTTGCCACACATTACCTTATGTTCATAGAAATCATATGTGGAATTTCAGCAACGCATAACTTGTTTAAACGGAGACAGTTATAGAACATACCAACTGTCTAATAATGTGGTACAGGGGAAATTGAGGGCGATTGCTCTTTCTTGCAAAAATGTGTTTTTCTTACTCAGAATCGTGATGGTGTTGGATTATTTCTCTGGTGGGTTTTACTATAGCATGTTATCCTATCTTTTGGAGTTTTTTTGTAAGACTGTTGAACAGTTTAAAAAGAATAGTGTTAGAATAATATAAAAAGCAGATAGATGGCGCTATGTTTGATTCCTTCAAAAATTATCACCAGCTTTTTTTCACTCTTAACTCTTTAAAGGATTCAAACGCAACTCAAATCTGTGCTGGACTTCAAAAAGAACACAGGACCAAATTTTCCCTCAGTGTGTGTGTGTATGTGTGTGTGTGTGTGTGTGTTCCTCTGTAGCTGTAAATGAAGACTTTTTTCACACCAGGATTCATTCTTGAAATGTTTTTTTTTTCTTTCTAAATGGAATTGGATGCCATTTTATAAGTGAAGTATTTATACTGGCCAAATGTTTTTACTTGTATTCCTTTGTCCTTTTTTTGGTAGTTCTGTTTGTTACCCACACCATTTTTATGTCACCTTCACTGAAGGGCTAGAGTTTTAACTTTTAATTTTTATATTTAAATGTAGACTTTTGACACTTTTAAAAAACAGAAGAGAAGATGAAAACGTTTGATTATTTTCTCAGTGTATTTTTGTAAAAAATATATAAGGGGTGTAAATTGCTGTTTTGGATTTCCTGATTATAAATAGGGCTGCTGGTTAATCTCTCACACAAAATCAGTCCCTACTTTCATCATGTTTACACTCCAATCTGCAGGCTTCTTAAAGAGACAGTATCTCTTCTATCTACCATTCAACTCTACTTGTGAGTTGAGAGAGGGATTGAACTCCAATCCACTGTAGGGCTAATTTCTAACAAATCCTCCCTCAAAATAAAGGTTACATTGTACAGAGAAAACAATATTTTTCAGGAAAAAGGGATCCTGTAGCTTTAACTTCAAAACCACATCTTTTGCACTTTTTGTAAGCAAAAACAAAGTAAATGAAAACCATGCCATTTAAATCACTGGACCTATCTAAATGCCGATTTGAGTTCGCAACACTATGTACTGCATTTTTCATTCTTGTATTTGACTATTTAATCCTTATACTTGTCGCTGAGTATAATTGTTTTAGTCTCTTATGGCATGATGATAGCATATGTATTCAGGTTTATAGCTGTTGTGTTTAAGATGAGAAAAAGTGAAAACATCTTTGTACATTTAAGTCTGTATAATAATAAGCAAAAAAGATTGTGTGTTTATGTATGTTAATATAACATGACAGGCATGAGGACATCTGCCTAATGAAGAGGTTCCGTTAAGGGTTTTTTAATCTTTGGTTTCCTTTTTAGTTTTTTGGTCATCCATCCTGTGCAATATGCTGTGTGGAATATCTTTGTCTAAGGATCTGCCCATAATAACAATGTTGGGTGGGGAGGGGAGGGGAGGGGAAAGCTGGCTAATAAAAGCCAAGTTCACTGCCTGTCAGATTGTCAATATTCTTTTTGTAAATAACCTTTTCCCCAAAGGAAATAAAATCAGCTGGAACTGAACCCTAAAACCCTGCTCCCATTTGTCATTATTTTAGACTTTCTGGCTGTGTATTTTTGCCCTGTCAAATGAAAACATTTTACAATGATGGGTCTTGTATATGCAGAGCTGTTAATACAGAAATGGATCCTTTGCTCCCTCCCCTCCCGCTGAAGCTTCATCTCTTTGTGCATCTTTGGATGTGTTCTATGCTTGCATGCTTCCTAGGAATAGGCATGCATTAAGGAAATGTTAATATCATTTTCAGTGAAAGGCCAAAAGACTAGAATGAGAGATGGACTTATGCTCAGAGAAGGCCATTAGAGGGTAAATGCAGCTATAAGGAATGTGCTTTAAAAGATCCTATAACCATTTTGTCCTATCAATGTGTGTTCCTGACTTAATATCCTTGATTGGGGCACTTCTAGAGTTTCCAAATGAATTTTATAGCTGAAGAATTACATCAAGATTATCTTCTTTGAAAAAAGTAATAATTTAAATGTTCTTAGCTTGATTCATTGCCAAAATAACAAACTTACAGTATTTCCCTTTTCTGATATCCCATAACCAATTGCAGAAGACCCTATAACAAAAACCGGGCAGAGAACTGGGAACAGAAATGCATACTATGAACAGTATTTTTCTTGGTGCCGAGTCTCTTTGCTAGGTGTCATCTGGCCCTTTTGTCTTTTATATAACCCCTTTTCAAGCAGATGTGAAATAGGTCAGTAGGCGAACTGTTAAGTATTGTGGCAGCTTTGATGAAGCTTAGAATATGCACTGCAAACCAACTGGGGGGGTGGGGGAAGAACCTCTTACATAGCCACAAACTCAAGCCTTCAAATTGAATTCCACTGAATGCATAGGCACTGAATATATCGCTGATCAAATGATTTTCTATCTTCCTCATCAATTACACTTAATACTTAAATGTTAAACAAATTCTTAATTGGAAATAAGCTATGTTTTTTTAAAAGTACAACATTTCTTTTTCAAATGAATCCAGTAAATGTGAGCACATTTAATGGGCTGCTAAGTACTGCTATGGTTATGGGAGAATGTCACAAAAACATCAATAATGGCTCCATTCTAGTAGACAATGTTTCGATGATGAACTTGTGCAATACTGGATGGACACTGTCTTCATGGATTCCTAGAGTACAATAGATGGGCTGTGTTTACATGGTAATTTATCTACTGTTTGCTTGACCATGGTTTATACAATCTGCAGGACCTAGTGAACCATTAACTACATGGGTTAGGTTAGGTTTCTACAAGCTACCAAGGTATGGTATGATATGGTTTGGTGGGCTTTTTAATGAATGAACTGTTAAACATAACCATGAACTAAAAGGTACATTTGGTTTTTAAATAAGGAGCAGCATACTTAACATAATAAGACAAGCCAATGTTTACAACACTGCATATGTTTTCATTTACAAAGATTGTCAAACTGCACAATTAACAAGTGAAAAAAATAGAAAAATGTTTCAAAATATAGCTGAATCCTTTGTAGCTTATTTAATAAACTGCCTTCTCTAGGGATTTTTATGCACGAAGGAACATATAAATAGGCAGCTTATATTCTGTTTGTTCTATACATTTTCCCAAGGTTAACCATGTTTTGGAATCAAACTAGCATTCTGGGTTTGTATACCACATTGATATAGCCATGTAGGTCAGACTAAAATGTGGCCAACTAGTTTGTTATGTGATATACTGCAAGAAATTCAGATACATTAAGCTCAGTGCCCACTAAACTAGTCCACTAGCTTAGTGGGCATTGAGCAATCTTTGGGATTATCAGAATGGGATGCATAGTAATCAGTTGTTAGAAAGCTTTGAACTTTCTAATTTTGCAGATAACTGAGTAGGAATTAATTGCTGATGGTATAAATTAAGTGAAGGCTATATTGCTTATATTTCTAGGCACTGGGATTTGTTGCAAGTTAAAAGTCTCTTCTGGATTCTTGAACCTCAATATATTTTCAGTTCAGAGATTCAGAAGAATTTTACTAAAATGGAATACAAATATTAAAAATACTGGTTTATCTGCACACACACGTTTAACCATAGACTAGTTCATTGATACTGTGCAGCATTTAAGATGCCAGCGGATCCATTTTCAAATTCATGCTTAGCCATGGGAACCCACAGATGACTTTTAGTCCAACCTACAGCACAGGATTGTTGTGAGGGTAAGATAGAGGGACAACCCTGTGTAAGATGCTTTGCACTGCTAGAGAAAAAAATAGGATAAACTCAGTACTTTTTAGTTCATATATTTTATACTTCATACTTTAGGGTTCAATCTGCCATTAAATTGAGCAAACTGAGCACACTGAATCAACTATGGTTAACTATGAATAGGTGCATTTTGGAAGAAAGCCAAAGAGGATCATCTCATCCTCTAATATTTATTCAGTTTCAGTACTGAAACAACTAAAATAGGAGCCATTTGCTACTTGAAGCGTACATAAAGTGTTTTCTCCCCCCCCCCCCCCCCATTCACCATTCCCTCTGTGCATTTGTGACTGAATCTGCCTTCTGTCCCAGAATTTGAGTAATCAATGATCATATTGAGGATGGAGAGAATATTCTAAGTTTACCGCATATATAACCAGGCTTTAATGCTCCTCTCTAGGATGCAATAAATTGCCAGGACCGCAAACGGATTTCTTCCATATTTCTTTTTCGTCCCAATTATTCTATGTATGAACTGTGAACCACAAATTTAATTGCTGGTCACACAAGTTGCTAAAATTCTTGTATTTTTAGCCCATTCAGGATAGGCTGCATAAGGCATGTCCGCCACAAAATAGTCCAAGTACATTTTAGCCTAGCATATTGTGAAGTCCTGCCCTTGTGATTTTAATGTGAATAAGCTGCTGCCTCAATTGTGTCATCTACTGTAATAAGGCTTAAACCACATTACCGATGATACTGTAATTGACTCTTGACAATGATTGTGACTTAATTTCGTCAGGATGGGAGGTAGAGGCCTTTAACTGTTCCTCCCATGCCATTTTCCAAATTACACTGCTGGTTGCTTCCCTCAGTATTACTTTCTGATGCATGAAAAAAGGTTTGCGTTATGTTTTCAATCAAGCAATTGTGTTTGTATATACTAACCTATAAAAAAGGATGGTGAATAGAATGATAGGGTTAACATTCTCTTTATGGTATTTCCAAAGTCATATATCAACAGATTCAATCCCAACAGAATAATAATTGATCTTGCTCTTTATTTTTCCGTTAAGCAGTTTACATACTGGTTTTGCATGTTCATAAAATAGTGGCTTCACATAATATCTCTCATGGATGAAGATTTTAGCTTAAATCATTTGCAATTAGTATAACTGAGTTTGGAGTCCTTCATGTTACTCCCCCATTGAAATACACACTTGCTGTGTGTTAAAGTATCCGATGTAAGAATGTGTGAATATTTCTCAGAAGAGGAAAGACAGTATGGAATATCAGGCAACAGATACCTGTCTACAAGACATTGCATGAGATTCCTGCCCTGGATGTGACAATCACCAATTTTATTACCAAAGAGCCAGCATCTCAGATAATAAATCTCATATTTCAACTTTCTTATCCACAGTCCTCTAGTACTTCAGAAGGATTTAAAACTCATGGGTTCCATTTATTTAGATCTACATTACATTTTTTAATTAAGGTGCTTGAAATGGTGTACAGAGTTCCCCATCTTTTATTTATCCCACCTCAGTAACACCCAAGAGGATTGGCCCAAAATCATTCATTGAATTATAGTGTCTAGATGCGGACTCTCTTTGGTACCAACCCAATAACCTTAACCTAGTGATTTCCAAACTCTATGCTATAGGGCCCCTGAGCCCTGAAGCAGTTCTATATATTGCGTGGAAAAATATACTGCTGGGCCCACATGAATTTGGGAAATGTGGCCTATAAGTAACTGGTCTGACTTTGTGCCTATGGCAGGACTAGAACTCTTAGTCTCCCAGTTTATAGCCTTGTGCCTTAAGAGACCAAATTGTCTCTTCTAAGTTCTAGTTTGTGCCCCCAAAACGCATTCTTAAAATAAGAGAATGCTGAATTCAGAAATCTTTTTTTTCAGGAGAAAGTTGTTTTAGAACATACATTTGCTACCTGGATAACAAATGTAAATAATTATTGTAGAAAACAAAGGATAGTTTCCACCTTAAAATTGGTATTTATATTGTCAAAAGATTATGTAAAACTCATGCATGCATATATCAACCCAACACAATGAGGATTTTTATTTTTTGTATCAGACTTGTGGGAAAAGGCAAGGTTGATTTATCCAGATGGCAGAATACTCACAACCTTATTCAGAGAAATAATGTACCATATTTCCCCCAAAAGATAGGGTCTTATTGTCTTTTGACCTCCAAAATAAATGCTTAGCCTTATTTTCGGGGATGTCTTATTATTTTTGAGGTGTAGGCGGCAGCGAACATGGTCACCTCATGGCTACTGCTGTGTTGCAATATTTTTGGGGAGGGCTTATTTTCGAAGGAGGCCTTATTTTAACATATGCACTCAAAAGCCTGATTGGGCGTATTATCCGGGGAGGTCTTATTTTTGGAGAAATAGGGTAGTAATTGAAGAATTATTAAATTCTAAATATAACATGGGTAAATAACACCTTCTGTAATGTGTAGACTAGGAAAATACAAGATAATTCTTTTAGATATCAAAAGAACATCATTCAAGAAGGCTGTCAGACCAAACATGAGAGAAAAGATTTTAGTAAGATTGATAATCCATATTATCATGGCTTAGCTTAAGCCATGATATATTTTAATCATGATTTTCTGAATAAAATACAAAGGCTGATTTCAGGTAACCTCCCAAACCAAATAAACAATGTTACAGGATTTGCATATCGTATTAACCCCAAACATATTATTGGTGATATTGCCAAAAACTGGGTTATATGAGAAGAAAAACCAATAGCATTCCACTGGGTGATGCTATAAATGGATGTGTAACTTTGCCTTCATAGGCAAATTAATTCATAGATTTTATCAACAAAGGAACTAATTAAAAAATAATTCTATCTGGCATTTTTTTTAGTATGTGAATCAAAGTCAGCAAGTTGAATCATTTTACAAAGATTGGCTTTTCTTGCACTAAGGATAAATAATTGTGTATTAGTTAAGCTGATTCTTCCAGATAGCCCAATTTTATTTAAGTTTTTATTTAATATCATTTATATGCTGCCCCAGTCAATCCTGAATGACTCTATACAGCTCACAGCCACAAGAAATGTATCATCTTGAGGGGGGGAAAATCAGAAATCTCCAAAAAATAAAGAACGACTAAGACATCTGAAATTACTAAAATGAGGGCTACAGCCAAATCAACTAGCATGTTAGAATCCAAAGATACACTATATTGCCAAAAATATTTGCTCACCCAGCCAAATAATCAGGTGTTCCAATCACTTCCATGGCCACAGGTGTATAAAATCAAGTACCTAGGCATGCAGACTGTTGTTACAAACATTTGTGAAAGAATGGGTCACTCTCAGGAGCTCAGGGTGAAACTGTGATAGGATGCCACCTGTGCAACAAATCCAGCCGTGAAATTTCCTTGCTCCTAAATATTTCACAGTCAACTGTCAGCTGTATTATAAGAGCGTGGAAGTGTTTGGGAACGACAGCAATTCAGCCATGAAGTGGTAGGCCATATAAACTGACGGAGCTGGGTCAGTGGATGCTGAGGTGCATAGTGCAAAGAGGTCGCCAACGTTCTGCAGAGTCAATCACTACAGACCGCCAAACGTCATGTGGCCTTCAGATTAGCTCAAGAACAGTGCGCAGTGGACCGACGTCATATTGAACCCTATGGATTAGGAATGGGATGTCACTGTAAGTTCATATGCGAGTAAAGGCAGGTGATCGAATACTTTTGGCAATATAGTGAACTTGGGAGTGCACACGTACCCCCAGAGCAAGAATGTTTCAGAGTATGCCGTCTGTAATTGAACAGCCTATTAAATTGGCCTTTCAAGGAAGATAGCACTATCCATCCCTTCCAGAGGTTTGGGCGAACCGGTAGTGGAAATTGTGACTGGGTTGCTGAACTGGTAGGGACGGCAGGCTCACCACGCCCCCAAACAGATACTCTGGTTGTCGCGGCATGGGTTTTTTTGGCATTTTTTATGTTCTACGCATACGCATACCTATTTGCAGGCAACTGCACACGTGCACCAGACCAGCAATAACACCGGCAGCAACCCACCCCTGATCCCGTCCCTCAAAGAAGCATTGACTCTTTCCTGCACCCAACCTTCACTAACTGTCTAGCCACACAACGGAGCCTGAAAGAGGAGTGGTTAAGCCCATAGGTTGCGGAATTCAAACTATGGAGAATCCTGTCCACTTCACAGATTCCACAGTCTCTGAAAAAAAATCCCAGATTACAACACCAGACACCAACTCACTTTCTCCTCAGCCAGCCATGAGAGGGTACCAGCAAATTTATCTGCCAGGAAAACTGAAAATAGATCCAGTTTGTCAGCATTTTGTCCCATCCACCTTTTGGTAACCTGGACCAGATAACAAAGAAGGCAGCTTTACACAATCTGCAGTACCAATTAACACAGAAAATTACTCATAATTTGCTAGTTTTATGGTCAGTAAGTGTTTATTTATTTAAACAAATTTTAACCAATGTGATTCTCAATTAAGATACCTTTAAACCTTTATCTAATAAAATAAAAGAAATGCTGGCTGCCTTAAACAGAGTTTGTAAACTGTTAGGAAAAAGTTTCAGTGCTCTTTGGACGCCCACTCAATCTACTGTGTGGACTAACTTCTTGTTGCCACTACCCACGGCAGTTCAAAAAAGTAGTCAAAAGATAAGTATTCATGTCCTCCATATTCAGGCCCAGTCTCAATTGCTCTGAAACAAAGATGAGATCCAGGATTTGCTCTCTTGTAATGGTCAGAGGCAATAAGGCACCTGGGTATGTTAATGTATCTGCCCAAATTTCCTTGGCACCCTCCAGACATTTCTTTTTCTTTTCATTTTAAAAATAGAATGCTGGAATTCTACAAATCAAAATATCAGTTTCTACCATCACTTTTCTTTCCAGGAATGCTTCTGGCCCCAAAGGGGCTGCATAAGATTTCTTGTGAAGAAAAATGGTAAATGCTGCATTTATACATTACGTTACAACATATTTTTGCAAACTTGAGTGCATGTTATCATGTGCTGCAATTATTTACAGATTTAAAATATGAAAACAGTGAATGTAGACAGTGCAGGAACTAGACAGCCTTCCATACTTTTTTAGTATAAAGTCAGGCCAAATGATGGACTTACTGGCCTGCAGTTCACCAGGTGAAGGCATTCTATACATAAACAGTCTGACCCTTCTAATCTCTCAGACTATTGCAGCTGTTGTTCTGTCTACTTTCAACAACTGTAGATTTGTCTAAGCAGTGTCTGAGCATTTGAAAATAAAGATAATTCACCCTCACAAAGAAGGGCAAGGCTATTAAAAACCTCTTAAATGTTTCCAAATGGCAATTTCAACTGTGAGAAACATTTTAAAAAGAAGTTATAAATAACTGTTGAAGTCAAAGCTTGATCTGGAGGACTAAGATAAATGGCTGTTTCAAACTGCTTGAAAGCTGGTCAGATCCATAAAACAGAAAAGAGAGAGGGAGAGAGAGAGGGAGAGGGAGAGGGAGAGGGAGAGAGAGAGAGAGAGCACTGCAAATGATCTGCTGAAAGGTTCAGCTAACAGTGAGTCCATGTACAGTAGCACGGATCCATAGAACAGCATTGCTTATATCATAATTACCTGTGTAAGTAGAGGCAAAAGAAAACCCCGATAAGCCTGAAATGTTTTGGAATATCCTCAACTTCACAAGATAGGTTTCAAGAAAAATATGAAGGAAACATTTGAAGAGAAAAATACATTTCCAGCTGTTAAGCATGGTAGTAGCTGTATTAGTTTTAGGTTGTTGAGTAGCCAATAGCACAGGGAATAACAATATTTTCTAGAAGCAATTGTCCCATAGTCAATGAAGAAATTGAAAAACAATAGTCTAACGCAGCAATGGTGAACCTTTTTTGGCTCGCATGCATAAGTGGGGGGAAACGCAGGGGGGTCGTGCGCGGGCGTGCCACACCCATAATGCAATGCACGACCTCCCCAGTGCGCATGCGTGCATGGCAGGCACTCCCCCTCATTTTTTGCATGCTTTTTTCGCCTTCCCCAGGCTCCAGAGGCTTTATAGGAGCCTGGGGAGGGCGAAAACTGCCTCCACCCCCCCACAGAGGCCCTCTGGAGGCTTTAGGGCCCTTCAAGAGGCTTTCCTGAAGCCTCTGGAGGGCAAAAAGAGACTCTAAGAGCAAACCGGAAGTGATTTCCGGTTTGCTCATAGAGCTCTTCAGGGAAGCTCATGAAGCCTCTGGAGGGCCTCGGGGAGGGGGGGGGGATGCTCTTTTTGCCATCCCCAGGCTCCTATAAAGCCTCTGGAGCCTGGGGAGGGGAAAAATATCTTTAAAAAATGCTAAACTCAGCTGGCCAGCACACGCATGTGTGCTGGCCAGCTGACAGGACAATGCCTCGCACCTGCCATAGGTTCGCCATCCCGGGTCTAACTTACTTCCAAGCCAATCATGAAGTACCTACAGAAAGAAAAGTGTCCAGATATAGCTATTATTGAAAATGTGTGAGATCTCAAACCTGCAATGCATGCCAGGAGACCTATGAAGATTTCCGAGTTGGAAGAGGTCTGCCAAGAATGAAGAAAACCCCAAAAGCAAGAACAGGAAGATTTTTAGCTGGCTTCAGAAAATGTTTGGGAGCTATTATGTCTGTCAAGGGAGGTGTAAAAAGGTACTTGTACTGACTGTCTTTTTCCAAGCATGTATGATTGCTTTAGAAATGGTTTTGGCTGCCTCTAAGCATTTGTGTGCACAGCTATTGCTTCAATGATTCCAAAAGTGGTAATTTTTATGTACTTTGTACGTTTCCAACACCTCTTTCAGGGAACTGTATATTCCTAATGTGTGAAACTGCTGACACAATGATTCAAACTGCTCTATGCAATTTGTGTTGTATATTTAATATGTTGCAATAATTAAATCATTATAACTTCTATCTGGCTCAGAATGATTATTCATTGATGTTGTAATTGTTAAGTCTGTCTTATCACAAACATGGAATTCATTGTACAAATTCCTATCTCCTAGACAACCTTTTATTTTCAATTGATTTATAGAGCTTGTGTTACCAAAATATAGATTAATATTAGAACACAAAACAAAAATATATTTCTATCAAAATAACAAAGGAATCGGTGCAAAAAACAAAGTTATTTTTAAAAGACAATCCTTTATGTATCAAGAATTCCTAACCTTTTGGGGCTAGTGAGAAATATGTTTTGCTATTGACCCCTTCTTAGGACTGAAAGAATGTCAATCGCCCAAGGTCACCAAATCAGTAGTCCCCAACCATTCTGGCTTGGTGGACCGGTGGAGTGGGGATTAGAAGTGGATGATTCTGTATGAGGGGTAGGTGCACGTGTGAGCTAGCCGTTTGTGCAAATGGAGCTGCGCGTGAGAGCTGACTGCTTGTGCAGCCTGGTTCTGAACAGGCCACAGTCCAGTATCAGGCTATGATTCAGATTTTGGGGATGCCTGACCTAGATCGCTTAATGTTGAAGGCAGAATTATAAAAGGCAGAACTCTGAAATATGGATGTTAGCCACCACCCAAAATATTGACTTCCAGTTTTTCCCATTTCACATGACTGGGATGTACGTATATTATGATACTGAGTTAACATGAGTTTGATTATGTACAAAGCTATTTTTCATGTTACATGTACCTTTGGCTATACAATCCATGAAAATGTATAATATACTGTACATTTAAGTAGAGGAGTGTATGCAGTTTCTTAAACTATGTGGAGATCCTTACTTAATTTGTGAGTTTTTGCTGGTACACCAAACTGTAGGAAACTATAACTAATACTGCCTTCATTAATGCAAAACGGAGGGTGGGTACCTCTATATTAGGTAACATAGCAACCATGTTGCTGTAAGATTTGATTAGTAATGGCAAATTTTGATTTTGGAAATAGATGAAGGTCTCACATGAAAACCTATCTTTATTATTAAACTAATAATAACCTATAACCTACAAATAATATTTTACATTACAGAAATACAGATATTTGCAGAAATATCACAAGGCAAATAGTATTAACACCTTAAACTGATTTCAGATGTTATTACCCATCTATCCCTTGGAGCAAAATATATTTGTCTGTTACAGTGCAATCTTATACACCAGTAGAATACACTTATTTGTGAGTAGGTGCAATTGAACTCAATGAAATGTACTTCTTGAGGAGAAAGTGTTGGATTATACTGTCAAATGTGGCGGTAGAATTAATGTGATATCTACTACTGCAGTGGTCCCCAACCTTTCTAGCTTGGCAGCCCGGCCCAGCATGGGGGGACAGGTGAGTGGCATGCACATATGTACGCGCACAGTTCCATTTGTTCGAGTAGTGCATGCACGTGCCTCCCACTCATGCAAATAGAGTTTTGTGCGGGAGCAGAAGGTGCTTGCACTCACATGCAAAGCTCCACTCACGCAAGTGGCAGGCACTTGTGCTCACACACGAAGTTGCACTTGTGCGAGTGGAGATTCACGCTTGAGTGCAAGTGCCCTCCGCTCATGCAAGTGGAGCTTCACATATGCACACTTGCCGATTTCTCTTGTGGCCTGGTTTTGAACAGACCATGGCCTGGTAGTGGGCTACAACCTGGAGTTGGAGACCCCTGTACTACAATACTTGCGGGTTTACAATACATACTGATATTTTCAAGTATATCAGATATCTTGGATATCTGAACAGGCACTAAATTAGCTAAATAGTGGGATAGGTTACTTCAATTGAGGCATGGCAGATGCAAATAACTTTCCCTTGTCTCTCCTCTTCAGTCCCACATGCCCCTATCTGCAAGCAGTTCAGCATTTCTAAACCTTCTATTCAGATACTAATTTACCTTTAAGGAACTAGGCGAAACGTGCATCAGTTAGGAGGCTAAGAAACCCCCAAGATCTTTTGAACTTTCTAGAGAAATACTCAAATGGCCCAAATAACTTAGAAGGCACTCATCTCTCCAGCTATTTCTTCCAAGGATTTGTAGCTTGCTCAGTAGTGCTTCAAGAAGTAATATGCCAGGGTCATGTAATATACAAATCAGAAGTGTGTCTTATCTATTTGTCAAGAAATCAGACCAATTCTATAAGCACTCTAGAACAGGGGTCTCCAACTTTTGCAACTTTAAGTCTGAAGGACTTCAGCTCCCAGAATTCTCCAGCTAGCTGGAGCTGAAGTCCTTCAGACTTAAAGTTGCAAAGGTTGGAGACCCCTGCTCTAGAAGGCATACAGCATTAAAAAAAAGTGAGAATAACAACAACAAATAAAATAATAAACATTCAGAACAGCAAACAGAAAAACAAAAACAAAATCAAAGAGGTTCATCATCTTTGGGGCTGGGGCGAAAGCCAGGCTTCCAGAAACTTCTTAATCACTGTGCGCAGGGGGGCCCTATGGATTTTTTTTAAATCTATGAGCTCAATGAAGTGGAATGATGCCATAGACTGGTAAAATGCTCAGACTAGGGAGAACACAAAACACATGCCCAAGCCTAGTTCTGGAAGTAGGAAATGTTGAGTTCTTGGTGCTCTCTGAACGTGGCTGTTTACTTGCAGATTTGTTATTATCCAACTAGATTACATCATCAGTGGGGTTTGGTAATTGTTATAAATGGTAGTTTGCCCTGCCAATTTTGGTGGTAGGACAACTTCCTCCTTGGTGCTTAGAATGTTATTTTCTGTGTGATTGTCTGGTGTTTATCTGTACTTATCTGAGTATTGGCTATTGGAGATGATATGTTCTAGTCTTTTTATCTCTGTTCTAGGAACCAATGGTACCTGGTTGTGTAATGAAATGTGTACAAGCAAACAACCAAGCTTAGAGAGCAGCAAGAACTCCATAGTTCAGCCCTCAGCTGGCTATATTCTCTTCTGTTGGAGTAGGAAATACATCGCCTAAGCCAGAAATTCTTCTTCCTAATGTACTAGATTGCTATCAGGAATTTAAAAAAAATTGCATCATGACATCCTTGTAAAATGATATAAACAATTTGCCTTATTTGTGCAAGGATGACATGACACACATTATGTCACTTTGTCCTTTCTTAAATATGTCCAATGTTTAGTGCAAATCCATGCATATTTATTTTTCCATCTTTCAAATTTATATAGCTGCCGACATCACAAAGCAAGTGACTCTGCAAGGCATACAACAAAGTTTTAAAAGCCCAACAATTGATTTATATTTCGTATTTCTTAACCACCACCACCCTTGGATAATGCACAAATAATAACAATTAGTATTATTAAGACATTAAAAATTATAAAAATGCAATTAACTAAAATGAATAATGGGCGAAGGGGTGTCAGTAACAATGGTGGTACCTCACTAGATAGCCATTTCCCTGGGGTTCCAAGGCTTGATGATACTGAGGGACCATCAGAAAGTCAGGAGTGATGGTGCCTACCTAACCTCAGGGGGAAGGATATTCTACAACACAGACACCACAGTCAAGGAAATCCTCTGCATAGGACCCACCAAATATAACTTCCTAAATGTTGGAACCTGCAGTATATTTTATGTACCAGATCTAATGGGATAGGAAGATGTAACTGGGGAGAGGCAGTCCCCCAAATAAATGTCATGTAGGGCTTTAAAGTTCAAAAACAGCATCTTGAATTAGACTGGGAAACAAACTGGCAATCAATGCAGTTTGCAGGGCAGAGGGGTTCAACCAGGAAAATGGTGGTAGATAACTTGCCTGCTTTACTGCATTTTGCACTTTCTGAAGTTTCCAGAATACAATTCAAGAACAACCACATGTAGATAACATTGTAGTAGTATAACCAGGAGGTGACGAGGGCATGAGTAACCACGAGTACATCCTGCAATCCAGAAGTAGGCTCAACGGGTACACAATGGAAAATTGTGCAAAGGCCCTTCTAACCATGAGTGCCACCTGCTCATTGAACAGGAGTTGTGAATCCAGGAAGACCCCCAGATTGTACCTGTAATCTCATCCAGCACCAAACATGGCATTGTCCCAGAAACAGAGGGTCCCAAGACCCAAAACCACTCAGTCTTGCCAAGGTTCAGTTGAAGTCTGTTGTCCAGACTCTCACACTCTTCAGACACCAGGGTAAGATGTCCACAGCATTGCTTAGTTCCCCAAGAGCAGAGATCTACAATTTAGTACCATCAACATATTGATGATACTTCACTCATGGCAATGGGTGAGCTCACCCAGCAGTCTTATGTAATTTTAAAAAAGAGAGGAGAAAGCAGCCATCTCTGCAGCATGCCACATAGTAAGGACTTAGGATAGGATCTCTACTCCCCAATCACCACCAACTAGAATTGATCCTGGAGAAATACAACACTGTGCCATCTACCTCCAATCATCTTAGTTGATCCACGTTACTATGGTTGATGGTCTCGAAAGCTGCCAAGAGATCAAGCAAAGTATTTGTATTATCTTTTCATGTTTTTATTATGCTATAAGCCACCCAGAATTACTGTACAACAGTGAGATTGGCAACATATAAATGTAATAAATATACAAAGGCAAGGATGCACACAGAACTCCATCCTGCCAACATCCAAAAGCATGACCAATGCAATTTCTGTACTATATTCAAATCTGACTGAAAATGGTCCAGATTCATCAAAGGCTTCCTGGAGCTGAAGTACAACCATCTTCTCAATTATCTTTCCCAAAAAGGGAAAGTTGGATACCGGATGAAAATTATGCAGTATCATGGGATCCAGTGATGACATCTTGAGGAGAGTATGGACCAAGTACTCCTTAAGAGGTAAAGGAACAACTCACTCACTCAAAAAAGAATTCATCATCACCAGAGCACACTAACACACCATCTCCCTAGCTTGTTTTAACAAAGAGGGGCATTGAATCTAAAGCAGGGTTCTCTAAACTTGGCAACTTTAAGACTTGCGAACTTCAACTCCCAGAATTCCTTAGCCAGCCGGGCTAGCTGAAGAATTCTGGGAGTTGAAGTCCACAAGTCTTAAAGAGTTAAAGAAGCTTCTTGGATGAGAAGCGAAATGGCTTTGAAGAAAAGTCCAGATGCCTCTTGAAAAAGCACCTTTGGGACAGAAGTCTTAAAGTTGCCAATTTTGAAGATCTCTGATCTGACGAATAGGTTACTGAGCTCACAGCCCTAAGGACTCTGTCCCACTTCATTAGGCCAAACAGGTTAGAACTGTTCCAAGAAAACTGTACAAGCCATCTCCCTGGAACTACAGTAAGACCAGTGTCCAATTGTGAGTGAATTCAAGCATTTCTGGCATATACTGAGCAAATGCTTGCAATGGGTCTTCCAAGCCCTCTTTACTCAAGAAAAAACACCCTGGTCAACCACTGCGCCCAGCCCATCTCCAACTGTCTTGACTCGTGTCCTGCTATTGGAGCAAGATGGAATCTAGGAAGAGAGAGTGAGGCTGACTCTGCGCAACTCTCCCTAACTTTAATCCAATTCATGTGCAAGTCTTGACATCCCCCCAATTAGATGTCAAGGTCCTCTTCGAATATGATGGACGAACATCATTCACTCAAGAAATGTGTCACCAGAAACAGGGCGGCAGGAGGTCTCTTTACAGGTCAGAGAAATATATGGTGCCTCCTGATGTGCAAGTCTTCGAAAAACCTCTTTGAGGTTCCATAATCTATCCTGTTTCCCCCAAAAGAAGGCCTCCCTGGATAATAAGCCCAATCAGCCTTTTTAGTGCATATGCCCTCCCCCGAAAATAAACCCTCCCTGAAAATATTGCAACACAGCAGCAGCCACGCTCGCTGCCTCCTGCACCTCAAAAATAATAAGACTTCTCCGAAAATAAGGCCAAACGCTTATTTCATAGGTCAAAATAAGATCCTGTCTTATTTTCGGGGAAACACGGTACCACTCACCCAATTTTCCTTAAGATGTCTTCTAATAACAGGATAGGATGCTATTATGCTGTAAAATGAAGTAGGAACCTCCAGGATCGCATTTAATTTGCCTTTGACCCCCACAATTTCCCATGAATGATAGGCAGCATCCTAATGCATTAGATCACCTTTCATTAAATGGTCTTCAGACATTCATTTAGAAGCAGGGGGGAAAAATCTGCTGAGGCAACCATTTTTTGTGAGTTCCCATTTGACTTCAGAAGGTTCGAGACCTCCAAACGCTGCCTAATTTTGCTTTCATCCTTAAGGCCAGTCCCTTAAATCTTCTGCACTGCTACAGCAGCCCTCCTATTTTGAAGGCACGAGTCATAGTAAAGTAGCATAGATTAGGAATTCCAAACTAAGCGCTGTTGGAAACCCAGCTCAGAAGAGCCGAGGCTGGAGTGCAAAGGTGACGTCATCCAGATTTTCCCGCTCTCTTCTAGGAGTCCAATGGGGTTGGGCGGAGCAGGGTCGCAAGCACGTGCGAAGACAGAGTTTTAACTTCAGCCTGGTTGCCACATTCTCAACACAGACGCCCTTTGTATTATTCCACAAAAGGGCCTGCCAGCATTTGGCGAACGCATAGACTTTATACAATTCTATGTAGTCCCTCAGCGCTCGCCCCTTTCCATTTTTTAACGCACGTAACTTTTTAAATAAACGTAAAGTTTATTTTCTGCCAGAGCGGTAACGAGGGAGGCGGGGACACTTCACGCGGACCATTTTCAGGGACTTTCGGTGGACTTTCACACCTCCGTTTCAGTGCGTTGTTTCCCCTCGAGACGCGAGCACATCGGCCCGAGAAAGTTACACGCGGTGGTGTAGGGGGACAAGCGCCAGATGCTTTAGTCCCGCGTCACTGTGTGAAGGGGGAGGGGGGCGCGCACGCAAGAAGACACTCGATTCCGTCCATCATTTAGAAGATCCACAGTCAACCTCCCTTGCCCTCCTCCCCGGATTTTCTTTTAGAGAGGCAGAATCTGGGGCGGTGGGTGGGGGGAGCGCTTCTTCCTTGCTCCGCCACAATTGGCGATCCTTTCGATAGAAACTGGTTTACTTTGGAGTGAGGGCATCGGGACTCCCGGGTGTGCTTCGCAGCTTTTTTGGTGAAGCGATCGGGGGGCTGCGACTTGTTGCTTTCTGCCCGACTCTTGAAGACGCCGGTGTTTTTGCAATAGCAGATGCGCCTTTGCCGGCCGCTTCTTTGCTTTCCTTTCTTTTCCAATCCCTGCCCCCAAATGTATTGTGTGGTCGGTATTTGGCGAGCGAGTTAAGTGGCTTTTGTTGCTCCTGAGGAGGAGGAGGAGGACAGGTGAGAAGGCTGGCGCTTTGTTGTGCGCGGGATGCTCTCGCTTCCACCCCTCCCTGCTTCTTTTGCCTGTGCAACAGGTAGCGATGTGAGAAGCCGGGGGGAAAACTGCGCCCCGAGTCCCGGCCGCGGTGACGCTTTTGTTCTCCTGGCCTGGATGCGCTTCCAAAAGTGAAAGGAAAGAGGCTTCACCCAAAACTTGCTTCCCGTCCCCCACCCCTCCCTCCCTCCCTCTTCTCCCTCCTCCCAGCGCGGCGCTTGAGTAGCCCTTCCACTCCACACAGCTCCCATCCCGGTTTCTTGAAAGCCCCGCTTTTCGTTCTTGGGAACGGTAAGAGGATCCCGCGCCCACCCGTCCAGATTGCGAGGGGGGGATCGTTCTCCGCGCCTGTCAAGGGGATCCAAACAAAGAGGTGCATTTGCCGGAAATAACGATCGGAGGGATTCCCCTTGCCTCCTCCGCCTCCATTAAGATTGTTTTTCTGGGAGGCTCACTTAGAGGGAAGTTTTGAACTGGAAGCCAGGGATGGGGCGAGGAAGCCAACAGCCTGCGCCTGTCTCTCTCTCTCTCTCTGTGTACATATATATTTCAGTATCTCTTATCTCGGGATCCAGACGTTTCGAAGGAGTAGGGGCGGCTGAAGTTGGTGAGTTGCTGTTGGACCCAAGGGTTGGGGGAAGAGAGATGGGAGGGAAAAGGGGAGAAACCTGCTGCTCGCGAGTTCTTTGTCTGATCGGGGAGCTTGAACAAAAGAGAAAACTCGGGTGAACTCTTCATCTCCCTGTCTGCCTTATCTGGTCTTTCAAGAGGGTATTCCTTTCACTTTTTCAACTTTCCCAAAGTCTTACAAACTTTTCCAACAATTACTTCAAGGATCTTGGTTTTTAATTTCTCCCCCAGCAACCTAAAGGAAAAGGAAGGTGAGCTGTGGATGTAAGTTTCTCTCTTCTTCCTTTGTAACGAGTGAAAAAGTTTTACGTGGAAAGGTACTCTGTTTTTCTGGAAGGGGTAGCCCAGTCCTGGCATAAAATCCACTTGGGGTTGATGGTCAGCCCCCAGGTCTTATGGGTTGATCTTGCTGATGTCCATTGTGGTCAAGTTGGATCCGCTTATGTAAGGCAGTTTGGGTATGAGGCAGAAGAAAGTATTTGCCTTGCTGAGATGCAACTTCTCTAAATGTAGAGTGGAAGAGGAATTCTTATGAATATGTAGGGCTGGTTGAATAATGATTTTTTTTTAAAAAAAAGGTTAATTGAAGGGAAAGTGGATTTGGAAGAAGTGGTCCAGGGTTAATCTGTGTGGGTGGAATGCAGGTGGCTGGTGGCTTTTTCCGACAGAGGCAAGATTTGTACAGAATGGAACAACCAGATAACTCTTTGTTTTGGAAAAAAAGGATGCTTGGACTTGGACCATTTTATAAGCCCACAAAGGCCTTTGTTAAGACAAAGATTTTCAGGCAATTTGGTTCTAGCTTCATGACGTACTTCTAAAAATACTATTTATTGCAGACCTTTGGCATCTTCCCCTTCTGTTTTGGGACTTTTGCTTATTTTCCATTTCTTGTCCTCTGCTCCTCCTTTTGTTTAGCTTTATCCTATGTCTCCCCCCCTCCCCCCATCTCTTTTCTCTGTCCCATTGTTCCTGTTTGTTTCCTGTACTTTATTTCATTTACTGTATCTATTCTGTAACTTTTTTTTGTCTTAAGCAGACTGTGGAATTTTGTGAGTTTTCAACATTGTATAATATTTTGTGAGTTCTCAGTAGTTTTTAATCAGGTCCAGTAGTTTTTACTCTTTTCTTTTTCTGCTGTGCCAGCACCATAAATCCACCATCTTTTCCTATTTTGAAGTGGGCTAAGGTTTTCCAAGGAAGTCTTCCCTGTCCTAGGGCATTTTTTGAATTACAAGTCCCACAAATGTTTTTACACATTTTAGGTCACACAAGGAGTTAACACCCCCTCCCCCCAAGGCTTTGGATTGGGGTAGATTGTTATAGTGAAGTTTCATTTAACAGACTTTATCTAAAAAAAAGTTTTGGGGAGATATTACAAAATTTCAGTTTGTAATATAAATGTAACATAGACTAGTTTTGAATGTTGCAGTTGTGCTTTTCTAGTTTATGAAATAAGTCATTGTGAACTGGACTGAAGCAAGATAAACCATAAATCATGGTTTATAAACTAAAGTGAAGCATCCTTACAAAACACGAAAACAGACCAAATCAATTACTATGAACATTTGTGCTCTAATGTATTGTGGTAATGGAGGGGCAGACTTTCCAGAATTGATACTTATTGCGGAATTTTATAAATTTCTAATGGCTAGTGGATCGTTCAGACAAACTATTGGCTTTCTGGTTGTGTTGTATGGTCAGGCTTTGTTGGGGTCATTATCTAATTTATAAATATACAGTAATCTTTTGGTTTAGACTTTGGATGCTTCTGTGTTTGTCTGCGCATCCATAAAATCTCGTTGTAATATTATTTTTCCAAATTTGCCATTTGGATTGAATGCAGTTTCTGTATTAAGAGTCCCTATTAGTCCATTGAATTACTTTATAGCAGTGCTTCCCAAACTTTTTCCTTCATTACTCAAAGCTGCTTATCAGAATGCCTTTTTACCCGGTGTACAGTAGGTAAAACAACTTTACATCAGTTTAAATTTAATTGTTGTGATTGAGTAGTGGGTTCATATGTTGTTACCCCAGAAAACTCATTTTTACCCATTTTGGGTCATTCACCCAGGTCTGGGAACATTTTTTTCAACTGAAAACTAAAGGTGAATATGTGCAAATTTTAGCAGAACGCTTCAATGATGTTGGTGCAAGAAGGGACACCTAATTTCTTATTTGCCATCTCATGCTTGTGTTTCATCTCATCCCTGAAATATAGTGTGGGTGTGTTTCAGTACTTTAATCTGTCTATCTTGATGATGTCATTCTCTTCAGGAATTTTTCAGATTTTCTTCTATTACCTTTCAGTTAATTTACTGCGTGTTGACATCAAGAGCTTTTCTCTGAGAACAGAATAGTCAAGCCTAGGAATTTAGATGCTGCTTCTATGATTTGGAGTCTTTAGAAACTGCTGTAAACTTGACCAATATGTAGTTCTGCATGCTCTCCCTTTCAAAGATTCAAGTTAAGGAAATGGATTGGCATGATTTTATCTACTTGTATCCAGCCTTTATTATTTTTTACAAATAACTCAAGGCAGCAAACATATCCAACACATCTTCCCTCCTCCTGTGTTCCTCACAACAACTATTGGCCCAAAATTACCCAGCGAGCTTTTGGGGCTAAGGCGAGACTTGAACTCATGGTTTCTCACTTTCTAGTCTGGTGTCTTAACCACTAGATCAGTGGTGGGCAAACTCATTAGTCAATAGAGCCAAATATCAACAGTACAACGATTGAAATTTATTTTGAGAATCAAAAGAAGGTGTGGCATGTTTTGTGGGAGTGGCTTAGTGGTCATGTGACCAGGTGGGCGTGGCCAACGTGGAAAATGTGGCGGAACTCATTTAATGATGGTCTTGCTTAGCAACTAAAATTTTGGGCTCAATTGTGGTCATAAGTTCTTTCTTTCTTTCTTTCTTTCTTTCTTTCTTTCTTTCTTTCTTTCTTTCTTTCTTTCTTTCTTTCTTTCTTTCTTTCTTTCTTTCTTTCTTTCTTTCTTTCTTTCTTTCTTTCTCTCTCTCTCTCTCTCTCTCCCACTTTTTCTTTCTGTTTTTCTTTCTTTCTCTTTCTCTCTTTTTCTTTCTCTCTCTCTCTGTCTCTTTGTCTGTCTGTCTCTCTCTGTATCTGTCTCTCTCTTCCCTCCACCCATCTCTGTCACTGTGTGTGTGTGTGTGTGTGTGTGTGTGTCTGTCTGTCTGTCTCTGATTCCCTCTCTCCCTCCCTCTCTCTCTGTGCCTCTCTCTGTCTGTCTCTCCCTCCCCCCCTCGCCCTCTGTCTCTCTCTGTCTCTGTCTCTCTCTCTCTGTCTCTCTGTGTGTCTGTCAGTCTCTCCCTCCCTCTCTCCCTCCCTCCCTCTATCCCTCCCTCCTCCTCCCCGGGAAGCACGGAGGGGCTGGCGTGTCGGCTGGGGAGGCTACAGCTGCCTCCTCCCGCAGTGAGCGGGCAGGCGGGAGGAACACCCGAGGCTGCGGCCACCTTAAGCGCTGCTGAGGCCATCTGGGTGCCACAGAGGCCATCCGGGTGCCGCACGCCCCCCTCCCTCCCAGCCCCATGTGGCGGGCAGCCCTGGAACGTGCGCTGCGGTGGCTGTCAGAGGGAGCCGGTGGAGATGGGCCCGGCCGTCCTGTCCGATGCCCCTGCTGGGTGACCTCAGATGGAGGGAGCTGTGCATTGCAGGGCTCGGGGGCAGCAGCAGCAGCAGCTGCCTATGCAACAGACAGAGTCTGCCCGTGGCTGGGTGGAGGAAGAGCCGCACTTGGGCCAAAGAGTCGCTTGTGGCTCGCGAGCCGCGGTTTGCCGACTACTGCACTAGACCATACTGGCTCTTGGTTTGGTATTGATATGATATGTGAACTCCTTCAGTGTAATTGTTTACTTTGCAAAAGACCAATATTTTATAATTTGGATGAACTGTAGGCAGTTCATCCAAATTAAAGTTTGAATTAATGATTAATGCTAAAATTGGAAGATGCACTCATTCATTCTTTTTATTTGTTGGAAATACTGGTTTCACTTAGTGACTGTTTCACTTAACAACTAAACTGCTTATCCCAATTATGGTCACTAAATGAGGGATAGCTGTGGTTTAACTCATCAGTTTTAACTCAGTATTACAACTGTATATTAGTAATGCCTTATAAACAACCTTTTAGTAATTTGCAATTAAAATGTAACCCTTAAGAAAGTTGGAAGCAAGCTGCCTTCTCCAATCTTGGACTATTTCATGCTTGTGGAGACTGCAGCTCCTTAAAGTCTCAACAGCCACAAAGAACATCTAATCGTTGACATTAAATAAATTTGGAGAGTCTAAGGTTGGGACTTCATTAAGAATTTAGTTTAAACTATTTTAATGATAGTCTAATTATCATAATTTAGGTTAATTACCTAAATAGATTGAAACAAGGGTTTGTTTTGATATTTTATCAAGTGAAAATCCATTTCAGAAATAGAACTCCAAAGTATAATATATGACTCCAGCTCTTAAGAATACAACTACCAGTTGGTGATGCTTAATTGTCCATTATTCAGCGGTTTTGATTGAAAATGGTAGTTTGCAATTTGACATACTTTGCTATCATTGACAGCAAATGTCATTGGCAGGGCTTAATTCTGAGTGAATTTGCACTGACTATGCTCTTTAGTTACATCTTTAGATAAACAGGTAGACCTTGTTTGCTGGCTGCCTTATTTAGTGGCCATCACAATGAAGATGGTGATGAAAAAGTGACTATGATCAATTCTGCATTTATAACCTTTGCAGATCTGTAAAGCAAAGGTTATTTGCTTTGCAGACCTGCAGTGGCTAAGCGCTGTGGCTCAGTGGCTAAGACGCAGAGCTTGTCAATCAGAATGGTCAGCAGTTTGGTAGTTCGAATCCCTAGCACGCGTAACGAAGTGAGTTCCTGTTACTTGTCCCAGCTTCCGCTAACCTAGCAGTTTGAAAGCATGTAAAAATGCAAGTAGAAAAATAGGGACCACCTTTGTTTGGAAGGTAACTGCGCTCCTTGCACCTCCGGTGTTTAGTAACACTGGCCACATGACTATGGAGATGTCTTCGGACAGTGCTGGCTCTTTGGCTTTGAAATGGAGATGGGCACCACGCCTAGAGGCATATGTGCAAGGGGAACCTTTACCTTTACCTAAAGCAAAGGGAAGCTGAAATAAGAGTGTAAACCAAGAAATGATTTTGCTTAATGACTTTATTGCTGGTCCCAACTATAATAGCTAAAAGAGGACTACCTGTAAATTATATCTGCAGCACACGTATTCCTAAGTAAGCATATTCAATGTAGCTAAAAATTGAGTAACTATTTTTCAGTATAACTGACATGCAATCTAGTAAATCCATAGTAAATTTGTTTACAGTCACAGTTGGTGTTATTTTTATAGTACTAGTGTTAATACGTGCTAGTAGGTAACCTTGCAACATTTTATTTTTACTGAATAGATAAGAAAAGTGAATGTGAGTGAAACAGAACATCTACCAAGATGCTATATTTAAATCCATTATCAAGTTCAGTGGGTTGGATACTTCATTTTATTAATCTTCAAATGGTGGAATGGAATACAGAACAAAGAAAAGAAGACATCAGTACTTGGATTTATAAATTTAGATTTCTGGACATGAATGCTTGTGGAAATTCCGGAATTTGGCTTGGATTATGGACTATCGTTCCAGCATTTCTAAGGTAAATGTGCTTTCTGATAATTGAAAAAAATTGTGTTCAAAGATTTCTGAACCATAGTGAATAATTAATTTGTTTTCCTTTAATTATTTTGTATAATTAATACATTTCTCTGACATAAATCTGACACGTTTGTCAGGTACTTCTCATAAATATTAATGTGGCTGACTTCATATATTAACCTAAAACATAATGCACAGTAAATTTTGGATGGTATGGGCCAGTTGAGAGGAAAGGCTGCGCACTAATGCTCAATTGTCACTTTCATTTTTATGTAATTAGCAGACTTTACATTATGTTGGTTTCTGAGATTTGCATAAGGATGTAATTTATATAGTTGATTCATTTATACAAATAATGCAAGATGAGAAAATTACCGTATTTATCGGCGTATAACACGCACTTTCCCCCCCTGAAAATAGGGGGCAAATGATGTATGCGTGTTATACGCCGAAGCCATGTTTTTACAGTGGTCGGCAGCAGAGGGCCCGGCATGTCGGGGAGCTGCGCCGGACCCGTCCGGGCACCGGGCGCCCGCCTCCCTGTACGCGTGGCTCCACAGCCCCCTCGAGCGAGCGAACGGGCGGGCGGAATGCCCGGGGCTGTGGCTGCGCCGGAGCCACAGCCCCCTGGAGCGAGCGAACGGGCGGGGGGAAGGGCCAAAGAGGGGGCATCGGGCAGGGAAGCCGCGCGCATCTCCCCCGGCTCCCTCTGACAGCCACCACAGCACATGTTTCTCCTCCCTGTCGGAGGAAGCCGGCGGAGATACGCGCGGCTTCTCTGCCTTTCGCGCGGCTTCTCTGCCTTTCGCGCGGCTTCTCTGCCCTTCCCAGAGCCTTGCGCCCGGCAGGGGCATCGGGCAGGGAAGCCCCACGCATCTCCCCCGGCTCCCTCTGACAGCCACCACAGCACACGTTTCTCCTCCCTGTCGGAGGAAGCCAGCGGAGATACGCGCGGCTTCTCGCGGCTTCTCTGCCTGACGCCCCTGCCGGGCCACCTGGCCCGCTGTGGGAGGAGGCGTCCGTAACCTCTGGCATGCCGGCCCTTCTGCTGCTTCCCCGGTTGGGGCGGGGGGAGAGGGAAGAGAGGGAGTGACTGACATACACAGAGAGAGACAGAGGGGAAGGGAGGGAAAGACAGAGACAGAGAGAAAGAGAGGGAGGGAGAGAGACGGAGAGAGACACAGATAGAGAATGAATCGGAGACAGACAGGGGGAAAGAGGAAGAGACAGGCATACAGAGACAGAGAGAGGGAGGGAGAGAATCAGAGTGAGTGACACACACAGAGAGAGGGAGGGAGAGACAGATAGATAGAGACTGATTAAGTGAGTGAGAGACAGACAGACAGACAAACACAGAGTGAGAGAGATGGGCAGAGGAAGGAGAGAGAGACAGATAGAAAGAGAGAGACGAAGGGAAAGAAAGAGAAAGAGAGAGAAAGAAAGAGAAAAAGAGAGAAAGAAAGAGAAATGGAGAGAGGGGGGAAGGAGGAAAGAGAGAGAGAGAAAGAAAGAACTTATGACCACAATTGAGCCTAAAAGTTTGGTTGCTAACCAAGGCCATCGTTAAGTGAGTTTCACCACATTTTCCTTTTACATTATTTACCTTATAAGTGGTAATAATATTAATAAAAAAAAGTTCTGAGCTACCCTTATTTTGCTTCAAAGTTCTTTATTTGAAATTTAATTTTTCCCCCTGAAATTTCCCTCTTAAAATGAAGGTGCGTGTTATACGCCGGTGCGTGTTATACGCCGATAAATACGGTATGTCAGTTGTCCAGACTGATTTAAAAACAATGCACTCGGCCATCTGCAGCTTACATTTGTCATGTTCTTCCTTCCACTGCTGGCGAGGTGCGCCAGCTGAGCCAGCTGCTCTCCCTTTGCAATGCCTGCGCAACTCTACGAACGCTCAAGGCCTTGCAAACTCCTTGTGAAGGAAGATGATGATGAAGGTCAGCTGTAGCAGTGGCAGATATCAAGCACTCCGGAAATCAGGAGATTCAGGCAGTTCAAATGAGTATAAAGATTTATTGCAAGCTTAAGCTCTCAAAGAGAATCTGGCCAAGTAACCATTAAGGGAAATGTGCGGGAGTTAAGAATTGAAAAGAATTCAAGGTGGGCTGGAGTTAGATCTCTTGCGGGTATGAAAGGACGTGACTTATGATGTGTTTGACTTCTCCCTTGGGCTCAGCTTGGTTGTACTCCTACATCAGACTGTAGATTGGGCAAAACAGAAGAGATAGGGAGAGACAGGTAAGGCAATTGAATTGCACATTGCAGTTGTAAATATGGGTGAATTCCTAAACACCTAAATTTTGATCATGTGACACAAGGGCACTGCAACAGACATAACTTTGAAAACTGGTCGTGATTATCATTAATTTAAAAACATGGTAACTTTGAGTGTCCCTGAACGGCTTGCTAAGTGAGGACTACCTGTAGTTATTTCTATTCAGCTTATGAATTATTGATTGCTGAGGTCCTGATAGACTCAAGTTGGGTTATTATTTTATAATAACAATGTTGAATTTATTTAATTAAATTTATATGGCTACCCATCTCACACAAGTTGAACGACTTCAGGGATGGTTTATTTGCATGGAGAGTCCTTCCTTAAGGTTTTAAAATATATAAGCAAATACATTTCCTTCTGGTTCTTTTTGTTGTTGCAATAGTAGTGTGATGGTTTGGTTCATTCTCCAGGGTAATTATGAATTGGAGTTAGGCAAGTCATGCATGGGTTGATATACTAAATCATACTGCTTTTAGTGAATCTTTCATGTCTGATTCACATCTTACATTTGGCGATCAATCCAGATATGCTGCTGATATGAATATTAATAACACATCGATAATGAAAGGTTTAACACTCATGAAAAAAGTATTCAAGTTATGTCTTAAATCTAGGTTCTAGTTTGTGCATTGATTTTTGTCTGCCAGTTTGTATACATACTCAGTATGTAATTGGGGCACAGTAGGAAAACAGTTGCTTTTGATATGCATATGTTCTCCCACAAGATTTCTTGAAGGCTATAAAAGATGTAGGGCAGTCCTTTACACTTTTCTTCAGAAAAGTCTTGAGTATGACTCTTCTTTTTCTTTTTTCATAGAGGAATAGTCACTTTTTTCCTAAACTTTTAGATAAAATGATAGGTCTATATCATCATTCTTGAATTATTACTAACAATAATTAGTATAATGACTAACTGTACATGATCATAATCTTCTGTTTCAGTTTCCCCCCCATGTGCCTGGGTAGCTTTTTAGGAAAATAAACTTTTAAAAGAATGAGAAAGTGGTTATTCAGCTTGTTCCATAGTGCGTACTTGTCTTGCATTCCCTTCCTCTTAGTTAGGGTGCAGGGATAGCCAAAAAATTTCTCTATCATCAAGGATACTTGATTGTTAATAGTATACCAGTTCCTTTAATATGTAAATTAATTGACAAATCTATCTGTGGTACAAGAATTTAAAGAACTTTAAAGTAGTTGATAAAGACAAAATTGATGGTATTTGGAAGATATTTTTTTTTAATATTGAAAAAGTTTTATTGTGTTTTACAAATTTTTTGGATAGGGTGGGGTAAGGTGATATGAGAAGATATTTTGAGAGCTTTCACATCGAGATCGTTGGCCCCCTCCGGGGCTTCTTAACAAAACATAGATAATATATATTTCAATAATACTACAAGGTGAAGAGAGGTGCATACATCATTATAAATTCTATGCTAGCAATCGTATACAAACATCCAGACAAAAGTTATACTGTATTAAAAAAGTCATTTTTTGGATCTCTTAGCAATTGTGTCTTCTTGTTCTCCTCCCTGACCCCCAGTGGGCGAGGCCGTGGCCCCCTCTGCTCCTCCAGTTTCGTCCTCCAGGATTGAGGAATGTTTTTTAAGAAAGGCTTGGTATTTGGAAGATTTTAAATGCTTTAATCTAGAATATAATTCTTATTTAACAGGGATAAGCACAAATATAAATTTCTGTCTTGTTTTGGATGTGTGCTTGTTTACTTCTGCTTATCTTGTGAACTAATTTCCGTCTAAAGAATATATAATCTGAATCTAATTGTGTGTAAAGAGAGAGACATAATCTTTTGAGGTGCAATATAGCTCATTGGATGGCTCCACCATGCACTGATGAACTTGTCTGTATATTTGTGTTATAAATGTTTAGTTTCAATATGCCATTATCAAAATTATTTCAGCATTTTGATTGCTTTTGGTAAGTTTTAAAATGTGTCACTCCAATGACCTGATTTTTGCTAGGTCATCGTTTGTGTAAATGTCGTTTATTGAATAAATCTTTTATTTCTGCATGACACACCAAATTACTAATGATGTTATTTAAATTGCAAAACTATTTTCCTGTTAAGTTTGTTATTAAAAGAAATATAGTGCATCAATGTCACTCTAGACTACATTTGCATTAGAAAATGACAAATGGTGGCTTAGATAAATCAGGACAAAGCACCAAATGAAACATGACATTTTGGATCAGCCTAAATTATATCTCCAGCCTACTTCTGATTTGATAAAACCATTGAGGAAAGGCATTTGAATATGATCAAGAACATACCTATGTTGTAAGAAAATCTTTTCTTAATGGGATTATAAATATATCTCATTAATGTGATTATAAAGCAATTTTAAAAGTCATTAAGTGGATGGAGTCCCAGGTAAAGGGCTGGGTGATTCTGGGGTTGGGGAGACCCCGAGGGTCCTAGCACAAGTCATCGGCTCAGGAGTTGAAAATCCTGCTGAAATCCAAGGAAGTGGAGAGACATTTGTGGGCAGCCTCTATTGGGCTTCCCAGTAGAGGCTCCCATGGTTTTCTCCAACTCTGAGGCACTTCAAACTTTTTATCTTACTGGGCTGCCTCTCTGCTCTGGGATTTCAGCTCTGTCTTGTCTCTGTGAGCTGTCTCAAAGAGCTGCCTGCAGAAGCATTTCAGCTCCTACAAAAGAGCTGCCTGTGGAAGGATTTTACATCCTGCATATTTGGATGCCACGGAGCTCAAATCCTTGGACAAGCAATTAAACTTGTACCTGTATAGAGAAGTAAATTGATCACTCTATTTAAATCTGCTGTAAAGAAGACTGAAAGTCAGTTCTTTATATCATTTTTTTCCATTTTCCTTCCCCCCCCCCTTTTGTGGCACTTTTAGCTTTTTCTTTGATTTCTTTTTTCCTAAAAAGAAACTGTATTGCTTTTTGTCAGCCTTCCAAGTAGATCAGATGGCAAACGCAGCAAGATGAGTTAATTCTATTGTATTGTAAGGCTACATTAATAGCATCTTGCAAGTCTAAAAGTATAAATCTCTTTTTAACGCCTGATAAGTTGGGGCAGATCTTTTCTCAGTCTCTTTCTCTGCCCATCATTCAAATGTGGGCCTGATCCCTTTTATCTGATTGTTCCCTAGGCAGCATCTCTTTCTCTTGTTTCTCAAGGTCATATGCCATTACACTTTCATAAGACGAGTAAAGCAAATACTGGGCACAATGGTGTCAGTGGTTGAATAATATCAGTTAGACTTCACAGATAACCTTTAATGTGATGAATATCCAAGTGTTTGTGCTCCCAACTACTGATGCAAAAATAGAAAAGATGGATGAGTTTTATGTTCAAGTTCAATCTATAATTCACAGAACATGCAAGCAGGATTTGCTGCAATTTGGATTGGAGACTGACTTGCCAAAGTTGGAAAATAGTAAGGAGAAAAACATACCATATTTTTCGGAGTATAAGACGCTCCAAAGTATAAGATGCACCTAGCTTTTGGGGAGGAAAACAAGGGGGAAAAATCTGCCTCTGCCTCTCAGCAATTTGCCTCCTTACAGCAAACAGCTCATTTCAGTTTCAGCACAGCCTGATTAGCACAAGCACCTGATTGTCAGTAGGATCGGCCTCCTGACCATCAGCTGTTTCAGGCTGCATGGATTGTCATAGCCTATTTTTGCCTCTGAGCTCCCATTCTCAGCCTCCGCATCCCATTTTCAATCTCCACACATGCCCATTTTTGGTCTACATATGCCCCATTTTCCACCCTTTTTGGGCAGCAGGGATCGGAATGGGCAGAAAATGGGGTGCGTAAAGGCCAAAAATGGGATGAGGAGGCCAAAAATGGGGGTGCTCAGAGGCAGCAATAGGCAATGGCAATCCCTGCAGCCTGAAACAACTGGTGGTTGGGAGGCCGATCCAACCGACACTTGTGCTAATCAGGCTGTGCTGAACCTGCAACTGAAACAATCTGTTTGCTGTTTGTTGCAAGGAGGCAAATTTCTGGGAGACAGAGGCCAAAGGGTGGGGACCGGCGATTGGGCGAAGCTACATTCGGTGTATCAGACCCATCTAAATGTTCACCCTCTTTTAAGGGGGGCAAAGTGCGACTTATATGCTGAAAAATACGGCAGTTGGATGAGCTAGAGAATAGAAAAAAACAGCAGAGCAACTTATACATTTCTGCCAAATCCAATAGTTTCTTCATCGCTAAAACATCCTTTAAAAAATTAAATGCTTATATACATGGACATCACCAGACAGATAATTAAATTGATCATATTATTGCTGACAGCTACATTGATATAGTGCAGTGATGGCGAACCTATGGCACGGGTGCCACAGGTGGCATGCAGAACCATTTCTTAGGGCACGCGAGACGTTGCCCTGTCAGCTCCAGTGCGCTTGTGTGTGCTGGCCAGCTGATTTAGGCCTTCTTTTGAGGTCGTTTTTCGCCCTCTGGAGGCTTTAGAGAAGCTCCTGAAGCCTCTGGAGGTGGGGGGGGGGGGAGGATGTTTTCACCTTCCCAGGCTCCTAGAACAGGGGTCCCCAATCTTTTTTGCACCAGGGACCGGTTTCATTTTAAAGAAAATTCTGCGGACCGACTGAGTGGCTCAGCAGTCATGTGACTGGGTGGGCGTGGCCAATTTGGAAAATGTGAAACTCACTTAACAATGGTCTTGGTTAGCAACTAAACTTTTGGCCTCAATTGTGGTCATAAGTTCTCTCTCTCTCTCTCTCTTTCTTTCTTTCCTTCTGTCTTTCTTTCTCTCTTTCTCTCTCTCTCTTTCTTTCTCTATCTCTTTCTTTCCTTCCCTCTTTCTTTCTTTCTCTCTCTTTATTTCTTTCTCTTTCTCTGTCTTTCTTTATTTCCCTCTTTCTCTCTCCCTCTCTTTCTTTCTCTCTCTCTTCCTGTCTCTTTCTTTCTTTCCCTCTCTTTCTCTTTCTTTTTCTCTCTCTTTCTTTCCTTTGTCTCTTTCTCTTTTTGTCTGTCTTTTTTTCTCTCTCTCCACTTTCTTTTTCTTTCTTTCCCTTTCTCTCTTTTTCTTTCTGTCTCTCTCTCCTTCCTCCGCCCATCTCTGTCATTCTGTGTGTGTGTGTGTGTGTCTCGCATTCAGGCACTTAATCACTCATTCTGTGTCTCTGTCTATCTTTCTCTCCCTCCCACTCTCTCTGTGTGTGTGTGTCACTCTCTCTGATTCCCTCCCTCCCCGTCTCTCTCTGTGTCTATGCCTCTCTCTGTTGGTCTGTCGTCGTCCCATCCCGTTTCCCCACCACCACCGCGGAGTCTCCTCAGCCCGGCTCGACTCGTTCACTTGCCTTAGCCTGCCCCACCCGGGTGGCCACCGCTGCGCTTGGTTGCTCGTGCACTCGGTCAGGCTCCTTCCAGGAGCTGAGAAGGCTCTGTGGGGAGGGGGGGGAGGAACCTCCGCAACCCGCAAAAGAAGACGAGTAGGTGGCATGCCGGTTGGGGAAGCTCTGGGGGGGGGGGGCAGAGAGGAAGGGAATCCGCGGCCGGTAGGGAGGACTGCTGCGGAGTCCCTTTCTTCCAGCCCCCCCAGGAGTCCCACCGTCGACAAGGGTGGAAGAAGAGGTGCACTCCAACCGCGCGAACAACCAAGCCTGCGTTGTCCCGCGCGCTCTGCCCAGGGGCTGCCCCCTCCTCCCTCCTCCTCCTCTCCAGCCCTGCGGCCCGGTTCCTACCCAGCCACGGACCGGCACCGGTCCGCGGCCCGGGGGTTGGGGACCCCTGTCCTAGAAAACCTCTGGAGCCTGGGGAGGGCGAAAAAAGTGTGCCAAAAGCAGGGGGTCATGCACATAGCATTATGGGTGTGGCACGCCCATGCACAACCCCCCTGCACTCCCCCCACTTTTCGCACGCGAGCCAAAAATGGTTAGCCATCACTGATGTAGTGGTTTAGGCATCAGATTTAGAAACCCAGGAGACTGAATTCTGGTCTTGCCTTGGACACGATCACCTTGGTCACCTTGGGCCAATCATTTTCTTCCAGCACTATGAAAAATGCAATGGAAAACCACTTTGAAGACCTCTGGATTAGGCAGAGTTGCAGCATGAGGTATGAACTTTCAGACTTGCAAGATTGATGTCAGTCCCTGTAGGTAAATCAGGTAGGAAACACAACTGGATGAGCTAATTCTACTTTATTATAAGGCTACATTAACAGAATCTTGCAAATACATGCATATAAGATTATTATCTATGTTTGTTAATCCCTGAATTCAAAGACTCTACAACCAACAATGCAAATTGTGTTACACACAAGGGTTCTTCATTTTTTGGGTAGGAAGAGTACAAGTTGCAAGGTTAAAAAATGTTTTTAATGGTGTACAAGGACACGTGTGCAGCTAGAGTATTAACAAAATACAGTAGTTTTTAACAGCATGTGTGTACTGGCATGTATGTAGCTGAAATATTTAAAAAAATGTACAAAGGCATCTTGTACATACCGGCATATCTCTGCCAATATTTAAGGTCAGCTTGCTTAAGAGATTCATAAAAATGATTTAGGAGTTCGGAGATCCAAATACATCATAACACTTTCATGCAGATTCATTATGATTTGCTTTTCTGCCTGAACATTTTATATTCCAGAAATAGTTTCTGTTAACAGAGATGGTTGACAAATTATTTTTTGCTATTGCAGTTAACCAGCAGGTGACCCAAGTCACGAAGCATGACAAGATAACTTTCTTCTTCCTGCTTTTGAGTTTTTTTTAAAAAAATGTTATTATCCATTTGTCTGATATTACAATGAAGCTGAATATATTTATTTTGTCTCATGGAAACAGAAACTAAATGGAATCATATGTATGTATGTATGTATGTATGTATGTATGTATGTATGTATGTATAACTGTTGGTCTTCATTTGGACATAACTGAGGCTGATTCTCATTTGTTTGGATCCTGGAGTCTTTTAGGATAATCTGAATTACGCATACATGTCAGTTAATGATGATGAAGGCAAGGGGGAATACCTTAGCCAGCTCATGCAAATGAAAGCAGCAGCATGTATCATGCTTAGACTAGCTATCCATTTAACAGCAATATTCCTGTTAGGTGCTGACACTTGCCTTTATTGCTTCCTTTGATGCCTAGAGTAATTACTTTTCTCATCCGTCATTGACCTTAGCCAAGGCTGGTAAATCAAACAAATGAATAATCTCAGTGGCAGCCCATCCTAAGCTATTCAAGGACAAGATATGATGCTCCTTGCTCATGTTTCTCACACGTTTCCCTCACTTTGATTCAGCTCATACATCGGTCTAAGCCATAACATGCATTTGGTTGGCCTTGGTGCATTGTATTAACCAGCTGTAGCAGTTTATAAACCTACAGTTTATAATGTGATAAGTGAATTCAGCTATTTGTGATTTGTTCAAATGTCGAAACAAACTATGGGCTAACCTGATTTGGGAACGTAGATGATATTACTGCAGCAAAATTAAAACCATACTATTTCTGTGTAGTTTTATAAAGGGAACACTTATATATTAATGAAAAGTTCAAATCATGGCCAGAATTTTGTTTGAAAATATTCTCACCTTCCACAATGCCTGCCCCTCCCCACCCGCAATATATAGTGGTAATGGTACAAAGCATCCTATCATTAAAAGGCAAACAGTGGTAGAAAAATGTTTGTCCTCTAGTAAATTCATATTTTGTAAGTAGAGTAGACAGATGTAGGAGAAGAACAGACAGAATGTGGGGGAGGAGGCAGAGTTAAATGAGTCATCAGCCTAGAGTTCTTACAGTTCCACTAATGATCCAAGTCCAACCTCTCTTAAATTCTATTGAACCTTATCTGATGGGAGTTTAGTAGTTTACTAGATTTTTGTGAATATAGGCTTGAGCAATAAATCTTCTGATTTGCAATTTAACATGTTTTACTTTGTGCCTGACATCATATCCACCATAACATGTATTGTTTCTCCTGAACGGTAGGTTCAATTTTGTTATAATTGATAAAGACTGATTATATCTAGAGAGTGCTATTTTTCTGGAGCATGGATATTTTAATATGTCTATCTACATAAAGGGCACCGAGTGTGCATGGATAAAACTGGCTGCAGCCAGTTACTGCAGCCACATGATCAAAATTTGGCTCTTGGCATTTAGCATATATTTTCAATGGTTGCAGCACCTTGAGGTCATGTGGTCACCATTTGTGACCTTCCCAGCTGGCTTTCAACAAGTAAACCAGATTTACTTAACACAATGCTCACTTAATTGCAGTGATTCACTGAAGGTGTGGCAAAAAAGGGTATAAAATTGGGCATGGCTCACTTAACAACTACCTTTTGGTCCTGATTGTGGTTGTAATTTGAAGTCTAACTATATTATGCTGTTTTCTAGTTTGAAGCCACTGTTTCATGAGATCAGTTTTGGACTATGTTCTTGCCATTATAAGTGTGGTTGTGTTTTTCTTCCCTGAAGGTGCATAAAATTGGTTGCTTATTTCCATTACCACTGCTTGCGTTTTGACCAAGAGCTGACTTCTTAAGATGCTTTTATTTGATCACTGAATTAGCTAATCCAGCAAAAAGATCATTGGCAACATAATGCCAGTGTCCTCGCACTCAATGGTCTGTTCTCTATATATGATTGGATGCCTTGTCTGCAGACTGAGTTAGTTAATGTCAGGACCATTTGCAGTAAGACTCTGCTCTTCCATTACTAGTAAGGTAATAAGAGGACTTTGTGTTCATAACTGACACCTTGTTGGCACAGATGGGCTTTTAAGCCTATCTGAGATTTGCCTTCCTTGGCAATGACATCACTGAGGGAAAACAGTGATCCAGTATGAGAGACCTTAGCTATTAGATGTCTGCTCCAGGGGTTGTTAGCTGCAAATGTTAATTTTTGCACTTGGATCTAGAGATAACCTAATGGTTTTGTTGGTGTGCCTTCTACCCTTCAGCCCAGCAGTTTCTGTATTTAAACTAGATGTTATTGTAGGACTGGCATTCTATTTGCTTCAGTTGTCATTGCTGGTGGACTTCAGTTGCCCATGATTTTTCTTAATGGAATACAGAGCTTTTGATTTCAAGATGGAGGATAGTGTAATTAGTGCTTTTGCCATAAATTAGATCTCTTCCTGGGCAGCCTGCAGCTAGTTGCCACTGCTGATCTCCTAAAAGGTGAGGGACCAATTAAAATGGTGTGACCCAGATATCTTACGTGTTGTCTTCATTTTCAGATGGGGCTTGAGGCTTTCCAAGCAAAAATGGTGGCTGGTTTGTCGTGACTCTTGATTAGCTTTGGAATGAATAGGAATCCCTTTGTGGCTTGTTTCTAACTGCAGATCCCAGGAGGAGAAACTCCAGGAGTTGAAGTAGAAGAGGAACTGCCTACACCAGTGATAGTGAAAGATGGGGAAAGGCTCGCACTGTAACAATGTGGGCAGCACTGCAGGAGTACTTCTTTGCCCTTAACTATGTTTCCAGAGTGTCATCTGTTAGCTTGCAACCTACGGCACAGCAAAAGTGGACAGGATTCTCAGCAGCATGACTTCTGGCTTCTGCAGGCTGGGCCCTTGACCTACTTAGCTCGTTAAACAGCTTTTTCATTGAGCATTTGTGGCCTGAAAAATCAGTAGAGCTGAAAAGGATGGGTGCTGCTTTATATGATTTTTAGTATGCTTTAGCTATGGGGTATTTGGTTGAAATGGGTGAGATGTAAAGAAGTCAGTTAGAGTTACCTCTGCAGTGAGAGAGTCTTCTTACATTTGCTGCATGGACTAAAGAATGAAGACTCCAAAAAAAGCAGGGTTTGCTTTTGTAGTCTTGGGTACTTTTTTTCTAGAGTTCCCCCTTTCAGGGAGCCCTAAGCAATGGTGACTGTTTTACCTCTCTTTCCATGAATTTGGACCATTGCAAGGTTTCATGATAATTGAAAAAAAAATCAAAATTCTATTAACTTGGAGTAAGAACCATTGAGTTTAGTGGAATTTATTGTAGAGCATCGTGTCCATCAGAAAACCTGTTTTTCTAAGCTTTTTTTCCCTTTCAAATCTTTGTAAATCTACACAATTTTTGTAAACTGTTGCTTGCTGGCTTTCCCTTCCTTTACCAAGTTATTTTTTGATTATCTCATCTCCAGCTTGTTTTGATTACGCCTTTATCTTCCTTCCAGGGAATATCATCTTCATCTTGTTTTCTCCTTGTTTTTTTATATGATTTTTGCTGGAAAGAGGGGATCTTCAAAGAATGATTTGTCTCTATATATGCAATGCAAGATCTGTATTTACAAAAACGATCGCTTATTTTACAAGCCTGTAATTTTAGTCACTCATTAATTAATGTTTTGTTCAGGCTTATCCTTCTTGGAAGCATTCATTCATTCATTCTATTTATATGGCTGCCTATCTCACAAACATGTGACTCTAGGTGTTGTGAAATAAGACTATTTCAGAAGAGAGTACATTTTTGAGAGCTGCAAGTGAGCATCACCCACTGCCCAGAGGCTACCATACGAGGACAAATCATGAACTAGAAAGATTGTTTGGAGGCAGGATAAACTTCTAATGTAATTTATCGGATTCCTTGCAGGGGTTGCCTCTGTAAGTATGTGGGACAGATGGGGAGGAAGCTAATCACCAGATTGTAAGAACATGAGCAAGCGGTTAGACAAGCAGACCCGAACTTATTGGCAACTCACACTGCAATGAACAAGGACATGTATTCAATTTAGCAGCTACTATGATTGTTAGCAGAGCAGGGACAAAAATAGCAGGAGAAATGATGGAAGCCTGGGAAATGGGTCCCTTGTCAGTAAATAGGAGTGCTGATTTAGCACCAGCTGATCAGGTACCTAGGAGCTGAGAGTACAATGGCAAAAGGAAGCAAAAATTCTCAGCCGTTAATATCCTAATTAACAACTAAAAGCTACACCCAACTGGAAACCATATAAATACAGAACATAGAACAGCCCAGTGTACATATTCTGGAGAGAGAGAAGTTACCTGATGATTGACTCCACATGATCCTGAAAGCTTGGAAGAATAAACTTTTTGTCCAGATGACTGACTCCGATTGAGTCCTGCAACATTATTTTGGGACACATATATTTATTTCATTTGCAAAAAGGGTAAAAGCTATTAAAATGTACAAAACAATATTTTTATTGAAAATATTAAGATTATAAGAGGCATAAAGCTGAAAACCAAAAAATAAAAAGAATTTGGGGAAGAGCAGGTGGTACATTAGAATTTCACACGATTTGGCAAGTGAGAATATGTACAAATATGTACATATTTGCATGTACAAATGAAAGAGTATTTCAGATGGACATGCTTATTGGAGGAAAGATCTCTAAGTTTGTTTTAATTATTTGGAGAGTTTATCAAATTCAAAATAAACTTTGAATGTGAACTCTTGTTTTCTTAAGTTCTTTTTCTAGTTTCAATCTATAAATACTTTAGGAATGCTTATACAGTTTTATTATTTATTGCTTACTGTTTTTGTTCAGATTAATCAATCTATCTTAGAAGAGCATGACAAAATAGAGAGGAGGATTATATTTTAATTTAAAATTGAAAAAGACTAAATGAAAAATGGGGTCAGTATTTTAAAGCTGGGATGTGTCCTTTTAAATATCAGATTAAAAAACTTCTTTGGAAAACAACTGTTGCATTTATGCTGCCACACACAATGTACTTAATGGATTTTCAAGACCACCCCAATTGCAAAATTTTGGGCTGTGCATAATCAGTAAAATGAAACTTTACAACTTGTTTCCCATTTCAGAAATAAAGAACCTAAGAACTATAAATAAAGCACCATCAATTTTATAATACGTATGTATGTACGTACGTACGCACATACATATCATGTTTTCCCGAAAATAAGACAGGGTCTTATTTTCTTTTGACCCCCAAAATAAGTGCTTGGCCTTATTTTCAGGGAGGTCTTATTATTTTTGAGGAGCAGGAGGCAGCGAACATGGTCACCTCATGGCTGCTGCTGTGTTGCAAAAAGTTTTGGGGAGAGCTTATTTTAAAGGGAGGGCTTATGCTAGCAGATGCGCTCAAAAGCCTGATTGGGCTTATTATTCAGGAAGGTGTAATTTTCAGGGAAACAGGGTACATACATACATACATGAAGTTGGGTAACATAAAAAAACTAAGCTTCATCTTCAAAGGCCTGATTTTCTTGAGAGCTTTGCTGAAAAATAGGAGTGAAGGGACCAAGTGGATATATGGAGCAACATGGCCAATACAGGTAGTCTTCAACTTACAACCAAAATGGAGCCCAAAATTTCTGTTGTTAAGTGAGACATTTGTTTTGCCCCATTTTACGACATTATTTGCTATAGTTGTTAACTGAGTCTCTGCAGTTGATAAATTAGTAAAACAGTTGTTAAGTGAATCTGTCTTCCCCATTAACTTTGCTTGTGAGAAGGCCACAAAAGGTGGTCACATGACCTGGGGCATAGCAAAGGTCATAACTATGAGCTGGTTGCTAAGCATCTGAATTTTGATCACATGATCATGGAAATGCTGCAAAGGTCGTAACTGAAAAACAGTCATTTGTAACTTTGAAGAGTCACTAAATGAACTGTTGTAAGTTGAGGACTACCTGTATTGTTGGGGCTGCAACTATGAAAGCCTGCCTTTTAAACTACAATGTTCTTAATTTCATGAGGGAGTGTAATCATCAGCAGATACTCTATGAGATCGGAGAGGATGGGCAGATTCATATTGGACATGGTAATCACTGTTGCTATATATGCCTTTATTGGTGATTATTAGCATTGAATCGGATCCAGCTACTGTGAAGTAGGTGTTATTCTACAGTCTGGAGTTCTACCTGGTAACTTCTAGTTAATGCATTCTGTTCTGTTTGTGTAGTCCTCAAAAGAAACCCCATGCAGAGGGTGTTGTAATAATTCTGTCTCAAGAGAAAGTTGGAATATAATTGTGCACTAGCTACAGCTGGGCTAAATTCCCCTGTTGTAAACAACCTCACCTCCCATTTGCTGTTCAAATAGGAAATTTCAATCCAGGAGAATCCTCAAGTCATGGACCAGTCTTTCAAGGAGAGCCCAATGGCCATCTGTCGCTAATGCTAGAATTGCTGCTTATGAACAAACAACAACTCTGATTCTCAGCTGTTTTCTCCCCATCTACGAGACTCTACACATTGACTCTAAGTTTCTACCATGTCTCCAGCTTGTTCTGGGATTGTGATATACAACTGAATATCATCAGGATATAGATAATAGCTCATCCGTACCATCAGATCAATTCTCAAAGCAGTTTCATGTAGATATTAATATTTCCACGCTGTCCGAATAGCAAAGTTCTTTTAAAAAAGCATGAATAGAATAGATGGAGGAAATTAAACCAGTTTCTCCCATATGGGATTAGAGTCGTAGGCATGGATATTCACAGGAAGAGAGAAATAACAACAGGTGAGTCAGGTCCTCAGCTAAATGCTTCTACTTGCAGTATGTACAGTAAGAGGTATAGGCAGATTGCTTTAGCATTTATGTGATAATTTCATTTACATGTATGGGGCCATTGCAGTTCGTGATAGACAGCACTAGTCTTGAGGACTTTATTTAAGAATCAAAGTTCCATTGAGAAGGAACCCTGAGAGGTTTTTTTTCCAGTTCAAAGCTTTAAAGGGGAGGAAAAACTTCATATTTACTTTAAGTGGGCCTCACTGGTAATTTCTCTTTCAATTAGTATTGGGAACTACTGAGCTATGCTATGTTTGGTAAAACAGCATAGTGCTGTAGGGACCTAATTTATAGTTTGTTTAGAAAAAAGAAAAAGTGCAAAATAAGTTCTTGAAGTCATGTAAAGCAGGGGTCTCCAACCTTTGCAACTTTAAGTCTGAAGGACTTCCGCTTCCACAATTCTCCAGCCAGCTTTGCTGGCTGGAGTATTCTGGGAGCTGAAGTCCTTCAGACTTAAAGTTGCAAAGGTTGGAGACCCCTGATTTAAAGGCTCTCTCAATTAAATCAAGAACATTTTATTGTTCTGTCAACACTGTTAGAAAATGTTTGGAGTTCAAAAGATCTGCTTTTACATGAATATAATCTTTAAGAAAAAATGTATGAAGTACGTAATAGGAATTAAAACCAGAGACTTATTTTTTTTAAAAGCCATCTCTAGATAAAATATTTAGTGATTTAATGGCAGGGCGATTCCGGAGAAATTTGTTTTATTCAAATTAAATTAAACCTCTTCTTCCATCTTTTCCTCATTTAGTCTGTTCTCTTCTGCTATTCTTGATTCTTTCTGTTTATCATATTTCATATAGCCTTCGTCTATACATTGTTTATTAAACCCCTTCTAGTGAATTTGAATGGTCTTCCATTTTTAATTTCTTTGGAGGAAAAGAAAAGATTATTTGAATGAGTTTGGTTTGAAGACTGCTGTTTACTCCAGTTCTAATAGATGATTTGAAGTATTCAAAAATTAACTGTTCTCCTTAACAACAAAGAGGACATTTTTTCATTAACAGGCAAGATTGCAAAGGAAATCGTTAATACACACATTCATTGAGCCAGGTCTCTGAGAAGGGATCGTGGTGTTAATGGAATATATATGCACCATTTGAATTGAGCGCCTGTTTTTAATAAACCTTTAAAGTGTATGTTTTATCTATGATAAATAATTTTTGGGAAAATATTGCCTTAATTAAAGATTTTAATGTGTGGCTAATTTTGAGAGACAGATTATTTTATTATTATTTTCAATAATACTTCAATCCATTGTTACACTTGACTCAGTAACACTATAAGCAAAATATTAATGGAATGTTACGTTAGGGAAAAAAACAATGCAATCTGAACAAACTTAGTCTGAAGGCCTTGCAGAATGCTAGGCACTCTTAAAGCCATTCATTAAAAAGGGTCCCTTTCTTTCCTTTGACAACACTAAGTCAGTGAGCTTCAGTGAATTGAGGAATCTCAATTTGTGTGCATCCTTTTGCGTGCATGAACTGTTCATCCCGTTGACGTGAATGAAGAATACCAACAAATATGCAGTGGACCCAATAACTCATGGAACCAATTTACATTGTGTTGGCAGGAGGTGTTTTTCTGTTTTCATTTTCATTCTTTTCACCATCTTTTCCTTCCTATTAATTGGATGTCAGGGTGGTGGAGATGCAAGAATAAAACCATTCAAACTTTTGTTCTCTGCCTTGGAAAGTTCCCAGGGGGCTTTCAGGTGGGAAAATGAGGAGCCAAGAGAATGAGTAACCTCTGTGTCTTTCTTTTCTTCTGATTTGAATTGTCTCTTGGAGATGCCCAAAGCTTTTGTCCACTTCACTGGCTATTGGGATGTTCATCCTCGGCTGTTGGATTTCCCACTGGGCTCAGTCTCAAGCAGGGAGGCCTTAAGACTGTGGCCTAGGAAAACCCTGGCTAAATAGGAAAGGGTTAAATGAAATTGAGAATGGCTGCTTTGTTGTTAATTTACACTCATTGTGATCTGAGAACTGCGTGACCTGTGTGAGACTCTCAACCACTTCAGTTAATTTCAGTTGGTGTTTTGCACGCCAGCTTCCTGGTAGATTGTGTCCTTTTTATTTTTAGTAATAATGGTTTTTAAAGTGACAGTTGAAATAAGGTAGTTGTAGCATTATTTCACCATGTCATCTTGCTTGTAAGGGTTAAGATATAGGGAAGTATTTTCAAAGTAAACAGGTATTGTTGGAAAACCCATTTTAAATATTCTCAGAAAATCAGTTCATAAATCTTCTTTGGCTATGTTGTTCCTCTGGGTTACTAGTAACTATTTAATGCTTTCCTGGGATTATCTGATATTTTTTTTTAAAGAAAACATTCTGTTAAAAGCAAGCCATCAACTTCAGACTTAATGTTTGTTTCCAGTAATGCCTCTGGATTCCATGTAGACCCAGGATATATTCTGGGAAAATAAAATTTAGGTCTGCACCTCACTGCTCAGATAAAAGGCAAGGAGAAGCAGCAATAGTAGAGAAGTAGAGGGCATGACAATAACTTTACTTATTTGTCTTCTACTAAATGAGTAGTTGACAAAGTCCAGCACATAGGTCATCCTTAAATTACAAACATTCATTTAATGACCATTTGAAGTGACAATGAATGGCATTGGAAAAAAATGACTTATTTTACACACTTATGATCATTGCAGCATCCTCATGGTTATGTGATCAAATAATAATAATAATAATAATAATAATAATAATAATAATTTTTTTTATTTTTATACCGCCTCCTCTCCCCAAAGGGACTCGGAGCGGTGCACAGGGAATAAAAACCAATATAAAATACATAGAAAGATAAATACTTAAAATACAAATTAAACCGAAATTGTCCCTGCGCTAAAATCCCCTAAATTTAAATTACACTAAAAAACCCCTAAAATCCTATCGCAAGACGGAAGACTAACCTAGGCCGGCCAAGCAGAAAAAGTGTGTTTTCAATTTTTGACGGAAGGAGCGGAGGTCCGTGGTTGTTCTAATTTCGGGGGGAAGGTCGTTCCAGAGGGCTGGGCCCACCACAGAGAAGGCCCTTCCCCTGGGCGTCGCCCGCTGGCATAGCCTAGTGGACGGCACCCAGAGAAGCCCCTCTCTGTGGGAGCGAATCGGCCGCAGGGATGTATGGGGCAGGATCCGATCCCGCAGATAACTAGGTCCCGAGCCATGGAGCGCTTTAAAGATGGTAACTAACACCTTGAAGCGCACCCGAAAGACAACAGGCAGCCAATGCAGCTCGCGCAAGAGCGGTGTTATGTGGGTAAACCTAGAGGTTCCCATTATTGCTCGCGCGGCTGCATTCTGGACAAGCTGAAGTCTTCGGGTGCACCTCAAGGGAAGCCCCATGTAGAGAGAATTACAGTAGTCCAGTCGGGATGTCACGAGGGCATGAGTGACTGTGCAAAGGGCATCCCGATCCAATAGGGGACGCAACTGGCATACCAGGCGAACCTGGTAAAACGCCCTCCTGGCCACGGCTGTCACTTGATCTTCCATGGACAGCTGGGTATCCAGGAGGACGCCCAAGTTGCGTGCCCCCTCCACAGGGGTAAGATGTTCGTCCCTTATGGCCAGCGATGGAGTCAGCTGGTTGTATCGGGATGCCGGAAACCACAGCCACTCGGTCTTGGATGGGTTGAGTCTGAGTCTGTTACTTCCCATCCAGGCCCGCACGGCTTCAAGGCACTGGCACATCACCGCTACGGCATCGTTGGGGTGGCTTGGGGTAGATATATACAGCTGCGTATCGTCAGCGTAGAGGTGGTACTCTACCCCAAAACCACGGATGATCTCACCCAGCGGCTTCATATATGTGTTGAACAGGAGAGGCGAGAGGACCGACCCCTGAGGCACCCCACAAGTGAGGGGTCTCGAGGTCGACCTCTGCTCTCCTGCCAACACAAATTGCGATCGACCGGAGAGGTAGGAGGAGAACCACTGCAGTACGGTGTCCCTCACCCCCAGCCCCTCCAGCCGATGCAATAGGATACCATGGTCGATGGTATCAAAAGCCGCTGAGAGGTCTAATAGGACCAGGATGGAGGAACAACCCAAAATGCTTTGCAACTGACTCGTATTTATGACCGTTGCAGTGTCACGGGGTTATGTGATCACCTTTTGTGACCTTCTGACAAGCAGAGTCAACAGGGAAGTCAAATTCACTTAACAACCATGTTACTAACTTAACAACGGCAGTGATTCATTTAACAAGAGTGGCAAGAAAGGTCACAATTATAAAAGTATGAATTTTAACAATAATAAACTTGTCCTGGGAGGAGCGCTGATGGTGCAGTAGTTAAAGTGCAATGTTACAATATTGTAATAAACCCTGCCCACAGCCTGAAGCTCGATTTTGACAGGGCTCAAAATTGACACAGTGTTCCCTCCCTCTGAGGTCAGTAAAATGAGGACCCAGATTATTGGGGGCAATATGCTGACATTGTAAACTGCCTTAAGAGTGCTGTAAAGCACGATAAAGCTGTATATAAATGTAAGTGCTATTGCTATTGCTATAGTCTTATTTTTTGAGGGATCCCTATGACTTGTAGGCACGTAAGTGGATAAGTGCAGGGAAAGCATTTCCTAGGAGAGCAACTGTAGAGCAGTGGTGACAAAAAGTCTGAATAAATGCAGGCTCAGTAATGGTGAGCTTGGTGTGTACAGGTTTTTTACTCAGTCCAAAAAGAAAATAAGGAAAAGTGTTGGCTACTCACAATTAAACCTTGGTTATTGTGATCATTTTTTTTTTAGATTAGCAGGTGTATAATGTAATGTAAATATGAATTAGCCTTGAAAATCCTGCAGATATTTAAGCTAAATAAGCCTAAATAAAGCCCATATATTTTAAAAAACCATTACTTTAGAACATGCAGTACATGCATGGATCATGTTTAGGCTAAACTGAGCATGGGATATCAAGAGTTATGGGCTGCATCTCTCTCTTGTTATGTTACTTAAATTGCCAGTGGATATGGGAAAGATATTACGTATTTGAACAAGTCTCTAGAAGATTAGCATGATGGAAGGAAGCATAAATTTAATACCTTTTTTTCTCCTGAGATACATTTTCTGTACAGAGATGCACAGCCTTTTTTATGAAGGAATATTTGATGATATGAGTCCTTGCTATACTCTGAAATGAAATAGTTCCCCCAGAAGTTTACTACCTAAGTGGGAACTAGGCTTATGATTTGGTTACTCATGAAATAGTAGTCATAATGTTTGAGAGGTAATGGTAATGGGGTTTTGAAATGTTGAAGTGTAAATCTGTAAGGTCTGTGGGAATAATCTCTTTTTGGCTTGCAGGCTGAGGAAGAATCCTCTATGCCTGAACAAATTAATTTCTATATTGTCTAATGGGAAAGCAGGCAAAGAACCTACTTTAGGATGGGAACTAAAGAATATTTGACAGCAAAAGTCTAAGAACTCTGTATAATAGCTGTCTCTCATTCTTCTGTAGAAGAATGTTCCTGTAGGAGAATGATGGCTAACCATTTTGTCACCACGTGCCATGCACACCCATAATGCATTGCACGTGCAACCCCCACTCAGGCGCCCTACCCCTGCGCATGTGTCCGAGTCTCCTGCATGTGTCCTGCCTGTTGTGCAGGCGTGGCAGAGACCCAAAAAACAGCTGGCTGGAGGGAGGCATGCAGACATATATGGTGGTGCTGAGCTGGGGCGACAGCTCAGGTGCCTGCAGAGAGGGCTGTGTGTGCCACCTGTGGCACACGTGCCATAGGTTTGCTGTTCTGACCTTCCTTCACAAGACGAATAACTAAACTGACTGCTTCTTGGCTGCTCGCCCGAACTGACCTTGAAGCTTCTTGACGAAAGAATACACCACGACTTGAGACACGAAAGCTCTGACTCTGCAAATTATATGTTGTTCCCTGCAACCATTCCCTTGACAGAGGCTTTCTTTTAAAGCCTCTTGGGAGGGGCCAGTCAATTAGGCAGCTGAGACTGATTACCTCCTCTGGGTTCGTCTCTCTTGCAATTGACACTGCCTTCTCTTGATCCTTCTTAGCCTGACATCAGGGACAAACTGGGTTTGATCCTCACCACTACTCCAAGCCTCAGGTGCCTCCTGATGCCTAGCCGGGCTCTCTGCTCTCTCACTCTCAGCCTCCTCCTCTAGAGCAGACTCATAGGACTCCTCACCAGAGGGGTCCATCAGCAGCTCATCCGGAGCTGGCTGGGCCACAACAGTTTGCTATCATGGCTGTAAGAGAGAACCAGGTTGAGCCTGAGGCAGGAGTCAAGCGGGTATTCAGTTTAGAGTCCCTTCGCACCCCTCCTTGAATTCTGTTGACTCTTATCTACTACCAATTTGCCTTGACTGTTAGTAGTTCAGATTCTTGTTTAGAGATAGCATGAAATAATCTTATGCTCTTTTTGAATAATTTTGGCTCCTGATTTCTTGCACCTGACAGTTCCGGCTTTATCGATTGATCTTAAAAATAGCGGCAGACCTTAGGAAAATAAAAGTCTCAGGGATCTGTCTTCGATTTCATTGATCATGTCCATATTGTCTCTATGCTGCCTGGGCTTCACCACTGGGAATATTACCTGGTTTGGGCTCTTTTGATATTAAAAATATTGCCTATATTGTCAACATTGTACCTGAATTGTTCATGAGTGCTGCATGTTACTACATGCAAAATGTACTGTTTTAGTTTGTTAATCCTTTAATGAGGAATGCTGGGCACAAGATAAGGTATTAGTCTAACAATGACCCCCAATACAGAGCACCACAGTTAATTGCATCCTGCTAGTCCACAACTACTTATTACTAAATAATTTGACTTCTGGCAGCTTTGCTTGCCACTATTAAGAAAATAAACACAAGACACCACCAAAAGTTTGCTTTACGATAAGCCTTGTTTGTGTTTCTGAGTGGGCTGACATGCTGACAGTTAAACGAAATGTTCTTTATATAGTAAGTAATAAATAATACCTTGTCTTGTTTTTCTGTTTTTATATTTCCTGTTCAGTTTATTTAGCTAAATAGGCATGGTAAAACTGTTAACTGTAGTAGCAAAAGCAGAGTGACATGGCAACTATTTTTATCAGAATGTTGGTATTCATCAGTGTTTTTTCTACTAATGAACATTCATAATGTTGATGGCTTTTTGGTGTTTTTTTTTTAAATTTAGTGTAGATACTATGGTCTGGAAATTTTGTGGTTTCGTTCTTAAACAATATTCATTTTTTATAAAAAGTGTATTTTTAATATATGCATTCTGCCTTTGACTCATTTTTTTAACTATCACAGTGAACTAGGTAAACCTTTGAGTTTTATTGATTAATTTGTACAAGCTGATTATAGTAGTTTGTAGAAAAGTGAGAGCATTGAAAGATCACTTAGCTCCGTGAATAAAAAAAATGATTCACATGGGGTCTTTGTAGTTTTGGACTAAGATTATAACTTAACTCCTTTTTTTCCACATTTACCTACCTATTACTGCAGGAAGATTTCTCCCTGATAGGCAAAATAGTGACGGTTCCATGACTAGTAGAACATGTAATTTGTTTGAGTCAGCAGGTTAAAAATGTATTGTGTTTATTTTGAATCTTTTTTTGTTTTATCAGTGATGGAAAGGACTTAGTTCAGGGGTGAAATCAACTTACCTTTGCAACTGGTTCGCAAATGTGAGTGCATGTGCACACTTGCTTTGCACGCACGAGCCACCTCCACACATGCGCAGGACCTTCCGTGCATGCGCAGAGCGTAAAAAATGGGATGTGATGACATCTAGGTGGGTGGGCAGAACCTCCGACCGCCACTGCTACCGGTTCGCCTGAACTGGATAGAACCAACTGAATTGCACCACTGACTTAGTTGATGTCTTCATGGGTACTTGATACAATAGGACTTTGCCCTTTTTAAAATCTTGTTGCAATATCTAGTGACGAGATTCCAATTTGAAAAAAATGTTTTCTATGTGGTAAGTTTGTGTACCTGGGTACAACAACTTATATCTTGTACCACTACAGCTTGTAGTGAGAATTATGCAGTTTAAAATTCAAGAAAGAGGCAAGAATAAAAGTAAATACAATAGGTTAAAAGTATTTTTAAAGTGAATTGCAGCTAGGTATAAACCATAAAACCTATATATTTAGTTAACATATGAAGAATTTAACAAAATCAAATACAAGCTAGTATGATAATCCTAAACTTACAACCATTCGTTTAGTGACCATTTGAAGTTACAACAGCACTGAAAAAGTGACTTATGATCAGTTTTCACACTTATGACCATTGCAGCATCCCCATGGTCATGTGATCAAAATTCAGACACTTGGCAAGTGCCATGTATTTTTCGAATGATTGATGGAGGCATTTTGTGTGTTCAAGTGATCAAAGAGAGAGCCATCCAATGGGTACTTGATGTATACTCCTCCTCCAGACCTGGACAGCACATGACAACTTACAAAATGAAGAACAGTTTGAATAGGATTATCACACAACCCGTTTTACTTTGTTGGAAATAGCAAATGCAGCTGATGTATCCTTGTTGTAAACAACTTATTCTATCATTCCATTGTGGAGTAGCTGAATCTGTTGTGGTCTGTTCTGGTCAAAAACTACACTGCACCCCTGGGAGGTTCCTTTCTGAGACAGTAACAAGTCTGCTCAGGAGACTCTGGGCAAAGAACTTGCCTGCTATGGACATCAATGAGATACTTACAGGTATTCCACAATCTGATTTGCTTCCTTTGTTTTAATAGAGAGCTACAGTGAGACCATCACAGAAGTGATCAGGCATCCTCTTGGTGGATCAAATGTCTTCTAAGATGTCTTGAAAAGCCTATAGGGTATTTGAGTTCTATGCTTTGTAGATCTCAGCAGGAAAACTACCCTGTTCAGTCGCTTTAATTGAGTTCATCTGTGAAATTGCTTTCTTGATTTCATCAGTAGGGTATGGCAGATGTTGGGCATCCAAATAGGCAGATGAGGAAACTTACTTACTTACTTTATTAGATAAGTAAGGGGCCTCGACGTCGACCTCTGCCCCCCTGTCAACACAAACTGCGACCGGTTGGAGAGGTAGGAGGAGAACCACCGTAATACGGTGCCTCCCAATCCCAACCCCCCCAACCTGCGCAGTAGGATAGCATTGTCGATGATATCAAAAGCCACTGAGAGGTCTAACAGGACCAGGATAGAGGAATAACCCCTATCCTGGGCTCTCCAGAGATCATCTACCAACGTGACCAATGCCGTCTCTGTGCTGTACCCAGGTCGGAAGCCGGACTGGCGCGAGTCTAGATAGGCAGTTTCCTCCAGGTGCTGGGGGAACTGTTGTGCCACCGCACTCTCAACAACCTTCGCCACAAAGCGAAGGTTGGAGACCGGACGATAATTAGATAAAACATCTGGGTCCAGGGAGGGCTTCTTGAGGAGGGGTCTCACCACCGCCTCTTTCAAGATGGGTGGCACAAACCCCTCACTCAAGGAAGCGTTAACAATTCCCTGGAGCCAGCCTTGTGTAACCTCCTGGGAGGCCAGTACAAGCCAGGAGGGACATGGGTCCAATAAACATGTGGTGGCATTCAGCTGCCGCAGCAACCTGTCCATGCCATCGGGAGTCACGGGATCAAACTCAGCCCAAATAACGGTCTCAAGACCTGTCTCTGTCATCTCGCCTGGACTAACCCAATTGGAGGCTAGTTCTCCCCGGATCTGAGCAATTTTATCCTGCAGATAACATCCAAATTCTACTGCACGGGCCTGTAAAGGAGCTTCCCGCAACCTCTGATGAAGGAGGGAGTGGGTCACCCTAAACTGCTGTAAGATATCAGGACTGCCCTTTGAGTAGGTTGAAAAAATGTTCAGTCCAGTGTTGTTCCAGGCCTTTTTGTCTTTCATCAGGCAAGTCCCATCAGATGACAGCAAGGGGAAGCATCCTGATTTAGAAGGACCATCAACTGTCTTTATGATGCTGAAGAACTCTCTGGTGGCATGTATGTCTGCACAATGTTCCACCTGCTCAGCCTTCCTCTGCCATAACTCGTCCTGCATTTCTGGCAGTTTTGTCTGTGCTTTGGATTGCAGGTGCTTATACTTGTCTCTCTTGGAGAAAAATGATGAATCGTTCTGCCAGTCTGCATAGGCCTTGTTTTTGGCCTGGAGGGCTGCTGAAATGAACTTGCAGTGTTCATCAAACCACTTTTGATGTATCCAGGTTTTCATCCCATGCACCGTTGTTGCAATCCATGTGTTGACATCCTTAAACTCTGTCCACTTTTCAGAGCAGGTTTCCTAGAAGTCATAAATTGCCAGAGAGTTTTTCATTAAGTACACATTGGAAGCGTTGGCCTGGATTTTGTAGTCTGTCAATGTTGAATGACTTTATGACAGCCTTTGGTTTGCTTTTTTTTTTTTACAATGTAAAGCACGGGTCCCCAACCTTTTTGGCACCAGGGACCGGTTTCATGTTAAAAAAATTCCGCGGATCGGTGGCCATGGCTCTGCCGGCGTAGAGGGGAAGGGGGAAGGGGGGGAGGGGGAACAGGTGGTGCATGCGCATGCTGGGTGTGTGAGTAAGCTCACTCGCCCCTCTCGGGCCCCCAACGGCACGAGTGGCCATGCCTGCACTCTCCCACCCTCGACGCGCGCTCTGCCCAAGGGGCTGCCCCCTCCTCCCTCCTCCTCCTCTCTGACCCTTTCTAAGAGTTGCGCCGCTCACTGCGGCCCAGTTCCTATCAAGCCACGGACCGGCACCGGTCCGCAGCCTGGGGGTTGGGGACCCCTGATGTAAAGGAGATATGTGTAGGTTGACGACTGGTGCTGTCCGTAAATTCAAGACCTCATTGTGGGTAATGTTGACATCTTTAAGATTATGCTGACTTACTAAGCCACAGTCAGGTAGGTGCCAGTGTTTTTGGCCTTGGGATGCATCCAGCTGTTTGCAAGTCTGAACATTGTGTTAATGATGCACAGGTTGTACTCCGCATATTTGCTTAGAAACAGAGGTCACCCCTATTTCATTTTCCTACCTCATGTCTCCCAAGGACTCCATCCCAGTTATTGCTGCATTTTCTCAGACAGGCATTGAGAAAAGATTCTCTTGCTATGGTACATGTCCTTCTGTTATCAAGATTTATCTTCATGTTGGCAAAAGTTATATGTATGGCTATGTATTGAGGTATGTTTAAACTCTTATGGATATAAATATTTGGAGGCCAAGTTTGATATTGGAGATCCAAGTGTCTTTTGTGTGTGTGTATGTGTGTGTGGGTGTCATTATAGCATGTACAGTTACGTAAACCTATTTGTAACAAGGGTCTAGACACAACTAAGAAAAGCTTAATAAATAATATATTTTTACTATTTATTTTAGTTCATTTACGATAAGTTGCATAAATGAATGCATCATTGTGTGTCATTATACTTTATGAACCATATTATTAAGTGATTCCTTGGTTAAGTTCACTGCAATCCTTTCATTCTGGTTGAGAATAAATTTTCAAGTGGCGTAATGATAGAAATACTGTTTGATTCAGTTTTCCTGTCAAAAGCAATGAGCGTTTTTATACCACATTGCCTAAGCCACTTGGCAGATGTATGATTAATTAGTGAGTGCTGGCAATTGTTTGTTTGCATTTTAATTCTCCAACTAGATGAAGTACAACTATGACATTTGGTGCAGTAATATTGGATTATGTGCCAAAGCAATGCAAAGATAAGATAGAGGAAAAGAAAATAATTACTTTTTTTACAATAATATTTGGCCATAAATGTGTTCATAGTCTATTTTATAACAGAGTACTCACTTTATGAGAATTACAGATACCTGTTTTCCCCCCTTCTTTGATATACCTATAAACCTCTGAAATGAAATAATTGGTACTAAAGTTAACTATTAACTCACTGAATCCTGCTTTGGAAGTCATATTTTGCAGTCTGATGATGTTCACAACATAAGTATGATTTCGGACAAAATAAATATATGTGTACAACCCCCACCCCCCACCCCTATTCCCCTTTTATGAAGCCTTCAAAAGAAATTGGATAGGTTTAGAGTTGGTGGAATATTACCTGTTTTACAGACTCCCTTCACATAGGAATAATTTTATGCTCAGCAGTTTGCCAAGCAAAACTGTAAGCTTATAAGCACAGTTGCTTCAGGAAGCTACTGTGCAAAAATACTGTCTACTATTGGCTGTTATTTGCACATTAGCCATTTTTCTGTATTGGTAAAGCTGCTCATTCAAGTGGGAATTGGGCATTTAGTAATAAATCCTTCATGAACTGCTCCAAGAGAAATAGCATTGGTTGTGTTTTCACTGCCAGTGCTATATAGTTCTTTGTAAGCTTCCTGTGTTTTAAACTTCAATGGATCGCATAGGCAGTTTTACTTAAAATAGAATGCAGGTGGCCAACTAATGAAATCGGAAAAGTGTTAAGTGTTTTTAATCACATAAGGTTCACTGAACTGTATGGTAGTTATTAAGGTTTCTCCTAAGAAAATAATTAGTGTTGAATAAAAATGTTGCCATAATAATTCCCAGTTGACAATATCAAGAGTTCAGAATTTTAGATCAGTAGCAACATGGAAAGTTCAATTATTTCAAAGCCAAAGCTCTGTCTGTTTTACCCTTAAGCATGTCCTGATCCTAAATTCATCCTTCTCTCTTCTCTTTGCCTTTACTGTTAAAACAAAATCTGCCTCTTTTACAGGACCATGTTTTCATACTTTAGATCTTATGATATTGTCCCAAAGAAAATGAAAATGAGTAATTTCATCTATAAAAGAAAAATACTGCAGTTATTTTTGTAGACCATACGATCCTAACCACAATTGGGTGCCCATTCTTAAAAAAACCCTCATAAATATGAACCAGTTGCCAAGCATCTGGGTTTTAAGCACATGGCTATGGGGATGCTGCAATGGTTGTGTGAAAAATGATCATAAGCCATTTTTTCAGTGCATTGTAACTTTGAACAGTCAACAAATGAATGATTTCTATATATCAGTTCCTGACATTCACCCTTTTGCTCATCATACTTTAACTGCTATTCTTTTGGTAACATATTATAGTTTTAGCTAGAAACTTTTTGGTTAAAGCTGAGGCTCTAATAAAGCAGGTGTGTTTTCTTTACATTTTGGGAAGCTAATAGAGTAATGAATATGAATATATTTTCATATGTAATAACAATCTCTATAATGATAGTACTTGTGAATTCTATAGATTATCCCCTTTATAAATACCAAGAATCTAATTTCCTGGTCCTGCAGTAACTTTTTTGTGTCGATGGCTATATGTGTTATTATGTAGAACATTTATCCTAAAATTAAATTCTGGATCTTTTCTGTATTCACATATGTAATTTCCAGTTTGACCCTTCAGTGTTATCTGAGGAATATATTCTGAAGGTCCTGAAGATATGTTTTTCTCTTTCATCATCAGACCATTGTTGATTCCTGGTTGATATTCTTATAATAGAAGAAGAAACCTTCTCTAGGAGATGAACAGGCTAAGCCCGAGGGTGGAGTTAAACGTGTAATCAGTTTGGAATTGCTGCACAACTGAAAGAGAGCCAAATCCAGCTCCCCATTATTTCCATTGACCCTTATTTAGCATTAATTTGACTTGACCATTAGTAAACCAGAGTCTTCTGCATAGGTAGTGTGTAATAAAACTTGGAGTGCTTTGAACTCAACTCCTCTTTCTGGTTACTTGCACCTGACACCTTCAGCCTACATGCAACTATGACCTACCACATTGTCCTGTAGGACATCACCTAAGATCCATGTCCCAAAGTTCCACTTCTTCAAAGCCTGGATTAAGAGTGATCTCCATGTGCTCTGAACACATAATTCTTTGTTATATTTGTGCCTTTCTAAAGTCCCAGGAAAAGCAAATGCTGCTTAGCCCCTGCAATCTTCCCTTGCTCAAAGGTGAATGTTTTCAATAAAGGAGAAAGTTTATAGCTCAGGGTTGAAATGAGGGGTTCTTGGTGCTCTCAGAGCTTGGTCATTTTCTTGCAGACATTTCATTAACAAAAATATGTAACAACATCAGTGGGGGGTTTCCTTTTCTTTTCTTTACTACCGTTTCGCTCATGTGCATGCATGTGCAGAATTGTCTGGGTGGGCAGGCAGAACCTCCCGCCGGCGCCACTACCAGTTCATTCGATCCGGACCGAACTGGGAGCAGCCCACCTCTGAACACCATCAGTGCTAGTGTTCTAACACTGATGTTGTTACCTAGTTTGGGTAATGAAAGAAAACAGAGCACCAAGAATCCCTGATTATTTTCAGCCTGCAGCTGAACAGACAGAATGATTGCCGGAAAGGATGGACAAATTGGAAGGAAGCTCTGTCTGCCTGTCTATTGCCTTTATTGTTTTTATAAATAACTCAAGGTGGAGAAGATATCTAATCCTCCTTCCTTTCCTTATTTTCCTTACAACAACAATCATGTGAGGTGAGTTGAGTTGAGAGAGAGGGACTGGCCCAAAGTCATCCAGCTGCCTTTCATAGGTTAATCAGGACTTGAACTCAACATCTCCCACTTTTTAGCTTGGTGCCTTAAACACTAGACTAAACTAGACCTTTCTTCACCATAGGCCCCTTTTTTTGGCCACAGACCACTGCCATGGACCACCGAGACTTAACTCAAGATTTAAATCATAAAATTTCTTCAAGCCTTGTCAGACCCACTATGATGTTATTGTGGCCTTTCAGGGGTCCATGGACCATAGGTTGAGAACCACTGCACTAGACCAATGGTGGGTTTCAGATAGGCCCGGCGTCACCCACATGGGTATCCATGGTGCGCACATGCGTTGTACTTACCTGCGACATTTCCACAAACCTCCGCGACGCTCTGGCTGCTCGCCGGAGTGTCGTGCAGGCATTGTATGCACAATGTGCTTGCACGTTAGCACCAAAAGCTTAAAGCAGAGGTAAGGAGCAAGGGCGGGCGGATGGGCCCTCTGGAGCAGCATACTGGAACGGTATCCGGTGCTCCAGCCAGACTCCGGTACGCCCATAACAGAGTGTACTGCCTGCAACCCACCACTGCACTAGACCAAACTGGCTTGCCATTTCTTAGTACAGGACAAATATGGAGAATAAGGAAGGAAAATCTTGGAGCTAGTTTTAACGTCTCAATCTTGCTTTTACTTCAATGAAGTTACATTATTATTGCTAAAAGGTAGGATGACATCTGTATTGAATACAGATGTTATCCTATTGTATGTTGTGACGTAAAATAATCTTCCATGACTATCATGAAACATCGATCCAGTGAAAAATGGTTTGTTTGCCTTTTAATTGGTATGGGCTGGAATGAGATAAGTGGGTTTGAATTAAGGTGTTGTTTGCAACTTGTTTTCTTTAGCAAATAATATTTGCTAAAGAATATTTAGGTAAATATTAGTATTTATATTAGTAAATCTATACTAATTGTGTAGAACATTGATAGAAGAGAGTACCCTTTTTTAGGATTATTGACATTAAATTTACATTTTCAGATATGTGCCACATATTTGAAAATGAACAGATTCCACTGGTGGCCACAAAGAAAATTAGCTAATTTAGCCAATAACTAAGCAAATTTATATAATCCAAGACAGCAGTCACCTATTTTTCCAGCTTGGTGGCCCAGGCTGCCAGGGATGGGTGGGTGGTGGTGGCAGGCACATGTGCACAGCTCAGTGGTGGGTTTCTGCAGGCTCGCACCTACTCGTGAGAGCCAGTTGGTGAAATTTAGAGAACCGGTGAGAGGGGGTTCCACCGGCGTACCTGGAAGTAAATCTGGCCCACCGCTGCCAGTGACCCAATGGGAAGGAAAGGAAAGGAAAGGAAAGGAAGGAAGGAAGGAAGGAAGGAAGGAAGGAAGGAAGGAAAGAAAGAATTTATCATCACAATTGAGTCCAAAAGTTTGGTTGCTAAGCAAGAGCGTTGTTAAATGAGTTTCACCACATTTTAAAAGGTGGCCACTCCCACCCTGTCACATGACTGCCAAGCCATGCCCACAAAATAGGCCACACCTACAGAGTAGGTTCTAAAAAATTTGAAACCCACCACTGGCACAGCTCCACTTATGTGAGTGGCCGACACAGTCACCGCTCCGAGTCCCTACGGGGAGAGGGAGCGGTCAAGAAATTAAATTATTATTATTATTATTATTATTATTATTATTATTATTATTATTATTATTATTATTATTATTATTATACCCTCTTGCACGAATGGAGCTTTGTGCGCAAGCAGAGGGTGCTTGCGCTCGTTCATGAAGCTCCACTCGTGTAAACAGAGATTGCTTACACAAATGGAGTTTCGCATGTGACTGCAAGTGCCTTCTGCTCGTGCAAGTGTAGCTTCGCACGTGGGTGCACTTGCCTATCTCTCCCACGGCCCGATTTCAAACAGGCTTTGGCCTGGTAGTGGGCCACAGCCAGGCAGTTAGGTACCTCTAATCTAAGAGTCTGTACATTTTAATGATTTTTAAAAAAATAATCCATTGTTTTGAACATTAATATGTGCTTTAAGTAAAACCAAAATGATTTTAAACAATTACTTTAACATTTTAATATTAATAAAATAAAAAGAAAATTATAAAAATAACGGTGAGCCAATATTTTTGTAGAAATCACTTTCTTAAAAGCATTTTAATAAGTAAAAGCATTATATCATAAGGTCATATCTTGCAAAATATAGCCTGCCTTGGGTCAATTAATATAACAGTAAATTTAATCCAGTAGAATTTTTAATAAGTCATCTTGATCTGGCATATCTGAAATCTCTTGTAAATTAAGTTTCTAATTAGTTGGGAAATAAGGAATTCATCTCCCATTTAGATTACAAATGTACACATTCAACTCGTATTTGATTTTTATGATCACAGTAAATTAATAATATTAATAAAAATTGAAAATAGCAAGGTAAGCTTTGTGCTAGATTACTGATACTAGAATGAAGTGCATAACTGAAATCAATTAATTGATTAAAATATGTTTTGACATATTATGAGCTCCAACACAAATATTATTTGCTAGGAAGCACAAAGCAGGAATATTTCTAATTAAAGTGCCTATTGACATCTTGGCCATATGAATTCCATAGGGTATTGGACTATCCAACACATCAATGCTAATGGAGAATTATTCATATTTTGTAGATATAAAACTACTGTTTCAAAACCCATCTATTTGGTACTGTTATATATTATTGCAGGAAGACATTGATGATTCAGGTTATTTTTTGAGATTAAATGAATCAATTCAAAAAGCAGTACTGGTTCATATAATGTAATTTTATGCTGTAATGATTCCCTTGTAATTTTGTTTTTGAAGATTCATTCATTTTTGTCACTGTTCATGTATTTTTGGATTACTCCACTAGTGGTGTAAAAAGTGATGAAAAGACAGAGGAAAAGGACATTGTTATGTGCTCAGAAATGTTGACCTTACAAGGATAGAAGGATACTTGTTCTACATGCAATGTCACTGTTTCTCAAACCAACTCACCTCACAGGATTGTTGTTGTGGGGAAACCAAGAGGAGTATTGTCTGTGCTTGCCACCTTGAGTAATTTATAAACATAACTAGCTGAATAACTGTGCTCCGCTACGAAACTTTGTGATCAGGCTTGATAAATCGACACTTACAGCTTGAAAAGTAATGAATAGTTATGATCTGCTCTCCCCTTCTCTCCCTCAGACTTGCCTCACAGAAGCCTATCCTATCCTATCCTATCCTATCCTATCCTATCCTATCCTATCCTATCCTATCCCCTTCTCTCCCTCAGACTTGTCCCACAGAAACATATCCTATCCTATCCTATCCTATCCTACCCTACCCTACTCTACCCTACCCTACCCTACCCTATTCTACCCTATCCTATCCCCTTCTCTCCCTCAGACTTGCCCCACAGAAACATCTCCTATCCTATGCCCTTCTCTCCCTCAGGCTCCTCTTCAAACTCCCAGCCAGCAGGCCAGATGAGTCACGTGCTGGCCACGCCCACATCCAAGTGACAGTTGGAACAGAGTTATTTTCAGTTGGGAGAGGGAGTAGAACATCTAACTCCTTAGCATCAGAGAGTGTTAATAATAATAATATAAGAAATACTAATGCCTTGATGGTCATTTTGAAAAATCCTTTCTAAGCGAGCACCTAGAAGCCAACAGGAACATACGTGCCACATTTCAAATTTGTAGGCTTTATGGTTCTGGAGATTTCATGATGCGGCATAAATGGTTTTTGCTTTTATATATATATATAGATAAAGGTGATATATAAATAAATAAATAAATGCATTAATACATTGAATGTATGTGCTAAATATTAAAATGGATTGGCATATACAATATGTAACAGAATAATAACTTGTGCAACCTAATTCCCATTTTAAGGTTGTGTGTCCCCCCCCCCCAGTTTAAAGAACTAAGCTAGTTCTTTAAATTGGATTTAGTAGTTCACTTTCTGTTTCCCCAGTCATATACATTTGAGCTTCATTGTCTGTTCTATCAAAAAATACTATGAGCTTTCAGTCACCAAAACATTGCTGAAATATGGATTTTGCATCCTGGTAAATGGATGTATCAGTCCCTGAGGTTTTAACATGCTCCTGGAAGCAACAGATATTCCTTAATGTGTCTTTGTACCTCATTTTACTTATTTATTAAAAAATTATATTTTTATATGTATTTACAAAAGGATGGACAGTAAGTTACATGTAGAGCTGACCTTTAGGAGCCCTTTGAAATTATGATCTACCTGCAAAAAGGGAATTATGATTCTGAAGTTATGTCGGTAATGTCCCTCCATTCATCATGTGATTACACTTCACCAGGGCTTATTTTTGGGGTAGGGCTTATATTAGACTTACACTTAAAAATCAGTCCAGGGCTTATTTTTTGGGTAGGTCTTGTTAAGTATTGTATATAGTGTATAGTTGTCAGTTGAAGTTCTCATTCTGGTCCTCTGTTGGAGCGGGAAAATACTCTTTCCTGATTGGTTGTTTGGCTGAACAGTTTCATATAAACGGAGCTGTATCAGCCAGGGAGTTCAGTTGCCTCACAGGCAGTATTAAATAGAGAGCTGTTAGAAATCAGTCTGGCCTCGCCCAGAACTTAACAGGTCTTATTTTGGGGGGAAACACAATAGTGCCGTATGTGTAACCTTTAAACAATTTTAGGTTTTATTCCTCAGACTAAATGTTTATTCCTCAAGAAGTAACACTTTTAAGGACTTATAGAAGAATGACATGTTAAGTATCTTCACAGTTGTTTGCCCCATACAAACATATTGAGTATTCCAACCCTTTTGAAAGTGGGTGGTCATTTTACTGTCTCCCAATGCTGTTATGACAAAATACTTGTTATATTGTGAGAACTGACAATATAATACAGTTGCCACTTTGGAAGCATGACCTATAACAGGGGTCTCCAACCTTTGCAACTTTAAGTCTGAAGGACTTCAGCTCCCAGAATTCTGGGAGCTGAAGTCCTTCAGACTTAAAGTTGCAAAGGTTGGAGACCCCTGACCTATAAGACTTCATCTTTATAACATCAAGCGATACTTGAGATACTAATTTAACACCTGTTCTAAAGCTGCCCATTAAAAATGCAGAAATGTTATGTGCTTAATTTTCACAATTCACTTCCTCTTGAGTAAATAAATCTTCATTATAACAATGATCTTCACATGCTTGCTTCATCACGTTGCCAGCATTTTCTCCTGAGTCAATAGGTGTTTTCTCTTCCTGAAAAGTTCAGCATGATCTGTGAGATGTATGGTGTAATTTTTTTGAACCAGTCTGGAGTTAGGGGCAATCTGAATATTTCTACTGCTCAGGTCTTATAATAATAATAATAATAATAGCCAAATTTATTGACCGCTCCCTCTCCCCACAGGGACTCGGGGCGGTGCACAGGGGAAATAAAAACAATAAATATACAACATACCTAACAAAATTAAAAACAGATTAAATTAATTCCTGTGCTAAAATCCCATTAACTAAAAATCCCCATACATTTAAAAACCCATAGAGAGAGAGACTACCCTAGGCCGGCCAGGCGGAAAAGATGAGTCTTCAATTTCAAGCGGAAGGAGCGGAGGTCCGTGGTCGTTCTAATATCGGGGGGAAGGTCGTTCCAGAGGGCCGGGCCCGCCACAGAGAGAGCCCTTCCCCTGGGCGTCGCCCGCTGACAAAGTCTAGTGGACGGCACCCGGAGAAGTCCCTCTCTGTGGGAGCGAATCGGCCGCGAGGATGTGTGAGGCAGGATCCGATCCTGCAGGTAGCTAGGTCCCGAGCCATGGAGCGCTTTAAAGATGATAGTTAACACCTTGAAGCGCACCCGGAAGACGACAGGCAGCCAGTGCAGCTCGCGCAAGAGCGGTGTAATGTGGGTAAACCTAGTGGTTCCCATGATTGCTTGCGCGGCTGCATTCTGAACTAACTGAAGCCTCCGGGTGCACTTCAAGGGGAGCCCCATGTAGAGGGAGTTACAATAGTCCAGTCGGGATGTCACGAGGGCATGAGTGACTGTGCGAAGGGCGTCCCGATCCAATAGGGGGCGCAATTGGCGGACCAGGCGAACCTGGTAAAACGCCCTCCTGGCCACGGCTGTCACTTATGCGATCCGTGCTATCCTTTTGGAAAGTAGGAGTGTTTTTTTTGTGTTCTTTCTATCCAACTCTGGAAACCAAAAGTTGTGTACTCATATAGCAAAACTGGGTTGGCATTTCGAAATGAATCATGTTTCCAAGATCTATAAACTATAAACAATTATTGTGCGTGATATGCTTTAGCTGCCAGTGCTATTATGGATAGAGTTGGAAGTACGTTTGCCATTTTGCTATATAATTGCACAGTGCTGGCCTTTTTTAAATAATTCAATTAATAGTTAAAAGGTGCCTTGGAAAGTTACTGAAGAATAAATATCTTTATTCATTTCAATTCAATTCAATTCAATTTATTCAATTTATATACCGCCCTTTTCCCTTCTGGGACTCAGGGCGGTGCACAGCCATAGTAAAAATGGGTAGTACAAAAGCTAAAATGATACATTAAAATGTATTAAATGTATTGGCCTGCAGTTAAAACCCCATACTAAAATCAATTAAAAACTATGAGAGGCTGGCAGCATGAAATAAATGTGGCTTCAGGGCCCGACAGAAGAGACATAGGTCTGTGATGGTACGTACTTCAGGGGGTAGGTCATTCCAAAGGGCAGGAGCTGCCACAGAGAAGGCTCTCCCCCTGGAGGTCGCCAGCCGACATTGTCTGGCTGACGGCACCCTGAGGAGGTCCTCTCTGTGGGAGCGAACTGGTCGGTGGGAGGTATTTGGCAGCAGGAGGTGGTCTTGCAGGTAACCAGGTCCCTTGCCATAGAGCGGTTAAAGGTGGTCACCAATATCTTGAAGCGCACCCGGAAAGCCACAGGCAGCCAGTGCAGGTAATGCAGGAGAGATGTCACATGGGAGTATCTAGATGCTCCCAAAAATCCCCTGCGTGGCCGCATTCTGGACCAACTGGAGCCTCCGGGTGCACCTCAAGGGAAGCCCCATGTAGAGAGCGTTACAATAATCCAGGTGGGACGTGACGAGGGCTTGAGTGACCGTGCGTAAGGCATCACCATCCAGAAAGGGGCGCAATTGGCGTATCAGGCGAACCTGGTAGAAAGGCCCCCTGGCCACGGCCGTCATGTGATCTTCTAGAGACAGCCAAGAGTCCAGGAGGATGCCCAAGTTGCGAGCCCTCTCTGTGGGGGCCAATGCCTCGCCCCCAATAGCCAGAGATGGCATCAACTGGCTATACCGTGACGCCGGAAGCCACAGCCACCTGGTCTTGGATGGGTTGAGTCGGAGCTTTTGTCAATTTGTCAATTTCATTGACTCATCATGCTTTATTAATACCAATTGTTTTCCTCTTTTACTTCTGACATTTTCTTGTTCGTCCCCAAATCAGGAATTTACAATTATATTGCAATGTACATTGGGTATGGGTAGATTTTGCTATTAATTTATTTGAAACATGCATAATTTTTCATTTAGTTCATAAAGATTCTTCAGCATTAGTTTTAAGCAGTAGCAGTAAAAATGAAATAGAACAAGGATAAGATATATAGCAGAATTGTCAAACGTCAAATCAATTTAAAAGGCAAAAACCTCAGCCCCAAAGAATAAAGGAGCAGGAAAAATCTACAATGTATTGAAATGCAAATTGGAGGGCACTCTTTCTACCTCCTGGGAAAGTGAATTATATGCTTAGTCATTGGAACAGAAAAGACACTGTCCAATTATGCAGATATCTAGCAGCTATTGAAGATAGGACATTAGGATACTACAACTGGCAAGCAGGGTTTTAAATTGCCCTATAACTGAACTGATAGTGAGCACAGGACAAACCGAATCAGTGTTACTATTGAAACAGAGGTTTCCAGCAGAAACCTCTGTTTCAATGGCCTATCAATTTTTGTTCGGGAGTCATCTCAGAGCCTTCTCCAAAGACAGCCTGACATTACCTTATCTAAATTAAATGTGGTTGATGCATGAGTGACTTTTACAAGATGGACAGAAATCGGAGTGATTAAAAAACAATCCTTCAAGAGAAGTGTTTTTTCATGAGCCAAGATTATATGTACTTTTCCTAACTTGCCTCTGTTTGTTGGTCTACATGCAGTTTTAATATCAATGACTCTGGCCCATCAGATAAGAACCATGGCCCATGGAAAAATGTGACTAAGGAATCCCTGGGCTAAGGAATCCTCTGGGCTTGGTTGTTTTCCTGCAGACATTTCATTACCAAACTAGGTAACACAATCAGCGCACTGATGAAGTTATAGCTAGTTTGGTAATGAAACATCTGCAAGAAAACAATGAAGATCAGAGACAATCAGGGACCCCACAATTCAACCCTGGACTACAATTATTCTATCAAATCATAACTGGAATGTAAGAAGTGTAAATGAAATGTAGCATGAATCAAACAAATGAAAAGAAATAAAACTCGATGTCATGTGCAAGGATATAAGAGATCTGATGGAAGATTTTAGATTTAGATCTGAAGATTCCACAATAGAGAGATAATATTTAGAAGCTCAAGGATGAAGCACAAACACCTCCCTAATTAACTGGGATATAAGAAGAAGGAAGAAGGGATAGCAAATCGGACATACGAGATTCTATCATAATAAATTGAAATAAATCTAGTATTTAGCTTTCTTGTGGAATTGATTTTTTTGTCTACTCTATCTGGTAGGACTGACACATTAATGAATACATGCAGGAAAACAATGTCGTTTTCATTATGAATGAAAGTGTTAAAATATATGTCATGCATCTTTCTGTGTGAAGCTCAGATACTCAGTTTTAATGCATCTTGACATCTCTATGTAGAACTGTTCCTCTATGTCCTATCTGTGGCCCAGGTTTATCTTTTCTGTAGTTTCCTGTGGGAATATTTCTTTGAAAGATTTTGTCTACAATTTCAACAGCTCTATATATTTAATTACTCCAACACTGATTGTTTGGCATGTGATTGCTTAAAAAGAAATTATTATGCTCTCACTCTTTCTTTCAGCATAAATTTATTTTTAATTTTAACTTATCTGATTGATCGATTTCCAAAGGAAGGGGCTGCTGATTTCCTTAGTCTCATGCATCAGTATTTCACACCGGGGACTAGCTTGAGAGAACTTACTTCATTTTTATCATCTTCTCCCTTTGGATTTAACAAGGCCCATAGACCATTGAGGTCCTTTTCTCTCCCACTCTGTTGTTAAGAGGAAATAGGCCAGATAAAAGCTCTGGAGGTGGTGTGGTCACAGCAGTTAAGTATCAATCTGCTTGTACCAAAGCACAGGGTGGAACTAGTGTATACACCTAGACCAGTGATGGCGAACCTTTTTTGCCTCGGGTGCCAAAAGCACGACTTGCGCACTATTGCATGCACTTAGATGCCCACCCCCATAATTTAATTCCCCCATGCCATGACCCCTGTGCATGCGTGCATGACACCCCGCCCTGCTGCCCCACACATGCACGCACAACTTTCTTGGAGGCTGGGAAAACGCCCACCTTCCAGAGGCCTTCCAAAAGCCACAAACGGTCCATTTTCCAACTTCGAGTAGGCCCAGTAAGTCCATTTTTCACTCTCTTTTCACTTTCCTGAAGCCTCCAGAGGACAAAAAACTTCTGAAAATCAAGGCCGAAAATCAGCTGGCCAGCATGTGCATGCGTGCTGGAGCTGACAGGGCAACACCTCGCGTGCCCTCAGAAATGGCTCCGCATGCCACCTGTGGCACATGTGCCATAGGTTCGCCATCACGGACCTAGACCAATGGTTCTCAACCTGTGGTCTACGACCCCGGTGTGTGTGTGCCACAATGTCATCACAAGGGATTTGCAAAGGCTTGAAGAAAAGTTATAGTTTAAATCTTGAGTTTTAAAAAGCGAGCATGAGTTTCTCAAAAACAGATCATGCCAGAGGAATGCTGTAGATATAAATTACTTGGACTTCAGTAAGGCATTTGATAAAGTAGACCATAATTTACTACTTGATAAGATAGAAAAATGTGGGTTAGACAGCATCACCACCAGATGGATTCGTAACTGGTTGACCAACCGCACTCAACGTGGAGTCCTCAATGGAACTGCATCTACAAGGAGGGAAGTATGCAGTGAGGCACCCCAAGGCTCTGTTTTAAGCCCAGTAATCTTCAACATCTTCAATGATTTGATAAGGGGAATGATAGAGAACTCATCAAATTTGCAGATGACACCAAGCTGACAGGAATAGCCAACACTCCAGAAGATAGGCTTAAGATACAGAAGGATCTTGACAAACTTGAACATTGAGCACTATCTAATAAAATGAAATTCAATGGTGAAAAAAGTAAGGTTCTACATTTAAGCAAGAAAAACAAAATGCACAGCTACAGTATAGGTGGTACCTCGTTCAATAGTAGTAACTCTTCAAGTTCTGATGACCATCTTCAAAGCTCCATGGCTCGGGGCCTAGTTATATGTGAGACCGTCTTCTGCCCCATACATCCCTTCGACCGATCCGCTCCCACAGAGAGGGCCTTCTCAGGTTGCCGTCGGCCGGGCAATGCTGGTTGGCGACACCCAGGGGAAGGGCCTTCTCTGTGGCGGGCCCTACCCTCTGGAACGACTTGCCCCCCCGAATTACGCACCATCTCAGACCTCCGCCTCTTCTGCCAGTGTCTTAAAACGCACCTTTTCCAATAAGCCGGCCTAGCATAACCTACCGTTTTGACTGTTTTAGATAGATTTTAATTTGGGGGGATTTTATACGATTTTAGCTTTTTAAAATTTTATATTTTTGTTATATTTGTATTGTTTTTTAAATTTCCTGTGCGCTGCCCTGGGTCCTTTTTTGGAGAAGGTGTGGGGTATAAATTTGAATAAAATAAATAAATAAAAATAAGTAACTGTGAGAGGGATCCTGGAGTCCTAGTGGGCAATCATTTAAATGTGAGCCAGCAGTGTGTTGCAGCTGTCAGAAAAGCCAACACAGTTCTAGGCTGCATTAACAGAAGGATATAATTTCTCGAATTTTCCACCCTGTGGAATTAGAGGTTGCTGTTACAGTGACACAAATGGATCAGCACAAAGAAGACTGGAAAATATCCACAAAGGGATTGGTCTTCTTGGAAACGTAACAATAATTCAGGATGGTCATTGTTCAGTGAGCACCTACTTAGAAAAAAAAGTGCTTTTGTTTTGAGCATGTGCTTTAAACATAAACCCGTTTATGTTTAAAGCACAAGCACATGCACATAATACAGCAAAGAAATGGATATAAATGTGAAAGCATTATTCATTCTGTATGATGAAAAATTGAGAGAATTAGTGAGGAATGAAAATGTGATGAAAAGTCCTGACTCTGAGAAAGACTATCTGGTTTTGTCAAAAGTGGATATTGGGGAAAAAATAGATAATGGAAGAAAAAGAGCTAAAGGAAACCAGATTAAAATTAGAACAATTGCAGAAAGAGAAAGTAAAATCTGTATATGAATATATTGGTCTCTCAGCTGAATAAATGGAAGTATTATAGACATAAAGAATGGGGGGTAATGCTTAATATGCATGGAGTGAAATTTGTGTAGTTGCATTAATGTAAAAATGGGGGGGGAAATCGCCAGATAATATAACAGTCAGATAGATTCATTATTAGCTGAATGGCCATGCTGAGTGTATTCCCAAAACAGTATTTTCCCCCTCTGTTTAATAAGTAACTCGGCTCAAGCATGTTCTTAGATTAAAATAAAATTCTAGATAGAGACAATCCCCTCTTTTTTTAAATACAAATTTATTATTATCATTGAAAGAGTTTTTTGTCCCATGCTTTTTCAGTTCTTTATATTAATTAATTAAACCCTTGCCCTTGGCCCATTTGACCTCTAAAATTATATGTCAGCTAGTAGCAGACAACAAATGGGGAACAATGCTGACAGAAATGGAGGTATATCAGTTTAATGCAGGCTGTTCTGTGGCCACTGCAGAAAACTGTAATTCTTGTCCGGAAGATGATCAATCTGACTTAGTGACAGCTGCTCTTTCTGGCAATGATTTTCCTGGCCTTTGTAGCTGTTTACTGCTATTCTCACACACCTACATAGGGGGAACCTGCCTATAAATATAACCAGAAAGGTACTAGATCAGATGTGATGCACTTTCGTGAACATGCATTTCCAAAACAATATGGCAGTACCACTACCACAGAAAGGAATAGTAATTCTGTGTATCCCTAACCCCAACACATATACACACCCACTCCTCACATAGTGATTCGGCCATTCCCAAATATGATAATACAACAATAAAAATATTCATTTTCCCACCGATGGACTCACTTAGACCAAATTTCATGCATTTGGGCAGGGGTCTGCAAAGTCGGCTCTTTTAAAACTGGTGGACTTCAACTCCCAGAGTTCCCCAGCCAGCTGGCTGGGGAATTCTGGGAGTTGAAGTCCACCAGTCTTAAAAGAGCCGACTTTGCAGACCCCTGGAATAGTGTACAATGTGTACAATGGGGTGACAGGAATCCTGGCATAGCTGTACAAGAGAAATTTATCTGAATGATACGCAGGAGCTGGTGATTTTTGCAGTCTCTCTCTCTCCCTTCCCCCCTCTCTCACTTTCTCTTCTGGCCAATAGAACAAGGAGTGGATTTATAGCAAATTGTATAGAAGGTGTAAAGGAGGGAAAGGCTGTAGTAGATAGATTATAAAATCCTGGTCCAGTACTTGTTTTTTTTTAAACCAAGTTATGTTTGCTGTAAAAATTGAATTAGGAAAAAAAATGATCAGAAATATATCAACTAATAATTTGATCCTCAGCATTAAATAATTCTGAGCATATACATGAATGATGCGAGGTATCAAAGACAACACTTTAATAGTTTTGCTCTTACTTTTCTTTGACACATGTCCTACAGTTGTACTGGAGCCCTAACAACTTATTATCATGGTCGGCTAGTTCTGGAGCATGTGTTGAAGCTTACATAATTCCTTATGAAGGCGTTCCCTAATGGCATGAACTATAGAAACCTACTTAATTGTTTAAAGAAACCATTCTTTAAAAACATTCTGATTCAAAAGAACAGTGTCTTTGTTTGCCCTGAATTGCTAGGAGGCTTATGAGTAACTTCTGGGTCTGAAGCAGGGCTCCTATTTTAATGAGTTGTTTGGCTGCGTATCAACTTTGTAAGAATAACATTTGTTATTAGCTGAAGTAAGAGGAGTCTCTCTGTCGGTAAAATTTAATACAACCAGTTCTTAGAATATACATAGATATGCACACACTTAATGCTAATATCTTTTAATGGCTATACATTTAGGGAAGACAATTCCTTTTTTTTTGTGAAGAAATGCGTTGCAGTGTTTTAATTTCTTCTCTCACTGGTGCAACAGATTAGAACTTCCAGCTTGCATTGTTTTCTTTAAAATCTACAGAAAAAGGAAGATTGGCAAAAGAATAGCAGCAGTATCATTTGCAATATTCATAGGCAAATGTAGAAGTGTTAGCAAGATAATGCATTTTGGGACTCCTTTTCTTATTTTCTAAAAAAAATTCAATAAATTACCCTCCATCACTAGACACTAGTAATTTGGGATAATGGGGAAAAAAAGTCTTCGGTTGTAAGTCAAGGACTAAACTGTATGTCGCTGTGACTCTTAAGATTTAGGCTGGAAAGTGAATTCATAGTGTTTTCATCACTATAGTATTTAGGACTAGTCTACCTTATATATGCTAGTGGAAATAATTTCCAGAACAATAATAGTTTTCTCTCTTTTTCTCTCCCCCTCCCCCCAATTTCTAGACCAAATAAATTCTGTTTATGAGTTGTCAAAGAATTTGGTCAATTATATTTTGTTCCATTTCCAGTCTGTGTGTAGTCTGCTCCCTACTGACGTTGTCATAAAAGTCTACTCAATTTGGCTCGAATCCTTTAAAGAAGCTATATTGCTTTTAGAGGTTGATTCGAAACTCTACAGGGGACAGACCCTTTAAGTGACCTCTGAAATTTGATTTTTACGTCTTTTTGCAACATTAGCGTTTCAGTGCTTAGTTGTTTCCTAAGAACATGAATTTGGATTTGCAGTAAGGCAGATTCATAATACATCATTCCTAAAAAGAGAATGTGGCTACAAAAATCTCGAATTTAAAAGCAGACTTTTGAAAAGTTTGATTGCCACTATCCTCTCTATTCAGATTTTCCCACAGTCATGCATTTCAACTTTCCATTTTCTGCTTGCTTTTTAGGTTGCTGAAAGACACTCAATTTTTGGTAATTTGGTTGAAATAGAAAGAATCCAAGAAGTCCCAAAGCGGGACACCGTCGATGTGGGGGCGCATGTTCCGGCGCGGCACGCGCCTGCGCAGAGGGTGTCGGGGCAGGGGCGTGCTCCCACCCGCCCATGCGGGGCCCTCTTTAAAGGCAGTGGCGGCGGCCCAGCCCGGTGGCGCTGAGAGCCCCTGGCTGTGGTGGGGAGGGAGAAGGCAGCCCGAGCCGGCCGCTGTCAGCCCATCATGCCGGTGTGATGGGCTGAGCTGAAAGTGGCCGCCTTGGGCCGCCTTCCCCCTTCCCGCCCGAGCCAGCGGCTCTCAGCGCCCCCGCCCCGACGCCCTCTGCACAGGCACGTGCTGCACCGGAGTGCGTCCCCCCTCTCCTTGGCCCCGACGCCCTCTGCGCAGGCGCATGCCATGCCAGAGCATGCACCCCCCCTCTCCTTGGGCCGCCTTCCCCTTCCCGCCCGAGCCGGCGCTCTCAGCTATCCACGCCTGCCGCCTGCCTGCAAAAAGCGGGACATTTTGAAGAGGCAGTGGGGCGCGGGACATCTGCTGGTGAACCGGGACTGTCCCGCCAGAAGCGGGACGTCTGGTCACCTTATCTTAACAGCAGTTATGAACAGCAGTTATGAACAGCAGTTATGAATATATATAATTGTTCCACAACACCCTGTTAGGGCCCCAATTAAGGGAGGAAGCATACTGTTTTCCTTTTCTGCCTTTCGGCTCATCACCAGAGACCATCTAGACAGAAAGCCATGAATTCCGTTGTGTAATTTTTGTATATGTGTGTTACATTTTTGAGCTGATCAATAAATAAGTCAGGGAGACTAGGATAGATCTATTTCAAGCTTTTTAGCTCTCATCAGCTAGCCATAACCTTACTGGGATTCGAACCAGGACTGTATTGTATGTATGTATGTATGTATGTATGTATGTATGTATGTATGTATGTATGTATGTATAAGTTTTAATGCTCAGTTTTTCCTTGGCAAAAATTTTCAAGGGAAGGACTCCTTGGAGTGCGCTAGGCCAATTCTGTGTGAATTATTCTCACAAATTACGGGACTAAATGGGTGAGGAAATAAGCTGGCTATGTTCCTAGTTATAATCTGACTATGTGATTCAGTTGGTCTGTTAAATCCATTATATTTTCTTGCAGCTTGGATTAAAGAAAAGGGAGATTGCTGAACTCTGGCCTTCATCATAACTTCAGATTTCGAACTCTGAATTTCAAGAATTTGACAGGAGGCTATATTTTTAATACATGGCCTTCTTTGCAGCTTTTTAATAGAGCTTTAACGGGTAAAGTATTTGCATCATTAAAGCTGTGTTGCAAAATAAGAGCATAGCAAACAGCTTCCACTGAATAAGACTATTGAGTCATTTCACTTTTTATGGTCTATTCTGCACACAATTGTCAATGGCCGGACAGGCTTTTTCTCCCTTTATTTGAAGATGAAAGGGATTCAAGCAGGTTTCCCCCCCCTACATGTCAGGCATGTGCTTTACCATTGATTTATGGCCTATAATTCACCAATCTGATGATGTCCACTGGGGGTAGCTTTTGTGAATTCAGTGGGATTTACTTCTAGGTAAATTTAAAACCAAGCCCTTTTAAAAAAAAAATGCTATTTCTCTATTAAAAACTTGATTCTCTAGGTTTCGGACAGAAATACAGCAAAGTTGGATTCGTAAAAAATTTGAAGGGATGGGAAAAGGCACAGGAAACAATGCAAGATCTCCATTAGGATAAACTCTCCCCCTCCTTTGGAAATATTTCCAGAGAGAGCTCAGAGTTGAAACTTGCAATATGAAACCTTTGAAATGAAAGCTCTGATTTCCCTAGCTAGATGCTGAACTCTTCTTGCACAAGCGAATCTGTGAGATGCACAGAACCCTGAATATTTTTACAGCCCTTATTTTACTCAACAAATACATCTGGATTCCTCATGAACCTTATTTATTTGAAATGCAACCCACTCTTTAGTTTGGGCCAAAGTTGTTTCCTCAGCAAGGGATTACCCAATGATTCCATATGAATCTTCTCCCTCTGCTCTGTTGAAAACATTTGCATATTGGGGGTGGGTGGGAGTGTGCATTTAAAATGAAAGATTCATGCTTTTTTCTCTGTGGGTGGTCAGCAAACAAGAGCTTCAAACTGTAGCTAAGATGCAAGTTTGCTTCAGCCCAGAGTCTTCAAAGGCTTTCAGGCTTCCTTGCATTATGATGCAGTCCGGAAGTGGTGTGGGAGGCATTTCTGAAGCCATTTTTTTAAAAAAAAAATAGGAAACATATACAGCTCCCATTCTTATTTCCTTCAAGCTTCAAGTTAATACATTCGCAGCTTTTCCCCTCTTTCTTTGCCCAGGGATTTCTCAGTGTTTCCATTAGTTGCCCTTCAGTGTGTGAAAATATCTGCTACATGAATTGAATTGGCAATGTGAAAGGATAAATGCTGGATTTCATGATTTCAGCAGTTACTAATATTCTAAGGTTGAGTAATATAAGAAGATGGGCCATGAGTTGCATCAGTCTGGGATTGTTCCAGAGCTTAATGTTGACTGGATTTCTGCATCCTGTCCTTTGATACTGGAAAGAAAGTGTTGTGTTCTGAGCATGCGCAGTTCAAAGTGATTTTGGCGGGACTTGTGCTTACAGCCGATTGGCGGAGCCATCTGACAGCTCGCTATAAAAGTGAGCTGTCAGACGGCAGCCGCAGGCTGTTCCTGTCAGAAGCCGCAGTTACCAGTTGGCCGTTGCGTTATGAATAAAGTTGTTAGCCTTTATTCCTCACCTGGACCTCAGTCATTCGAGCACCCACGTCTTTTTCTGAGTATAGAACACTGGCGACGAAGGTGGGATCGCCGAACTGAGGCCAGGGCGCCGGTCATTGCTGAAGTCACTCTCGAAAGAGCTGATTCGAAAAGAGCTGACTATAACACGACGAGAGGTTGTGAGAGCGACTGACAGGAATGGCTTCTGTACAGTTTCCCCCTTTTTCTCCCGACTCAGAGTCCTGGGACTCGTATGTCATCAGGTTCGATTGCTTCTTGGTGGCTCACAACCTGACTGAGGTAACCGATGAACGAAAATGTGCACAATTCCTCTCATTTTTATTTTATTTTATTACATTTATATCCCGCCCTTCTCCGCAGAGGACCCAGGGCGGCGCACAGGAAATTTAAAAATATACAAAATGGAAAATAGATAAATAATTTAAAATATATATTAAATAATCCCAATCCTATGCTAAAACCAATTATTAAAACCCAATTTAAAACTTTTCTAAAAGTCCCCATGGGAGGTTAGGCTAGGCCGGCTTGATGAAAAAAGTATGTCTTTAGACATTGGCGGAAGAAGCGGAGGTCGGTGATGGTCCGGAGTTCAGGGGGTAGGTCGTTCCAAAGGGCAGGGCCCGCCACAGAGAAGGCTCTTCCCCTGGGTGTCGCCAGTCGGCATTGTCCGGCCGACGGCACCCTGAGCAGGCCCTCTCTGTGGGAGCGTATCGGTCTAAGGGATGTACTCTCAGTTTGCGGGGCAGAAGTATTCGAGACGGCCACAGCCCTTGCGGCCCCGATGGCCATAAAGGCGATGCCTTGGGAGCAACTAATGGCGAAACTCAAGAACCATTACGCACCGTCACCTCCCAAAATTGCTCAGCGGCACGCTTTCTACCGAAGGCGCCAGACAGATGGGGAATCCGTCACCAAGTATGTGGCAGCCCTGAGAAAGGCAGCGTTACATTGCGAATTCAGAGACCTAAACGACGCCTTGTTAGACCAGCTGGTGTGTGGGGTGAGAGACCTCAAGTTGCAGAGGCGGCTTTTGGCTAAGGCAGACATCACCCTCGAGTCGGCTCTGGCCGAAGCGAGGGCCGCGGAGCTGGCGAATCAATTCCTAGCTGCATCTCAGTCGCCCCAGGGAGCTGAGGGACTCACGATCCACCATGGGGAAGCCAGTACGGGGTCTGATTCAGATACGGGGCATGAAGTTAACCGCCTTAAGGAGGCAAGGAAGAAAAAGAGCTGGCCCCGGGGTGGCAGCGCTGACAGATCTGCCTGTTTGGGTTGCGGTGGCAGCCATATCAGAGCTGAATGTAGATTTAGGCAGGCGATCTGCCAGCGTTGTGGCCGCCGAGGGCACATCGCTAGAGTCTGCCGGGCGCCCCAACCTGCCAGCATACCAGCAGCTAAACCAACGTCCCGCAAGAAGGCGGCCCGCAAGGAAAATCATCTGGACGAGGAATTTCCTGAGGGGCCTCACGACTCCGATTTCTCTGACGTTCAGTCAGTTCGGTCCTGCCACTCGCTGAGGAAGAAGATCACCATAATGATCCTGATTGAAGGCAAGCCATGTGAGATGGAAGTGGACACGGGTTCCGCCACTTCTATTGTATCCTGGAGCACCATCAAACGGTTACAGCCCCAGATTTCAAAACGGCATCTCTCAAAGTGCAATATCACATTGAGAGATTACCAAGGGAATATTATTCCCGTTATTGGCACCAGAACGGTAGCAGTCCAATTCAAGGGATTTAAAGGGCGGCTTCCGCTGGTCATAGTGGATGGCATCTTGCCTAGTCTCTTGGGGCTGGATTGGTTTGATGCTCTAGGGTTTCAACTAAGCGGCGTGAACTGCCTCCGAGCCCCGGAGCTCGACACTCTGATTCAAGAATTCCCAGCTGTGTTTGATGGAAAGCTGGGCACCTATACAGGCACACCCGTCTCCTTCAATATAGACCCGTTGGTGCAACCCGTCCGAATGAAGCCCCGCAGAGTTCCCCTCGCACTCAAACCGAAGGTGGACGCTGAACTCGACCGCCTCATCGCCCAAGGGGTCCTGGAATCTGTGGATCACGCACGTTGGGAAACCCCCATCGTGGTGCCAGTAAAACCAGATGGCAGCGTAAGGATATGCGCGGACTATAAATGCTCACTTAACCGTGCGCTGCCCTCCAATGCCTACCCGGTGCCAGTCGTTCACCATCTACTGCACACGTTGGGAGATGGATCAATATTGGCGAAACTCGACCTGGCCCAGGCTTACCAGCAGCTGCTGGTCGACGATGAAGCCGCGGAAGCACAGACAATCATCACGCACAGAGGGGCTTTCAAGTGCCGGCGCCTGCAGTTTGGGGTAAGCATTGCCCCTGGCTTGTTCCAAAGCCTGATGGAATGGCTACTACATGGAATAGAGGGCGTCGTGCCATATTTCGATGACGTCCTCGTATCGGCCAAGAACCACGCCGAACTGATGGCCCGTCTGCGGGCTGTACTAAGCCGTTTCAGTTCTGTGGGACTCAAAGTCAAGAGGCAGAAATGCCAAGTTGCCGTTCCTCAGGTGGAGTTTTTGGGCTATTTGGTGGATACCGCGGGCATACACCCCACCAAGGACAAAACCAAAGCCATTCTGGATGCCCCAGCCCCAAAATCAAAGACTGAGCTTCAAACATTCCTCGGGCTGCTCAATTTTTATGCTTTGTTCCTGCCTCACAAGGCCTCCGTGGCTGAGCCCTTACATAGACTGTTAGACAAATCAGCTGCCTGGATATGGGGCAAGCGGGAAGTCGCAGCTTTCCAAGCTGTCAAACAACTCTTAGTCTCCAATCCGGTCCTCGCCCAGTACAACGAACGATTGCCTCTAGTGCTTGCCTGTGACGCGTCGCCCTATGGGGTGGGAACAGTCCTCAGCCACCAACTACCCAACAGCTCTGAAGTAGCCATTGCCTACTTCTCCAAAACACTCTCGGCGGCCGAAAGAAATTATGGCCAAATCGACAAAGAAGCGTTGGCCATCGTCGCTGGGGTGAAGCGGTTTCACCACTACCTCTACGGGCGAGATTTTGACATCATCACCGATCACAAACCCCTGCTGGGGTTGCTTGCTGGAAACAAACAAACTCTGCAAGTCCTTTCCCCCCAGGATGACCAGATGGACAGTGTTCCTGGCCGCTTACCATTACACCTTGATCCATCGGTCAGGGAAGCAGATCGCCCATGCGGATGCCCTTAGCCGCTGTCCCCTGCCGGAGGAGCTTGAAGATCCTGCCCCTGCCTCCTCAGTTTTCCTGATCTCCGACTTAGAATTGCCCGTGACCGCGTGTGACATTGCCCGGCACTCAGCACAGGACAAGGTAATTAGCAAAGTTCTAGACTGGGTCCGAAGAGGGTGGCCTCAAGGAGCCACAGCTCCTGAGTTCCTGCCCTTCCTACACCGTCGGGCAGAACTTTCCACCCAAAGCGGGTGTTTGCTGTGGGGGCACAGAGTAGTCATCCCTAACCCCCTGCGCCCAGCAGTTCTACGAAAACTGCACTCGGGTCACCCTGGCATTGTCTGAATGAAAGCCTTGGGTCGCAGTTATCTCTGGTGGCCCAAGGTCGACCAGGAAATAGCGAGTTGGGTTGCACTTTGCCCCCAGTGTCAGGAATCGCGCCCCTTGCCGCCCAAATCCCCTCCCCGGGAATGGGACCGCCCCTCCGCCCCATGGGCACGCGTTCACATTGACTTTGCTGGCCCTTTCCAGGGCCAGACGTTCTTAGTCGTTGTAGATGCATATTCTAAATGGTTGGAGGTTATAAAGATGTCATCCACCACCTCTGAAGCCGTTATCTCAGCGCTCAGACAGTTGTTCGCCACCCATGGCCTCCCCGATTTACTCGTCTCTGACAACGGGCCCCAATTAGCTTCCGCCACTTTCGAAGGGTTCTTAGCGTCCTTGGGGATTCGCCATGCCTTGATTGCCCCTTATCATGCTTCCAGTAATGGCCTGGCCGAGAGAATGGTGCGAACGGCCAAGGAAGCGTTGGCCAAAATGGGGCCTGCAAATTGGCAAGAGAGAATTGACACGTTCCTACTGGCCCACCATGCCACACCATGCCCGTTATCCAACAGAAGCCCCGCGGAGTTACTCATGGGGCGTAGGATTAGGACATGCTTAGACAGGTTGCACCCCACGTATGCCCCTGAGGTTCCCCTGGACTCCTCCGGAGCGGCCAAAGAGTTTAGCCCGGGGCAGCTGGTCTACGTTAGGAACTATGATGGCCATCCCCTCTGGTTGCCGGGTTCTGTCATTGACCAAACGGGGCCCTGCTCTTACAGGGTGAAGCTGGAGGACGGGAGGTCCTGGTGGCGACACCGCGACCAGCTTCGCGGGATGCCCAAGGGGAGCAGCGGACGACCTCGCCGCCGACAGACACTCCGAAAGACTGAACGAAAACTTACTTGGGGAGTTGGGCCAACTCCAGCAGCAGCAGCAGCAGCAGCAGCAGCAGCAGCAGCAGCAGCAGCAGAGTCCGGGTCATCCCAGCGAGCCGCGGGAGCGAAGTACCACCTCTGATCCGCGCCCGGCACCAGCGGTTCAATCCCGGGGCAGCGTTCCATCGACTCCGGGAAACGAAGCCCTGCCAGAATTGCGGCGGTCCCTGAGGACTAGACGAAGGCCGGCGTATTTGCAAGACTACGCTTGCGCAAACCTGGTGGGGAGGGGTGTTGTGTTCTTAGCATGTGCAGTTCAAAGTGATTTTGGCGGGACTTGCGCTTACAGCCGATTGGCGGAGCCATCTGACAGCTCGCTATAAAAGTGAGGTGTTAGACGGCAGCCGCAGGCTGTTCCTGTCAGAAGCTGCAGTTACCAGTTGGCCGTTGCGTTACGAATAAAGTTGTTAGCCTTTATTCCTCACCTGGACCTCAGTCATTCAAGCGCCCACGTCTTGTTCTGAGTATAGAACAGAAAGATTTTCAATGCCTGTGCCTTTAGCTTATGATAGGAGCAGTGCTGATGGTAGAATTTTTGGATCTAAATATTACTTTTGGTCATCCAACCATTTCTCCTATGGTGCTTGTCATGTATGATGCTTCCCATTCTTCTTCTATATTTGAAACAACCACATTATGAAGTAGGTCAAAATGATAATGTTGTCTATGTTATATCCTGTGTGTGTTTGTGTTTGTAGTGTAGGATAGCGTAGTGGTTAGAGCAGCATCTTTGATGTGGGATACTGGGGTTCAAATTCTGGCTAGCACCTACATTACCAGTGGAAGTCCTTGGGCAAAGACTCCCTAACACCTCACCTGTCTACCTCTAATCCAGAGTGACCTGGATTAGAAAAGTCATGCCATTTTAGACAACACCTGGATTAACAGGGTCCACATCAGGTGTTGAGGAACCAGGACAATCTGATGATAAGTGGATTGCTGCAACAAAATCATGCATGGGCGAGACAAGAAAACCAAAAACTGATGGCATGCTACTACAACAACCATCCTAATGAGAGAATGTATATGTATATGTATATGTATATATGTATGTTTTCACAGATTTTCATGGGTATAGGTATTGCTCGCACAAGCACGAAGCCAAAGGCAGCAGCCTGAAGATGACGAGTGTGACCTCGTCGAAACATTGCCAAGATACTTTCAATCTTACACGGGAAAAGACCCGAATACACCAAGACCTACATACATACATACATACATACATACATACATACATACATACATACATACATACTCAATGAACTCAAATCAATGAACTGATATATGTTGCAGTCATTGTAATCTTGGACAGATAGCTGAGATGTCAGACATTGGGAAATCCTACCAGTGCTGAAAAAGGCTGGACTAAGGATGCTAGCCTCAGGCAACAGCCTGAGATCATAGCAGCACAAGAACAGGCACTAAGCACCAAATCCATAGAAGCAGGATTCTACCACACTAGACAGGACTCAATTTGCAGAATACGCATGAAGGCCTTGGAGATGGACCAACACATAGTGGCATGGGATAAGATACAGACAGGACAGCATACACTGAACAGCATAACCAAGTAGCTATCATTGTGTCCAAAAATATCAGTGTAGAATATGGGCTGACTCTCCAAAGTCTAGATGGGAGGTTCCCACAGAAGATTGTGGAAAATCAGAGTGCTAAAATCCTTTGTGATTTCCAGATCCCAACAGACAGGCAGATACAACCAGATATTGTGGCAGTAGACAAAGACTAGAAGGCAGCAGTGGTGATAGAGGTAGTGGTGCCTTCTTTTCAAATTTTATGGACTGTCAAAGTACAAATAGTGATGTAAGAGCAAGGATAGAGAACCTGTGACTTTCTAGCTATTTCTGAACTACCACATGCCTAGCTATTTTTAATTCAACGACATCTGGAAAGACCTTAAGTTGCCTACCTCCACTGTGCTGCCCTATTAGAATGGGTAGAGGTGGTATAGAGGTAGTCCCTACACAAGGGAAGGAGAGATGACTGCATTAGGCAGTGGATTTTGTTTGTTGTCTTGGAGAAAAGGCCTAGCAGGATTTTAGAATAGCCAAGTTTTCTTTCACAAATTAAAGGATATTGCTCCTGCTCATTTTAATGTAGCTTTAAACTTCTCAACAATTCCATCCTTTTGCTTTCTGTATTTTAATCCAGGGGTAGGGAATTTGATGACACCAGGATGCATAGAGACACATTGTTGGGCACTGTTTTGGTTCTCCTTCCCTTTACATTTAGGGTTGGATATGTGCCAGTTATATATCAAAATGAGATTTTGCGGTCTTCTGTTTGTGCTCTTCTGCTGTTTCCCTTTCTAACAGAAGGTCTGGTAAGACACATTCATTTTACTCCACCCTACATGAAAACATACAGAGTTGGCTAATTAAGATGCTATTCAGTTAAGTACATGAGAAAAATGAATGGAATTTTCTTGGCAATACCTTATCCATGTTATGAATAATTTGGATTGCTCTAATCTAAGTAGAGATGGCGTTATGCATTCTGTGAGCTTCCCATGACCTCTTTCTCAGTCACTCTCTGCAGCAATGGATCTTCAACCTTTCTGGATACTTTTTTTTAAATGTATAGTCATTGTTAAATTGTTGTCCAAGATCTAAACATTATCCCTCAAATAATATTTGAGTATCGAGGGAATTATATATTTTGTGTCATGGAAAATGTCATTATAACTCAGCTATTGTTGGTACAGCTGTGTAGTTGCTTTTTTACAGTATTACAGAAGGGTAATATTAGCATTCAATGAAATATGGATTATTCTGCTGACCTCTCTCACACTACTTTGCCTCCTACAGAATACAAGCTTGGCTGATTTTGTGTGTGTTGCTGAAGCAGCTTGAGAATATACAGTCAGTGCACTATGCTAAAAAAGGGGGAAATATATAGAAATATGATTTTTAAAAAAAATGAAATATCCAGGTATTTTTACTTAAAAATTAGGACAAAAAATCATGTAACATATTTAAATAGAATTATGTGCATCGTATTATATATATATACTTTTATTTACGGTCACAGACCAAAACACAAGTATTACAGGAAGAAACGTTAAAAATAATAATAATTATTATTATTATTATTATCATAATATCATAACAATGGATCGCCAATAGCTTAACTAAGGAAGGTTACAGCGTTCTCCCCTAATGGTTCCAGCTCTTAAGAAGAATTTTGAGAGCGCATCGTATTATCAGAATAGGGAATTCTATGAAAACTGGAAGTATTCCTCTTTTTTTCTGGTTCTGAATAAAAGAATGATAGTAAGCGTCCCTTTGGATATGGTCTCTAATGTATTTCTTGTCTTGGCTGAGGCACATAGGTACATTGGCTTAGCTGAGAGCAGAAACAAAAGAACATTAACAGTAAAATTAAAAAATAATTTGAGATGTTTGACTACTTATAAAAAGACAAATAAATAAGTCAAGTTGTTTTGGGGAAGAACTATTAGCCACATACTGAAATATCTGATCTAATATTTTTTTTTCATTTCCTCCTACTTTCCAAATTTTTGTTTTTTGTAACATCTTGTCTTCATAAATCTAATACTTTTGTTGGCCTGTGACAATGGGCTTTGAGTTAGGGTGCTGGTAGAAGTTGTTTATTGAGGGTAGTGATAATTCTCCTATGGATGGCAATGTTATGTCAGCAGCACAGGAATGTAATCTCATCCTGTGTGTGTGAGAGAGCGAGAGAGCGAACAAATGTTGTAGTTAGATCTTTGAAATCAGGTTTTCTTCTGAATGATTTTGTTGATAATTAAAAAGTCTCTGAAATAAATACATTTAAGCCAGAAATGAAAACAAGGTGCATAGTATCTGGATTTCAGAGCCCTGGTAGTGCAGTGGTTAGAATGCAATACTGCAGCTAACTCTGCCCACAGTCTGGAGTTTGATCCTGACTGGCTCAAGGTTGACTCAGCCTTCCATCCTTCAGTAAAATGAGAACATGCATTGTTGGGGGCAATATGCTGACATTGTTAACCACTCCGAATGCTGTAAAGCTTTGTGGTGTGGTATAGAAGTCTAAGTGCTATTATTATTATTGTTGTTGTTGTTGTTGTTGTTGTTGTTGTTGTTGTTGTAGGAAAATAGTTCATTTTTCATTTGCCAGATGTTTGCTGCAGTGATTTAGAATAAGGAATGGTAAGTCTTTAGTAATACAATTTACCTCTTCTCTCTCCCCTCCTCCCTCCTCTCTTTAAACAGGCTTGGTCCTCCAGCTCATGGTAATAAACTTAAGGAAACATGAATATCTTGCAGGTAATAAATACATACATTCATTCTTGTATAGTAAATGTATTTTTATTTATCAGAATCATGTCAGTACTTTGAGGACTCATTCACAATTTCAAGGATAGTAGAAAGACAATTATTACACAAAAAACCAGTTCCATGTTATAGCACAAACTTAGCCTCAGAAAGCCATTGAGTGATATTGGGACAGTTTTTCTCTTTTATCCAGCCCATATAACAAGGTTATTATTGTTAGTAAAATTGGCAAAAGAGAGAATTGTATTTCCTACTCTGAGCTTCTGAAGGAAAACTGAGATATAAATCTTATAAATAAACTTGTAAGTCAAATAAATTGAGATTTTTAATAGGCAGAATTTGTCATTCAATAGCTATCCTATTTTTAGGGACGCTGTGGCTCAGTGACTAAGGTGCTAAGCTTGTCAATCAGAATGGATGGCAGTTTGAATTCCTAGTGCTACCTAATGGAGTGAGCTCCCATTACTTGTCTCAGCTTCTGCCAACTTCTAGCAGTTCGAAAGCATGTAAAAATGCAAGTAGAAAAATAGGAACCACCTTTGGTGGGAAGGTAACAGCACTCTATGCGCCTTTGGCGTTTAGTCATGCCGGACACATGACCACAAAAAAGTCTTCGGACAGCACTGGCTCTTCGGCTTTGAAACGGAGATGAGCATTGCCCCTTAGAGGTGGGAACGACTAGCACATATGTGCGAGGGGAACTTTTACCTTTACCTATTCTTCAACAGTTGAAGGTTCCTAAATATTTGCGGGATCGGATCCTGCCTCATACATCCACACGGCCTATTCGCTCACACAGAGAGGGACTTCTCCGGGTGCCGTCCACTAGACTTTGTCAGCGGGCGACGCCCAGGGGAAGGGCTCTCTCTGTGGCGGGCCCAGCCCTCTGGAACGACCTTCCCCCCGACATTAGAACAACCACGGACCTCCGCTCCTTCCGTCTAAAACTAAAAACATATCTGTTCTGCTTGGCCGGCCTAGGGTAGTCTCCCTTCTATGGGGTTGTTAATAATTTTAGATGGGGATTTTAGTAATTTTTACTGGGAATTTTTAGCGCAGGGATATCATTTAATCTGTTTTTATTATGTGTGTATATTTATTGTTTTATTTGCCCTGTGCACCGCTCCGAGTCCCTTCGGGGAGAGGGAGCGGTCAACAAATTAAATTTATTATTATTATTATTATTATTATTATTATTATTAAATAAAAAATGAAGATTCATTCAACTTTCAAACATGCATTACATTTCTGAAAATGTATGCTTAGCAGTATATAAAGGAATTTATTTTTATTTATTTATTTATTTAAATTTATATCCCGCCCTTCTCCAAGAAGGACCCAGGGCGGCGCACAGGAAAATTTAAAAACATACAAAATACAATAAATATAATTTAAAAAACTATTAAATAACCTATCCTGCGCTAAAACCAAATTTTAAAAACCCAATTTAAAACTACCTAAAAGTCCCCATGGGAGGTTAGGCTAGGCCGGCTTGTTGAAACAAATATGTCTTAAGACATTGGCGGAAGAGGCGGAGGTCGGTGATGGTACGTAATTCAGGGGGTAGGTCATTCCAAAGGGCTGGGCCCGCCACAGAGAAGGCTCTTCCCCTGGGTGTCGCCAGTCGGCATTGTCCGGCCGACGGCACCCTGAGAAGGCCCTCTCTGTGGGAGCGTATCGGTCTAAGGGATGTATGGGGCAGGAGGCGGTCTCGCCACATGTGATCTAAATGATATATGACAAAACATTTATTTAAAAAAAATTTTTATTCCATATACTGAATTTAAATTACGTTCATCTATTCATTAGAGGCTGGATTCTTAGAACAATACATTTATATTCAATTTAATTTACTTAACTGAGATTGCATATCTCTCTTGGTACACACAATAATCATCCCAGTCACCACTGATCTAATAATGAGATTTTTTTTCCCCCTATATGATTTTAGTAAATTAATATAAAGGAGGCATTCAAACTTGAAAATAGCAAGACAATCTTTTGGGGGAGTATCTGTGGATTTTACCTTAGTTCAATAATAGGATCAGATAATTAAATTTTGTTCTGTTCTGTTGTGCAAAGCAGAACAAAACACGTCACAGCAGTGATATATTCATTTTAAAGAGCTCTTGAGGACTAGATATGGACCCTGAGTGCTTCAGAATCCTTTCTAGCACAGTCCTCTTAGCAGATTTTTGATGTTATTTATAAATAATAATTCTGTAATGGCCTTTAAGAAGTGGTTTTAGAATACACTGAAGATATTCTAAATCTTTAGATATATGAAAGTACAGAGAAACATGTATTTCAGTTATTAATTTTGTTCTGGAATATGCAATGATTCATAGATGCTTACATTTTTTGAACAAACTAATAAGATACTGCATGCTATTACATGCTTAATGTTCCATATTTTATTATTGCCAAGGAAACTATTTATGTATGTATGTATGTTTGTACAGTATGTATGTATATATGCATGTATAAGATTGCTTTTGTTGTTTTCTAATTGAGAAAAATACGAGAGACATTATGTGGTAATTTTTTCACTTCTAATGCGCTCGTGCGCACACACACACATACACACATCCTTTTATGCAACCTGCACATTATATTATTTGACAGTGCCTGCTATTAAAATATTAATAAAATTGTTATTTCCATTCTGTTTTAATTCCCATTTTCTTATTTTAAATATGATAAAAAAAAAAGACCAAGTACTGTAGTTTAGCTTGCTCTGAGATTAGATTGCAGTTTTAGCTAAGGAAAGCATTAGCACATTCACGCTTTGCAAATAACTAATGGTTATAGCAGGAATCCTTGTTGTAGATGGTTATCATCTATCTTGCCAAACCTCTTTCATATTGCAAGATCTAATCAGGTGATGAAAGAGATGGTCTATATTACAAAGGTCTTAAACTTGACTTGCCGAAAGCAGATTCCGCTGGTGGCAGAAGACAGTGATTCAGTGTTATGTTGATCCTGCTTTGTTGGCAGAGAACATCTGGTTACAAACTTCATACAGCTGGATAAATGTTGCACCCTGTAGGTTTTTTCCCACTTGGATTGAAGTGGAAGCATTGGGCATATAATTTAACTGAACATAAGGCCAAAATGGTGTTCTGCCACAGCATTTCCATTGTCTCTGCATCTGTCTCCATTTCCTCTTCTACTCTGCCTTCATCTTGAAGGGGAGAATACCGACAATGTCTGTTTTACACAAATTAGGTGCATTCAGCAAATTAAACCAAAAAGCCAAATTGTGTGTGACCCATAATAAGTGAATGGAATGTATATGTGCTGGAAAGCATTTAATTGGAAGAAAGCTGTATTGTAAGAACAAATAATACTGGAACTCCTTATGAATTCATTATTTAATTATAGAACACTATAAAACTTGGTGTTTAAATTAATATTTTGTAAATTGCTCTTTTAAGATTGTAGACATCCAATACATGAGCTCCTTCTGTTGTTGGCCTGTGTTGTATTTTATTCCCATACTTTTCCAACTTCTCCATGCCCGTCTTTATAAATCTTTTGCTGCTGTTGTTTCTACTGCTTCCTGCATGGGTAACAGATTTGTATAAAGAGACTTGATGAATATATGAAGATACTATTATGAATATAGACAGTAATAACTGGAGGAATAGGTCCAGATGTGCTGGTTTTGATTGTGTGGTTACAATTGCCATCTTGATTTTTTTTCTTCATCCTCCGCCACCATGGATGTCCTTGAACAAACTAGAAGTGGTAAACCAAAATTTTGCTATAATTTAACATACTGGATATTCAAATCATTTATTAATTTTATCATATTCCATTTCATTGTACACATGTTGTGCATTGACAATAAAGGTTTGATTTTGATTTATTTATTCATTTTATTTATTTATTTTATTGGATTTATCAACCGCCCCCTCTCCCCGAAGGGATTTAAAACTAGAAAACACTAATCTAGCATTGAGCTCAGATAGTGAATAATTTGAGGGGTTTATTGTAACGTACATTTATATATTTATAATTCTATTTATTTCTACCATTGAACCAAGGGTATGTAAGCATGATTCTCAAATAGTTTTATATCCAAGCAATTAATCCAATTATAGATAAGAAATGAGATATGGGAAGAAGAGATCATTTGTTATATTTTAAAATGTAATAAGTTCTTGAAATTGTTTATACTTATGATAAAGGACAAAATCATTTCTTTATATATTTCTTTTTTTCTTTACTATATTCTTATTTTTTCTATTTTTTCTTCTATAAACTTTCTATTGTTTTTTAATTTATATTAGTTTTCATCTTTATAATTGTAATGTTTAATAAAATTATTGTTAAAATACATATATTACCACCGTTGTGATAATGTGGTATGTATTGGTGTGGGCTGCATGGAGAAGCTAATGTGAATTTAATAATATTACACATAACTTTAAAAAGGAGGATGGAATCCTATTCTTCCACATTTGCTTAATAAAGCTATGCTTCTCTATTTTTAATATTTTGTTAAAAGAATGCATTAACATATATAGAAAAATTGTATGTAGGAAGGGACATAGAAAAATTAGCACGTGTTACTTTTAGGTTTTGTCAGCTGTCAGGCATTACTGTTTTGTATGAATGGTTTTTTTTCTTGGTATTGCTTGATTCTTCCGAGCACAGAGTCAGCCAACAGATTCATGGAGGTCTCAGAATGAAGACAGCTGGGGCAGATCAAACCAGTTGGGATTCAGGTTTTTGGAGCAGGCAGCCTTGTTGCTTCCCATTCAAAAAAACATTAAAAAAGCTTGTTATCCTCATTAATAATAATAAAAGAACCCCCTATATGATGTTTTTAATTGTGTTTACATAAACAAAGAAAGAGTTGTCAAGATCATGGCAACATGGACAAATATTTCAGAAGGAAAAGTAATATCAATGCCTGTAATTATTTCATCTGGTTTTCAACAACCTCGCTGCATTTATATATCTACGTATTTATTCTGGATTCAGCCCGGGAAAATATACAGGACAGGAAAAGAATGATATTGAACTTTTCATAGCGAGCGATTGGTTAGATGCCTGGTGTGCTGTTTTCCCTTTTAAAAATAATAACTGTTGGCATAAGGCAGTTCAGACTGGAACAAAGGCATAAAGCAGATTAAAACAAACAAACAGAAACTTCTTTCTGTTATGATCCTGCTGAAAATTCACTCTTAACTCCTAATCACCGGAAGAGAGAAGTCCTCTGAGGGTTGTACATTAATTTGATATATATTTGCAAGTATATACATTTCCTTTGGCTCATTTCTTAGTTTCCATGTTATAAACAACTATCTTCCCTTCCATTTCCCCCCCTCCCTATTTCATCTACTCTTCCCACCTAGGTATTTTTCTCGTGAATATTATGTCCTAAAGCCTTGTGGTTTTGGGGGGGGGGGGGACGGAAAGGTGAACTAAAAAAGAAATCTGTATGTTGGCACATCCAAGACTTCTTAGTTCAACCTTAGTTGCATTTGTGACCTTGCTGTTAATGGCAGGAGTAATTAATACTCTTACAACTAATTTGCAAATGTTGACATGAGTTTGTTTGTGTTTGGGGTTGCTTTCCTCCAACTATTCAAAATAAAAGGAAATTAGAACCTTAAATTTGATCTTTCCACCATCGGTATGGATTTTTATACAAATGAAATATTTACATGCTGGGAGGAAGATAATCAAATCTTTGAAAAGATTTGAATAGTATTATGGCAAGATAAAAAAAATGGAAATTTCCTATTATCTGTTACTCTCTTGAAAACACTGATATGAACAGCTGTTATCACAGGGCATGCACTACTAATGCAGTTAAATAGTGAGTGTGTCTGATACTTGGAGAAATGAGTTGTTCTGAAAGACAAGTTTTCCATAATGAGAGTCTGGCTAACATACATTTTTCAAACTGTTTAAATTGTATACTTGTCTCTATATTTCTATTGTCCTAGAGCAGGGGTCTGCAAAGTTGGCTCTTTTAAGACTGGTGGACTTCAACTCCCAGAATTCCCCAGCCAGCTATGCTGGCTGGGGAACTCTGGGAGTTGAAGTCCACCAGTCTTAAAAGAGCTAACTTTGCAGACCCCTGTCCTAGAGTACCTAAGGAAGTTTCCCCCCATTGACTACTACTGTTGTGCCTTGAAAAGAACTGAACATAGTTTTTGTTGTCTCCATTATCAACTGATCCTGTATCCATTGTAAAGAGTGTAAAATAAGTGGATGTAATATCAATGACTGAGAAATGTTATCCCATTATAAGATATGAATTCTTTCCCGGGAACTAGACCACCCCATGGATAATCAAAATTGTATTCAGTCAAAGCAATGTTGGTGGCTGGATCTCTTTTCTTTCTCTAGGTTCAGACAGGCATGAGGTTAGCAGTGTTTCAAGCTGCCCTGTTTTCATGGTTCCTCTTCTTTTTCTGATCCTGGTTATTAAAAGCTTAGGTTTCGTGAAATAATATTTGGTGGCCTCTGCTTCTGCCATTTAAGTTTCCAATTTAGCCATTGAATACCCCAGTGCTTGAGTTCCACTTCTCCTTCAAACAAATTACCTAAAATAGACCAGCTATTAATTACATCATGTGTAATCGCTGCTTATCTGATAATTAGTAAATCTTTTCTGTATTTTGGGGGGAAAGGAATGACTTTCTAAATTCAACAATTTACAACAAAGAAAAAAGTAATGATACGGTTCAGTTTTTAGACACAGTACCTCTATAGGTAGTCCTTGACTTACAACAGTTTGTTTAGTGACCGTTCAAAGTTACAACGGCATTGAAAAAAGTGATTTATGACTATTTTTCACAATTACGACTGCTGCAGTATCCTCATGGTCACATGATCAGATGCTTGCCAACTGTCTCATATTTATGACAGTTGCAGAGTTCCGGGGACATGTGACTACCTTCTGTCAATGGTTAAGCCAGATTCACTTAACAACTGTTATTAACTTAAATGAAATGATTCACTTAGCAACTGTGATATGTGATGTCATAAAATGAGGCAAAATTCACTTAACTAAGTCACAAAATTCACTTAGGAACAACATTTTGCAGCTCAATCGTGGTTGTAAGTCAAGGACTAGCTGTAATTCACTTTAGCAAAAAGCAAAGCAATATCAATGTGGTATTTCTCAAATATCTACAAGCCTACGTTTGTCTATTTCTCTCTTTCTGGAACAAATACTAGTTCATGACTGGAATGCAAGTTATTTCTGATAGTTTACAAGCTTTCTTCTTGGAGTATGGGATCATTATTTTCTGGCTTCACGCTTTCTGTTCTTGTAATTTGTTCTGAATATTTGATTCTTTACTAAGGAAGAACCATAGTGAAAGAATGGGTAATACAGATTTGCTCATAGGCATGAAGAGATTCCTGGCAGATCATCCTATAATTCCTAGCAGTCTCATTTTGGTTGCTCTTCTTTTAAAATTCACTTAGCTCTGCTCCAATGCTTTTGATGGAATAAGCTTTTCTTTCTTTTTCACTTATTTTTGTTCCTTCTCCCATATGATCGAAGAGAATAGGGTTAAGAAAAAGGAGATAGTACCATGGAAATCTGAAAGGACTGGCTGAAACGCCATAATATAGATCAATTCTTGTAAATTTGGGTTTGACTCTTGTCACAAGTGACTAAAGTAATCTGAAGCAAAACTGCTGGTTGAACTTGAAAGTAGAATCTGGCTAGCTGGATGGGGTCAGAGTTGTTCTGCTGGATCTATTGGTCTACCCCAGTGGTGGGCAAACTTATTAGTCAAGAGAGCCAAATATCAACAATACCACGATTGAAATTTCTTTTGAGAGCCAAAAGGAGTGGCCTGTTTTGTGGGAGTGGCTCAGCGGTCATGTGACCGGGTGGGCGTGGCCAACTTGGAAAATGTGGTGAAACTCACTTAACGACGGTCCTGCTTAGCAACCAAAATTCTTTCTTTTTCTTTCTTTCTCTCTCTACCACTTTCTTTTTCTTTCTATTTTTCTTTCTCTCTTTCTCTTTTTGTCTCTGTCTATCTCTCTCTTTATCTGTATCTTTCTCCTCCCTCCACCCATCTGTCATTCTGTGTGTGTGTGTCTCTCTCTCCCTCTGATTCCCTCTCTCCCTCCCTCTCTCTGTGTGTCTCTCTGTTTGTCTCTTCCTCCCTCCCCCTCCCTCTCTCTCTGTATGTCAGTCTCCCCCTCCCTCTCTCCCTCCCTTCCCCCCCCCCAAGCAGTGGAAAACCCGGCACGGGTTTTCACGAAGTGAGCAGGCGGGGGGAGAACCCGAGGCCGCGACCATCCAAGCACCGCGGAGGCTATCTGGGCGCCGCATGCCCACCTCCGTCCCAGCCGCACATGGCGGCCAGCCCCGCAAAGCATGGCTCGGCGCTCTCTGCAGGCGGCTGTTGCTGCTGCTGGCCCCGAGCCCTGCGACAGGCAGCTCCCGCTGTCCGAGCGCATCGGGCAGGACAGCCGGCCACGTTTCCACCAGGTCCCTCTTTGGCCTCTCGGGTGCGGCTCTTCCTCTCTCCTTCCCCCCCCCGGAGGCAGCGGAGGGCCCGGCATGTCGGTTGGGGGGGGCTCTGGCTGCCTCCCCCCGGAGCGAGCGAACAAGCGAACGGGCGGGGGTAGCGCCCGGTCTGCGGCTGCACCGGAGCCGTCTGGGCGCTGTGCGCCCGACTCCCTGTGCGCGCAGCGCCCGGACAGCTCCGGCGCAGCCCCAGCCCCAGGCATTCCCCTCGCCCGTTGGCTCGCTCGCTCGCTCCAGGGGGAGTCAACCAGAGTCCCCCCAACCGACATGCCGGGCCCTCCACTGCCTCCGGGGGGGGGGAAGGAGAGAGGAAGAGCCGCACCCGAGGGGCCAAAGAGCCGCTCATGGCTCGCGAGCCGCGGTTTGCCGACCACTTGTCTACCCTGTTTACTGGAGTAGGAGGGGGAGGATGAAAACATGCATGGCAATGTAGTTTTGATAGTTAAACTCATCAATTCTCTCTTTCAATAGAAATTGAAATTATAGGATCATAGGGTTAAATAAAAAAATTGAAATTATGAGGCTTAGTTTTCTATAATGTTCATTTATAGAAAAATCCTGAAGGTTTATTCAACTCTTCCATTTTGGTTACTCTCTTAACATATATTTTGCATAGTTTGTTTTTAAAAATTTGCAACTTTAGCTTTAATATCATAGAGCTAAAGTAGAAGCTTGACCTTTTTGAACTCTTTCTGCACATCTGATTTACTTCAGTTCTCAGACTTAATTAGGTAACGCTTATCTTATTTCTTCATTTCACTGTGTGCTTTGCCTTTCTGGAGTATAACTTTCTATGGCACAGGCTTAATGCTTTAAAACATGTTTGCTTTTATGAGTGGTTCCTCTTTACCTTATAATTATATTTGCCTTTCATCTAATTTAGAAATTTTCATCTGTTTGATTCCTGCAGCAATGAATAATATTGGTAAAGGCATGTAGGACTTGGTTACAGCAGCTACTTCAACTTGCTTGCTGTATTGTACATTTATATGCTAATTTTTCATTAATTCATGCATAACAATCATTCTAGTGCTGAATTATAAAATACCACGTCAGTACAATTTAAAAATGTATATGCCACTTATTTTTCAAGACACTAAATTAGATCAATAAATATGGTTGTCCCAGTTATCTCAACATTTCTCTTTTATTAAAAAAAAAACAAGTTTCAGATTCAGGTGCATCTTATTAATAGGAATGTTTATAAGAATTGCTTTTCAAATTACATATTTAATAGTTACATGATAACAATTTTGCTTTTGAAAGCAATGTGGACTTAAAAACTATATACATGTCAAGCTATAATTGAATGGAATCTACCTTTCCATGTACAAATTATTTTTTAAAATCTATTGGTGTTTTCTAATGGATGAAACGGCTTTGAAAAAGGGCATAATGCTTAGAGCATACATTGTTTTGAGGCTGAACATTGGAACTATTGATTGAAGAGTTATTGCTATTTGTGACTGTTTGACCTGGCTTCATGTCAGAGCAATTAAGTTTGAATAGCATAGCTTGAAAAAGAATGCAGTGGTTGTTTTTTAAAAAAAAAACCTCATTAATCTAATTTATGGAAACCTCAATCCTTGAACCAGAAGAGCTTCCTCATTTCTAGGAATTTCATCAAAATGGCATCAGGAATACCAGGCTTCAGGCTGAGTATATAACATTAGTTATCTAGGATTGTTTTGTTCCATTTATTGATGGATGTATTATTCATATTTAAATCTCATATTTCACTGGCAGTATCAGGACATTTTACAGTAAATACATCAAATGTTATCAAATGATTCAGCTGCAAACATCATGCACGTAAAACAGATAAGAACAATTTAAATTGACTGAATAAAATACATTTTTGAAAATTTGTTAATATTGGAGTGGGGGTGAATGACTAAAATAGTCTTTGCAGAATCTACAAGGGCCTTCTAGCTATCCGCTGCTTTTCAGACAGGGACCTGTGATAGAATGGGACCTGTGATAAGGACATAAAAGTTGGGCAATCATATAGGAGTCCGGACAATCTTTCAAATTCTGTCGAATTTTGAAGTGCTCATTTTTGGGGTGGGAGGATTCACACTTGGTCTTTCAGTGACATCTTATCTTTGTATCCTAAAAGCAGGTTGGGTGAAATAAAAGTCAGTAGCACCAGGACAATTTATATTCCACTGCAATTAAGAGACAATACTGATCTCAAGAGCTTATTCCCAAGTTTTGGAGCTGCCATTGAAAAGCAGTCCCTCCTCAGTGTTGGCTTCTTCCATCTTCTAGAAGTGAAGGACCACCAAGATCTTTCTCTAGTTCAGTGTTCCCCAACTTTTCAGGATCTATGCACCGGCAGTGACGACAGCAGGGGACAGGGGATGGTTTCACATGTTCGCCTGCCACTTGTTCAAATGGAGATCTGCAAGCTTGCCCACTGCTTGTGTGGCCCGGTTCCCCACAGGCTACTTAGTGGTATTGGGCAACCGACCAGGAATTGGGGACCCTGCTCTAGATGATCTGGTACATGACCAAGTATGTTAAATATTTTTCTTTCAGTTACCTCAGCTTTGTTAATTGGAGGATCTTTGGATAATCAAGCTAATGTTTTTTTAGGAGAGGGATGTCTGTGACCCTGAAGCCTCAAATTGTGTACTATAGTCTTTCTGTTTGATTCCCAGATCACTGATACCAGTCTCACAATAGCATGTTTATATCATGGATCTTTCCCTAAGGTCTATCCATAAATCCTCCAAAAGCTGGAAGCTACTGCTTTGATAAAAATTCACATTTGTTAAGGGGCTTTCAGTTATATTGCTGGCTTCCATCACTGTCTTTTGAGCAAATTTGATTAATACTTGCAGCAACAAGTTTTTTAAGTTGTAGACCCTCTTTCTGAAAAATTGTTACCAACTGATAACATGAATTCCCAGTATCCCATTATTCCTAGGATCCCATAATTGAGTAAACTAACATGATACTTTTCTGTCAAAAAAGACTTTGTCCCCCTGAGTGATTTCTTTGCTGAGTCATCTTTGTACTGTAATTTTCGTTGAATTTTCTATGAAGTCAAAATTATTAGTTTAAAGATCTGCAGCTCAAGAAAACCTATGCCTTTTAAGAAAATGCATTAATCAGAAAAGAGACAACAGACTCCCCTTGCTTTTAGTTTGAAGCCAATTTTTAAAAAACAACTGCAATCCATAGCTCTTCTAGATTATGGTAAATTTATGACTATCAGGAATTCAGGTTAAAAAGGCCAGTGCTTGGGGGATTTAGCAAAATCTGAAGATGACAATCTTCACATATTGGTATTAACTAAAAAAAAAATCTTTACACCCTGGTAGATATATCCTCAATGAAGGGATGTAGATTCAGAGTCGGGGACAAAGTAGGGCTCATCAATTATAGTCTGCTAATTTGGGGGCCCTTCTCGGCCTTAACTGGCACTAAACATGTTCACCTCAGATTGAAATTTTGTGGTTTGAACCCACAGTCCTTTAAAGCTGCCCTTGTCATTTTCTCTGTCCTCACTGAGGCAGAAATTAATACCTTGGTAATCTCCATCCCATATCAACAGTGTGTGACGCTTTCACTTAATGGAAATAATAAATAGTCCTGTGTTTCTGTGAATTGGAGAACCGTGGAGATGGCTTAAGATTATAAGTAGGCAGACACATAATTAAGGCCAACGACAGATTTCAGGTAATGGAGTTAATGGTTGACAATATGTATACCTGGATATCTATCTAGTAGCAGGGTAGTCTGAGAAGTTACTTCACGTTGAAGTTTTGTTGACTGTACTTGATTGAAGTGCAATGGACCATTTTATACAGTTCTTTTTGTAACTCTTCTCCACATTCCTTTTAATTTAATCCTCTTTGTGAAAATTAGTTTGCTCAGTGTCTCTGAAGGAACTTTGGTTTTGTTTTGACTTTATTTTAAGCTCAGCTGGGGACTGTCTCCATGTCCAGAGCAATCTGCTTGCAAGAGAATTCCCCCACCCCTACTATCAATATAAAATGTGTGTGTTTTTACTGGATGATGCCTACAGTTTAGATGCGAACATGATGTGGTTGGGGGAGAGTGCAGCTGAGGAAGTGTAGCACATGGAGCACATTGAGTATTTTGATTACTATTTTTTTATTTGGAGCAGACTCTTGCTTTGAAAATATATAGTGTCTTTTAAATGGTCACACTTGGTGGTGCTGTTCAAAACAGCAGGAACTACAATGCAGGAAAAATACTACTTGCCACTGTAAAATGCCATATTTCAAACTAACTGCGCTGTTAACCTCTCAGCCTCTCAAGCAGGGAGATGCAATTTGACTTGAGTTCTTTTAGGTTAAGCTCTTTTTTTACCCCATCCTCATCCCGAAAGAATTATCACACAAGTTTCAGAACAGTATTGTTCCCTCCCCCCCCAAAAAATACATAGGCAGGTATTTCCATATTCCATAAGAAATATAGGAAAGGAGGAGACACAATGCAGTAGTACTTTCCCTCTCTCTTTGTTGTTTCCTTTTATCCTTTTTTAAAATTCTTAATTCAATTTCTAGAAAATTAGATATGGAAAATCTTCCAATAAACACTTGCAAACAAACGTTATTTATTCTTTTTCTTATTTTTGTATTTTACTGTGCTACAGAATACTTTATTGTTTAGGTGATTGAATTATACGAAGTGCTGGGAATCTTTTTCATTGGAGTCATAACTTATTTATTGAGTAACAAAACAGAAATTTTATCATAGAAGTAAAATCTTTGTATTAAAATATTATTTTAATACATTTTATCCAGTAATATCCTGCAATATTAGTAGAAGTATAATATACTATTTCTAAATAGATACTTAGGTATTATTTTTTTAGGAGAGGGCAAATAATGGTGTGATTCACAGGTGGTATGTATTCAGCAGGTTCTGACCAGTTCTGGAGAACCGGTAGCGGAAATTTTGAGTAGTTCGGAGATGGGGGTGGGGCCACCTCATCTATTCTCTGCTTCCCGAGTCCCAACTGATCAGGAGGGAATGGGGATTTTGCAATAACCTTCCCCTGGAGTGGGAAGGGAATGGAGATTTTACAGTATCCTTCCCCTGCCATGCCCACCAAGTACCACACCCACTGAGCCACACCCACAGAACCTGTAATAAAAAATGTGAATCCCACCACTGGTGAGGTTGCTCTTGTTGGCTATCTACATACATTTCTGTAATTTTCTTGGCAAGATTTCAGTTTGCTATTGCATCCTTCATAGGGCTGAGCCAGAATGACTGGCCTCAAGTCACCCAACTGGCTTTATGCCTAAGGCAGGACTGGAACTCCCTATCTGATCTCAGGACTATCACGGACCTCCGCCTCTTCCGCCAACGTTTAAAGACACACTTCTTCCATCTAGCTGGCCTGGCCTAATTTCCGAGACTATTTTATCGACTGATTTTAAATTAATTTATAGTTTTAATAAGAGGGTTTTAAATTAATTTTAGCACAGGGTGTTGTTATTTAATAGGATTTTATATTGACTACTTACGATGTATTTATTCTTGTATATATGTTTGTATCCATATTTTATTCATCTGTGCACCGCCCCGAGTCCCTTATGGGAGAGGGCTGCGGTATATAAGTTTAATAAAATCTAAAAATCTAAATCTCCAGGTTTCTAGCCTGATGCTTTAACCACTATACCAAACTGGCTCTCCAAATACATTTGCCCAGTAATTAATATTGCTAACTATAGGTAACCACTGCATCAGTAGTTCCATTACAATCCCTTTTTCCGTGAGGTTATGTCTTTGCTGTTTGAAGTTTGTTGCAGACTGAAACATGGCACTTAGATCTGGGCTCAGGCTGACTGTTTTTATATATTCAAGTCAAAGTGGATCAGTAGAAACTGTTAAGGCGGATGCACTGCTGGAATCTAGTTTATATTCCGGAAAATGAATTAAGAGAACAACTTTATCATTCTGTAGCGTGACAGAGATCCACTTTCTGTTATTATACTGCTGGTTCTGCACTGTGTGTAACCTGAAACCCAAGAAGTGTTTTGTACTAAGCAAGCAGGCACTCCTTATATATAAGCTTTAGCTCTATTTTTCTTGGACGCCAATGGAACAGAAAATGAATTTCACTTTCAGTGCTTCCTTCCAAGCATTTCAGTGTAGCGAAATGGGAAAACTTGAGATGTTTTTCTTTGCTTTCTCTTTGTTGCCTGGCATTTTTGGACTTAGTGATCTAGATTACTTTAGATATTGCAGTAATTCTATCTAATGAACGAACCTAGTGCCACATTATTTGGAACGTCTGGCTTTTAACTATGGGCCTTGTTTCTTCCCCAAAGGATCTTTGTTTATGTGCTACTCAAAGTAAAAAAGAAAAAAGAAAAAAAAAGGGGGGGGGACACTAAAACTGAATTGAAACCAGATAGAACTGACAATATGCATTTATGTGACTTGCTTCCCAACTTTTTACTTAATTAAATCTTCAAGAGGGCAGACATTAAAAAAGTAGAAAAACGAAGTTCAAAAATGTAAGTTAAATCTATATAGCCCCCTGTTAATAATGTTGAGTGAAGCGTTTTGAGGCTGCTAGAGGCAGAAGAAGTGGAGTCCATAAGCAACACTCAAGGATTATATCCCACAGTCTGGGGAACACTTAGGGGAAGACTTGTGGCAATGTCTGAAGGACCTTTCTACTGGAATGCCTTGGGATAGTGAAATCTCACGATGTTGAAGCTGTTGAAAATTAATTCAGATTACATTGTGTCTGTTGTAGCAGTTTAATACCAATACATATACACTGCAATGTGGCCCAGAGATATGCAGCTTTGTTGTGCCCCACCAGCGGCCAGTGGAGCTGGCACCAGTCGGACAGTGAGGAGGTTGGGGAGGACCATGGGCCGGTCCTTGAGGCTGGTGAAGGCTCAGACAAGGGCTCTGTGTTGGAGGCAGAAATGGGCCAAGGCCATTGGGCAGTTCTCAGCTACCTTTGTAGCTAGACAGCAGTGAGGTAGAGGAACAGCTGGAGCCTTTTCCCAGTGTGCGCATGCGCAGAGCTGCCAGAACAAAAGAACAGCTCAGAAATCAGGGTCGACTTGGAAGTAAGGCCACAGGTGGACAGTGAATGACCCCTCCCATAGTAAATAAAAGAGGAGATAAAGGGGAGTGAGCTTTTGCAGGAAACAATTTGTTGGTTTGTTCATTTGTTTCAGAAGTGTGAAGATCTGTCTGTGAATTTCAGAAACTCTGTGCCAAGTCTTTCCTTTCACAGCACTGCATTTGGAAAACACTTACATGGCAGCTTTCCAAGCTAGATAAGGTCTGTAGTCATAAATTCACCTTTGAAAGACTGTTTACCAGACCTTTGCTGAATGTGAATGAGAGGAATTCACATTCATTTAATAAAAGGGATTTTGTCGAGACCAGGAATCTGCCTCATGCTTTTTCGGGAAGTCTAGATCAGAACAAACTTTATAGATTCTTCAGGTCCCATTTCGATGGCAATAAGAATAGGGGAATAATTGAAAGGTGATTTGTTTTTTAATCCACATATAATTGCTGCTGTTCTGAGGATGAAGTGCTCCACACCAGGACATGTTATCCACCAAAGGCCAGCTGAACTGCAAATTGGAATTGGGATTCATTCCTTTGAAAGTTGTGTGGAGCTTCATGCTGATAAGCAACACTAGAATTTGTCTGGACATGCCCGCTTCCTCCCCCCACCCCCAGCTTGTTCAGTCCATGGAAGTAGAGATCATTTGGAATATTTAAAAGCTGCTTTGATACCCAAAGAGGCTGAGCATTTTATAATTAAAGGCATATGAGTAATTGCAGTTGGCCTTGTGGGAATTGACTTCTCCTGTATTCAGCCAATTTTTATATAAGATTGCTGTCTGTTTCAGCAATGGAGGCATAATGTCAATCATGGAAAGGAGACTGTGACTTCCATGGCATCTGATTTCTGAGACATCTTAAGAATTAGTTGGCTTTTGTTAGTGGAGAACAAGGAGTAGCTTTGTGAGTCATTTTCAAGCCCAAACACTTCCCTTTGCCATAGGAAATTAGGCAAGTTGGTGAAAGTTCCTAGTGACCCAGAAGAAGCAGAAATTTTAGCAAAGGTTCATCTTTACAAAAAAAGGATTTTTCAGTCTGAGCTTTTGAATTGATAGCAGTGCATTGGTGACAGCAACCTTTATCACTTTGCCATTTTCTAGATATGTTGGGAATGTAACACTCAAAATTTTCAAGCAAGAATTCTAGATATTTCTGTCCCAATCACTGGGAAGATCACAAGTGGGGAAGTGTGAAATAGAAACCTCAAGACAAACAAAACAGGTTTATTCATTGAATTAAATGCCTGGGTAAATTTTATCTATTCATTGTATTATAGGCATGCCCCTGTATGTTCTATAACTAAACAGTGTCAGATAAATGTGTTGATTTTTATGAGGTTAATACAGGGGTGGGTTTCAAAATTTTTGGAACAGGTTCTGTGGGTGTGGCCTGCTTTGTGGGAGTGGCTTGCTGGCCATGTGACTGGGTGGGAGTGGCCAACTTGGAAAATGTGAAACTTAACAATGGTCTTGGTTAACAACTAAACTTTTGGGCTCAATTGTGGTCATACGTTCTTTCTTTCTTTCTCTTTCTTTCCTTCTCTCTCTCTTTCCCTCTTTCTCTCTCTCTTTCTTTCTCTCTCTCTTTCCCTCTTTCTCTCTCTCTTTCTTTCTCTCTTTCTTTCTTTTTCTCTCTTTCTTTCCCTCTTTTTCTTTCTCTTTCTTTCTTTCTTTCTCTTTTTCTTTCTCTCTCTTTCTCTCTCTTTCCTTTCTGTCTCTCTTTCTCTGCCTTTCTCTCTTTCTTCTCTCTCACTTTTTTTCTTTCTTTCTTTCTCTTTCTTTCTTTCTCTCTGCCTCTCTCCCCTTCATCCGCCCATCTATCACTCTGTGTTTGTGTGTGTGTGTGTCTGCCTCGCATTCACGCACTTAATCACTTTCTGCATCTCTCTCTTTCTCTCCCTCCCTCCCTCTCTGTCTCTGTGTGTGTGTCTGTCACTCTCTGATTCCCCCCTCCCTCCCTGTCTCTCTCTGTGTCTGTGCCTCTCTCTGTCTGTCTGTCATCATGCCCGCCCGCCCGTCCCCCGCGGAGCCTCTTCATCCCGGGGCCGCTGTGCTCACTCACCTTAGCCTGCCCTCCCCGCCGCCCGGCCGCCTGCAGCTGAGAAGCGTGTGTGTGTGTGTGGGAACAGGGAAAGTTTTGCCGCGAGTGGCGGGGGTGGGGTGGGGGTTTGCGCAGCTTAGCGCGCTCTTGTTCCGCTGCCCCTAGCCGGCAGGCTTTAAAGGCCGAGCGCTGTCCACTCCAGCCGGCCTCCTCTTGCGACGCCCCCGACCTCGCCAGGCCCTGGCTCCTCCATGCGGCTCGTTCCCGCCGCTCACTGCCGTCACAGCCCCCGACCTCGCCGGTAAGCCATGCGCTCGTCCCATGGAGGCCCTGGCTTGCCTGGCGAGGTCGGGGGCGTCGCGAGAGGAGGCCGGCTGGAGTGGACATGGTTCGAGGCGTTGCGCCGGGCACCGAACGCCGCAGCATCAGCGTTCGGCGCCCGGCACAGCGCCCCGGAGCGTGTCCACTCCAGCCGGCCTCCTCTCGCGACGCCCCCAACCTCGCCAGGCCCTGGCTCCTCCATGCGGCTTGTTCCCGCCGCTCGCTGCCGTCACAGCCCCCGTCCTCGCCGCTCCATGCCGCTCACCCCCGCCGCCGCCGCTCCAACCCGATGGCTTCGCACACCGCGCACGAAGCCCCCCCTCCCCGGCAGCTTCAAAACTAAAGGCTGGGCCTTGAAACTTTCCCTGTTGGCGCGGCTGGGGGGGTGGGGGCGCGGGGGCCTTCGCGCAACTAGAGCGCCTTCCGCCCCCCCCCAGCCGCGCCAACAATGGAAGACCTTCAAGGCCCGGCCCCCGCTCTTTACTTTTGAAGCACGCCTTTTGCACACGGCTAGTGGTGGCGGGAGAGGCGCCCGCCACCGCTAGTCGGGTGCGAAGCCTGCTTTTGGCTTCCACAAGGAAGGAGGCTTCGAAGCTAGCCTCCTGCCCCCCCCCACTAAGCAAAGTTGCTTACCTGGGGAAGGGGAGCAGCTTGCTGGAAGTGAGATGCTCAAAGAAAGGAGGGCCGCGCGATTAGGAACAGACTCGCGCAACACTTTTAAATAGGTCCAGCCTGATCACTGATTGGCTGCTACATTTTTAAATGTAATCAAGCCAATCAGTGAGCGTCGGGCTGGACTGGAGCTAGGGCTGGGTGTTACTTCCGGGTCCACGGTCCAACGGGATCGGCCAGGATCTGTAAATTTTATCATCAGGCTCGCGCGATCCTGGCCGATCCCCCAGGAACCCACCCCTGGGTTAATATAAGAATCAACATCTCAAAGAACTTAGTACCAGGCAGACCCATACTGTATATAGTTAAATTGTGTTTTGAAATCAGAAATCCTTAACAATAAGACCAGCATTTTTGAGCTAAGAAGCAATAATAATGATTCTCAAAAACTAGGTTGATCTAAATTCAACAAGCATTCAGATTAAACTACCTGAGCATTTCAATTTGAATTTAACACATTAGAATAGTCTAAGCATGATATTAACTGATAGACTCATATATTATTATTTATTCCTTCACTGATAAAAAATTTCCCCGTTAATTTTTAAGGAATCAACATAGTAAAATTTCCACTAAATATATTTAACATCAAGCAATATAAAAAGGTCACTTTTCCTGTAATGATTGAGAACTGATCTAGTAATAGATAAATTTCAGTAATTCCCCTTTTCCTGTTAAAATTATTCGAAAGGGATATTAGTAGGTCAGAGCAATAACTAATATCGAAGAGAGTTTTTTTAAATGCAGGATAATATAGAAATAACCTCATCTATTTTCCCAGCTTCACACAGTTGTGATAATATTGCTGTATTTCCTTCCAAATTCTTTGGAAGATACTTAGGCAATGTTAGATCCCTAGTTAACAGATAAAGAGGCTGGGTTTAGGCCAACTCACCTCGGAACAATTCAATGCTGTATTAATTTTTTCTTTCAGTTACTTTTATTATTGGTGGCCACATTTTTGTTGAAATTATTGTAACTCTTGTATTTCCGGATTGACTTTTGTTTTATTATTATTGGCCATGTTCTGTTGAAATTAACGCAACTTTGGTATTTGTTGAATTGTCCCGTAGCAAGTTGTCACATCCCAGAAGAGTTTTTCTAGTGTAGCCTCTATACTTTATTATTATTGGGCATGGTTCTATTGAAATTAATTCAAATTCGTATTGGTTGAATTTACCTTGTGGTGAGTTGTTGCATCCTGAAAGAGTTTGTCTAGTATAGTCTCTTTCCATAAAAGGCTACAATATGAATTCAGTTGAATTTTCTCCTTCCAGAACTTGGTATTTGACTTCAGTTTTAGCATTCCCAGTGGGTCACTATTTTCGTTTTTATAAGGAATTAGTAATCACTACTAGACAAAGTGTTGTTAACATAATGTTGTATATACATATTTAATTTATATTTGTCAGAAAAGGAAGTTGCAACTCGATCTTTTCATTCAAGTTTATTTTTTGCAAATAATTTTTAAAAAGGTAGGATTTAGCATTTCTTCTCCATGACAGTTTGTATTGTAAATTCTATTTCTACATGACCATAATCATAAAACATTGCAGGATTAAGTACAGCTAGATTATATCTTGTTGAATGCATTTATTACAGTCTAGATAATTTATTTTTTCTACCCAGGACAGTAACTTAGAAAACACCTCCCCCTAATTAACCATTTGCAGATTGTTCGGTCTTTTTCTGAGAGTATATTTTATTTGGCTATAATATTGCTTTCCTCTTGAACTAGGGAGTTGTGATATTTAGCTCACTGCTCTGTGTAATGAACTGTAAAAGTGCAAACTGTTTGAAATCTGTGAATGCAAAAATGCTGTTTAGACATGCTATGTGAATGAAAGTTTAAGCTAAATTGATTTTTTAATGAGGATTCTGAAATTTGAGATGGCTTCTGAACTCATTTTGTAAAATGAATGAAAATGCTGTAGTATCATAGTGGTCATAGAGGTGTCAAGTACTTCCTCTTATAATATTCTGTCAGAAATCTACCCGTCATAAATTACACTGGAATCATGGTTCAATGATTCGTCGTTGTGGGATTTTTTTTGCAGAATCCCTCCCCCCTTGCATCCAAGAGCGACTTTTTTCAGTTACAGCAGTGATGAAAAACTAACTTTGCAACCAATTCACACACTTACAACCTTCACACTTTCTCTCTTCATATTACAGGTTCATCATTACAGTCAGTCAGTACAGGTCCTGTGCCTGACTCATTTTTTGTTTTTCCCTCTCCTTATAGAGCAGAGGGATTTCCTTCTTCCTCTGCTGCTCTTATCAGAAACCCCAGGTGCCCTTAAAAAGTGCTCAGCACTTAGTTAACAAGACCAGCTCTGTGATCTTAGTAGTTGATTGGAAGGCTGCCCCAGCTTGCAGCTGCTGCCTGAAACTGAGAAGATCCAAACCAGTTTCATGCTAAAGATTTTTGTTTGCCTCCTGAATGGGTGGTGCAACTAGAACAGTGATGGGGAACCTTTTTGTTGTTGGGTGCTAAAAATGTGAGAGCACGTGTGTGTGATACCATGTGTGCGTGCCGACACCCATAATGCAATGCTTGCCTGGAGGCTTTCCTAAAACCTGCGGAGGGCAAAAACAGCCCCCCCCCCATGCCCATGCGACTCTCTGGAAGCCGAAAATGGATCATTTCCAAATTTCTGGATGGCCTGTTGGGCCCGTTTTCGCCCTCCCCAAGCTTCGGAGACTTTGCTGGCCCTCCCGGCCCTCCGGAAAGCTGAAAATAAGGTGGCCAGCATGCACATGTGTGCCAGCAGATATGGCTCTGCGTGCCACCTGTGGTATGCATGCCATAGGTTCGCCATCATGGAACTAGAGCATTCCTTTACATGTGTATTCCCCACTTTGAAGAGTGGGGAGAGAAGGCTCTGTGAAAAGAGCCTAGTTACTCTTTTATAATCCCTTCCTCTCCATTGAATGTAAATACAAACATCAATCTTCTTCTTGCTAATTATCCTAATGACGGATTTAGCATTCCTGAGGGTGAGGGAGTGAGGAAAAGGACTCTTAAGAGTTATCCTTGTTAAAAGCTCGGAAAGAGGGAGTCCAGACTGGTAGGATTCAAGCAAGGTAGCCGTTTATTTGGCTGAACAAGCAAACCACAGGAGTAACTAGATACAAGTAGGAATGCGCAGTAGACAGGGGCTCCCCTGCCTGACAGCTATTTATACAGGAGCTGTCAGGCAGGGAACCAATCAAACCGCCCAGCAACCCAGGCTCAGCCAGCCGTGTCTTAGCCAATCAGGCGCGACTGGCTGTTGCCGGGCTTTTTTGAGCAGGAGTCAAAGACCTGCAGCCGGTCGTAAGTCGAGGACCGGTCGCAGGTCGAGGACTCAACAATCCTTTTACCTGGCTTCCTGATGAGTCAAGTCCAAGAAATCTTCTTTCTCTCTCTATTTTGGATCATATCCTTCTGATGTTATATAGGCGTGTCCAATCCGTAGCCCAGGGGCTACATTCAGCTGTGGGTTGTTAATAATACGGCCCTATGAAATAGTAAACTTTTAACATTATTATCTGATTTTATATTATAAAACTATATTATATATATTGTATATGTGTCTCAAAGCAATTCTTCTTCACTCAGTGCAGCCCAGGCAAGCCAAAAGATGGGACACCCATGTTTTAAAGCAAAAGAAAGCTGAAGTAAAATAGTAAGCACTGTTGCAGTCATGTGATTTTTCATTTAGTGACCACTTTGCTTAATGATTGAGTTGCTCAATCATGGTTGCTAAGTGAGGGCATCTGTAATACATACATACATATTATAATGGGTTCGCTAATGGCAATCAAATAGAAAAGAATATCTCCTTCTGCCTTAAATAGGGGGTTCCCAAACACTTAGAGCAGGGGTGTCAAACTCAAGGCCCATGGAGTGCTTGAATCTGGCCCGTGGGGCTGGCCTGCAAATAGCAAAGGGCCAGCCTGTGAGGCCTCTGCTAGTAAAAATGGGATGCGTGGGGGGCACCTGTGGCCCCCTGTCCACCCCTGCCCCACTTTCAACTTGGATGGCCTCCTGCAGCGCTCTGCTGGCCAAAATGTATTTTGGCTAGCAGGGTGCTGCAGGAGCCATCCTTCCTGTCTCCCACTCCCCTCACCCCTGGCTGGAGAAGAACTAAAATGCTGATACAGCCCTCGAAGAAATTCAGCTTGATACCCCTGACTTAGAGGGATAGAATCAAGATTGTTAATTCCACTTTATCATGCCTTGCTAAGGCCACACTTGGAATACTGCATCCAGTTTTGATTGCCATGATGTAAAAAAGATGTTGAGTCTAGAAAGAGTACAGAGAAGAGCAACAAAGATGATTTGGGGACTGGAGGCTAAAACCTCTAAAGAATAGTTGCTGGAATTGGGTATGTCTAGTTTCATGAAAAGAAGAACTAGGGAAGATATGATAGCAATGTTCCAATATCTCAGAGGTTGCCACAAAGAAGAGGGAGTCAAATTATTCTCAAAAGCACCTGAGGGCAGGACAAGAAGCAAATGATGGAAACTAATCAAGGAGAGAAGCAACCTAGAACTAAGAAGAAATTTCCTGACAGTTAGAAGGATTAACCAGTGGAACAACTTGCCTCCAGAAGTTGTAAATTCTTCAACACTGGAAGTTTTTAAGAAGAGGTTGGATAACCATTTGTCTGAAATGGTATAAGGTTTCCTGCCTGAGCAGGGGGTTGGACGTAAAGATCTCCAAAGTCCCTTCCAACTCTGTTATTCTATTTATTTTCATTTCCACAGGTTATTCTTTACATCCTTAAATTGGAGTGCACCTAGTCTTATTATCTACCCATTAACAAAATCCAACTTAATAAAACAAAATAGTTTTTTTAAAAAATATTGTCCTAAGATAACTTTTATTAATTTTTGATCAGACTGTTTCATCAGGGATGCAACTGTGATACATTTAGAATGGTTTAACTCTTATTGAAAACCATCATTGTACCGTGGAATAAATAGTTTGACCCTGGCCCCAAAGTTCAGTGACTCATCAGAGAAGTTCAGCAAGTATGATTTTTAGCTGGGGGCTAAGCTTTTTCAGGATAGTGGGGAGAAAATTAATATCTTTCTAAAGCTGGATCTGCAGAGGCTTGCATGTTATTATTAAACAATGTATTGCAAAATTTTGTGAAGATGTCCAATGCTGGCCTTGCAGATTATTATTATAGATGCTTTTTTTCTGTGTACCCAAAGAATATTCAGCTTATAAGTATTTTTTTTAATGCAAAACTGTTGATACTTGCAGACTTACACATATGTTGAAATACTTTATTGACATCAATAAAATTCACTCATCTATATATTTAGGACCAGTCATGTGTCTGTACTAGAAAATATAAATGGTATAATTATTAATGAAACAACAATACATGTCTGAATATTTGTACACAAAAACCCATTTATTTGACCCTGGGGACTTGGTAATGGCTTGGTTACTTTGTTGAGGGATAGATTTTGTTTCCAAGCAGATTTATGCCTTATGAAATTCTTGGTTTTGCTAATGAGAAACGTTTTGGAGCTAAATCATGTGGCTACTTCACTATTACATTCCCAATAGTCTTTCTGATTTCACCGTGTGTATTTTGTCTATATAAGACTCAGTAGGACTGGAGCCAGACTTTTTAAACTTCTTTTCCCACCTTTATTTTTGTGTGTGTGTGTGTTTATTTGAAAGAAATAATAATAATATTTGGAAATGCAACTTGTGAATAGTAAGAATTCAGTTAGACGCCTTATCTTTTGGATGGCTCTCCCCCTGATGATCTGGTGCACCGAGGGTAGAAATCCAACATTTTAAAGAACCAGCTTGGGTGGGGGTGGAGTAAGCTGTTTTTGGTCCATATATGCACATCAAGACCACATTTATTAAGAGAGAGGTGACCTACACAGCTTAAATGAGATTTTGGGTGTTGGGGTAGATCTCTGTCTGTGAAAGCTAGCAATTAAGTTTGAGCTGAAACTGGAACAGATCTAAACATGTATAAAAATTTCAGGTGCAACTTTCTGCAGGTGGCGACTTGGAAGACTCTTAACAACCTGAATCAATGTTATTGCTGCTTATTCTGTTCTTTTTCTGTCAGGAGCCACTGAGTTCCTTTTCCCTCCCTCTACTCCACTTTAAAGACACTTAGAAGGACTGTCATTCAGAAAGCAGATACTTGATCTTGTGCAGGTGCAGGTTGAGTAACAGTTTTAAGCTGATTGGGAGCTTAAGTACAGGAGAGGAGAAAGGAAGGGAAGGAAAAGGAAGGGTGTGGTGAACCTAGGTAATATTATGCTTTCTTTTTGCCTCTGTATTTTCATTTTTCGTTATTCTTTGCTTGCTCATCTATAGTTGGTTGTGTGTTTTGTTAGCGTGCACTAATTACATGTCATATCCTGAAGGAGGAATAAACAGATTTGGTTTGTAGTTGTGGACTATTGTACCTTTCCTATAAAGCGCTGTTTCTTCGAAAAGAAACCATATCAGGCATGCATTGCCGGGTCATTTTAAAACTGGCATGTCCAACATATATTTTTAATATCAGGAAGTTTTCTTTGCTATTTTCCTTGGTTTCTTTTTAATGAGTAGCCCAAGAATTTACTAAGGTAGGTTGTTGCCAACAGCTGTTTTCCTGCTCAAAATCTAATGTTTTATTCCTTCAACAAAGCTTGCTAAAATAAGCAATGACTGAATATAGTATTGCCTAATCTCAATTAAACTTTAACAATGCTTGCTATTTTAAATACAAATATATATATATATATATATTTGTATTTCTATCTCTATCTCTAATATTTGTATTTGTATCTCTAATTTAATTTATTGATCAGCTCATAAAACTAACACACAACGTAATTATTGGCTTGCTGTCTAGATGGTCTCTGGTGATGAGCCGAAAGGCAGGAAAGGAAACAGTATGTCTCCTCCCTTAATTGGAGCTTAATAACAGGTTGTTGTGAAACAATTACCTATACTAATATACTCTGTCTCAGCTGATGCAATAAGGGGAACCGGCTTGGCTTAAGTGCTAGGCTCCTTGCCTGGCATGCAACACAGCCCCGGTTCGAATCCCAGTAAAGGGTATGGCCATCTGACGAGAGCTAATAAGCTCGAAATAGATCTATCCTGGTCTCTCTCTAATTTAATTTATTGATCAGCTCATAAAACTAACACACATATCTAAAAAATTACACAACGTAATTCTTGGCTTGCTGTCTAGATGGTCTCTGGTGATGAGCCGAAAGGCAGGAAAGGAAACAGTATGTCTCCTCCCTTAATTGGGGCCTAATAACAGGTTGTTGTGAAACAATTACACACACACACACACACACATATATATACACATACATGCACCTTGTTTCTTGTTTTAGTTGTATTCCAAGTATGTGTCAGAACTCTGCAGATATCATCTGACTTGTGGGGCGCAGACAATGGCTTATTGGCTTGCACAGCAGTCTTTAGATCATACATCTTAACTTGCAGAGAACAGCATGCCTGCAATGAACCTTGGCTTTAATTATGGTGAGGCATAAAATGGGCCAAAACCGACCATTAGCATAGATTAGCTGCATTCAGAAATAGGTATAACACTGATACCTATAACCTGATAACCTGTGTTACCTCCTTTGCTAACTTACTAAAATGTTAAGTGAAAGTCTGACAGGTTGACATCCATAGATCTATCTGCAAAATTCAAGATATATAGAAACTATATGATGGTCAAGATATATATTGCAACTTGAAATATAATAGGAATAAAGAAACAAGAGTATAACAGTATCAATAGCACTTACATACTGTTTCACAGTGCTTTACAGCCCTCTCTAAGTGGTTTACAGAGTCAGCATATTTTCCCCAACAACATTGGTCCACATTTTACCAACCACAGAAGGATGAAAGGCTGAGTCAACCTTGAGTCGTTCAGAATCGAACTCCTGGAGTGAGCAGTGAGTTAGCCTGCAGAACTGCATTCTAACCACTGCACCACCTCTTGATGAGATGAGGTAAAATGAAATGAAAACGAAATATGGGTAGATGGCCAAGTACAGTAGATAGATATGCAGGAATCCCCATGGTCACATGACCAAAATCTGGATGCTTGGCAACTGGTCATATTTATGACAGTTGCACGGTCCTAGGGTCATGTGATCAGCTTTTGTGACCTTCTTACAAGCAATGGGGAAGCCAGATTCACTTAACAACTGTGTTACTAACTTAGCAGTGATTCACTTATAACAAATGTGGCAGGAAAAGTCATAAAATGGGGCAAAACTCACGTAACAAATTTTCTACTTAACAACATAAATTTTGGGTTCAATTCTGGTCGTAAGTTGAGGACTGCCTATATTACTCATCTGTTTCCGTACTCTTCCAAACTATACCTGTGCATTTAATTTTGTCTTTTTAAGTGAAGAAATTTGCATTATTAAAATGCATTCAATTATTTTTATTCCATTTCTCAATAACTCCTATAATTTTCTAATTATTCCAATAATTGTTTAGTATTGGAGAATGTAGTAATTACGATCTTTTAGTGCGAGAGAAGTAGAGTATGAGTGCCCCATAATACAATGTGCCCCGCCCCTGCACGTGTGTGTGGCCCCCCATGCTCCTCTGCACATGCGTGTGACCATCCCTGCGCTCCCCCTGCATGTGTGTGACCCCCATGGCCCATTTTGGGCCTCCCTGAAGCCTCCTGGAACCAAAAATGGGCCTTGTGGGGGGCACACCACTCCCCCATGCTCCCCTCACCCCGTGCATGCGTAGCAGAGACCAGAAAATCAGCTGGCTGGCGGGAGGTGTGTGTACATGCGCAGTGGAACTGAGCTGGGTGACGGCTTACGTGCCTGCAGAAAGGGATCCATAGGTTCGTCACCATGGCTATAGACAGTATAAAAAAAAAATCAGTAGCAATAATTCTCCAAGACTGAACTTGGAGCCCATAAAACTGACATGAAAAATATGTGCTCTGCTTCTAAACTTTGGCCATATTTTTGCCACTGTGGATGTGAGCAGGGTTGCTTGCTTTTTAATTATAGAGAGACACATAAAATCCTGAAGAAAGATCAGATTCCTTTTAGCTAAATGTAGAGATGCTTATGTATTTTTGATTTGCATGGTCCAAAACAAGCTAAAGTGCATGAACATTGTGCGGTAATATTTGTTGAATTGTCTAATGCAGTCATATACTAAGACATTAATTTGGAATTTCTTATGTAATTTTTAGGGAGTCCATAATGAAGAATATGTCCTGTCCATAATTAGGAATAACTCCTATAACATATCATTGAACAGAATATATTGGCGTTGTCATCTAGAATGTCTGGGGTGGTCATCAGTTACTTATTCCCTGATTAGGATGTTTACCCTGGAGAGAACTTAAAATCCAGTGAATTTAGAAGCAGACTGCTCTTTAGCCCAAGTCTTTTGCATCGTACAATAGGTTGTGGACATGTGACATCGGTGCCATCCCACCTGCTGAAATCTAAATGGAAACCTTATGTTTTCCAGTATGCCCAGAGAGATATTAGACCAAAACACAGGTCATTTCAGTGGGCCCCACTTTTTCTTAAAGAAATAAAAGGATTTGAAGAAAATTTCAGACTTATCAGTGACTAGTTTCTCATTCTTACAAAGCTGCATTTCTTGCAGCTTTGTAAAAACCAATCAAATTGTTTTAATAATTACCTTTTATTGTTCTGCCCACAAGAACAGATTATAATGCTTCAGATAACTGTCTTAATAAGAAGTTACTTCTTGGAGCATTTCTATGAGGGTTTGTTTTATCTCTGCTTTCAAAGAGGTTCTGTGCTGCTCCTTCATGACCATATGGGCATCATCCTTGGAGAGGCTACTCTCTTTTGGCTAAAAAATGCCAACAGTCCACTTAATAGCCTGAAAGAGTTCTATTTTTATGTATCTCTTTGTTGCAGAGGTGGGTTTCTGCCGGTACGCCCTGGATCAGGCGAACCAGTAATGGCGATGGCGGGAGGATCCACCCACCTAGAGGCTACTATGCATGCTGAGAAGTGTCACACACTCGCACAAGCGAACCAGCAGTAAAATAAATTGAAACCCACCACTGCTTTGCTGCCATTTAATGCTAGTCCAGAGTTTTATATACATTCCTCTTTCAGGGAATTTATTTCTGGAATAACAGCTTCTCAAATGGTATGGCATGTTTGCCAAATATTGTACACTCATATAATCAAACCCTAGTTCAAGTAGAGGTGAATAATCTACCATGAACTTCTGTACAGATAGTAAAGAGAGATAGCACACAATCCTCTAATCCTCACATGTGTCTGCTTTTTTTCTTTAGTCACTCCTGATGAAAGAGAGAATAGTTTCTTCCTAAGTGTTCCTCACCTCCTTGACCCTGTCCAGAATTCATCACCCCTTACTGTGTTCTCTTAGCAATCTACAGATCAGTCAGCAGACAGCTAGTCTGCTTAGAGAGCCTTGCTTTTCTACTGTGGTCATAAGGGGAAAAGAACACCAATTCAAGAATAATTGAATTGGTAGAACTTTAACCAATGCACTGAACTTCTATTTGCATTCGAACATTATCATTCGGTATTGCCATTTACCATATTTTTCGGAGTATAACACACACTCAGCCCCCCTAAAAGTGGGTGAAAATTTCAGTGTGTCATATAGACTGAATATGGATTTGGCCTCCTGAACCCTCTACACGTCGCATTTTTGCCCTCCCCGGCCCCCGGAACAATCTGCAGTTCTCCACACATCCCATTTTCTGGAAAGTGCTTCTGGGGACTGAAGAGGGTAAAAACAGCATTTATGGAGGAGAGCTGGGTTGCAAACCCCAGCGCTAGCAATTTGCTTGTGCTTGCACTCACGTGGAAACATCTGGGTGGATGGCGGGAAGAATCCCACTGCCGCTATCACTAGTTCACCCAATCCGGGAGCAAGCCACCTGTGGCGCAGAGGCCAAAAACTGTTTTCTTCCTCTAAATCTAGGTACGTCTTATAGTCTGAAAAATATTGTGGTTACTCCCTATTTACCAAGTAGGATCATTTTAGCAAGTTCAGGGTTTGTTTTTGCTTTCAAGGTAAAATTGAAACGATGTGAACAATCTACAGTGTTATTAATTTAAAGTATCTGTTTTAAGTTTCTGAACCATCCTTACCGCCCCATAAACTGGGTTGCCTATCCATTTGTGGAATCTGTACATTGAATAAACAAAGTGGTTCAGAATAAGGAAGAGCATTAAACAGAAACGCATATTTCCACATAGCTGTTAAATTTATACAGTGTGTATGTTAAAATAATGACAGATTTGGAAGAGATGACAACTGGAACCCAACTAGGAGCTCAGAAAACTTAACAAGTTGAGTTATGTTAGCCTCACTATTGTATTAGCCTGCAAATAAATGAGAGTTGGAAATTTTTATTAAGAAAGCAGAAAATGAAAAATCTGGGTTAATTTTAAATACTTTGCAGACAAAGATTATGTCAACCAGCATGCCTAATAAATATAGAATTAATGGTGAAGAAGTCAAAACGCCAGCTTTATTTTCTTGCGCTCAAGAACAGATTAAAAATAGATATTCTGTTGGAAAGCTAAAAAGAATATTAATTCTAAGGAAAAAGGCAGTGACAATGTCCAGATATTGAAGGGTAACAATGGTTTTGTAAAATAAAGATTAGAATAGTTAAAGCATTGACTTTTCATTGGTCACGTATGACTGTGAGCAGGGTGGATTTGATTTAAATCAAGTTGATTTAAATCACGATTTAAATCATGATTTAAATCCCTAGTAAAAAAGATTGATTTAAATCATAGTTTTCTACATAAAGACTAATTCTTGCTGGTATAACTTATAATATGCAAGTAGATGAAGATTTTTAGAATAACAACTTTTCATATTAGTTTTTTTTATCCCCAGTTTAATAGGTTAATCATTCATATTTGGACAACTTTTCTGTTGTACTTAGGAAGGAGAAAAATAATCATTACCTTAATAATAACAATTTAAATAGATTTATTCAACTGAAACAATAACATTACAGCATATGTTATTTGCTTAAACAAACATCCATGTTTGTTAACTAATTTGGCTAAACAATATATATATATTTTAAGAAACTTAAGTCTTTCATTTTGTAGTATTGCTTGTCTGTTTGCCCCTTCCTCCTCACACTTAGTTTCAATTTCTTCTTGTGTAGATCTATTCCACTCCAAACAATCAGAAAAATAGTTTCTATTCTATTCACTGAACTTCTTGAAACTTAGTATTGAAGGGGTTGATTCTGTATTCATAGGTTTGTAGAAGTTAGGATTAAGGTCTTTTTTTCAACTCTGCTCATGTTATAACATTTTTGCTGTGAAGAAGAGGCATGTGATCTCTGCTGAGTCAAATTCAGTTTTGAGAACTGCAAAAGTAAACCAAGCATCTGTGATAATATCTTGTAGGCAGAGAAACTGCCCAATAATCTTACAAAAACCTCTGGAAGAGCATGACATTGTGAATGGATTAATGGAATTTATTTAATAATAATAATCTTTATTGTCATTGTACTAAAATTACAATGAAATTGATTGGTTTTACCAAAAAAATTAAACATATACATCCTTATTCTACATAATTAAAAAACTAATCTTTATTTCATGATGGAATAACCTTTGGATGGTAATATATTTTCCTCAAAAAGCATTTTATATAAAAAAATCTGATTTAAATCAAAAAAATCCGATTTAAAGCAAAAAAAATCCGATTTAAAAAAAATCATTGATTTTTATCCACCCTGGCTGTGAGACTCATTTGTATGAAGCATCCCAAGTTCAAAAAAACCCCAACCCTATTAAGAAAAGCAAGTACAGATGGCTTCTACTCCTTCTGGTTCCAGTTCAAATATTTTGTTCTTGAAGGCTCACTCCTTTTTCGAGATGAAGCGGTAATGTAGTGGAAAATAAGAGTTCCTTGAACCGGAATATTTCAGTGGAATGTTATAATGCAGTGTTTCTCAACCTTGGCGACTTTAAGACCTGTGGACCTCAACTTCGATTCTGGGAGTTGAAGTCAAAGTTGCCAAGGTTGAGAAACACTGTTAGAATGTATGAAGGAGAGGAAATGTGGACGATACTCCCTTCTCTTTTCTGCAGCACCTGGAGTATGCACTATTTCTTCTGCTGCTGCTGCTGCTGTTGCTGTTGGCTTACTGCTGGGTTTCATACATCAACCTGTCAGGATCCAGGGAGGGAGGAGGAATAAATAAGGAACTCATTCATGGTCAAGAAAGCAGTGTGCATCATATTAAAGAACTGCTCAGCCTGCTGGAAATCTTAACACTTTTCCATTTTTGGTCTTGTCTGCTATCTCTCCCCTTTGAGAAAATCAGAAGAAGGGGAAAAATGGGGTTACCTAAGTAAGTACCTCTTGCTTTCAAAATTTTACCATGTGGTTGGGTGGAGTTTGGGGATGATTAAAGCCATGGCCTGTCTAAATTAGCAATCCAAATGCTGAAAGTACACAACTACTGTGTTTCTCCGAAAATAAGACAGGGCCTTATTTTCTTTTGACCCCCAAAATAAGCGCTTGGCCTTATTTTCGGGGAGGTCTTATTATTTTTGAGGTGCAGGAGGCAGCGAGCATGGTCACCTCATGGCTGCTGCTGTGTTGGGGAGGGCTTATTTTAGCGTATGCACTCAAAAGCCCGAGTGGGCTTATTATCTGGGGAGGTCTTATTTTCAGGGAAACAGGTAAGTGTTGTCTATGGAGATAATCAATCAATCCATGTCATGGTTGTGCCAAAGGTGCTTTTTTTCAAGAGGCATCTGGACCTTCTGGTTTTTCTTTGTGGATGTTTCGCTTCTCATCCAAGAAGCTTCTTCAGCTCTTAGCGTGTTTCCCCGAAAATATGACAGGGTCTTATTTTCTTTTGACACCCCTCCCCCCAAATGTTGCTTGGCCCTTATTATCAGGGAGGGCTTATTGTTTTGGGATTGCTGGGTGGCTGCTCCCTTGCGAGCGGGCTCCCGAAGAGCCGGGCACAACCTCCTGAGGAGTCCGGCAGCCTGCCCATAACCACAGAGCACACTCCTAGAGCTGCTGCTTCTGGAAGAATCAGAAGCCGAGTTCCAGAGTTTGGAAGCCGGCGAAGAAGTTTTGCTCGCAGCTCGGTGGCGGCAGTGGCGGCGCCCTGGCCCTGCAAGGAGAGCTGACCCAGAGCATGGTGAGGCTGGGAGGCGTGTAAGCTGGGGGTGGAACAGGCACTCGCACAACCAGGCAGTGCTCCATGCACTGACCTAGGGGGTATCTCGAATGTGCCAAGTTACGGGACCTGTGGGGTGGGCAGAGCACCACATGGCTTGGCACCTTTGGGATAGCGCTAGGTCGGTGAGTGGTGCTCTGCCTGGCCAGAGGGGGGGTTATGCAGGGGGCTTATTTAGGGGGGGGCTTATATTTTTGCCCACTCAAAAAATGTGGCAAGGCTTTAGTTTCAGGACAGGTTGTATTTTGGGGAAAACATGGTAGTGTTGTGTCATCCTCACTCTACAGCATGGAGGAGATGGATATTAAAGTGATGGGTTTGGGAACATTAGAAATTGCAAGTGACACCAGTAGTATCAACTTCATTGCTAAACTTCTTACAGAATAAGTCACATAGCCACTCTTATATTCTTTGGTTCAAATAGACACTGCAGACAATATTTGAAGAGAGAATGCATAGAGATGTTTTAAAAATGCAAATGCCACATTAGGCTGTTCTTGGCAAGAATAGAAATGGATCCTCAAAAAGCAAATGCCAGGGAAGGGGTTTTCCTCACCAGCAAAGCAACAGGAAAGGAGGGATTTAAATCACCCGACATCCTTTCTTTCACTTATTCCAGTTAGGCAGAAAGAGTTTAGAAGCATTGCTTTTCATTTGGAGGGAAAGGGTTTGCCTTCTCTGTTTCAACTTGGAAGGCCCCTGTCAGAAATATGTCTGGATGACAGCCTATGTTGTAATTAAGCACAAATGGAATTTCCAAACACTAAGGGAGCAAAGAACTCTTGCATTAATGTCCAGCTTAAAGTGTTCAAAGTGGCTCACTCCATGAGATGCTAATAAGGAATCTTCTACAATAGAGTCCCCCAACCTTTCTGGTTTTTCAGACCAGTTGGGGTGGGGGGAAGAGGGGATGGTTCTGTATGAGTGGCCGGCAAGTGCGCACGTGTGTACAGCTGAGTGGTGGGATTTAAATAATTTAACAACCGGTTCTCTGCCCTAATGACCAGCTGGGTAGGCAGGGCTTGATGATCATGTGACTGGGTGGGTATGGCCAACTCAACATCACTCATGTCGATGGGCGTTTCGCCTTAGCTGTTACAATGCAATAAGGGTTAACCGGAGAGGCAGTTTCTGTAAGCAGAGCAATAAAGGTTAGGCTAGAAACAACACCAGAATGTTTCCTTCCTGCCTTCCTTCCTTACAGGATTAGCCTTGTAAAGTGGGGGGGAAAACAAAATGAGATTTCTTCCAGCAACCGGTTCTCCGAACTGCTTAGAAAGTTAACAACCGGTTCTCCCGAATAGGTGCGGACTGGCTGAATCCCACCACTGGTACAGCTCCTGTTGCGCAAGTGGTGTGCACGCATGTCCACCACTCACACAAATGGAGCTTTGCATGCAAGTGCTTGTCCACTGCTCACACTAGTAGGGATGCCCTCACCTGTTTTCATGGTCCAGTTGCAAACAGATCACGGCCCACTAGTGGACCACGGCCCAGAGGGTGGGGGGGGGGGGCTGTTCTACAAAGCATTTTAGGATTTGTTCAAAAATATAAAAGGATCTGTCCTGCCACAGACTTTATTATCTAATCAGCTGGTTACTGCAGGGGGCAAAAAATGGAAATGTAGATATATCATAATATAATTAATTACATTCTGACAGAAACCAACGGATATTTAGGTGGATCTCAAAAGGCAGAGTGAGATGGAATGGGCCAGCTCATAAAAGAAAACCAAGAAGTAACTCACACAAAATAAATGGATTTTTAAAAAAAAGTAGATTGAAGAGCTGTAACTTGAAGAGCAAAGAAGACATTTTTAAAAAACCCAAATTGGAAATACTTAAAAAGCTAATAACAAATAGAATTGTTTACAGATAAGGAAAATACTAATAATCAGTAAATAGAAAAGAAAGGAACTGTGCAACCAAATTCCCTGAATGGAAAACATAAGGCAAACACAGAATTGAACAAAGAGGCCTCAGCTGAGAAAGCAAGTGAGACATACAACATATTAAAACAACTGAATCTAGATGAGATCGAAGAGTGCACCAAGAACTGAATGTTGCATTGTAATTGGGGACTGATTCTTGTCCTGGTCCTGGTTATTTGATTTCTTAGGAGATATGCATAGAATTGTGAAATTGGAAATACTGGGGGGGGTGGGGGGGTGGAAGTGGTGTTAGCATATAATATGAAAAGGAAACAAAAAGTACACTCAGAATCTACTCATAGAAGACAAGGAGATAGAAATTTTATCAGTAAACAAAGACACGTAAGGGATAAAGTGAGAACAGGAAGCATTTAGTTGTGTATTTATTATTATAAATGTAATAATAAATACATAAATATATATTTCACTCTGTTTAACAAAATTAGAAAAAAAGCTTTTTTTGAAACTAGCTCAGCATACAATCAGATGATAAAATCTTTGTGCAAATATGTCACCTCCCCCCAAATAAGCAGAGAAAACAGAAAACAGTGACATTTCTGCTTCTATAAAACTTAAAGATGTATAAAACAGTGTGTATCATTTCTTTTTCTTTATTCACCTTAACGTAACTTGGCCATTTAAAATATCACTTTTCATCTGTTCTAAATAAAGCAGAGTAGTCTATCTCTATCATTTGTTAAGAACACTTAGACCTCACTTAATGACCACAATTTGGGGCTGACAATTCTTTTGCTAATTGATGCAGATGTTAAGCAAGATGTCAGGGATCCACGTTGAATCTGCAATAACTTTTCTCCCCTCCTACTCCAGTTGTTAATTCACTGTGAGCTTCTTCATTGACTTTGCTTGTTGGAAGTCATGTATAAAGCATGAAAACGATGCTCATGTGGCTGCAGAGTGTTGCTACAATTGTAAATACTTGCCATTTGCAAAGTTCCAAAATCTTGATCACATGACCGAAGGGATGATACATTCTAAGTGCAAGGATTGGTTGTAAACCTGTCTTTTTAGCACCATCATATATTTGGTCTCTAAACAGAACTATCATTAAGCAAGGAGTACCTGAAGTATAATGGCTATCATAAAGTCACAGTAATTTGTCATTTATATTATGAAGATTTATGCCAAAACTAAGTTCTGTATGAAGATATATATATCTACGTTGATAGACAGACATGCATATAAACACAGAATTATTAAAAATATATCAAATGAACATATGTGTTCATATAATTTCTCATATGAACACTTGCATTATTATATAAATAGGATGTAGATGTTTACACAAGAGTTTCCTAAGTCTTAACTTAGCTTGTTTATGGATAATAATGAAACCAAGTTGCTTAAAGGGAAGAGAGCTGAGGCTTTATTTAGTAATTACATATTGGAGTGACTTTTCATCATAATCTCTTGGGGGGAAAAATTATCTCCTTGAACAGTGCTGCTACTATGTTACCGCCATATGCTGCCATTCAGTTCTGCTTAGTATGAGTTAAGTCAGATCTATATCTACATAAAATTCAGTTGGAATTGCTTGTCAAATTGTGGTTCCTGCTAATTTAATGTCGCTTTTGAAGTAAAGTTTGCATATCCATTTGGCACAAATTCTCTAACCCAGTAATTTTGTTAATATTTACTCAGTAAGTAATCTTTACTTACATAGTCAGAATTGCAGTCTTACAGTTATAATATTTGACAACAACAGAAAAACAACTTAATTTAAATAGGGATATCTGGTCGTGCTACATTTTGGTCTTGATCTAAAGTCAATATTGCTTTCATTCTTCTGAAAGTTTGCTCCTTGGTTTTAATATGATTTAGATTGAGATGCTGGATCCATTTATTTAACAGCAAGCCTCACTGAATTTTGGTAGCCATGTATAAGATTGTGCTGTCAAAATCTGCAAATTGACTTTAAATGTGTAATTGAGATTGAATGATTGTATTCAATGTATTAAATACATTTTGGGTATTACAGAAGCAGCTGTAATTAGAGCCAGAGGTTCAGTGTCCAATGTGACATATAGATATGTATGAGGAATATGAAATAGATATTACTAGTGCAAAACATTATAATGTTAATTAAGATTACTTTATATCATATTGAGGTAAAAATTGCAGTGATTTGACATTTTTTTTCAGTTGAATGGAGGGTAGTACATCAACTTAAAATATTATTTCTAAGTATATAATTACTATTAAACCTTGCAGATAACTTGTAGTTTTGTGTTTTATGTCATAAATCATTATTAGATCTTTTTCAATATTTGCTATAAGTTTAAACTACTTGTGCTTGCTTGTGTTTAGAGCCCTCCAGCCAGAAACTCTCTAGTACAAGGGTGTCAAACTCGCTGCATCTCGTTGCCATCAGGTGATGTTTTGCAACATTTTTCCCATTTGCGGAATTGGGGTGGACGTGGCCTGCAAATGACGCATCTGACCCGCGGGCTGCCAGTTTGACAGCCTTGCAGTCTGGTACCTTTCCTTATTTGTCTCTAAAGTAATATGTTTCTTATGTTCCAGCACTCCATGGCACAGGTCCTAGTTATTTGCGAGACCGCCTCCTACCCCATACATCCCTCCGGCCGATTCGCTCACACAGAGAGGGTCTGCTCCGGGTGGGCAATGCCGGCTCGTGACGCCTAGAGGAAGGGCCTTCTCTGTGGCGGGCCCTGCCCTCTGGAACGATCTACCCCCCGATCTTAGGAATATCACAGACCTCCGCCTCTTCCGTCAACAATTAAAAGCGCACTTTTTTCGCTTAGCTGGCCTGGCCTAATCTTCTGAGAACATCGACCGGTTTTTAAATTGAATTAGGTTTTATTGGGGTTTTAATTGGTTTTAGCACAGGTTGGGTTATTTAATTAGTTTTTAATATTTATGATATATTTATTACCGGTTTTATGTGTATACGTTGTTTTATTCTCCTGTGCACCGCCCCGAGTCCCTTTTTGGGAGAATGAGGCAGTATACAAATTTAATAAAATGAAAATGAATGAAATGAAATGTTCCCCCAAGGAGGATTCTTTTTTTGAAGGGGCTGTGGTGACAGTGTCTAGGTTTGGAGCTTTTAAGCACCTGGACCCACAAATCTAGAATCAGCTTCTTTTGTGTATCTCTATAATAGATTTTAAAAGCGTTTAATAGGTTAACATAGGGAGTGATTGCTATACTTTGCTGATAGTTCTAGTTTATACCTGTTCTAGATTATTAGGTAAAGGTAAAGGTTCCTTTCACACATATGTGCTAGTCATTCCCGACTCTAGGGTGTGGTGCTCATCTCCGTTTCAAAGCCGAACAGCCAATATTGTCTGAAGACATCTCTGTGGTCATGTGGCCAGCATGACTAAATACCGAAGGCACACGGAACGCTGTTACCTTCCCACCAAAGGTGGTTCATATTTTTCTACTTGTATTTTACATGCTTTCGAACTGCTAGGTTGGCAGAAGCTGGGACAAGTAACGGGAGCTCACTCCATCCCTAAATTATTATAGATGTACAAATATATAGATCACCCCATATTATTTCAGGGCACTTTTAAGAATGCACTCTTCCTGTGTTGGTGGTTGTAATGTTAATATTTGGTTTTGGGCTCCTGAATTAGGGATATTTTATGGGTTTATAATAATGGTGTTTTTTGTTTTGTTAGGCTTTTCACCACACCTTAGTAGATGTATGTAATAGCAATTAATAATAAAATTAGTTGTTGGAAGTAAAGATAGAGTGTCTAGGGCAGGGATCTGCAAAGCTGGCTCTTTTAAGACTGGTGGACTTCAACTCCCAGAGTTCCCCAGCCAGCATAGCTGGCTGGGGAACTCTGGGAGTTGAAGTCCACCAATCTTAAAAGAGCCAACTTTGCAGAATCCTGGTCTAGGGAATGTGAGGAAGTTGCAAAATGATTGATCTTGGCAGTAGGCAGCTCTTTCAGCACTATGTATAAAATGAGGCTATAATGTTTTTGACTGATATTCTGAAATTACAAGACCTCACAAGACAAAATGGAATAATTTTGGATGAAAAATTGAACTTAAATATTGTGTTAATTTGTTTCAGATTCTTGCTTAAAAACATACATTCTATAAGCAGATTGTAGGCAGAATGCTACTACAAAAGACAGATAATGAAAGATCCAGTCTACTGCTGGGTGGTCTGTTCCAAAGAGCACAATGTGTGTGTTTACATCAGCTGAAGGATTACTGCGAACATATAAAGTGAAGAGAATGAGGAATGTTGACTTCCATATCTGTCCTTTCGGTTCAGCCATGTGTGAGTCAGGTATGGCATGTTTGAGGTTTTTTTGAGGGTAGGCCCTCATTTATCATTAGCACTGACAAGAGATAAGGTCTCTAAAGTCTGGACTATCTTTTTGATGTGTACCAGTCCAAAGTTTAATGGATGAGTAAAAGCCTGGAAAAAAATTAAACCTCATCATTCTCTGTCTCCTGTCACTATATATATATTTGTTTTAGCCATGTAGGTGCATAGTTATATGCTGAGACAACCATTATTCAAGTGGGTGGCTTGTTGGGAAATCTCTGTTGCCGCAAGTGATTACATGGCTTATTTTTAGATCTACATTTTGTTTGCACTAAAGGAAGGGGTAAAAAAGAGGACACTGTTTATTTAGAATCAGGTTTATCTGGGGTCATCTATCTAAGTATTTAATGTTTTGCCTAAAGTTAGGGAAAGTTGACAATATTGTTTACTAATTTCTGAAGTCTACACATCAGCATATGTGTGGACTTTTAAATCACCAAGACAAACCCACAGAGTGCTGCTAGCAGTTTGCAAGGAATTCCTGCCTAGTTGTTGGAACATCTAAGTTCAGCTTTAAATTCACCACTGTTATGACTTATTTAAAAAGGGACTGCCCTGACATTACCTCCCTCAAACTGTATGAAGAGTGTTGGAAGAAATGTCCACATGGAACGGAGAGATAGATTTATACACTCTCTTGGGCTCTGCTTCAGAGTTTCCTGTTCCTGTACAAGAAATGTATCCTATTGGTTGTCAGATTCCCAGGAGACGGGGGTCTTAGCTAATTTTTTAGGCTGTGTCCCAGGCTTGGTTGAGCCTTGCTGGAAAGATGGTTTAATGGTGGACAGGATCACATGGTTTGAGATTCTGGTCAAAAAAAGCACATGGAACGGAGAAATAGATTTATACACTCTTTTGGGCCCTGCTTCAGAGTTTCCTGTTCCTGTACAAGAAATGTATCCCATTGGCTGTCAGACTCCCAGGAGATGGGGGTCTTAGCTAATTTTGTAGGCTGTGTCCCAGGCTTGCTGGGTGATGTAATCTTCCCAGGTGCCAAGTGGTGAGATGGGTAGAGGGCTAATCTTATCATGTCCTGATAGGATTCCCATCACCCTGGCGCAGAAGGGGGTGGGGGGTGTCAGGAAGCTACAGGAAGCTGCTTTGTCTTTAAAAACTTGTTTCTCCTTTTCTCATCCAGGGAAATATAATATTCTGCCTTTTTAATATATCCCAGAATATTTCATTCTTCTAGGAGAGAGGTGGGTGCTAAATTCCTACAAGAGCAAACAGAATAAAAAGCATAAAGTGGGATAAAGAAATGCCATTCCCATCATTGAGACACTTGCTTTGGATAATTGATTTTATGGTTGGAAAGAAGGATGCCAAAGTAAGCCAAAGTCAAACCTGACCCAATGGAAGGTGCCACATGAATGCTGTTTGGCAAGTTGGCATTTGTAATTTACCCTGGTGCCTTGGGTTTGTGTGTTTTCTCCACTGTATTTAAAGAAAACACACCTAACAACTGGATATCCATGCAAGATAAATCACTTTGGCACTTCTTGTTTTCTTTTCCTGTGGACTCCTTACTTAGTCTCTTCTTGATAGTTGTGTTTGCTGACTCCACTGATACTTTTGGCATAACTTGTCTTTCTCCACCTACTCAGTGACCTCAGAAAAGGCCTTGTGAGGACAGATATTGCTTAGAAAACAGGCTTGTATATATCTACATACAGTATTTGAGAAGTAGAGGAGAGTGAACATTTATTCTCTGCTCATAATAAAAAAGCTCTGCCAACATGTAAAGAGACCAGCTAGATAAATTCTGAAATGGTTTAGAAATTAAGCAGTTCAGTGTTTAGTTTAGTTTAGTTTTATTTGATTTATATACCGCTCCTTCTCCAAAGATGGACTCAGGGCGGTGCACAGGGAATTAAAAAACAGCAATAAATAACAATAAATACAGTAGTAATAACTAAAATACAATTAACTTAGAACCTGTGCTAAAATATTCCCATTAAAATTCTAAAATCCATTTACTTATTGGCTCAGATTGTGTCGCGGCTGAGCTCTAGCTCTAAGCTAGACCGGCTTGCTGGAAAAGATATAATAATAATAATAATAATAATTTATTATTTCTATACCGCCCCCTCTCCCCACGGGGACTCGGGGCGGTGCACAGGTAGCATAAAAACAATAAATAACAACAACCATAAATAAACAACAAAATTTAAAAACCAATTAAATAAACCCTGTGCTAAAATCCCGATTAAACTAAAACCTATTCTATAAAATCCCAAGGCAAGGAGGCTATCCCAGGCCGGCCAGACGGAAAAAGTAAGTTTTCAATTTAAGACGGAAGGAGCGGAGGTCCGTAGTTGTCCTAATGTCGGGGGGAAGGTCGTTCCAGAGGGCCGGGCCCGCCACAGAGAGCGCCCTTCCCCTGGGTGTCGCCCGCTGACACAGTCTAGTGGACGGCACCCGGAGAAGCCCCTCTCTGTGGGAGCGAATCGGCCGTGAGGACGTATGAGGCATGATCCGATCCTGCAGATAGCTAGGTCCCGAGCCATGGAGCGCTTTGAAGATGATGACTAGCACCTTGAAGCGCACCCGGAAGACGACAGGCAGCCAGTGCAGCTCGCGCAGGAGCGGTGTTACATGGGTAGACCTTGCGGTCCCCATAATTGCCCGCGCGGCTGCATTCTGGACTAGCTGAAGCCTCCGGGTGCACCTCAGGGGCAGCCCCATGTAGAGAGAGTTGCAATAGTCCAGTCGGGATGTCACGAGAGCATGAGTGACTGTGCGAAGGGCGTCCCGATCCAATAGGGGGCGCAATTGGCGAACCAGGCGAACCTGGTAAAACGCCCTCCTGGCCACGGCTGTCACCTGATCTTCCATGGACAGCCGGGCATCCAGGAGGACACCCAAATTGCGCGCCCCATCCACAGGGGCAAGATGTTCGCCCCCTATGGCCAGCGATGGAATAAGCTGGTTGAATCGGGCAGCCGGAAACCACAGCCACTCGGTCTTGGTCGGGTTGAGCCTGAGTCCGTTACTTCCCATCCAGATCCGTACAGCTTCCAGGCACTGGCACATCACCGCTACGGCATCGTTGGGGTGGTTTGGGGTAGAAATGTACAGCTGGGTGTCATCAGCGTACAGATGGTATTCTACCCCAAAACCACGGATGATCTCACCCAGCGGCTTCATGTATGTGTTGAACAGGAGGGGCGAGAGGACCGACCCCTGAGGCACCCCACATGTGAGGGGTCTCGCGGTCGACCTCTGCCCCCCTGTCAACACAAATTGCGATCGGCCAGAGAGGTAGGAGGAGAACCACCGTAAAACGGTGCCTCCCACCCCCAACCCCCCCAGCCGATGCAATAGGATACCATGGTCGATGGTATCGAAAGCCGCCGAGAGGTCTAATAGGACCAGGATGGAGGAACAACCCCCATCTCTGGCCCTCCAGAGATCATCAACCAACGCGACCAATGCCGTCTCGGTGCTATGCCCGGGCCGGAAGCCGGACTGGCGCGGATCTAGATAGTCTACTTCCTCCAGGTGACGGGGAAACTGTTGTGCCACCACACTCTCGACAACCTTCGCCAAAAAGGGAAGGTTGGAGACGGGACGGTAGTTGTTCAAAGAAGCTGGATCCAAGGGAAGCAGGCAAGACACCCTCACTCAAGGAAGCGTTGACCACCTCCTGGAGCCAGCCTCGTGTCACCTCCCAGGATGCCAGTACAAGCCAGGAGGGACACGGGTCCAATAAACATGTGGTGGCTCGCAGTCGCCCACGTAACCTGTCCATATCCTCGGAAGTAACGGAGTCAAACTCCTCCCAAACAAGATCTCTCTCGTGGCATCCCACTGGGCCATGAATGGGGGCTAACTCGTTCTGTATCTGAGCGATTTTCTCCTGCAGAAAAGTCACAAATTCCTCTGCTCTACCCTGTAGCGGGGCTTCCCGCACCCTCTGTTGAAGGAGGGAGCGGGTCACCCTAAACAGGGCGGCAGGGCGGTTTTCTGCGGATGCTATGAGAGTAGCGCAATGATGACGTTTGGCTACTCTCAGCGCCACAATGTAAGTCCGTAAATGGGCTCTTACCTGTGTCCGGTCAGATTCAGAACGAGAAGACCTCCATCTACTCTCTAGGCATCTCTTGCGGCGTTTCATCACCCCCAGCTCCTCGGTAAACCAAGGAGCCAGGGTGTTCCGCCGCCGCAAGAGAGGCCGCAAGGGCGCGACCCGATCCAAGGCTCCCGTGGTCGCACTATTCCATGCGGCCACGAGGTCCTCCATCGGGGCGCGGGTCAGGGGTACAGGAACTGGCCCAAGCGCCGTTTGGAACCCATCCGGGTCCATCAGGCGCCTGGGGCGGAACCAGATTGGTAATTCAGGTCCCGCCTCCCCGCGGAGGGGAGCAGCGGTCGGAAAGTCGAGCCGGAGAAGTGAGTGGTCTGTCCATGACAAGGGTGTGATGACTATGTCCCCTATACCCAGATCACTCATCCATTGGCCTGAGACAAAGATGAGATCCGGTGTGTGTCCACCCTCGTGAGTGGGGCCTTGAATTAGTTGGGTCAGGTCCATGGCCGTCATGGAAGCCATGAACTCCCGAGCTACCTCGGATGATTCACCCAACGATGGCAGATTAAAATCCCCCATGACTAAAAGTCTGGGGGTCTCCACTGCCACCGTAGCGATCACCTCGAGGAGCTCGGGCAGGGCTGCTGCTACATAGCGGGGAGCCAGGTATACAACCAGCAAGCCCAACTGCCTCCCTAGGCCCCACTTCACACAAAGGGACTCACAACCGTCTTAAGTGAGCGCCGAAAGAGGGGAAGGTTTGTGATAGTACGAAGTTCGGGGGGTAGGTCGTTCCAGAGGGATGGCCCTGCCATAGCCAGTGTAACTTGACTATGAAACATTAGACCTCAATAGATCCACAAGGGACCATGGAAGCATTTTCAAGAGATCACTTTAAATACCTTATTATGCCTATGCTCAGGGAAGTTATGTATGCAAATTATTGTACATATGCATTCATCCATACTGTCATTTCTTCATATGCTCTCATTATACACTTAAAGTTTACAATGTCATGTTGTTAGGAAATTTTGGACTGCCTGCGGCTTGTGGGAATTGGAATGGAAAACATCTGACTTGCATCACATTGGAGAAGGCTGGTATTAGGACCCAAATAACTTCAATTATAGATTCTGATTTGTCTACCATGTTTTTGTCTACCAGATTTCAGTTCAGATCTCTCTCTCAGTTTGAAATCCAAATTAAGGGAAATGGTTTATCTTGAGATGCTTCTATTTTCACCTTAAACGTTTTTCAAGTGACATGCTTGAAAATAAGCTGTTACCCAGGCTTTATACCTTTTTAACTGGAAGTGAAATGTGAATTAATGTTCCTTATTTTAAATACGTGAAAAACCCAGGAGTGTAACAGGAAGGATGATCTATACAAATCCAAGTCAAGGAGGACTGAATTACCCAGAAATATCGTGTCAGAATCTCCAGGTTTTGAAGCTGCTGTGGCCTAGAGGTAGAGCTCTTGCCTCACAAGCAGGAGGTTGTGAGTTCGATCCTAGGTAGAGGCACATGTAGGATCTCCTGCTTGGGCAGGGGGTTGGAATAAATGACCTGCAAGGTCCCTTCCAGCACTGTTAATCTGTTGAAGTTTTAATATTTAATGTTCCCCTATATAGGAATAGAATATCTCATTCATTTACACAAAAGCATTGGTTAATTCATACTCAATGTGGCAGCTATCTAGAGCAGGGGTCCCCAACTCCCGGGCTGTGGCCTATTTGGAACTGGGATATGTGAATGGTGGACCAGTGCGCGTGCATATGTGCACAGCTTGACTTGCACAAGCAGCAGGTTGGCAGGCCTATACACACATGTGCAGCTCAACTTGCGCAAGTTGAGCTGCATGCCCATGCGCACATGGCTACTTCTAGGATCCCAACTCTTACTGTTGCCATAACTGAATCAAAACAATGGTAGTTGTTTTTCCAGTCATTCTCTTATGCCCAGAATTAATTAATAAGTGTTTCTCTTTAAATAGCATGATGGAGAACTCAAAATATTGAAAGTTAATGCAAACAGTACATCCTCTCCACACCCCTGCTTTTAAGTTCCACAAACAATGGATTCACTTCACATCATACATTTATTTTCAAAAGACCACATTCTAGTTTTCTCTGATAGATGGGATTCAGTGCTAAAATGTCTCATTAGCTATTTAAAACTTTATTCAGATGATTTCTCCAGAGAATTTGTTACTGAATTATATGTGGTTAGCCTAATATGTATATACTATTGTTTATTTATTTATTTATTTTTCGAATTTATACCCCGCCCTTCTCCTTGTTAGGACCCAGGGCGGCGCACGGGCATTATTAAAACCACAATAAAAACAATATACATCATTAAAACATATTAAATTATTAAGCCCGTGTTAAAACCCATTTAAAACCCTGCCAAATTGTAATTTATACATAAAAAGTCAGAAACGGGGGGCTATGCTAGGCCGGCTTGTTGGAACAAATACGTCTTAAGACGTTGGCGGAAGAGGCGGAGGTCCGAGGTAGTGCGAAGGTCAGGGGGTAGGTCGTTCCAGAGGGCTGGGCCCGCCACAGAGAAGGCCCTTCCCCTGGGTGTCGCCAACCGACATTGCCCAGCCGACGGCACCCGGAGAAGACCCTCTCTGTGGGAGCGGATCGGATGAAGGGATGTATGGGGCAGGAGGCGGTCTCGTATATAGCTAGTATTGCTTATTTTTCTTCCTTTTGTTGGGACATAATACACACTCTAAATTGTGTGACTATAAATCTTATTTCGTATTTTTTTCTGCACCATTTTAACAATGCCCTTTGGTTGTTTTGCTCCTTAGTCTGTAATTTGTTATCTACTTTCTTGGGAATAAGCTCTGTTGAACTCACACCTTTATAGGCAGTGCTGTTAATATATAAGAACCTATTCCTTTTGGCTGATATGTATGTCTTAATGTGCAGAACAGTGGATTAGCCAAACTTTATAATAAACTATATACCATTCAATGCAATGGAAACAGTCCAAAAAGAGAACTAATTATAATTATTGCATGCCAATCTTTTCAATAATAACAACAACAACAACAACAACAACAACAACAATAATCATCATCTTTATTGTCATTGTAATAAAATTACAATGAAATTGGTTTGAGCGTTGTGCTAACATTTGCATCAGGTGGAATATAGACAGCAGTGATAACTATAACAGAAATCTTTCTAGGTAAATAAAATGGCCGACAAATGACAGTTGAGAATTCCAAGTCTGCAGAACAGTGTGTATAAGCAACTCTACTGGTGTACTAACAGTAGAGTTGCTTATACACACTGTTCTGCAGACTTGGAATTCTCAACTGTCATTTGTCAGCCATTTTATTTATCATGGTACCCTTCATTCAGATTGGACTACAGCTTGCTACCGTGTTTCCCTGAAAATAAGACAGGGTCTTGTTTTTGGGGAAATCTTATTATTTTTGAGGTGCAGGAGGTGGTGAGCATGTTCACCTCAGGGTTGCTGCTGTGTTGCAATATTTTCGGGGAGGGCTTCTTTGGGGAGAGGGATTATTTTAGCACATGTGCTCAAAAGCCCAATTGGACTTATTATCCGGGGAGGTCTTATTTTTGGGGAAACAGGACAGCACGGCCAACGCTTCAGAAGCAACTGATGGCTGCAAGCTGGTGGTGGCTGTTACCCGTGTTTCTATTCCGGAACAACAAAGGCGTGTTGAAAGTCAGGAAGCAATGTTGGAACATTCGCTTTTCTTCACAAAAGGATGTATGGTATCCCATGACTTCCTAGATTTTCTAAGCTCAAGATTCTTCCTCCTTTCTTGGATTGTCTGGGTAGATTTAAAGAAAATCCTCTTAAATATATTGTAGACTGAAGAGAGACCTTCCTCACTCCTCCCCTCACCCCACCAGTGCGTTTTCTGTTTTGCATCAAAACATCTTTTCTTGTCTTATTATGGGTAATGGTAATGAGCAGTGAGGAAACAGCTTCAGAGATGATAAAGGACATTATAGAAGTCTGGGAGTTAACTGTAAACTAAATTATGTACAAATTATCAGCCTGGGGAATAGTCTCCTGCTGTGCTTTCTTTTTTCCCTGTTTTCCTATAAGATTTACAGTTTTGGTACCGAAGAAAAACACAAATTGTTGCCTTAATTGTAAAGAAACAATTTTGTGTATACTTGAGCTGTTTTTTAAAAGACTGTAATGGGGGGCTTGTACTTCTGGCTTCGTTTGAGGAGACAGCCGTTTGATGATCTCTTAAGGTTTTTTTTTCATGAAGAATGGGAATTATGTGATTTCTCTTATCTTTGCGCACCTGTTAAAGGGCTGCATGGTGAAAGAAGGCAGGCCCTAAATCAATTTCTGAGGCTTTGATGGGCTTAGTGGAGGAGTGAAGTGGAGAAGGCATTCATGCAGGTTCATAACCATTTTGTCCACATTCCAATAAATTGTAAAAAGGACTTTGGCTAGAATGCCTGGAACACCCTCTCCTTTTGGGCCTTTGATCTAGTAATGGTTTCCAAACAATGGAGTGTGTGGATCTGTGGTGATCTACAGCAGGGGTCTCCAACCTTTGCAACTTTAAGTCTGAAGGACTTCAGCTACCAGACTTCTCCAGCCGGCAAAGCAGGCTGGAGAAGTCTGGGAGCTGTAGTCCTTCAGACTTAAAGTTGCAAAGGTTGGAGACCCCTGATCTACAGAATTACAGCAAGTGGGCTATGATATGCACCAAAGGTGGAAAATGAAAGATTTTTTCCCCTCACTGGCATAATTTGTTCAGTTAGGGAGAAGAATAGAATAGAATAGAATAGAATAGAATAGAATAGAATAGAATAGAATTCTTTATTGGTTAAGTGTGATTGGACACACAAGGAATTTGTCTTTGGTGCAATGTTATTAATAATCTAACAAATTTTACTAGGAAACAAAAACAATATAAATTGTATAAATTGAAAGATACAAGCAACATGGTTATAGTCATAAGTGAAGAGATATAGATACAAGGAAGGAAGAGAATAATAATAATAGTAATGCATTCTTAGTAAATTATTGACAGTGTTGTGAGAATTAGTTGTTAAGCAGAGTGATGGCATTTGGGAAAAACTGTCCTTGTGTCTAGTTCAGTGCTGACTAACCTTTTTTCTTGTTGCTTTGACATAAGTACGTTAGCATGTGCATGCCAGCACTCCCGCGTGCCAGCACCCATAATGCAATGTGCGGCCCCTGCGCATGCGCGTGGCCCCACAAAGCTCCCCCTGCACTCATGCACACATCTACTGGAAATGCATGTTTACCACACATGCGTCCCCCCCGTTTTGGACCAACCTTTGCTGGCACAAATGGCCTGCCTTTGCAGAGACAGCTCTGCCTCCTGCCAGTCTCACACTCCAGGCATTGGCCAGCCAGCCAGCATGCCATCCTTGGAGCATGAAAAGGGCAAATCTATCAGGAGAAACTCTCTTGGGTTGTAAAGTGGGGGGAATATAATTTCAGACTTGCAAGATTCTATTAATGTAAAGGCAGAGCTGATTACTCCTGATAGTGACCAAAGGTGACATGATAGCAGTGTTCCAATATCTCAGGGACTGCCACAAAGAAAATGGAGTCATTTTCTAAACACCTAAACGCAGGGCAAGAAGCAATGGGTGGAAACTAATCAAGGAGAGAAGCAATTTAGAACTAAGGAGAAATTTCCTGATAGTTAGAACAATTAATCAATGGAACAGCTTGCCTCCAGAAGTTGTGAATGCTCCAACACTTTAAGAAGATGCTGGTTAACCATTTGTCTGAAGTAGTGTAGAGTTTCCTGCCTAAGCATGGATTTCGACTAGAAGACCTCCAAGGTCTCTTCCAACTCTGTTCTGTTCTGTTCTGTTCTATTCTATTCTATTCTATTCTATTCTATTCTATTCTATTCTATTCTATTCTCTCCCCAAAGTAGAAAATAATAACTTTCTTTAGCGTAATAAATATTTGCATCTGTGCGAGCACACCCAAACTTTGAATTATTCATTGTAGAGAATTGCAAATATTCTGGATTTTCTAAAGGAGTCCTTGTAGTGGAAAAGTTTGCAAAACGTTGTCCTAAGGTGACGCCATGCTGGGGCCCCAGATTCACCCTGGGGAAGTTAAATAATGCTTGGCAGCTCCTTCTCCAGCCTCCCTGATGCCTGGCGTCATTAATTGGGGAGTGAAAGTGCTTCTGGGGAAGTGGTCAGCCAAGGGTGGAAGATAGGTCCTGACAAATATGACAGTACTCTTATTCACTCATCCCATTTCTGAAATTGGAAGGATCTGGATCAAGCACTCCATTGGTAATTTCAACAAACGTGCAGATTTTTATGGTAAAAAGTTTATTTTTCTCCAGCCCTGGTAAGTCAACACCATTAGTTTCAATTGCATTTGGAAACAAACAGGAAGCCTTTAGCACTTTCAGTTGTGGCAGGATGCAATTCCTCTGGTAAAATACCTGTTTGTATTAATTATGGCTCTTGAGAAAGTTTAATAGACAGCCTTACATTAATAGCGATTCTATTTTCTCTACTTCAAGGGAATATGTCACTCTTTCTACAACCTTTCCTGAAAGGCCAAGATAAAAACCACAACAAACTGTATGAAAGCTGTAAAATCATTTCATTGGAACCAGTGAGGGAAAGGCTGATCAAAAACAAACAGTAAAATATCCTCAGCGGAAATGAGTAAACAATCAAGAGAGGAAGACTACTGTATTCTAAAAAAAAGATAAACATTTCAGCATTTGGTGAAATGAAAAAACAAGAAAAAGCAAAGTAGAGCTCTTCAGCCTACCAAGAAATATTTCTTGCTGACATTAGGTGGATGAGCAGTTGGAATAATTAAGGGAGCTCCATTGATGATCTTAGGAAGTGGAGCGATCCATATAGGATCATGAAGCAATCCTTTAGCTCAGGGGTCTCCAACCTTTGCAACTTTAAGTCTGAAGGACTTCAGCTCCCAGCTTTGCTGGCTGGAGAATTCTGGGAGCTGAAGTCCTTCAGACTTAAAGTTGCAAAGGTTGGAGACCCCTGCTTTAGCTGGGTTGTTTCAAGTAGCTAACGAGATGCTGCTCAATGAAGCAAAACTACAGCAAGATTAACATTTTTTGGGCAAGGCTGTAATGAACATACCAACTAGCTAGTTGAGGGAAGGCAAAATATGAGCAAAGCAGAATTGAATAGGAATACAAAGCTATTAAATGTGGCTGGAGACCCATCCAAACAGGCTATATTCTTCTCTCTAGCTATTAATAATGACACACAGCATTTCTTAATTGATTTCCAATTTATTGAATATTGCACTGTGGTGGCCTGAGTTCTCAGCCAACGAAAACAGAACTCCCTCCCTCCTTCCATTTTTGTTGGTGGATGCACCTCAGGCCGGTCCTTCTCTGTTTCCAGGGCGGTCCCACGGGCCAGATCTAAGCACTCCGTGGGCCAGATATGAGATTGAGATTGTCACCTCTGCTTTATAACATACAATATGTGGTTGGGCACATAGGACAACTTACTTCGGTGAAATTATCTAATGCCTCACTATCATAGTACATTAGCTTGCCTGTCTGCCTTCCTTCCATCCTAGAATTTTAGACATACAGTTATGGTATTTTCTAATATGACTCTTTCAAATGTCTTTGATTATAGCTTTCTTATATTGGGAGGCCATGAATTTGAAGGTTAATAGACAAGTGTTTCTGAAAGTTTTTTTCCGGGGCAATTTTGGCAATATACTGAAAATGCAGTGTATTTGCTCTGTCACATTTTAGCAGGTATTTTTCCTTTTTCCTTAGTTACTTAGCTGTTTACTTTTACAGCTGCTGCTTTCTGTAAAAAGCTCTATTGATATAAAGAGGCAGGTTATGTGTCCAAATTCATGTCTTTTGTGGGGCTTTCTTTAGTAACTTAGAAAAAGTAGCAATTAGTGAGATTTTTGCCTCAGTAGCTCCTTCTTTTGGGTATTAGATTTGACGTTATACAACTTGGCATTTGGAGATTTAGAGTATATCCTTTGACCTGTTCACCAACTAGTTGGAAATCATGTAGGAGTGAAACCATGAGAGAACAGGGTCTTCTATATGTCTCATATTTGCTGATCTGATAAGCCTATTGAAGTAAGCTGAGAGGAAAAGCAGTTTTATATATGATTAGTGCATGGTTATAAGTATACAAGAATGTTTTGAATGAAGAGAAGTAATCAACAAAAAGAAAATTCCATACAGCACATAGTTGTATCTATGCCCACTAAGCCTAGGCATTAATTCTATTTTGTGTACTTGTCAGATGTTAACCCTTCACCAAAGGGTTATGTTCTTGTGAAGGAACGAGGCAGAAAATTGCACCCTAGGAATAATTTACTCCCCCCCCCCTTTCTATATACAAATTATTTTGACTTCAAAATAATTGGAAATAGGGGTCAACATGTCGGGGGGAAAGTCACTTTAATTAACAACAGTGAAGTTGCAAAACAAACACTGAATGTTTTGGTAGAAAAGTCATTCACAGGGTTTAACAAGTTAAATTCATTGTAAGCAATTCTGTGAAAATGTTGAGAACTAAAGATAAATTCAAAATGTAATTTAATAGATACTTTTATATGTAAGATTAACTATTAACATGTCTCTTGCTTAATTATACTCAACAGAATATTCAAAAAGTGCCATTGTATTTATCAAAACAATGATGTTTAGTTAGTCGCTTTATGAGCACGCTGGAATTGACAGTTATTGGGTAAAAGCTCTTTAAATTTTTCATGTTGAGGCATGCATCTGTAACCATAAGGCTTCTAAACATACTAATTTTTAAATCAAAACCATTATAACACTTAAATTAGAGATCAAGCAATATATCATGGTGCTTTTTGATGTTTTATAAAATATTCAGGGTACAGCATTTCTACTTGGAGGAGCTATTCAGAAAATTATTCCTACTTTTTCAAAACCACAGCTTCTGAGTTCTTTTTAATGGTGAGTCCATGTAGAGCAGGGGTACTCAACCTTTTTATACCTACCGCCCACTTTTGTATCTCTGTTAGTAGTAAAGTTTTCTAACCGCCCACCGGTTCCACAGTAATGGTGATTTATAAAGTAGGGAAGTCAATTAAATTAAAAAAAGGGAAGTGCTTCAGTATCGGACAAAACCCCTACCGCCCACCATGAAAGCTGGAACACCCACTAGTGGGCAGTAGGGACCAAGTTGACTACCACTGATGTAGAGCAATAGTGGTACAATCTGAAGGACAGATAATGGCATGATCTAGGTCTCCTCCATGGAAAGTGGAGGAGACAGTACAAAAACAGTCCTAAATGCAGGAAAACGTAAAGGGTGAACCTGATGTGCCCTACAGCAGGGGCCCCAATCCATGGGTCATGGACGAGCACTGCTCTGTGGCCTGCCAGGAACCAGGCTGTGTATGTGAGCCAAGCCCCATCTGCACATGTGCAGGATCCAGGCAGTGCATGAAACCATGCCTCTCCTAGTCCACGGAAAAAATGCCCTCAATGGAACTGATCTCTGGTGGTCAAAAATTTGCAAGCCGCTGACCTAGAGATCTTCCTGACTGGTTTTTATTTAGTTTTACACACAAATACACATAGTGCTTTCACCAATAACAAATTTGGCAAATGTCACAATTAGGGCGGGAAGGTTTAATATCTTTGTATGCGTTCCATTTATAGGTTTCGATCTTTATTCCATTCACTTATACTAGTTTTTAAGCTTTTACTTGGCTTTGTTATTTCCCCCTCATATTGGTTTGTCCTTGTGGAAGGGGAAGAAACATTGGACTGAAAAAATTTGCACCATTCTTTAAGTCAGCTTCTAACCTAGGTGTCCTCTAGATCAGGGGTCTCCAACCTTTGCAACTTTAAGTCTGAAGGACTTCAGCTCCCAGAATTCTCCAGCCAGCAAAGCAAAGCTGGCTGGAGAAGTCTGGGAGCTGAAGTCCTTCAGACTTAAAGTTGCAAAGGTTGGAGACCCCTGCTCTAGATACATAGGCTTGGTTGCAACAGCTGGAAAATTCTAGGATTTGGAACCTAAACATCTGGGGGGTAGTTTGCTTGGGAAAATTGTTGTAGTTATATAACTATTTCATTAATTATAACCAATTGAGTAGAATATAATTTTATTTATTTCTAGTCTATCTTTCAATCACTAAAATGGATTCTGGCATGGTATATTAGCATAAACTTTGCTGCAAAGTTTGCAGTAAGCTGCAAATCTTAAAATTTGGGAGGAGAAAAGAACATATTAACCAATTAAAAAGCAAGTACAGGTAGTCTTTGACTTACAATCACAATTGAACCCAACATTTTGATTGCTAAGTGAGACAGCTATTAAGTGAATTTCTGCAGTTGCTTAAGTTAGGAATATGAGGGCCACCCTGAGGAGGCCCTCTCTGTGGGAGCGTTAAGTTAGAAACTTTGATCTGGTCACTAAATTAACTTCTGTAAATTGAGGTCAACCTGTACTATTAAATCCAGACAAATAAGCACAACTAGCCTCCAAGAGAATGCAATATTTGCACAATAGTAAAAGTTATAATAGTGTTCCTTCTTGTTTCACCAATGTATTTGCAACAGAGTGGCTTCTGTTGCTGCCGGTTCGTTTGCCCGTGCGCATGGGCAGTAGTAAAAAAACTGCTTCTGTGCATGCGCAAAAGCAAAAAACAGGATGGCGCCGCCGATGCTGCTGCTGATAGAACTGGTTTGGGTGCGTGGCTGGCCAAGTTACTACCTACTCAGTCGAACCGGTCCGAACCGGTAGGAACCCACCTCTGGTTTGCAGTATATGATACCACTTACCCTCACATTTACTGGTTAAAAACATAAATTGCCGCTACCTAGTAAGAAAAGAATATTTATTTATTTTATTTTATTTTATTAAATTTATACCCCGCCCTTCTCCAAACGGACCCAGGGCGGCGCACAGGAATGTTAAAATACATACAAAACATATAAAATTTAAAAAACCTATTCTAATAAAACCCTGCGCTAAAAACCGAATTAAAAATCCCAAATTTAAAACTGTCTAATAGTCAGTAACGGAGGTTACGCTAGGCCGGCTAGATGGAATAGATGTGTCTTCAGACCCTTGCGGAAGAGGCGGAGGTCGGAGATGGTGCGGAGTTCAGGGGGTAAGTCGTTCCAGAGGGCTGGCCCCGCCACAGAGAAGGCTCTTCCCCTGGGTGTCGCCAGTCAGCATTGTCCAGCCGACGGCACCCTGAGGAGGCCCTCTCTGTGGGAGCGTATCGGTCTGAGGGATGTATAGGGCAGGAGGCGGTCTCGCATATAACTAGGCCCCGAGCCATGGAGCGCTTTAAAGATGGTCGTTAAAACCTTGAAGCGCACCCGAAAGACCACAGGAAGCCAGTGCAGCTCGCGCAGGATAGGTGTTATGTGGGAGTGTCTAGGCGCTCCCGTAATCACCCGCGCGGCTGCGTTCTGGACTAGCTGCAGCTTTCGGGTGCACCTCAAGGGGAGCCCCTTGTAGAGAGCATTACAGTAGTCGAGTTGAGAAGTGACGAGTGCTTGAGTGACTGTGCGTAAGGCAGTCCAGTAAGGGGCGCAATTGGCGCATCAGGCGTACCTGATGAAACGCCCCCCTGGCCACGGCTGCCACATGATCTTCCATAGACAGCCGGGAATCCAGGAGGACACCCAAATTGCGCGCCCTCTCCACGGGGGCCGGTGTTTCGCCCCCAATGGCCAGAGTTGGAATAATCTGGCTGAACCGGGGTGCCGGAAGCCACAGCCACTCAGTCTTGGACGGGTTGAGCTTGAGTTTGTTACCAGCCATCCAGATCCGTACGGCCTCCAAACACCGGGACATAACCTCGACGGCATCGTTGGGGTGGTCTAGGGTGGATATGTACAACTGAGTATCATCAGCGTACAGATGATATCCCACCCCAAAACCACGGATGATTCTCACCCAGCGGCTTCATATATGTGTTGAACAGTAGGGGCGAGAGGACCGACCCCTGAGGAACCCCACATATGAGGGGCCTCGAGGCCGACCTCTGCCCCCCTGCCAACACATATTGCGACCGACCAGAGAGGTAGGACGAGAACCACCGCAAAACGGTGCCTCCCAGCCCCAACCCCCCCAATAGGATACCATGGTCGATGGTATCAAAAGCCGCTGAGAGGTCTAATAGGACTAGGATAGAGGAATATCCTCTATCCTGCGCCCTCCAGAGATCATCAACCAACGCGACCAATGCCGTCTCGGTGCTGTGCCCGGGTCGGAAGCCGGACTGGCGCGGGTCTAGATAATCAACTTCCTCCAAGTGTCGCGGAAACTGTTGAGCCACCACACTCTCAACAACCTTCACTAAAAAGTGGAGGTTGGAGATGGGACGATAGTTCTCTAATAATGCTGGATCCAGGGGCGGCTTCTTGAGGAGGGGCCTTACTACCGCCTCTTTCAAGACGGCAGGCAAGGACCCCTCACTCAAAGATGCGTTGACAATGCCCTGGAGCCAGCCTCGTGTTGTCTCCCAGGATGCCAGTACAAGCCAGGAGGGACACGGGTCCAATAAACATGTGGTAGCCCTAAGTCTCTTTGACAACTTGTCCATATCCTCGGTGGTAACAAAATCCAACTCCTCCCAAGATGGTGTCACAAGAACAGCCTCGGCCCGCTCAACTGGACCACTGTCGATGGAGGGTAGCTCGTTCCGAATCCGAGTGATTTTCTCCTGCAGATAAATCCCAAATTCCTCTGCTCGACCCTGTAAAGGGGCTTCCCGTGGCCTCTGTTGAAGGAGGGAGCGGGTCACCCCAAACAGGGCGGCAGGGTGGTTATCTGCGGATGCAATAAGAGTGGCACAATACTCACGTTTGGCCACTCTTTTCGCCACTAAGTAAGTCAATCAATCAATCAATCAAATTCGGATTTATTAACCGCACCCTCTCCCCACAGGGACCCGGGGCGGTGCACAGGAGAAACTAAAAACAATATAGAATAAATACAAAATACATACTTAAAACATAATTAAACAGTGTTACCCGTGCTAAAACTGATTAAGAACCCATTAAAATACATTTGGAATCAATAGACAGAGAGAATTATTCAAGGCCGGCCAGTCGAAAGAAATAGGTCTTCAATTTCGTACGGAAGGAGCGGAAGTCCTAATATGGTCTCTCACTAGTGTTCGGTCGGCTTCGGAGTGAGAAGATCTCCATCTGCTCTCTAGGCGTCTCTTGTGGCGCTTCATCTCCCTAAGCCCCTCGGTAAACCAAAGAGCCCAGGTGGTTCGTCGCCGCAAGAGAGGCCGCAAGGGCGCGACTCGGTCCAAGGCCCCCGTGGCCGCACTTAACCATGTGGCCACTAGGTCCTCAGTTGAGTCACGGGGCAAGTCCACAGGAATTGGCCCAAGCTCCCTTTGGAACCTTATCGGGTCCATCAGGAGCCTGGGGCGGAACCATATAGGAATGTCCAGTTCCGCCTCCCCGCAGTGAGGTGCGGCGATCAGAAAGTCGAGCCGAAGGAGAGCGTGATCTGTCCATGACAGGGGTGTGATGACTAGATCCCCTATTCCCAGATCACTACTCCACTGTCCCGAGACGAAGATTAGATCCAGGGTGTGTCCGCCCTCGTGGGTAGGGCCTACAACTACTTGGGTCAGGTCCATGGCTGTCATGGAAGCCACAAACTCCCGAGCTACCCCAGAGGTTTCGCCTGCTGACGGCAGGTTAAAGTCCCCCATGACTAACAGTCTGGGGGTCTAAACCGCCGCCTCGGCTATCACCTCTAGGAGCTCGGGCAGGGCTGTTGTTGTATAGAGAGGAGCCAGGTATACAACTAACACGCCCAACTGCCTCCCTAGGCCCCACCACAAGGAGGGACTCGCACCCGGTCGTCTGAGGGATCGTGGTCTCCTTTGGCTCAAGACCTTCCCTAACCATAATCGCCACCCCGCACCCCTCCCTAGGGCCCTAGGCTGATGGAAGGCTCGGTATCCTGGTGGGCACATTTCTACGAGGGGAAGTCCTCCCTCGTGGCCCAATATATATTAAGAGAACTTTAGGATATTAATGATACACATCTCCATCCTAGATTATTTTTTCAGTATTAGTCAGTCAGAGCTCTTGTTAATATGCACAGTACTTCATTCCTTTTAGGTTTAGTCTCAAATAAATATGATGTGTAAATATTCATAGGCATGGAATAATCAAAATTTTCGAGACTCTTTTAGGTGCAGCTATGGGCAGCGAGGATTCAGTGGCTCTGTGGCTAAGATGCTGAGCTTGTCAATCAGGTCGGCAGTTCAGCAGTTCGAATCCCTTGAGCCGCCGAATGGAGTGAGCTCCCATTACTTGTTGCAGCTTCTGCCAACCTAGCAGTCCGGAAGCACATAAAAAATGCAAGTAGAAAAATAGGGACCATTTTGGTGGGAATGTAACAGCACTCTGTGCGCTTGGCCGCATGACCACGGAGATTTCTTCGGACTACGCTGGCTCTTCGGCTTAGAAACAGAGAACAGCACCACCCCCTAGAGCCGGAAATGACTAGCATGCATGTATGGGGGAACCTTTACCTTTACGTTACCTTTATGGGCAGCAAATCGGACACCAGTATAGATTATCTTCATATAGTTCCAGTGTAGATAATCACTGAACTGTATTTAAACCTACCCAGTTTCTAAAACCACAAAAACTATTAACAATGCTGATTTGTCTATAGACTTATGCTCTTTACAATGGGTGTAATATGAACCACGTAAACATATTTGGTCTTTCAAATATTGCTGCTTGTTTTGGAATGCCATTTCCACGTTGGAAGAGGTGCCTAATTTGCTTGTTTGTACATATGTTCTTGTTTTCCTCTTCTGTCCGTGTCTCCCCCCTCCCCCCCGCCCCAAACATTCTTAATGCTGAAGATGGTAAGTATTTGTCTTAGTTTTGGAGAGATACCACATAATTATTTTAGAGTTGGTTCAAGGGAAATATTCTGACATTAATAATATAACTCCTGAGGGTTTTATTAAGGAAACTTTCATTTGCTCAATGCAGAGAATGCAGTATTGTAGATTAAAAAGGAGAATCTCTGCTTCTTTTCTTGATTTTAATGAGCAATTATTTTATTTTGGAATAATTAATGCAAATTTTATGTATTATATTGGTTTCTTTTTACTTTCTATATAGTATGAGGTGCTAAGCAAAATATTTGATTTATGTATATGATTACAGGTAGTCTTTGACTTATGACTGGTGGCTTACTGACTGTTCAAAGTTATGATAGACCCCCACACAAGGGACTTGAGACCCAGATTGGAAGTTTTGATATCTGCTCCGACCCCACGGTCATGTGACTGAGATTTAGGCATTTGACAACAGCCCTGTGTTTATGGCTGTTTGCCCCATGGTTATGTGACCATGATGTTTTATGTTTTTGCTGGAAACCACCCAATAATGAACAATGGGTTCACTTTATGACCATGACATTTGCTTAATGACTGCTGCATACACTTAATGACTGTTGCAGAAAAGGTGGTAAAATCGGGCATGGTCCCGTGGTGTCCTGCTTTATGATTGTCATCACATACTGTATGACCGAAATTGTGGACCCAGTTATGGATATAAGTTGTGGACCACCTGTGTGTTGTTCTGATAAGGAATTTCTGTGTTGATGTCAGTGAATTAGGGTTCCAATATACAGGTTCCTCCATTTCCCCCCAAAGAATCCCAATTTGACATGAATTAAGTTGAAACTGACACAGGTGAATTCTTTATACCATAGTCCATAGAGGACATTTTGCTTTTGATACATAATTTAATATATACTTGTTCCAATTTATTTTATGCAAATTGGGATTCTTTATCAATACTTTGGCAATACTGGCATATTCCGATCAGATGCCTCTAACTATCAGACATTCCTTGCTGAATAGGCAATCCCAATGAATCATGGCAGGGCTTAAAGTGTTTGTTATTTACATACCAGACAAACAGACATGTATTCGGTGGTGTGCATAACGAAACCAACTGTGAATGGGTTATTATATTATACTTTTAGTGGTACGTATTAAAGTTTAAAGACATACTTTCCTGTCCTCTATAATATAATGGATGTAGACGCATATTACTTATATATTAGCAGTAGTGAAAAAGTAGTATGCAAATATTTTTAGTATTCAGAATCACCCTAGTTCAATCATTGGGTGTTGCTGTGTCCTGTCAGCCGCTAGCCCCTCCAGCAGCTGTATCAGAGGAGGAGGAGGAGGCATGGGAGTCAGGGTCAGCATCAGGGCAACCTGGGAGCTCTGAGGGGAAGTGTGCGGCGGTACAGAGGCAAAGGAGAGGAGAGCAGTGGAAAGCCGTGGGCCGATCCTAGGCAAGGAGGAGCCATCGTTGCTAGTGAAGCCACACCAGTGGTGGGTTCTGCAGGCTCGCACCTACTTGCGAGAGCCGGTTGGTGAAATTTAGAGAACCGGTGAGAGGGGGTTCCACCGGCGTACCTGGAAGTAAATCTGGCCCGCCGCTGCCAGTGACCCAACGGAAAGGAAAGGAAAGGAAAGGAAGAAAGAAAGGAAAGAAAGAAAGAAAGAAAGAAAGAAAGAAAGAAAGAAAGAAAGAAAGAAAGAAAGAAAGAATGAATTTATCATCACAATTGAGTCCAAAATTTTGGTTGCTAAGCAAGAGCGTTGTTAAATGAGTTTCACCATTTTAAAAGGTGGCCACTCCCACCCTGTCACATGACTGCCAAGCCACGCCCACAAAATAGGCCACACCTACAGAGTAGGTTCTAAAAAATTTGAAACCCACCACTGAGCCACACCCTCTTTGAGGATAAAAGGCAAAAGGCAGAGATGAATAGGTGTGGCAGACAAATATTTATCTTCTGGCTGGCTGGACGTATTAGCCTGCACGAGAAACATTTTGCCGGGACTGCTGGCATTTCTAATAAAGGAATCATTTGAGTTCACATCAGAGGGTTTGTCGTGGTTGGGGAGATGGGTCAGAACCGGTGTCAAGACTTGGCAAAACTTTTGCTATAATAAACTACTCCTGGGAAATGTGCAACAATGATCTGACACAATCGAAGGATATCCCACTTGCTAAAAGAGCCAAGGTCAGTGATCGGATGTTGTCATAAAAAAAGCAATTGTCCTTTAATTGTCAATCTAAGCATTTATATGTTACAAGCTATCAAAAAATATTTAACTTGTTACCGTGTTTCCCCGAAAATAAGACAGGGTCTTATTTTCTTTTGACCCCCAAAATAAGCACTTTTATTATTTTATTATTTTTGAGGTCCAGGAAGTAGCGAGTGTAAATTTTGGGGGGGAGTGCTTATTTTCAGGGAAGGTCTTATTTTAGCACATGCGCTCAAAAGTCCGATTGGGCATATTATCCAGGGAGGTCTTATTTTCGGGGAAACAGGGTAATAGTTATATCCTAGGAACAATCCTGAAATGTACAGGTAGTCTGCAATTTACAACCATTCACCTGATTATTCAAAGTTACAATGGCACTGAAACAGTGACTTACGACTGCAACAATATGTGGTCACATGATTAAAATTCAGATGCTTGGCAATTGGTTTATAGTTACAACGGTTGCGGTGTCTTAGGGTCAGGTGATTCCCTTTTGTGACCTTCTGACAGGCAAATTCAATGGGGAAGGCAGATGCACTTAACAACCGTGTTACTAACTTAACAACTGCAGTGATTCGCTTAACAACTATGGGAAGAAAGGTCATACAATCTCACTTAACAACTGTCTTCCTTAGCAATGGAAATGTTGGACTCAATTTTGGTTGTATGTCGAGGATTATCTGTATTTGAAATAATTGGGTTTGTGCTTGTAGTGAAGTGTCTGTTTAGGAGCTTTATTTTATTTATTTATTATTTGTATCCCGTCTTTATTATTTTTTACAGATAACTCAAAGTGGCAAACATAACCAACACACCTCCCTCCTCCCTATTTTCCCCACAAAAACAACCCTGTGAGGTAGATTGGGCTGAGAGAGAGTAGGAGAGCAATCTCTTCTACTGACATAAAGTGGTTCAACTCAGAGGTGGGGTTCAAAATTTTAGCAAGGAGGATCTCTGCCTGGTTGCTAGGTGGGCATGGCTATGTTGGCTGTGGCGTAGTCAGCCTCCTGCATCACAGCGGGGGGAGGTGTTTTGCGGCCCCCCTGGGCTCCGGAGGCTTTTCTTGAGCTTCTGGGTGGGCGAAAACAGTCTCCACAGGCTCTGAACTTCTGATAGGTCCATTTTTCGCCCTCCCCGAGCCTCCGTGTGTGCCTTGCACTTAAGTGTATCCAAAATGGGCCACGTGGGGACTCCTGGGAGGGGCGGGGAGGGGCCAGCCAGGAGTGGGATTTGGGGGTTCTCCAAACTGCACATAATCGTAGCTAGAGGTTCTCCTGAATCCCTGCAAACTCCCAGCGGCCCACCTCTGGATCAATTCTTGTCTAACGCACGTTTCTTCCCTTAACAAGAATGACTTAAGCCATTTCAGTGAACCTGTGATTTATGTTTGAGTCCGTAATTAAGAGATTTCCATGTGGCTCCGTGAACGGAAGTTGCTTCCTGCTGCAGGATAGATACCTGAGGAAATTGAGTTATGAGATCATGCATAATAGCACATGTCTTCCGTTACAAGACATTTAGTTAACAGCAGCAGTACTGTAATAAGGGCTTTCAAACTGGAATAGAAACTTTCCAAGTCTAACTCTAATTTAAAGTACTAAACTTCCTATCTTTCTTTTATTGCTTGGTAATTTTAAAGTTTCCATAGGAAATAGTAGAGAGATTTTCTTAAATTACTTTAATGTTTTACTAAGCTGTATTGAGTTGAAATATGTTTAGTGGGGTTTTCTTCTTCTTCAAGGAATCATTGCTGGTTGACCACTCTCCTTATTAGGAAAAACTCCAAATGAACTCACCATAGAGGAGGTTCAGGAGTTCAATCCAATCTGCACGTTTATTTTGGCATTAGAACATTGTATTTTGCTGAATTAGTAATACAGTATCATTTTGCATACTTCTCTTTAAGTTAATTTGCAGAATATATCTAAGTCTGCTCCATTTGTTTATATGGCTTAGTTATTTGTAAAGCAAGCAGTAGCTCAAATATAACTCCTCTGCTATTCTTGAAATCTTTTGAAGGGATGATTTGTTTGTTTATTTATTTTGCATGAGAACAATTTTCAAACAAGTGGTTATTTAATCTGATGCAGGGAAAAAAAGGAAAGATATACATGAGAGTAGCCTAAAAGGGAAGAAAAGCTTTGAAAACCTATATGGCTGGGGGAGGAGAGTTATTATCCCCTTTTTAGATAGCAGACACAATAAGAAGATAAGCTAAAGTACATTTATAAGCCTGTCCAAGTTTTAGATCATTTTACATTTCATGTGTAAAGCCCCAGGGCGCTTTGCATTTGGTGATACTGGTAATCCCCCAACATACAACCACAATTGGGATCGGAACTTTGGTCACTAAGAGAGACACTCATTAAGCGAGTCATGCACATTTTTAGGACCATTTTGCCACAGTCATTAAGGGAATCATATGGTCTTTAAGTGAACCTGGTTTCTCCCATTGACTTTATGTCGGAAGCCCCCTGTGAAGGTCACAAATGGTGATCACATAATCCTGGGACACTGTAACTATCATAAATACATCCCAATTGTTAAGCATTCAAATCATGATTAAGTGAAGACACTGCAACAGTCGTAAGTGCACGGACCAGTTGCAACTCATTTTTTTCAGCACCGTCATAACTTTAAATGGCTGTTAAACAAATAGTTGTTAAGTCAAGGACTACCTGTAGAATATGATGTTGGTTTTGTTTGTGAGGATGCTGACTAGAGGTGGTATTGAGCAGGTTCTGACCAATTCTGGAGAACCAGTAGCGGAAATTTTGAATAGTTCAGAGAACTGGTAAATATCACCTCTGACTGGCCCTGCCCCCATCTAGTCTCTGCCTCCCGAGTCCCAGCTGATCGGGAGAAAATGGGGATTTTGCAGTAACCTTTCCCTGGAGTGAGTGGGGTGGGAATGGAGATTTTACAGTATCCTTCCCCTGCCACGGCTACCAAGCCATGCCACACCCACCAAGCCACGCCCACAAAACAGGTAAAAATTCTTTTGGAATTCCACCACTGATGCCAACCTTACATTGTGAGGCAGTTAGTAAAAATCTTAATAGTTTACTACTGAGCTCATCAGCTGAATGATCTACATGTTAAAATCCCCCTTTTTTTTAAGTGAAGAGGAAAAGAATATCCTAAACTTTTGGCTGTTCTGCTTTGTGGCATAATGATATGGTGGTTTAATGCCCACATTTCAAAATATAAAGTGTTAGAATCTCCATTCTATTATTTCTGTCAGTTGCCATTCATAATTCTGTTTTCTAGTCCAAATTGCTGTTGTGGTTAGTGTTAAAGTAGATGTGCTTGACAGACGGATGCAGTTGCACCAATAGTGGATGTCTTCTTTTTAAATTGGATGTGACAATAAAACTGATGGTTATTATTGAAAACAGCATTCAGCCCCCTAGTTGCTGCTCTATGAATATTGTGGCTGCTTTTATCAGGGAGTGCCATGTTTATCTCCTTGCAGAATCTGGTATGCCAAATACAAGGTGAATTCATTTGCTTGGGGTATTATGAAACTCCTATGAAATGTGCCCACGACTTACCACCACAATTGAGCACAGAAATGTTGCCGAGGGAGATATGTGTTGATTGAATTTTGCCTCATTTTACGACCTTTCTTGCCACAATTGTTAAGTGAACCACCACAGTTGCTAAATTATTAATACACAGGTATTAAATGAATCTGGCTTTCCCATTGATTTTGCGTATCAGAAGGTCGCAAAGGATGATCACGTGATCACGCTGCAACGGTCATAGATGTGAGTTAGTTTCCAAGCCTCGTAATTTTGATCAGGTGACCATGGGGATGCTGCAATGGTCGTAAGTGTGAAAAACGGTCATAAGTCATTTTTAAAGTGCCGTTGTAAACTTCTAAAAGTCACTAAATTAACTCTTGTAAATTGAGGACTACTTGCAAAACGATACCCCTTTAATCTCACCCAAGCTGTTTCTTTCCTTTACCTTTGCATGGTTTACAGAAACAGAATCTCCAATTTCCCTCCTAGGCCAGTTTTCCTCTGTTGTTTTATTTAGCATTCTGAACTTTCTACACGAAAAGAGCTACAGGCTTTGTCAGTGTCATGCCTCGTCAAGCGCAGTGCCTGAAGCAGGGGTAATTAACTCACACATGTGATGACACGAATACATACACAGTATTTCCACTGGAAATTAAGGGACTCTGATTTGGTAGTCTGGCTAATAACTTGGCACAGACCTTTGCAGTCACAGTCAGTGCAATGTTAGCAAAAAAATCTGAAGATGTGCGTGATAAACCACTAAATTTAGGCACCAAAGTGGTGCCTACTTGTCTTGGATTACTTTTTCCAGCCAAGGAGCCAAATTATGCTTTTTAGAATGATAATTATAGAAATATGCATTTAAAAAATCTTATAGTAATATACAATAGAATGAATAGAGAGAAGGTTTTAGAAATTTTTGAAAGAGTGGGAATAGACATTGGTGGACTTAAAAGTACATAAATTCTATAGGTTGGAAATAATTTTGTAAATGTATACAATATATTCTGAATGTTATTCTGTATAGTTTGTGTATGAAATTGAAATATACAGTATAGTTTGCTTAGATGACCATAATGGTATTAGTTGAGTTTACTTTAACACGTTGATTTAGCTGTAAATTGGAACTTCAAGTTTCTGTACTCAAAGGAATGTCACATCTTTTGCTGTTTAGAAAAATCAGGTGGGGAAAAATGGATAGCTGAAAACAAAAAGCATCAATATTGTAATGAAATATATTTTGCATTCCATCTCCGCTTTATCAGGCAGGCACAGCCAAAACAATTTTTAAGGGAAAAAGCAAAACAAAGTTCAAACTACCATATGAAAGATGGTTAAGTCAATCTTATTTTCTGAGTGTAAAGATCTCTAAAAGCAGTTACCACTCTTTCTTTATCATGTTATTGCTTTCATCAACTTCTGAAATCTGAAGCTTTGCCTGTTGAGTGAAGCTTTTCTGTCTTCCCAGAGCTACTTTCTTTAAAATAAAAAAAGCTTTTTGTTCATTCCCCCCTTTTTTCTCTGTCCAGGTGTTCATATTTCCAAACACAAATAAGAATAGATACTTTGTCTTCATCACGTTTATATATCAGTTTACTGGGTCCTGCTGGTCTAGACAGTTGAGTCTAGTTTCCCACTAATTCATGCCTTTATCTGCGTTGTCTTCTTGGTTGGGACGCTTAGATTTTTCTTTCATTGCTAAAATGGTCAGGAATGTAATTCCTTCAAGGGTTTATTTTATTCAATAGGCTAACTCAGGAGTACAATCCTGAAACACAAATCAGTTTATTTGACATTAGAAAATATTTTGTTGTTGTTAGGAAAGAAGTGTGGCTTTAAAAAAAAATTTTTTTTAAATTTTCCAAATAACAAATCTGTAGAAATTCATTAAAAATGTTCTTGCATTAAGGGATGCTGGTGTTCTGGGAAGGAGGAAGAGTGAGGATTAAAACAGTTGTTGAGACGGAAGCCTTTCTTAAAAAACATTCCTCTATCCTGGGGGAAGATCCAGGGGGGACAGAGGGGGCCATGGCCCCGCCCGCTCGGGGCCAGGGAGGAGAAAAAGAAGATACAATAGCCAAGAGACTTAGATCTAAAAAATAACTTTGCCTTGATTTTCCTGAACAATTTTGCATAATATTTTCTGGATTTTTTGTAAATGTCTGACAGCATGGAATTGAGAATTTAGGTATATGTACTTGCTTTTACCTTGTAGTGTTATGAAAAATGTTTTTTTTGTTTTGTTATTTTTTTATTGTGTATTTTGAGGTCTCGGAAGGGCCGACGACTCTGACGTGAATGCTCTCAAAATTTCTTTGTATCCCTTACCCTACCCTATAGAAAAAATGTAAAACCAATAAAACTTTTTCAATATAAAAAAAAAAAATGTTCTTGCATTCAAGTCATCATAGGCTTAACTTCAGACATTTCCAGAATGTCTAAAGAAGTTGTAGGGTGATTTTAAAAAATTCAGATTTATAAGAGTTACTTCTCTTCCAGCTGTGAGTGATTCATTCTCAGAATGAATATCTACAATTGTTTGCACATTGCTGAAGATTTCATTGTGCCTGAATTCCATGCAAGGAGAAAAAGTTGTGGAGCCCAGGTTCTGTTGCATACGCTATTGAGGTGGCCCAATATATTATCCTTGTCCTTTTCTCAGACAAGGAAAAAAGTGAAAAGACTTTTTGAAAGTTTATGAAACAACAGCCTGACTAAAATAGAAATGTTGAAAATTTGAAATGACTAGCTTTGAAAATAGGTCACCACTTTCTTCCTTTTGAGTTACTAAATTCAGTTGCTTGGATATTTTGATTGCCTCTAAAAATAAAACCTGGTGTCTTAACTACTGTTATGGGACAATATGCTAAGTTAGGATGGCTGTGACTGTTACATGTCATATGAAGCCTGTCTGTTAGTCTGAAGAAAGGGATTGCTGAATTGCAGTCAGATGGGACTTGCTAAACAGTCAAATGTGAGATCTTGAAAAATACTAATATTGGCAGTTTTATTCCTAGAGAAGAGCCAATTTGCATTTTTAGCTACTGCACATTGGTCAATACTCGGCTAGATTATGCTTATTTTCATGTGATAAGCCATAATGCTAGCATTTTCCCCTCTCTAGAATGGTTGTGCGCAGTGGTGGGTTTCAAAATATTTTAGAACCTCTTCTGTAGGTGTGGCCTGCTTTGTGGGAGTGGCTTGCCAGCCATGTGACCGGGTGGGAGTGGCTTGCTGGCCATGTGACCGGGTGGGAGTGGCTTGCCAGCCATGTGACTGGGTGGAAATGGCTTGGCAGTCATGTGACTGGGTGGGAGTGGCTTGGCAGTCACGTGACTGGGTGGGCGTAGCCAACTTGTAAAATGTGGTGAAACTCACTTAACAACGTTCTTGCTTAGCAACCAAAAGGTTGGCTCAAAAACTCTGGCATTTGAAGCACGCAAATCTTAAAGCTGTCAAGTTACAAGACCCTTGCACCCCTAACCCTTTAGAAAAAAAACCCCAGGGGTGTTCAAATGTGACAGCTTTAAGACTTGTGGACTTCAACTCCCAGAATTCCTCCTGTTGTTCTTCATCTTGATGATGTGCTGACCGGCAGGGGGAGGAAGCTGGAACCGGTTCTAAGCGGCACTGTAGATTTGTGGAACCTTTTCTATAGAAGAGGTTAGAACTGGTAGGAAACCCACCCCTGGTTGTGCGTTTTGTCATCCCACTTCATTGTTTATAAAAAGACCTAACATTTATTTGCCAATGGATCGTGAGATACTAATTTGTAGTAAAGGCCACCCTTTGGGGACATAAACTTGGGAAAAAACTTGGAAAAGCTTAAAATATGAAATAAATAAAAAAAAGCTTAGAGTACATTATATAATGTGGACAAATGGTTTTGTGAGAGGACAGGCGGCCTGCATAATGGCTAGCTGCTGTTGTCCTGTCCCCAAGTCCTCTCCCTAATCAGCACAGCAATTGTTGGCTGTAAAAACTGAGCAAGGAGGCAGCTGGCTTTGTTGGTTTATGGGGAGAGGGAAGGTGTAGAGCAGTCTGAAGTAGCCCAAAGCAGATAGGAAGAGATACTGTTCTCCAGCAGTAAGACTCATAAGTAGTAGTATTTGGAAGAGCAGTAGGAGGAGGTGTAGAAGTGGGAAAGAGTGGAGTAGTGAGCAATGAGTACCAGCCTTTGAGTGAGTGTGTGTGTGTGTGTGTGCGCACGTGTGCATAAGAGAGAGAGATACCTAGGGAGATGTGTGGTTGTATTGGCTCTCTTGGGTTTTGGAGCCAACTTTGACTTGGATATATATAAAAGAACTGTGACAGCTTGTCATGCCAAGTTTGTTACATGCTTATGCTAATCAACTAGTTTTATGCATTTTGAGAATAAGGCACAATGAAAGTGCCTAATTATTTAATATGAATAACTTGCTTTGCAATAAACATAACCACATGGAACAATGCAAAACCATCTGATCTGATTGCAGTAATACACATGTAGTCTTTGTATGGCTTGGGACATATTCCAAAATATTTTAGGATAACAGCTCCCAGACTAGTTTCTATGTTGGGCAAGACTGTTCTGAAACATAATGAATTTCTTAGACCTGTATTGCTTTTGGTGGCCAACTGGCAACCAATCTTTTATCATAATCCCTGTTTCTTGTCATTTAACCCAGGGGTCTCCAACCTTTGCAACTTTAAGCCTGAAGGACTTCAGCTCCCAGAATTCTCCAGAATTCTCCAGCCAGCAAGGGTTGGAGACCCCTGATTTAATCCATGGACTCTGTTAAGTAAGGGATAGGCATTTATCTTGCCAATTAACAGCACACCTCCCCTTTCTTACATAAATATACGTTTTTTAAAAGCAGGGGGTGGGGAACGTGCTGGTATGATAGGCCTGTTTTTTCTTTTCTTTTATTGGTAAGACATTGTTCTTATTTCATATTCCTCAAAGGAAGTGTCTGTTGATACAGTCTGCATTTCTAGCCTCTCCTTCAGGGCAATTCACTGGACCTGAAAGCAGCTTCTTGCACACATGGAGAGCTAAGCGAAGCCAGACAGCCTTGGTTCCTTCTTCTTTATTTACAGAGATCTCTGTAATGGCAGGCGGCCTCTCTAGCAGCTTAAGACTGCTTGCAATTGGAAGTTGGACTGCAAGGTGTGGGAGGAAATCTGTCCAGCTGTGACCTTACCTGGCAGGGCGTATTAAAGACACCAATCTCACATAAGCGTTTGTAATGAAGCAGAATAGCTTTGTGTTGAATACCTCAGGACCATTTTATTCTGTGCTAAGTCTGAGCAGTGTTTTTCTCCTCAGATATTCATATTTAAGACCAGAAATGATACACTTAGATGGGGCATTTAGATACCAAGGAAAAAAACATAGGCGCAGAGGTTAATTATATTGGCTAAAACAATAAGTTTAACTTCCCTGGCTGCTAGATAGCGGACTGGTCAGGCCACAGAAGATAATCTCTTAGCTGCTTAATAGCCATTCAGGCGAGCCTTTGATCCAGTGGCAGACTTCAGGCAAAATGAGGCAAAGTAAAATGGAATTTACCTGAGGTGAAGCTAAACAAACAGAACAAGGCAAAGCGAGGTGAAGCAAGGTTTCAGATGAGGTGAAGAATGACAGAGCGTAGGGCAACCGTGTTCCTGGACGAGTTGCTCAACTTGTGACTCCAAATCTTGAGGCGTAACTTTGTAAAGCCCAAATGGCTGTGCCGATCACAAGACCTGGCTTGATTAAAGTGCAAGAACATCTTTCCAGGTAGACCGTGCAGCAAAATCATCGCAGGGCTTCTTCCTGCTTTGGCACTTCCTCACTTTTCAGAGGAAGAGAGTAGAGTGGCTCCCATCTCGTCTTGTGGTATTCCATGGCTTGTGGTATATACTGTGTGAAGGAGTGTTTTCCTCTGTTGTGTCAGTTTCCCTGCATGACCACTGATCCTAGTAATTTCAGAGAAGAAGCCTTCTCCCTGTCTAGTTTCTCCATATTAGGTATGATTTCATATATATGGATTGTGTACCTGTGCACTCAGTTTTTGTCTATTTTTTTAAAAAAATCCTGTTTACACACGCACACAAACAATTCCAGTTATGATGTAACCATAGATCAGAATACAGGGACAGGTCAGTGGTGGGTTTCAAAATTTTTTAGAACCTCTTCTGTAGGTGTGGCCTGCTTTGTGGGAGTGGCTTGCTGGCCATGTGACTGGGTGGGAGTGGCTTGGCAGTCATGTGACTGGGTGGGCATGGCCAACTTGTAAAATGTGGTGAAACTAAATTGATAATGCTCTTGTTCAGCAACCAAAAGGTTGGCTCAGAAACTCTGGCATTTGAAGCACGCAAGTCTTAAAGCTGTCAAGTTACAAGACCCTTGCACCCCTAACCCTTTAAGGAAAAAAACCCCAGGGATGTTCAAACTTGTGGACTTCAACTCCCAGAATTCCTCCTCTCGCTCTTCATCTTGATGGTGTGCAGATGGGCGGGGGAGGAAGCTGGAACCGGTTCTAAATGGCACTGTAGATTTGTGGAACCTCTTCTATAGAAGAGGTTAGAACTGGCAGGAACCCACCCCTGGTACAGGTGATCCTTGACTTAAAACAGTTCATTTAATGACCATTCAAAGTTAGAACAACACTGAAAAAAGCAACTTATCACCATTTTTCACACAACTGTTGCAACATTCCTATGGACACATGATCAAAATTCGGATGTTTGGCAACCAACTCATATTTATGCAAGTTTCAGTGTAGGATAGGGCGATATATAAATGTAATAATAAACTTAGTGTCCCAGGGACATGGGATCACCTTTGGTGACTTCTGACAAGCAAAGTCAATGGGGAAGTCAGATTCATTTAACAGTGTTACTAACTTAACAACTGTGGTAATTCACTTAAGAACCATGGCAAGAAAAGTTATAAAATGGGGCAAAATTGACTTAACAACTGAAATTTTGGGTTCAATTGTGATTGTATATTTCTATTGCTAAGCAAGACAAATTATTAAGTGAGTTTTGCCCATTTTAAACCTTTTTTTGCCACAGTTCTTAACTGAATTAATGCAGTTATTCATTGAAACTTGCTTCCCTGTTAATTTTGTTTGTCAGAAAGGTTGCTAAAAGTGATAACATGACCCTGGAACACTGCAACTGTCTTAAATACATGCCAGTTGCCAAGCATTCGAATTTTGATCACATAACTACGAGGATCCTGCAATGGTTGCTTGAAAAACAATCATAAATCACTTTTTTCAGTGTCTTTGAAACTTTAAACGGTCATTAAATGGACTGTTGTAAGTTGAGGACTACCTATACTTTATGAAATACATTCGAGTTGGGAGTCAGTTATTGTACTTTTAAGTAATGTACATGCACTATGAGAGATTTCGTTTTCTTGATATTTTTAAGTAGATCCTTTATTTTATTTTTCTCTTTTTACAATCAAATGTGACTCTTTGGGATGCTGTTAGCACCATCCTAGTTAAGATAATACATGTTTTAAAGCAGGGGTCTCCAACCTTTGCAACTTTAAGTCCTTCGGACTTCAAGTTGCAAAGGTTGGAGACCCCTGCTTTAAAGTATACTAGAGATTTTACAGAGTTTAAAACCATCTGATATCCATGTCATGTTAGTTGTGATATTTGTAAGCAAATTTACATTGTGGTTTGGAGCTGGTTTTCCTTTGTTCCAATCATCAATAAAGCACCAAGTTTCCTAAAGATCTTTAACAGAGTTTGCTTCTTAAAAATGAGAAAGTTTAAAATTGACAGAATATACTTTCAAACATTCCTATTTATTATTATAGAATTAATGAGTAAAAGAAGTAGACAGGATTATAAAACTGATGACCAATAGATTAATGCAAGGTACTTGTTCCTTTCAGGGTTTCTAGGGCTTATTAGCTGCTTAATCATTCATACTTTACTCATTTTGCAAAAGTCCAACTTTTTGTGTTCTACAAAAGGACTATGGAAAGTCATCACGTTATCTGCAATAGGACCCAGCAACTCCATTTGTTAAGCATTGTTAAGCCACCTTAGGATGTCAGTTCCAGTTATGTTTATTATTGGAATCACTCCCTTTTTTACAGCACTGTAAATCCTTATTTCAGGGTAGATTCAGGGTGACTGGATGGAATTGAGCATTTATTGGCTGGATGCCCTTCCTGATGCCACACGGAGTTCACAGCAGATATTTTTTTCTTTGTATCCTAGGAGAGAACTATCTGCTACTGCCTACAATTGAACTCTCAACCTTCTGAGTAGGAGGTAAGTGTCTTCATTGTTGCTTTACCATGTGAATCACTGCTGGCCCTTAAAGTATGATGCCACATGACTTCAACTTGTGACTTCCTCCTGGCTTCCCGATTAACTTTGCTTTCGATTACCATGAGAAGCTGAGACCATCGCAAATGCAAGGTTGTTGCTAAGTTTATTTTCAGCACTATTGTAATTTCAATCTGAACGAGTGGTGGTTGGACAGGGACTACTTGTAGGTGAGTTTGCTAAGGAGTTTGCACTTCTGTGTAATTTAATTAGGCCTAAGTTTTGCCTTCTATAAAAATGACTGTTTATCTCTACAATTGGAAGAAGTTCTTCTTTGGAATTACAGGTATTTCATAAATCCTCGACGTTTCTTTTTCTTTTCTTTAGATATATGATAAACAGTATATGAGAAATTGACAACAATCAAGATGTTTAAACAGTGCTACCAGCAGTTTATGTCTAGATTTAGACATAGGTATTAGAGAAGGGAAAAAAAAATCTGGTATGAACAGATGACAAAACATTAGCCAGCTTGGCTATTGCTGAAAATTGTGGAACACAATTTCTGGAGAGAACCTTCTTGAGGAAGGCTGAAATATACAAAACTAAGTAAACCTGTGCTTGGGAGGTCTACTTGGCAGGAAGTAGATAGAATACTTGGAATTAACAAACAGAAGATAGACTTGCCAGGAGTATATAATTGGTACCAGAACCCAGTTCATAAAATCTTTCAAGATGGAGTTCGCTTTTGATTCTCCTCTTCCCTTATTCTATTTCCAGTAATCTAATCTAGGAGGGAGATTCTTATTTTCCCCCCCAAGTATTAGGCAACTGAGAATCAAAAACCTTAGTCAGATCATTCAAGGTATCTTACTTTCCTGTATATTTTACCAGGATTTACATATCTTAATTTATAATATGGGTTGTTTGATTTAGTCTGAGCAGGTTGTGTGAATATAACTTATTGAGGTATTTTCAATAAACCCTAATTAAAGAATAGCTTGGTATCATGTGGGAACCAGGTTCTTATGAGTTTACCTACCTTCTCTCATGCTGTTAGCCATCTTCATGTTGAGCAAGTGTTGTTATTATCATCACTAACAATTACGTTTCTGCTTTTGGGAAGTGAGAACTTCAAATAAAAACATTATTGTAATCAAAGGCCAGTAAAGAACATTTCCAAGGGAACAAAAAAGAAAAAAGAAATTATGTACAGCCATAAATTTAAAACAACAACAACAATATACTATTTCTGTGAATATAGAAATGATCTAATGGGGATCTGAGGGCCAAAATCAGTCACTTGTTGCTATCTATTGATTTTCCATCAAATTCTCTTGATCCCATTACGTCTGATGGGAAATGCATGCTCTAGGTCCTTTCATCTCACATGGCATGAGGGAGAAGGTCTTTTCTGTTGTTATGCCCACCCTGTGATCTATCATCCTCTCAGAGATCAATACAATACAATACAATAGCAGAGTTGGAAGGGACCTTGTAGGTCTTCTAGTCCAACCCCCTGCATGGGCAGGAACCTTATACCATTTCAGACAAATGGCTGTCTAACATCTTTTTAAAGACTTCCAGGGTTGGGGCATTCACAACTGCTGGAGGCAAGCTGTTCCAGAGGTTAATTGTTCTTACTGTTAGGAAATTTCTCCTTAGTTCTAAGTTGCTTCTCTCCTTGGTTAGTTTCCACCCAGATCAATTTGGACTGGATCCTACTGGCCTTTTGTAAGGCTTTGGAGCTGTAGTTTTCCCTTTGGGTTTGGGTTTTGTAGTATAGGCTCTTCAGTGACTATATGGAATACTGATGAGTGTTTTTGTAACTTGGCTGCTGATTGTGTTCATTTATTTTTTACTGCTATTGTGTGAAGTGTTTTTATATTGTATTTTGTTGTTTGGGGTTTAACTTTTGTAAGGTACCCCCTTTTGGTACTGTCCATGGAGTTTTCATGGCAAAAATACTGGAGTGGGTTGCCATTTCTTTCTTCAGTGGGTCACTCATGTTGCCAGTCCCTTGGACTGCAAGGCAATCAAGCGGGTCAGTCCTAGAGGAAATCAACCCTGACTGCTCTTTAGAAGGCCAGGTCCTGAAGATGAAACTCAAATACTTTGGCCACCTAATGAGAAGAAAAGACTCACTGGAGAAGAGCCTAATGCTGGGAAAGATTGAGGGCAAAAGAAGGAGACAAGAGAGAATGAGGTGGCTGGATGGAGTCACCAAAGCAGTAGACATGAGCTTTAATACCATCTCCAGAGGATGATAGAGGACAGGCAGGCCTGGAGGAACGTCCATGGAGTTGTGATGGTTCAGACACGACTTTGGGACTTGTGTCAATCTATCTTTCTGCATTATAGGTGATTTTGAGACTTTGGTAAAGATTGATATTCTTCTTTATACCTCATTGTGAAGAAGATGAAAATCTCAGCTGTGGAAATTGCCTGTTAAGTGTTAAGACATTTTGTCTCTGTGCATGTGAGAGAAAGTTGTTCTGGCAGCATTGAAGCAAACTAAATAAACTTCAAACAGATTCTTTAAACTAACGCTTCATCTGGCTGAACTGTGAACTAGTTTACAGTGTGTGTTCCCTGCACATTTTTGTTAAAGGTTAACAAAACTGTTTAGACAGCTTTAATTGCTGTGCATCAATCTGCTGAATCAGGTTGATTAATGGAGCTCATTTCTGCAGTGAATTCTTTAATTGCTGCTTATTTAGAAGAGGGGAGGGGGTGGGATATAATTTTGATTAAGACAGCTGTCTGGATTGTTCATTCATTCACCTTGTGAATTTGCTTTTTACTGGGATGCATTTCATACATGCATATATAGCCATTCTGCTTGAACCTTTTCTAAACTGAAACATCACTTTAGAAGGAGGTGATTATCATTTGCATAGGAGGCTTGTACAGTAGCTGCCTATAAATCAAAGTGCATTTGTTTGCTTTGTTGCACATTTCCCCACTTTGATAGATTATCCTTCATATGAAAAAGTAACTTCATGGCAGCTGGTGAACATTTCTTGTTATTTTCCCTGTCGTGTTTTTTGTCCCTTCTAACAGTAACCTATGGCAGTTGGGTGAAACTGGCAGCCCGCGGGCTGGATGCGTCATGCACAGGCCACGGCCACCACAGCTCTGTGAAGGGAAAAAACATCGTGGTGATGCCTTCACTTGATGGCAATGTGATGCCACGAATTTGACACCGTGGTCTATGGAGACCCTCAGTCATCCAGGTCATGGTTGTCCCTCCCACATCTGCTTTTTCAAGGGGCAGCTGGACTTTCTTGCTTTCCTTTGAAGATGTTTTGCTTCTCATCCCAGAAGCTTCTTCAGCTCTGACTAAAGAATTCCCCACCGTCTAGTCAGAACTGAAGAAGCTTCTTGGATGAGAAGTGAAATGACTTTAAAGAAAAACAAGAAAGTCCAGTTGCCTCTTGAAAAAGGCACCTTTGGGATTCCAAGAACAAATATATTTCAGTGCAACCTTATTTTGAATGGAACTTGACAGCCAAAGAATCTTATACTTTGACTGCAAAAGTGATGGCAAAAAATCATCCTTTTCAACAGGGCAATATAGTATTTCCCTGTATGATAAAGTTTTTAGTTTCTACTTATAGCAACCTGGAAGACAACTTTTTAGTGTTTCTGAACTCTTAATTCCAAAACATGGGTCAGCAAATAGTTCATATGTGTGCATGTGAATATTACCATGACTTTCAGTTCTCTTGAGTATTTTCCAAAGCCTCAAGAGATCGATTCTGTCTTAACAAGGTATATTTGGGGACTGGAAATTAGACTAATGTATTCTGCCAACCTGCATTGGACCAGCATGACAGATTATGGTCTATTCCTTCCACATATGGAAGAGGTCTTCATCCTGCAGTGGATTGACAATGGCTAAAATAATGTAGCATTTTTCAATATGAATGTATGTTTCACGTGACTCTGGTCTATCTGATGTATCTTCAATAAGGTTGTGCAGCGTTTTGGAGATGCTTTGGAGAACACACAGGAGTGTGAATTAAAGCAGTTGTTTTTTCAAGATAATGTGACTGTGTGGGGAGGCTACCATTGCAGCCAGTGAAAACAGACACAGCTGCTATAATGAATTGCAGACTGGTGCTTTGTTTGCGCAGTCATGTGCTCAGAAACATATCTTCCAGTTAAATATAGCATTTTCTAATCTTGAAGATTGTCTGTATATGCAGCATAGCACAGAGGAGCGACAAGAGATGTAGACAGCATTCATAATCAGAATGGTTGTTCTAGTTCTGGTATTACTGTATAGTTTTAGAAGGAGCCAGCTATGTTTTAAGTTGTCTCAAACCTTAAAAAAGCAGAGTAATGAAAACAGTACTTAAAAGTTATGTTAGAGGTTTGCTGTTCTTTATTGCTTATTGAAATCTTCAGAATCATCCTGGATCTCAAGGACATCCCTATGGGAAAGGTTTTCGCTTGTTTTATGTGGGTTTTTTCAGAAAAGTATTGGAAGGTATCCAATCTTGTAATGTGAGAAAAGCCATCACCTTTGAGCTTTGGCTGTGCCCCTGTCCTTGCTGAGTAGTTTCTTTACCTTTGACCATTTCTTTATGGAATCGTTTACTGTTACTTCATTTCACTTTATAATCCATATTTACAATACAATACAATAGCAGAGTTGGAAGGGAGCTTGGAGGTCTTCTAGTCCAACCCCCTGTCTAGGCAGGAACCTTATACCATTTCAGACAAATGGCTGTCCAACATCTTCTTGAAGACTTGCAGTGTTGGGGCATTCACAACTTCTGGAGACAAGCTGTTCCACTGATTAATTGTTCTAATTGTCAGGAAATTTCTCCTCAGTTCTAAGTTGCTTCTCTCCTTGATTAGTTTCCACCCATTGCTTCTTGTTCTGCCCTCAGGTGCTTTGGAGAATAGTTTGACTCCCTCTTCTTTGTGGCAACCTTTGAGATATCGGAACATTGCTATCATGTCACCCCTAATCCTTTTTTTTATCAAACTAGATATATCCAATTCCAGAAACCGTTCTTTATATGTTTTAGTCTCCAATCCCCTAATCATCTTTGTGGCTCTTCTCGGCACTCTTTCTAGAGCCTCCACATCTTTTCTACACCGTGGCGACCAAAACTGAATGCAGTATTCCAAGTGTGGCCTTACCAAGGCATTATAAAGTGGTATTAACACTTCACATGATCTTGATTCTATCCCTCATTCAAAAAGAGTTGGGTTTTTTTTTAAATTCAGAATGTTATGGAAAGGCAACGAAACATGCATCTTCAGAATACCCTTATCTTAATTATTTGGCTCAATTGTATCTCCAAACCTAAGCATTGACCTAATAAATGCTATTGATTCTGCATTCCCGCTGCCTTCTACCTTCCCTTTTCTATTACTTTCTCCTCTTAAGAGCTGAAACCCAAGAGGTGATTTCAACAAAGGGCCCTGGAGGAGGGGGAGGTGAAGAAAAAGGCAAACAGATAACAACCCCATGTAATCAGCATTTTATTACCATCCTCAGGAAGCTGGAAGAGGTTTTTTTTTAAGGAAGAAAAAGAAGAAGAAAAGAAAGTAGATTGGAGCAAGGAAAGTTAATTATGGGAGGTATTTGACAGGAAATTACAAAATACAGACAGACAGAAAAAAACACACTTTTAAAAGGCTAGGAAATCTCCAGTTACTCCATCCCCAAAGCAAGTGCTGAAAATAGTAGTTTAAACAAAACTGTCTTATCTGATAAAGACATTTTGATTACAAAGGGAAATTTATATATGGGGCTAGCAGTCTTCAAATAAACTGATTGTCTTGATAATAGCATGGATTTAATTGGGAGGGGGGAGTTTTTCAGTTAAATGACCCACAGATGCAGTAAGCTCTCTTTTTGGAAAAAAGAAGACTATATTTCTTGTAAACAGATGCATGTTATTTTCTATTCTCATGAACATAAGTTTATCAGAATTTTGCAGAACTTGTAAAGACAGACTTAAGAATGTAGAACTGAGCTGATAAATATGTGGTGGTTTTAAAAGCTTATTTAGTAGGACTGATATAACACAATTAATCTGCTGAGATATGTAGCTAGAACAGCGTGTTATTCAGAGTTGAAATGAATGTGAACAAACCCCCCAAAAATTAAGGGTACCTTCAACAATAGAAGAGAATATATGTAGCTCAGGGCTGAACTGTGGAGTCCTTGGTTCTGTTGGTTTGCTTGTTCGCAGATGATGTTACCTACTTTAGGTAATGAAGCATCTGCAAGCAGAAATAACCAATTCAGAGAACACCAAGGACTCCACAGTAACTTTCACAGCTTGACCGAATTCTACTAGGTTATCACACTGCTATCATTGTGTTAGTTTTAAGGTGCCCTGCTCTTTAACTTCCACTAACTCTGTCTTGTTATCTTTTTCTGAAGCAGTGAGAGAAAAAAGAGCTTGCTATCAGCTTCAAAGCTTAAAACACTAATGCAAGTGGAAGTAATAGGGATGGAGATACATTAGTACCATTAAAAGCTATGTGGTGATACCATACTTGCCTCTCAATTTTTTTCTCACGGATGAAAACAAATATACATTTCTCAGGATAATGTTGCAGGATCCAATCTGGATTGGTCACCGGGACCAGAGGTTTTATCTTCTAACATTTCCCGCTGAAGCCCATCCTCAGGGAATTTTTTTTCTGACTAGAATCTCATCCTATTAGTTTAACTCTAGAAAAAGTGTTACATAAATAAATTGTAGATCCATGGACAAATATGCAGTTACAGCACTAGGGCTTCCTTCTGGTGTAGAAATAACCCTAACCCTAACCCTACCCGGTTCCGAACCTGACTTTTAGTGGATTAATGTTTTAATTGGGGATTTTAATGTGGTTTTAGCACAGGTTGGTGGTTTGATATAGTTTTAATGGGTATTTATATTTTGTACACATGTATTTCTATGTTTTTAATTCTCCTGTGCACCGCCCCGGGTCCCTCTGTGGGAGATGGGTGCGGGATATAAATTTGAAAAATAAAAATAATAAAATAATAAAATATTGCTGCCTACCATGTGTGGGAGTATAGAACACAACTGAATTTTTGGTACCATGTAATACATTAGAAACTTACTCTGGGGTGTGCAATCAGGGGTGGGATTCTACCGGTTTGGACTGGTTCAGGGGAACCGATAGCTCCGACTATCAGCTGGGAGGGAACTGGTTTGCACCAACTTTCAGCTGGGCCTGCCCACCCGCCCCTGCGCTATACTCACTGATATTCCCTTTTCTGAAGCCCAGCTGTTTTTCCTCCCCAGCAATAATGCGGAAGATGATTTCTCTGTAAACTGTGCTCACACGCGTAGCATGCGCAAAATGCACGCTCAGCAAATCAGTTGTTAAACTGGTAGGATCCCACCCCTGGGTGTAATGACTGTCTCAGGAATTCTGGAAGTTGAAGCCCACAGACCACAAAGTTGCCACAGCTGCCCATCCCCAACTTAGTCAAACTGCTATTTAGTGCAGTACCATCATCTCAAGTGCCTCAGGCAGCGGCTTCCCCAGGATAATGGATTACACAATTTACCGGCACCAGTGAAATTTTAAAGGTCAGGCTTCTCTTCTTTCTCCACTGCCCATAACTGACTCTTTCTCTCCCCCCCCCCCCGCCGATTTTATGTCATCGTCACTGAATATTTTGCAGCACGTGCCTTCAAACCAAAGAAGGGGCTGGGAGAGGCAAAAGCCCACAAGCTGAAGCGTTTTGCTCACACAGCAGTCACGGCTGTGCCTAACTGTGACGTTCCTTCCTTGCATGTGAGACAGTGGGATTTAGAGCCACAAGGGATTGTTGAAATGAATGATACCAAAGTTAACATTATAAACGCTCCAGTCATAGCATTGAATCAGCAATGCATCATTGTGCTGTCTCGCTTTTCTGGGAAATGTCAGGCAATCTTTTTTTTTCTTTTTCTTCCCCTGGATTACTTGACTTGACTAAAGATGTTGTCCACAAAATTCTGCTGCTGCCCATTCACACTGTGTGGCAATGAAGCTCCCTCATATGGGCCTCTGTGTAATGAATGGAGGCAGTGCTGGGCTTCAACCCGTGGACTTTTGTTTCTGCCCCCAGAGCCTCCAGCCTGTTGAATGTGCTTATTTTAAGCGATCCATAAAGGGTGCTATTCTGCTCGAGAGTCATGCATTTATATTGTATGTATTAGAAAGGATAGCTTCATGGGACCAAGGGAGACATTGATCTTGTGACAAAAAAGACTGGGATTGGGAAACGCTATTCTGGAAATGGAATATAAAAACATGGGCTGGGTTCAGAGCAATGGGGAGCCGTTTCTTGGTGAGGGCTGAAACCCAGCTGTGGGCTCTAACGATAAGCAAGAAGTGCATTTGTGGATCTATTAAAGAGCGGTAGTGTGGAATAATAGTTAGGGTTGCACTAAGAATGGGCTCTGATTCTAGGCCACCCTTGGCCAGGGAACCTCTGTGGTTGACTCTAAGCATTCTCAACCCATCTCCAAGGTTTGTTGTTGTAAAGCAGAGGTGTCAATCTCAAGGCTGCAAACATCCAGGCCGCAGGGTGCTTAGATCTGGCCTGCAGGCCTCCCCTGGAAACAGTGAAGGACCGGCCTGCAGTGCCTCTGCCAGTGAAAACATAGTTGGGGGGGGCACATACATGCCTCCTGGGCTCCGTTTTCAGTCAAGATGGCTTCCTGCAGCCCTCTGCCAATGAAAATGGAGCATGGGAGGGCCATGTATGGCAAAGGGCTGCAGGAAGCCATCTTGGCTGGAAATGGAGCCCCAATGAGTGACATTGAGTTGGCCACGCCTATCCAGCCAAACACAACCCGGATGTGGCCCTCAATGAAATCAAGTTTGACACCCCTGTTATAGAGGAAAAATAAAAGGAGGAAGAATTGTGTACAGGCAGTCTCAACTTACAACACTTCAATTAGTGACCATTTGAAGTTACAAGAGCACTGAAAAAAAGTGACTTACATATGACTGTTGTTCAAACGAATGACTGTGGCAACATTCCCATGGTCAAAATTCAGACGCTTGGCAATTGACTCATATTTATGACAGTTGTGGTGACTCTGGGCCATGTGATCCCTTTTGTGACCTTCTGACAAGCAGTGGGGAAGCCAGATTAGCTTAACAACCATGTTTCTAACTTAACCATTGCAGTGATTCATTTAATAACTGTGGCAAGAAAAGTCAGAATATGGGGCAAGCCTCAACAAATGTGTCGCTTTAGGAGAGAAATTTGGAGTTCAATTGCAGTCATAAGTTGAGGATTACCTGTACACTGCTGAGCTCATAAATGAAAAGTAGGATATAAAATAAATAGGTGCTTATAGGGGAAAGGAAGAATTGCTCTTCCCAGCCCAAGGCTGTTTATTTCTCCCTAATCAAGGCGTACTATACAGTGAAAATTAAGTAAAGGTAAAGGTTCCCCTCACACATATGTGCTAGTCATTCCCGACTCTAGGGGGCGGTGCTCATGTCCATTTCAAAGCCAAAGAACCAGTATTGTCCGAAGACGTCTCTATGGTCATGTGGCTGGCATGACTAAACAGCAAAGGTGCACAGAACGCTGTTACCTTCCCACCAAAGGTGGTTCCTATTTTTCTACTTGCATTTTTACATGCTTTCGAACTGCTAGGTTGGCAGAAGCTGAGACAAGTAACGGGAGCTCACTCCATTACGCAGCGCTAGGGAGTCGAACCGCCAAACTGCTGACCTTTCTGATTGACAAGCTCAGCGCCTTAGCCACTGCGCCACCGTGTCCCTATGCAGACTAGTTAATCAGTTTTTAAAAATGGGTCTTATTTGCTAATGGAAAGTGTTACAGTGAATTCCAAAGGAAAATTGTTTCATAATTAAAACAGCTCCTTGTAATGACCTTTTGGGTTTCTGCGTAAGCACAAGGAGAGCATCGATAAAAGACATGCTTTCAGGGCCTTTCCTCACCGTTGAATTAAAATGTTCCCCACCCATCTGAGTCAGCAAAAAACCTTCGTTGGCATGAAATTTGCTGCCTTGACTGTCAGTCCCTATCCTGTTTCTGCCGTGTCTGTTCTGAGTCACTGAGGAATGGTGCTATTCTGATTTTGTGTGTGCAGCATATGATAACACAGCGATGATTGACTCTTCTGACTTCTCCATCCTTCCTCCTTTGCTTGTCACCAGCTGGTGGAAACATTTGCCAGTCCCCGGAAGAAAGTTGGCCTCACTGCAGCACCTCTCCGCTCCTTTCTCAAACTCTGGTGCTTCACCTCAATTTGTTTGAACATGAACTGAAAAAATGTAAAATAAAACTGTAATTAAAAGGAACTAAATCATATGCTACATTATTAAGCAGGCAATAAATGCTTCCAAATTCCTCTGTCCTCTGGGAATCAGTTCTGGGAGATTTAATTCCATCATTGCACTGTTTTGTTATTTCTAGTCTTGCACTAATGGCATTGAGTTAAAATGCTTACAGTATTACCTCATATGTTGTTGTTGTTTAATTTTCATAGCTACCAGCTACAGGGCTTCTGAGTATCTTTCTTTAAGGAGACCACCACAACAAAATGATTGACTTGGGACTTCAGTTCTGCCTGAAATGGCCAAAGATGCCCCTCTGATTCCACTCACTTAACATTAAGTGAGTGAGGGAGAACCTATGTACATGTGCCGGAAGTGACACGCAGAGCCATCTCTCCAGGCACGCGAGCTGTTGCTCTTCTGGGCTCCGGCGTGCTGGCCAGCTGGTTGTCACATGTGTGGGAGCGCCAGAAACTGGAACAGCAGCCACCCAGTGTGCATGCACGTGGTGGAAACCGGAAGATCATCTTCCTGGGTGCGCATGTGCACCGGGTGCTGCTCTTCCGGTTTCTGGCATGCACATGCACACCGACCAGCTGGTGTTCATGCACTCATGCATGCCAGAAACCTGAAGACCCGTTCATGTGTGCATGCTGGAACCTGGAAGAGCAGCCACCCAGTGCACACATGTGCACTGGGCGGCTGCTCTTCTGGTTTCTGGCACACGCGCATGTGTGCACTCGCATGTCAGCACTCAGTGCTGAAACGATTCCCCAACACTGCTATATGGCTTGGGTGAGTCTTTCTGGCACGTTGTGATTGGCGTTTTCTTACCATGCTTAATCTGGAATTTGTTGATCATGAACTCCTGGATTTTTACAGGGAATAGCATAGCATTTTGATATGAAACAGCCTAAAACATGTGATCCCATGTTGAAAGACCTGAATATTATGGAATTTAGCGTTTGTTTCCCAGAAATAGTCCCCCCTCATCTAGACAATGGCACAACTTGTGAAAATTAAACCGTGTCTTAATCATTCCACAAATGTCCTAAGGAAGATAAATTTAATCGCTAAATATTTTACTTCTACAGTCAGGTCATCAGACAAAAAGCATTTTGCTTGCAATCAGGTCCCCCAAAAGCCTGGCTTTCAGGTATTTTTCATAACTGAACGTATTGTTTGGGTGGGGTGGGGGGTTTCTGTCTATCAGCTTCCAAGCAGGAAACCTAAATTATCTAGTTATCCTTTTTGCAATGCAGTCTGATCATGTGGCGAAACCCACAAATGTACATATGTAGATAATTAAAAAAAATAATTAGAAAATTAATGTAATTAATTAATTTAATTAAAAAAATAAAGGCAGTATAGTCAGTTAGACTATTGCTTTCACTTCTTTTTTCTGTATTTCCTCTTTTTTTTTTGCAATAAACATTTTAAATGCAGATAATATGTTTATTGGGTTATTTCTTATTTAAGCTTTTTTTGTTGTTGAAACCATTTCTCATTAAAGCTTTCTTTATGGGCAAGGTCTATGGAGATTCTCAATCAGCTTGGTCATGATTTCCTTGGTGTTTTCTTCATTCAAGAAGCTTCTTCAGTTCTTCAGAGATGTTTATAATAGCTATCCTCTGTGTTTCCAAGGCTAAAGACTAACTTCCCAGCTAGACAGAATAGGAGATTCAGCCTTCAGTATCTTCCACTGTGAAACCTTAGGAGAGATTTCAAAAAATGTTCTCCTTTTCCATGTTGTAACAATGCTTTGATATCTCATAATGTAATCTTCTCCAACCCATCACCCTGTAGATGTCCTGTAGCTACAACTTCCACAATTATGAAATCCCAGGACATTGGAGAGTCAACAAATTGAGGAAGACTCTTTGAGCATCTTCTTCTTTCTAGGTGAAGGGATAAAGAGCAATGGTTCGTTAGGTAACTAGAGTGATAGAGGAGGAAGAGTTGCAATGACTTTAATCAAAGATTTCTTACAATCTATCATTAAAGATAATTTATGGTAATAATGGCGCCAAAGAATTCTTCCTTTTCTACCACCACTGTGAGCATTCAGTGTTGTCCAGTGGAGCTGTTCCAAAGGCCTGTTTTAACCTATTCCCTAAAAAGAAACGGGTAATTACATGAAAGCTAGCCATGACTTGCTTGCAAAGCATTGTGCAGATAGAATTGTGCAGATTTGTTTTAGCTCTCTCTTAAGTAGCAGTTCTGGAGGATATGAGGGAAGCTGCCCCATTGAGTATCTCCCACTACGTTATATGTGAGGAAATGAATAGAACCCTTAGAGAGGTGTAGCTTTCTATTTGAGTATTTTGGCATTTCTCCTCCTGACTAGTGAAATCAGTCAGTGTCCTTAATTAGAATCCTCCACTGAGGCACTTCTCAGAATCTTCTGGCTGCAGGCCCGAATATATTCACTGTGAATTCTGAGAGTTGCAGGCCTTTAGTTCAAAGAAGGCTGCTTTAGATGATAATACTGTGTAGAAGATCTGCCACTGCTGGCAGAAAACAGAAATTATGACGCTTTTGGTTTGGAAAGATTAGCGTATAAATATTCTGGGTGGGGTTTTCTGCTTTGCTTGGCCAGCAGCACAGTATTTTCTGATTTGCCCTTTATTATTTAAAGTTAATAAATTATAACAGTACAGTATATTGTAGTGATGTACAACATAGTGTAAGAATGAAAAAAAACCTTTTGTAATCCTACAAAAATAACCAGTTTAAAAATATTTATTTGTAGTGTTTTAAAGCAAGGGTCTCCAACCTTGGCAACTTTACGACTTGTGGACTCCAACTCCCAGAATTCCTCAGCCAGCACAGCTGGCTGAGGAATTCTGGGAGTTGAAGTCCACAAATCATAAAGTTGCCAAGGTTGGAGACCCCGGTTTTAAAGCACTAAAAGAGGCGATTATGGTCAAGATTAATTAATACATATATTTATACAGAAAAAATCTAAGTGAACAGATGAGTCTTCACATGTTTGAAATAGTTCACTGTCTGCACCTCACGGATAAGAGTTCCAAGAAGTATGCAATGTCATAAATAAGGCTCAGGGGTTTTTTTTTGTAATAAGTTTTTATTTTATAGCATACAAAAATTCCAATTTCAATTGAACAGTGTGTTTTCTGGATACAAATCATTTTGGAAATAACAATCAAAGTGTTTACAACAATATTTATCGCATTAACAAGCCCAGTACTCTTCAACATCTTCATCAATGATTTGGATGAGGGGATAAATGGGGAACTCATCAAATTTGCAGACGACGCCAAGCTGGCAGGAATAGCCAACACTCCAGAAGATAGGCTTAAGATACAGAAGGATCTAGACAAACTTGAACATTGGGCACTATCTAATAAAATGAAATTCAATTGTGAAAAAAGTAAGGTTCCACATTTAGGCAAGAAAAACAAAATGCACAGGTACAATATAGGTGGTACCTTGCTCAATAGTAGCAACTGTGAGAGGGATCTTGGAATCCTAGTGGACAACTATTTAAATATGAGCCAGCAGTGTGCAGCAGCTGCCAAAAAAGCCAACACAGTTCTAGGCTGCATAAACAGAGGGATAGAATCTAGATCACGTGAAGTGTTAATGCCACTGTATAGTGCCTTGGTAAGGCCACACTTGGAATACTGCATACAGTTTTGGTCGCCACGATGTAGAAAAGACGTGGAGACTCTGGAAAGAGTGCAGAGAAGAGCAACCAAGATGATTAGAGGACTGGAGGCTAAAACATATGAAGAACGGTTGCAGGAACTGGGTATGTCTAGTTTGATGAAGAGAAGGACCAGGGGAGTCATGATAGCAGTGTTCTGATATCTCAGAGGGTGCCACAAAGAAGAGGGAGTCAAACTATTCTCCAAGGCACCTGGGGGCAGGACAAGAAGCAATGGGTGGAAACTAATCAAGGAGAGAAGCAACTTAGAACTAAAGAGAAATTTCCTGACAGTTAGAACAATTAACCTCTGGAACAGCTTGCCTCCAGAAGTTGTGAATGCCCCAACCCTGGAAGTCTTTAAGAAGATGTTAGATAGCCATTTGTCTGAAATGGTATAAGGAATGGTATAATTATATTATTTAATTCGATTTTAGTTTATATGTATTGTTGATTATCATAGTTTTAATTTTTACCTGTACACCGCCCTGAGTCCTTTCGGGGAGAGGGGGCGGTCTAGAAATCCAATAAATAATAATAATAATAAATGATGATGATAATAATAATAATAATAATAATAATAATAATAATAATAATAATAATAATAATAATAATAATAAGGTTCCTGCCCACGCAGGGGGTTGGACTAGAAGACCTACAAGGTCCCTTCCAACTCTGCTATTGTATTGTATTGTATAACATCAATTGTATTAATATTAATAATAATAACAATATTGTTTATTTAACCAAGTTAACATATCTTCCTTTTATCACTTATTCTTTTATATATTTCCCTGTTTCTAACTCCTGTTTTTATCAGTTAGCCATTGATAAAATAAGACCCAAGTCAAAAAATATTTAGTTTCTTTCTTTTCCTTAATTGTAAGCGTTAGCTTATCCAATTCTGCACATTCTAATATTTTTCTAACCACATCTTCACCTGTTGGGATCTCTTCCCTTTTCTATTGTTATGCAAATACTATTCTTGCGGCAGTCAATACATGTAAAATCAGATATACATTTCCTTTGTTATACTTGTCTAGTAAAATGCCCAACAAGAATGTCTGGTTTCAAATCTCTATGTTGTTTTATCATTTTTTCCAGCCATGCATGTATTTTAGTACCATAGTTTTTCACAATAATGCAATATGTGTGTGACCACCACCTCTGCTCCCTGCACATGAGCGTGCAACCCCCTCATGCTCCCCATGCTCCCTGCACATGCGACTCCCCACCTGGTGCCCCATTTGGGCCTAGTAGGCCTCCCTGCAGCCTCCTGGGACCAAAAACGGGCTGCGGGGGGGGGGGTCACCATGCTTCTCCCCGCATGTGGGCCCCTGCCCCTCATGAATGTTTGTGCATCTCCCACATGCCCCTGTGTGCGCATGGTAGAGAACCGAATATCAGCTGGCCAGCAAGAGGCACGAACAGTAGAACTGAGCTAGGGCGACAGCTCGGGTGCCAGGTGAAATGGCTCTGCGTGCTACTTCAGGCACGCATGCCATAGGTTTGCCATCATGGATCTAGAAGGAGCTCGTCCAGATTATTTATTTATATTACATGTTGATAACTACTTCATTAAAAAGTATACTTTTCTAACCTTCAGCTTTTTAAATTGACTTTATGAAATTATTGAGAGAGGATTATTATTATTGGAGCGTTCGCAACTTCTGAAGGCCATTCCACTGTTCCATAGATTGTTTTATCTCTCTCTCTCTCTTTCATTCTCTGTCTGTCTGTCTGTCTCTCTCTCATTCTCTCTCTGCCTCTGTCTGTTAGTCAGTCTGTCTGTCTGTCTCTCAAATATGAAGGCAAAATAAGTTTGTAGTAAAGATTTTTAATTATGCATTTGCCTTACAAAAATGTGGTCCCAGAACATATTTTAAAATTTCCGAATAAGTTCAACTGAAAAATATAAGCCGAAACAAGAATTGATGACAGCTCCTAATCACAAAATCTAATTTTGGTTGACTGCCTTATATTATATCCAGGTAGACTTTCACTTATAACCTCCTGTTTAGCAAGCATTCAATGTTGCAACAGAACTGGAAAAAAAAAAGTCTTATACCCAGTTCTCACACTTATGACTATTGCGGTATCTCCACAGTCACATAATCAAGATTCAGGCACTTGGCAACTGGCATGTATTTGCAACGGTTGTAGTGGCCTGGGGTCACCTGAACGTTATTTGTGATCTTCTCAGCAGGGCTTCTGACAAAGTTAACGGGTGGAAGCCAGATTTGCTTAATGATTATGTGATTTGCTTAACAGCTGTGGCAAACTAAGGTGCAATCACATGGTGACTCACTTAACAATATCGCTTGGCGATGGAAATTCCAATCCCAATTGTAAATCGAATTACATTTTGTTTGCTTTTTGTATTATGTTACTGCATGGAACTCTTCTCCAATGTGGCTCATTGCTGTCTTCATCAACTATGAGAAACTCCTTTTGCCTAAAGCAAAAATGCCGAGCTGTGAGAATACTGTTCATAAAAACAAAAACAAAAAACCCCACCATATTATGTCATGGGGGGAGGGAAAAAAAGCAAGAATTGCCTTTTCCACAATAACTTCAAAATGGCATAAATGAGATCACAGGACTTGATTTTGTGCTTCAAAAAACTGGATTTCCTTCTGTTCTCAAGCAGAACCGCTTGCTGCATAAATAGCAGCTCCCATAAATGTAAGTAAAACAGCAGGACCTTCCTTTGTGTGTTTCTTGCGCAACTATCTTTTTCAGTGCACAAAAAATAAGATGCAATAAAATCCAGTTTTGAAATTGGTGTAGTAACCAAACCCTTGCATTCTTGTGATATTTGATAGCAGGGTGTTGAAAATTGCCATAACCCCCAAGGACCCATCAATTTCTGACAGTTTTATAGGATTAGGAGGAAGGTTTCACAGCAGTAGGGTGGTAATTTAAAACTGGGCCTCCTCTTGTGGTGTTTACAGATGCAAGCAGATAAGAGCTCACCCTTAAAGAAAAAATCTTACGAGCCCTTGAACTTAGTTGAAACATGTTCTGAGAACATTACATGCATATAATTGAGTATAGGCGGTCAATTTTAAAGGAACACCCCCCCCCCCCAAATCCTCTTAGTTAAGTTAAGTTAAGATTTGAGGTAAGGTAGAAGTAATGTAAATAAATAAGTAATTCTCTGCTCCCCAAAGGAACTGAGAGATAACCATAACATTTAAGTCTGTAAAGAACCATCTGTCTCCATGATGGCGAACCATTTATCTCCATGGTAACGAACCTGTGGCATGTGTGCCATAGGTGGCACACATAGCCCTCTCTGAGGGCACGCACACCAGCCAGCTGCTCTCTTCCAGGTTCTGGCATGCACATGCATGCTGGCCAGCTGGCCAGCGTGCATGTGCATGTGCATGTGCATGCAGAAACCCGGAAGAGAGCAGTTGGCCGGTGCACATGTGTGTGACAGAACCCAGAAGAGCAGCCAGCTGCTGAGTGCATGCGCACCAGCCAGCTGCTCTCTTCCAGGTTCTGGCATGCACATGCATGCTGGCCAGCTGTCCGGCGTGCATGTGCATGCAGAAACCCGGAAGAGAGCAGCTGGCCGGTGCACATGTGCATTCAGGAACCCGGAAAAGCAGCCGGCTGCTGCGTGTATGCACACTGGCCAGCTCTTCCGCGTTCCAGGGCTCTGGCGCATGCTCCAATTTCTGCACTCAGTGCTGAAAAGGTTAGCCGTCACTGTTCTAGATGAAGGAAGATTAAATTGATGAACCTTGTAAAACTTTGAAACTTACCATGAATAATCAGTACAATAATAGTCTAATATGGTGGGATTTTAAGGTATAAAAATGGAGAAAACTGCTCTAGGGAATCCATTCATACATCATTTTTAGGATGACAAATAAAAGTTTGTAAATGGAGCACACTACAGACAGTCTGAAGCCATTTAATAAAATGCATCTAGCAATATGATAAAATTATCTAGATGTCCTTGCTTCAAGATAACATAAATTTAGCTGTCAAGACTTCTAAAAGCTTTCTGAAGTAAAGGCTTCCTACAATTTTGTTTTGGAATATGCCCCCCCCCCCTCCTCTATATGTCATATGTTTGAGAGCAAATGTAAAAGTAGAACAAATGCAAACATATACAAGCAGCAATTTGAAGTATTATGCTTAAAAGGATATTTTTATTTTATTTTCAATTTGAAACGAGATTGATGCATATTACTAGATGGAAAAGCATCTTGTTCAAAATCAAATCAGACTCTGAGTTTAAAAATCCTAGCTATTTTATCTTAAAGGGAAAAAAAGGCTGCTCAATTAAAAATTAAGCAATTAATACTTATCTGGATGGTGGCTCAGAGGGAGGTGAGGATAAAGTAATTAAAGTAGGCTAATATTCGGGTATATCAAATGAGAAATCAATATCCCAAATACTGGAAATCTGTTTCCTATACGCATTAGTTTTTCAATGTGACCTTCAAGTGGCAATAGCAAAAAATATAATTCTGAGTGAAGACCCAGTGAGGATGGCAGCCAAGTCAGGGCCACTTCTGAAAAGTGTGCTAAATATTTTTCAGCAATTACACCTAATGCTCCATTTCTATATGAAGGAAAGGTTATCATGCTGGGAAAAGAAACTTGGTGCTTTCTGGTTGCTTTCTTGCAAATGTTTCATTACCCAAACTAGGAAGCATCATCAACACTGGTGACGTTATTTAGTTTGGATGATAAAACGTCTGCAAGAAAAAACAACCAAGCTCAGAGAGCACCAAGAACTCCTCATTTCAACCTCGAACTACAAATATTCTCCTTTATTGGAAAAAGAGCCTAACTTAAAGAAACCACAAAATATCTGCAGCCTGCCATTAGAGTTGGTTGGGAATCAAGGATATAAGATGGACAGAAGACACAAACTAATCTGCAAAGCTGTCACCGTCACTCACCTTCAAAAAAAGGATGTAAGATTTAAAGATTTACCTTTAGATAACTCCAGAGCCATATGAGCAACGAGCCAGAGGGTGAACTTCATATATTGATTTGAATTCGCACCACGTGCTTTAAACAGAAGTTCCTGTAGACAATGTCGACTGGCGACACCCAGGGGGAGAGCCTTCTCTGTGGGAGCACCTGCCCTCTGGAACGAATTGCCCCCGGAATTAAGAACTATCCCTGACTTACGCACCTTCCGCCACGGTCTCAAAACCTTTCTCTTTCAATAAGCCGGGCTGGCATAAAGCATGATTTTTTAATTTTAAATTTTAATTTTTAATTTTTAATTTTTATTATTTTAATTAGGGTTAGTTTGGGGTTTTTCCACATTTTGGCCAATATTTTAATTATGTCTTTTAATTATGTCATTTAAAAGCTTTTTAAACTTTTATATATTTGTTTTTATTTTGGCTGTACACCGCCCTGAGTCCTTCGGGAGTAGGGCGGTATAAAAAACCAATAAACCTAAGCCTAAACCTGTAGTGTTTGAAATTCCAGAAATAATGTGCTTTGGATGAGGAAGAGGGAAAAACAAGAATTAAAAGGTGTGATGTATTAGTGACATGTTATTTATACTTAGGTACTTTTGACCTATTGATTCTCTCATTGATATATTCACAATTTTTGCGTGGGTGATGTGTCATGGTGACATTTTAGCTTGCATTATTGGCAACGTTCGTTCATCCAGCAAATGAAGTGAGAAGATAAGCATGCTGGAAACGCTGCTTTCTGGGAAAGTATCTGTGCAACAACCTGTGCTTGCTTTTTCATCGCAACAGTAAATTGTTTCAAGGCTGTTGTCATGATGATGAGTTACCATTAGCTTCTTATCTCCAGCAAAAGAACCTGTAGTTGACAGCCTACCAGAACTGGGATGATAGAGCATGTCAAAGAGATGGGGGGGGGGGAGAGAAGGAACTGTACACGGGGGGAAATCAAGCTCCTCAGAGATATGAATTTGGATACATTTATCAAAATGATTTTTTCCAAGTTTCACTCATAATACGAACATGTGCTTAATAAACTTTAATTTCACCAGTCAGACGCAAATATCTTTAAACAGAATAAATGCTGTGGCAAATTTAGTTTTTATTTGCATCCTAGTGTGGGTTCTTTGCTCTCCAAGGACTGGACACCACACAGTGTAGCAAAACTATATATAATACTTTACTTTAGCAAACCCTTTCTCCCAAAATAGGCTGCTGCTTTTGGTCAACTCTACAAGGTGGTGTTGCCACATGAATATGTCTTTAACACCCAGAATAATCATTACTCTGTTAATAGTTTTTAAAGTGATGCACAATCTTTTTCTTTTTTCCAAATGTTCTTCCACCAAGAACAGCATTATTGGGCTAAGATGATCTTTCACTGTGGTTATTCCTGTTCTAGGTGCTTTTGGGCTCCAAGCAAATTTCCAAGAGGAGTCCCATAGGATATGCTACTAGCCCCATAGTTTGTGGTCTTTGCAGTTGAGTGAAAGTTATCTTGCTTGGTTATAATAGCTGTCAATCTCCACACATCACCTCCACTTCCTCCCGGTGCATTTCTGTGTGAGTGTTCTGATCTAGGCTTCCTGATACAGTACAAAGCACACGCTTAATCCCAAAACCCGTCTTTTTATTTCAAAGGCTGTGAATTATGTTCATTCACAGCCTGTAAAGAGTCCTACAGTAGGCTGCCAAAGTCTTTCGGGATAAGGCTGATAAGCACCCACCTTTATCTTCCTTTAAACTCTGCCAAAGACTTAATTGGCAATTAGTTTGGAATGGCCACACGGAGCAAAGAGTCAAAACCGAGTTTCAGAAGGTAAACTGACCAGCATGAACCAAGTTGCTTCCTGCAAAGGTTCACATGCCTTTGCTCCTTCTTTATGTCCTATGGGAGGAGCCAATCACCTCCAAACCTTACTCCTGAGTGGTCCCTTCTGTCTTAACTATTCTTGCCTTCTGGCAGCTCTGCGCATGTGCGCACTGGGAACAGAGGAAGCCAGTTCCTCTGTCTTGCTGCTGTCCAACTCTGGAGGTTGCTGAGACAGCACATAATTCCCAGATGGCCCTGGCCTCATCTCTGCCTCCAATGCAGAGCCCTCCTCCGAGCCTTCCCCAGACTCCAGGACTGGTCCATGTTCCTCCCCAACCTCCTCGCGCAAGCTGCCGGCAGATCACAACAGTGAGAGACAATTAGAGTAGCTCAGTATGTTGGTGATTGCTCAATTTTAAGTCATCCCAAAGCCCCGATCCAGGCCTTCGTTTACATTAAATTGGATTTATACCATTTTCATGCACTTCTTTGAGAAGGCCAAAAGCATCTGTTTCTGCTTTTAAACTGGTCAAAATGGCTAGGGATATCTGCCTTTCTGTCTGATTCTGTCTAGATCAGGGATGTCAAACTAGTGGGATGTGCCACACAGAGGCCACACCCACCAACTCTGCGAAGGGGAAAATACATTCATGTGATGGCAACATGACACTGCAAGTTTGACATTCATGGTCTAGATAGGATTACAACTGACCTCAAAAAGGAAATTTATGACCTGGATCCGATGTTCTAACAGTTCCCCCCTCCAGGTGATATGACTGTATTTTGGAACGTAGCTGCATTTGAGGCCGTTTACAGCTTCCTGCAGTAAGGTAACTGTGTTTTACAACAGTTTTGCTGAAAACTGGTGCTTCTGCTTTGCTTAATGACTGCAGTGTTTGTTTCATGACTGTGGATTTGTTTAATGGCCAAGTGATTATCTTAACGACTGCCACCAAAAATGTCATAAACTTGTATTGGCTGACCTGTTTTATGTTTTACGACTGTAATGTGCAGGTTACAATCCGGTTGTAATTTGAGCATTATCTGTAGCTATCTATTTTAGGTTTCCTAAAATACATAACATAGGCCTAATGCACCTTATAGCATGCCAGCCACATTAGATGTCAAGAACAACTCACAGGTTGCATGTAGTTTCCAAGTGGCACTCTCCTGTCTTATTTTTGAAAATCCTGGTGCAAATTAAAAGATTGAGATTAAAGATGTAATGAGTTAAAATGGATAACAGTGGCACTAATTAATGATGTGTTTGTACTTCATGTGACTCTTGATTACTATTTTTTCTCTCCTTAGCAATCCTTATTGCTAAGGATAAAATGGAAAAATGATTTAGCCTGAGCATCTCATACATGCAAATGAGATTATTGGTTTCAGGATAATGGATGCCTTTCCTGCCCACCCCAACTCACCTCCCCATTCAAAGAGTTGTCATCAGTTTGCCGGCAAGTGTCATGTTTATGGAAATATTTTGTAGGCCTTCTTAGGAGAAAGGGCAGAAATTGGAATTATTCTGTTTATTTTTGCTTGTTTAGTTGATCTTCCTAGTTACCATTCTTTGCCATTTATTCTTCCAACCACTTTCCCAGACTGATTTGCTATTAATTGACTGAGATCCTTTTAACAGTAGAAAAACATGTGGCTTAATATTTCATCAACAGCTATTTCTCTCCATAGCGTTTCATTTTTGAAAAAGACAACTTGAGAATTCTGTCATTCCCATATTAAATCAGTGAAGCAGACTAAGACAAGATGAAAATCAGTAAAATGATCCAGATTAATTTTTTTTCTAATAGAATGTACTCTATTTAAAACAACCCAAAAAGTTTAAAAGCATGCTTTAAAAAGTAAACAAATCAGCACGAATTATTTTTATTTCAAGTTCACAATGATCTCGTCTCTGGAAACATTTAATGTTTCAAAGAATATTTAAATGATTGTCCCCACATGTTTCTAATATACAGTATGATCGTATATTTAGGTTTCATCAAAAATACATTTCCACATATATACTGAACATTTAAAAACAGAATTTATGAAAAGCAGGGTTCTGCTATTTAAAAGGCCATTGGGAAGAATCAGTGAAACTTGAGATTTGGAATGCAGTCCTTAGTTTATAGCAAATATATCACATTTAGCTAATGGCTTAGCCCAAATCCCACAAGAGGTTGTCATTGAGAGACGGACAGAATAGAAATTCAATAAAATAATTAAATGACATATTAAAGCAGTCTTATTCAGATCAATTATGAATTTAAATATCCTTAATGTCAGCAGATCTATTTGAGCGGCACAATAGCCTAGAGGTGAGATTCCGCAATTCCCACTAGGAAGATAGAGAGTTCAATCCTAGGCAGTGACACATGTTTATCAGGGTGCAAATAGAAAATATCTGCTCCGAACTCTGGGTAGGTGTCAGGAAGGGCATCCACCCATTAAATGCTGAGCTCCATTCAGCCACCCAGATCCCAGCCATAAGAAAGGGGCATAAAAAGAAAAAAAAATTCAGTGGATCTTATTCTCAATAAATGAATGATTTGAAATTAAAGAGGTATATCTTTAAGAAGCTAGCTGTAGAACTGCAGCAAAGCACAATATCAAAGCAACTAAAAATATACAATACAATACAATAGCAGAGTTGGAAGGGACCTTGTAGGTCTTCTAGTCCAACCCCCTGCGTGGGCAGGAGCCTTATACCATTTCAGACAAATGGCTATCTAACATCTTTTTAAAGACTTCCAGGGTTGGGGCATTCACAACTTCTGGAGGCAAGCTGTTCCAGAGGTTAATTGTTCTAACTGTCAGGAAATTTCTCCTTAGTTCTAAGTTGCTTCTCTCCTTGATTAGTTTCCACCTATTGCTTCTTGTCCTGCCCCCAGGTGGTATGATATGATCTTGTAAATTTCCTGATTGCGTACTTGCATCAGGGCTAATGCAAATAAATAAATTATGACATTTGACTGATTACATCATCACAGATATGTGATCTTTTGCTGCCTCCTTTGCTGCTGCCTGGATCTAAGTCTGTTAAAAGCTGATTTAGATGAAGAAAAATCATTGTTACATAAAATATGAATGTTGTCTATGACTATAAGTATGCTAGTATAATGAAACAGATTATAAATAAGCTAATATAACTATTAATATTGCTACAATTACTATGTACATTATTATCATTATCGTTATTACTGTATCTGTTGGTTTTTTGGGTAAAATAAAATGCCTGGACAATGTACTGTTTACAAAATATTTATATATAAATAAAAAATTCTCTGTGTGTATGTGAATGTGTATAATCAGCACAATCTTATTTGTATATATTTAAAAGTAAACTGTACTGAGTGGACCTTATTCCCAAGTAAATATGCATAATATTAAAGCCTAATATTGAAATCCTCATATTATGTTTTTTTTTGTTATACAATAACCCACTGTTTTTCATAATTGTCCATAAATGGAAAAAGCATGGCATAGAATCACTTTCTTATAACAATGTGGTTGTAAATAAATCTAAATACTATTGCCCAGAGTTTGCATGTTAATGACATGCTACTTTTGGTTTAAATAAGAAGAAAGCGGGTAGTGGTGGGATTCAATTTTTTTTTACTACAGGTTCTGTGGGCATGGCTTGGGTGTGGCATTACTTGATAGGTGTGGCTTGGTGGATGTGGCAGGGGAAGGATACTGTAAAACCTCCAATTCCCACCCCACTCCAGGGGAAGGATACTGCAAAATCCCCATTCTCTCCCCACCCCACTAACCTGCTTTCCGGCTCCTGGGCAGGGCAACAAAAGAAGACCCAGTCGGTCAGCTGGGACTCAGGAGGCAGTGAATAGTGGGGTGCAGCCAGAGGTGGTGTTTGCCAGTTCTCTGAACTACTCAAAATTTCCTCTGAATACCTGCTGAATACCACCTCTTGATTAGAGGCTGGAATAAATTTGTTAAGTATTTCAAGAAGAAAAGCTTTATTGGAGGGGCTGTCATTCAGCGGTCTCAAGAGATGTTGTCATTCCTTACATTTATATGCTTTGCATACTTCTATCAAATATTTTTTCCTATTCTATCTTTTTGCCAACCAAAGCCTTCTGAGGGAAGAAAAGCATACTTTTTAGTTAAAGCTTGATATTCTGAATTCATGAACAGAAATTATTCTAATTCAGGTCTTGTAATGACATCACCTAAGTAAAGTCTCCAATGATTGCTTTAGGTTTTAAATGAGTCTTTATTGTCAATACTTAGCTGACTTGAAGGCCATGGGGATTTTAAAGCTACATTTACAGGCTTTACAGATTGTTCTTGGACATCAAAATCCTACTTGATACGTGTATCAAATGAATATGGAGAAGGATACATATAATGATTGAATAAGCACGGCTAGACTCCATTTGAGGCAAAATGAAGTACGTTAGAGTTCCATTGATACCAGTGAAATTGTTAGGCATATGGTTTAAGCTTTAACACCTTCTGTTTGCTTAATAGGCTGTATCTAAAAACAAATGCATGGCATCCATATGAACAACCTTGAAGTCAGCTTCCTAAATTATTTTTTGCCCCACAGTGTGAAGTGTTTTTAGTAATGAGAAATCTTGTTAGAACCATCCTACTTGTAATTCAATAATTATTCTGTGCTGCAAGATGGTAATTAAATGATTTTTGTCACATAAAAAATTCTAGAGACAATTTCTTATATTTTAATTTTTATTTCCAAAAATCAGTTCTTGTTCAAAGTAGGTACCATTTTAAAATTACAAGGTCGTTTATAAAGTCTGACAGACTGTTATATTAATCCCAACATTAAGGGTTTTTTTCAAAAACATTTTTTAAAATTTAAAGCAGATTCATGCTTGCCATGGTCTGATTTAGATTTCTTTCTAAGTTGCTATGCCATTGTTCTACTGCTTAGAACAGTTTGCCGCCTCGAGTTATTTGTCATAATAATAAAAGTGGAATACAAATAAATATAATCCAAAAACCTATCTTTGGTGATAAGTAGGATCACACAGTGAAATTCAGATTAGTTTGAAAAGAGAATATTTATTGGTAGAGTGCTGAAGATCAAAATCTTTCCCTTTCATATTTTCATATACAACCAAAGGAATCAATTTTTTGCAAACTGGGTTCATGCACGTTTAAGCAGGTTGATGGGAAGAAATTTGTTGTGCTCTTTTTTTTTAACCAATGGAGTATTTAAATAAATAAAGAGGCATACCTTTCATTATTCCTTTCTTATGAATATCTGTAACAAATGTGGTAAATAACCGTCATGTCTGAATGAGCAGTCAAATCAAACAACCAGGATGACTGGAGGAATTGTTTTAATTTTAAATGCTCTGAAAATTAGAAAATGCAGTTCTTTAAGTATTATTTTATTTGAATTGATTTAAAAAGTGCATGTAGAAATACTTGCTTGTTTGCATGTTTTTTCTAGGATGAAAGTCTAGTAATATAAAATATAAAGGAGTATTTCAAGAGTCCTTGTGATGATTTTGTTCTGTTTTTGTATTGTGGTTAGAATAATCCTACTTTCTGTCTTGACTGTTAATTAAATAACAAAACTTGAGTGTTGATACTGGAACAAAACTAATGACTAGAAACCTGTCATGAGAGGTTCATTGAAATGCAAATGGAAGAGCTACAAAAGGCTTAAGAAGTTTTAGTTTGGGAATTAAACAAAAAAGAGGAAGAATAATTGGGAGTTAAGTAGCAGGATAAAGGGATAACTATATTAAAACTTAACTTTCCAAGGGCGGCATCTGAAATATAATGTCAGTCCACCACACAATATGCAGCAGAACAATCAAAGGATCATATTTGCAGAAATCACAGCATCACAGGAGACCAATGTTTTTTTTAATCTTATACCAGTGGTGGGTTTCTGCAGGCTCGCACCTACTCGCGAGAGCCGGTTGGTGAAATTTAGAGAACCGGTGAGAGGGGGTTCCACCGGCGTACCTGGAAGTAAATCTGGCCCGCCGTTGCCAGTGACCCAACGGGAAGGAAAGGAAAGGAAGGAAGGAAGAAAGGAAAGAAAGAAAGAAAGAAAGAATTTATCATCACAATTGAGTCCAAAATTTTGGTTGCTAAGCAAGAGCGTTGTTAAATGAGTTTCACCACATTTTAAAAGGTGGCCACTCCCACCCTGTCACATGACTGCCAAGCCACGCTCACAAAAAGAGTGCAGAGAAGAGCAACCAAGATGATTAGAGGACTGGAGACTAAGACATATGAAGAACGGCTGCAGGAGCTGGGTATGTCTAATTTGATGAAGAGAAGGACCAGGGGAGACATGATAGCAGTGTTCCGATATCTCAGAGGGTGCCACAAAGAAGAGGGAGTCAAACTTTTCTCCAAGGCACCTGGGGGCAGGACAAGAAGCAATGGGTGGAAACTAACCAAGGAGAGAAGCAACTTAGAATTAAGGAGAAATTTCCTGACAGTAAGAACAATTAACCTCTGGAACAGCTTGCCTCCAGCAGTTGTGAATGCCCCAACCCTGGAAGTCTTTAAAAAGATGTTAGACAGCCATTTGTCTGAAATGGTATAAGGTTCCTGCCCATGCAGGGGGTTGGACTAGAAGACCTACAAGGTCCCTTCCAACTCTGCTATTGTATTGTATTGTATTGTAAAATAGGCCACACCTACAGAGTAGGTTCTAAAAAAATTTGAAACCCACCACTGTCTTATACCCAGTTCCATGTTGTGTAACAAGGAGAATTCTACAGTAACCATCAATGTTCTTACAATCTTTAATGTATCAGAGCAGAAATCAGATGTTTTCAAAGTGTCCCGGATAACAGATCCCACAGCTGCTTTCATTACCTGTGCAGCCTGGGTGTTGATGATGTTGAAATCAAAAATACCTGAAAGGCACTAGGATGATTACACATTTCATCAGATGCATGTGTCTTCATCTGAGAGCAAAAGTCACTTCCATCACTGGTAGAAAGCATGCTCAGAAGGGAGCCCAAAAATGGATTCAAGCAGTCGAGTACCGATTAAAGATCCTTGAACGATCCAAAGTCTGGTAGTGACCCGATGTACATGTTCTGTTTTAATGTGTGGTTTGGGGCTTACCACTGCCATTTCTGCCACTTGAACGTTCCAGCCTTTTAGGTATTCTAAAATGCTGCTTTAGTTTTGTAATACTTCTTTAGTTTTGTAACAAAGACGCACCTCACTTCACTATGACATAGCGTTGGCCTGTCTGTTTGCTTGCTATGTTAGAAGGAGGGAGTAAGGTAATTACTTCACTCCTCTATGAATGGAAGGCTGTTTCTATACTAGGTTACACCATCTTTTGATTGGTCAGCAATAAAACATAAGAAGCCCAACCCTGGAAAACAGCAGCTGTGGCATATGGATATTGACGATATGACACAATGGCATATGTTCACACTAAGATGCTGAGATTGGTTTTGAACCAACAAACAAATGTGAAGTGTTTTTCCTTAAATAAACAACAACCATTTGTCCTTATATGGGATTTAAAGGTAACTGCAGTTTACCGTCACTGATGTATTTCTTCCAAATACAATTTCTTTAGCACTTTTCCATTTTTTTTCCTGGAACAATTGTGGTATGACTCAGTTAAGGATCATCCATATTGTGACTTGTGATAGGCCAAATGCTAAACAGCATTTGATATTAAATGGACGTTTACAAGGAGCAGTCAAAACTTTATTTTTCCTGACTTTAAAATGGGATTAGATTACCAGCTTCTTTAACTATAAACAGGAGAGGTATTGTTGATGATTCTAAGTGGACATTCATGGAAGAATTCATGATATAATTGATACAATAAGAATTATGACTTTCCCCCCCTCAAATTAAGGATGAATTTGACACTTAGAACAACCACGGACCTCCGCTCCTTCCGCCAAAAGTTAAAAACTTACTTCTTTCATCAGGCCGGCCTGGCCTAAGCTATCCTATCCTATCCTGTTGTATAAATTGAGATTGTTTTAATAGGGATTGTAGGGAATAGTATTAAGGGTTTTAAAGGTTTTAAGATTTTAAAATTTTAGCGCAGGGTTAATTATTTAATTCGATTTTAAATATTGTATTGTTGTATTTATAAATATGTTTTTTAAAGTCCTGTGCACCGCCCCGAGTCCCTTCGGGGAGAGGGAGCGGTCTATAAATAAAAAAATAATAATTATCCATTGCAACACTATTGTATAATATCATTATATGTCCTGCTACCACAGCTTTTTTTCTTAACAATACTGGAAGGAACTAATGGCAAATCATTCCCTTTTGTTACACATATCATTTAAATATACATAGATATGTATATACACACATACTTTAATACAAACTAATATAGAATAAGGAGGAAAAAAGAAAGAGAAAGAAATCAAAGAGAGCTAGAGGTGCAAGAAAAAGTAAAAGAAAAGTAGAAAAGAACCCCCCCCCCCCCCCCCCGAAAAGTGGCTTTGGAATAGATCTTCTCTATAGCAGTTATAAGTACAATTATAAATTTATTTATTTATATCCAGTTACATAATCCTTGCTATGTCTATCCTGGATTATATCCTCAAAATCCTAAATAAGTTCATTTTTTTCTGTTTTACACAAAAACCTTCTCAGGGTTTCCAATCAGCAGTAACTGTAGGTATTCTCTGCAAGTCATTTTCATACTGTTGTCCAGAAAACTACAAAACTGGATCGTTGAAGCCAAGTAGAAAGAGACTACTTGATTGTGAATTAGTTGATTATTTCCAGAGGTAGTCATTTCAGTCTTTTAAACAAACAACTAAATCTTAAAGCCTAATCCCCAAATAACTCTGTCATAAATTATTGTGGGCCATATACTTTTATGTGTGTTGATAGGGTTATAGACTAAGATCAGAAGAGCATCACATTTGGGATGTATAGATGATGATAATGACCTAATAAAGGAAGGTCATTTTATAAAATAGTTGTTGGATAACATAGAATATTTTCTTTCCTTTCTGAATGTAACTATTTATTTCCCACACTGAAAAAAACCTATTAGTTGTATCTATACTTTTTTTAAAAATTTTAAATTAAATTTATACCCCTTCTCCAAAAGGACCCAGGGCGGCGCACAGGAATTTAAAATACAATACAAAATCAAGTAAAAATTTAAAAAACTTATTTGATACCCATCCTGCGCTAAAAACAAATTAAAATCCCCAAATTTAAAACTGTCTAAAATAGTCATTTGTGGAGGTTACGCTAGGCCGGCTAAATGGAGCAAATGTGTCTTTAAACACTGGCGGAAGAGGCGGAGGTCGGAGATGGTGCGAAGTTCAGGGGGTAGGTCGTTCCAAAGGGCAGGGCCCGCCACAGAGAAGGCTCTCCCCCTGGGTGTCACCAGTCGGCATTGTCTGGCCGACGGCACCCTGAGAAGGCCCTCTCTGTGGGAGCGGATCGGCCGTAGGGATGTATGGGGCAGGAGACGGTCTCGCATATAACTTCCAACTTTTAGTCCAAGGATGATTCATGAAATATCAATACTATCATAAAAATATCATAGATTTTCCCCTCACTTATTTTATAGATGCTTAAATAGGAAGGAAATAGAAAAACAATGGAAAGTTTAGAAAGAAGACCATGTTGTTGGATTGCCTGTAAAATTCCATGAATGAAGAAAAGTAAAATCAGTTAAATATATATCTTTTCTAATCTTGAAGACTTAGGGCCAATTCTTTAGTAGCCTGTAAAATGCTAATAGTTGTTGTGAAACATCCTCCTCTTCCCCCATCACATGATCACATTTAATGCGCTTGGCAATGGCTCAGTATTTACAACTGATTGCAGTGTTCTGTGGTCATGGCTATTTGTGACATTTTTTTTGCTGGTTTCCAGGAAAAAAAACGTGAATTGTGGAGAATGGATTTGCTTAATGCCTATGTGATTTGGATAGTCAAAAAAATCAGGTCTAGTCACGTAGGTGGCTTCCTGACCTATCCCTAATCTGCAGAACAATGCATTACATGCAATATAATACCTGCATATTTTAAGCTTCTCGGAAACACATAGTAATACAACGATTCAGGTAAAAGTTATACACTTGAAATAAATAGTATTGTTCCATTGTTGATATGCAGGCTACACTTATGAATGATACAATATGAAGAAAAACTATTTTAAAAGAGAATTATTAAGAATAACAAAGAATATACTCACATAAGTACTTGTAATGCTGAAGAGGCAGATTTTACTGTAGGTGATATGTCCTACTCTCTTATTCAGTAATAGTAAAAGAAATTAATAACCTATCAGTTATTTTCTTTACCTATGGTATCTGCTTGATACATCACAATGGCCTCTTAGAAAATTTTATTTTAGTAGGGTTTGATGATAGTGCTTCATGCAGAGTATAAATCATTTTATTATTGCATGTCCCTTGAATCTGTGTCTTTCTTGGGAACAATGCCCTTCTTCTGTTTTATGGTTCAACATATGTAACAAAAAAAAAAAAATCAGAATTGGCTGAGGTCATTCGAAGATTAGAAATGGGTTGCCAGCAATATGACACTCGGATCTTTTCTGTTTGACATTTTGGAGATATTTTTCCCATTGTGGTTTTCATAAATATGGAAATTGCAATGCCTATATTTATCAGAAATAAATATAAGCTCAAGGCTGCTTCATAACCCTTCTTCCCTCAATTTTCTCCACAGCAGTCCTGGGAGAAAGGTTGAGCTGAGTGATTATGCAGACCCAGAGTCACCCAGTGAACTTCTGTGACCCAAACGCAATTGAATTTGTGTCTCTGTGACCTTAATTCAGTGGCCATTACAATAATATTCATACATCCGACAACATATATTTGGACTTTTTCACTAACACTCTAAATTAAAGATTTATGTTACTTTTATGTCTTTGATAGCTGATACACTGTGCAATTTTATCAACAATGAAACAGAGAAGATTGTTCTTAGAGCAAATAGCACAAATTGCCTTAAAATTGAGATTGTGTTTATCTACTATCTAAAGTATTTATACCCTGCTCTAAAGTTGAAACAACCTCACATAGTGACTTAGGTTCAGTCAGTGAAAACAAGGCATTTCTGCCCCAAGGTTTATAATCTAAATGACACTACATCAAAACAAAACAGAAAGTTGGGAAAGGGATAAAAGAAAAGGAAGGAAAAACCAGAATCAAAGTTACACACTAGATCAGTGGTAGTCAACCTGGTCCCTACCACCCACTAGTGGGCGTTCCAGCTTTCATGGTGGGTGGTAGGAGTTTTGTCCGATACTGAAGCACTTTCCTTTTTAAAATTTAATTGACTTCCCTACTTTATAAATCACCATTACGGTGGACGGTTAGAAAATTTTACTACTAACAGAGAGACAAAAGTGGGTGGTAGTTATGAAAAGGTTGACTACCCCTGCACTAGATAGAAGACCTGGAATGAAGCGATTGAGTTTGCATGTACATTGCAAAATAATCATTGAGGGCAATTCCTGCATGGTGTGATATCTGAGTAAACACATGCCTATAGTTTTAAATATTCAAAAACAGACTGTTAGACTTGACAGCAAAATATGACGAAGTAAAGTTCTCATTTAGATGGTGCCTTCTTCAAGGAAGGATCCCTTCCTCATTCTTCATAGACCATGGTCAGCTTTTTCCAAGGTGATTTTATTGTTTAAGACAGGATGGATTTATTGAAATATACTTTTTCTGGTATCTTATCCTAAAAATCAGAAATATCACAAAATGTGCATAAAATGGTTAAAGTCATGTTTACATTTTATTATTAAAAACATTTATATATTGTCCCATAGGACGTTGAGAGAAATAAAACCTCAAAGCAAAGCCTAATACCCCCCCCCCCCCGGACTGGTGACAACAATCAAACCAACCACTTGATGGGCTCCATATCACTCTGAGATCTCCAGGACCACTGGCAAAACCATGTCTTTAGGGCTTTTTGAAAGAATGGTAAGGTTATTTCTGTAAGGATGATGTTCTACAGGGAGGGAGCCACCATGAAGAAGGCCCTTTTTCCTGGTTCAGGGCTATCAAACTCACGGCCCGTGGGCCAGATGCATCATGTGTGGGCCACGCCGATGCCCACTTTAGCGAAGGGAGAAAAAGACACAATATCACATGACAGTGGCGTGACAACTTGAGTTTGACACCCTTGTACTAGATGAACCTCCTTAAGGGAGGGGACCTATAGCATATCCTGCCTCCCTGCTCTGTTGGGGTTGGGTAGATGTAACCGGGAAAAGAGGATCTTTCAAATAACCTTGTCCCAGGCCATGTAGGACTTTAAAGGCATCTTGAAAATTTGTGGGGATTGCTTGGGGAGCATCTGTCTGGTTTGGGGGGGGGGTGTTTCTGTTCTTAACATACAATATGCACAATTGTCAGAAGTTACAATTCTGATTTGCCTAGTCATGTGTGCTTAAAAGTTTCAAATACATTGTGTTGTCCAAATACATAGGGTTTGATCATACTAAATATTCTTCCTTGGGATTTAGATATAACCCACTCTGTTACAGAAAAAAAAATGATGCCATAATCATGTTTATGCAAAACTGTAAGAGTCCATTGTGGGTCAATAGAAGCTGCATAGCTCAGAAAATTATTTTTATATCTGCAAGAGAAAAGCATGTAGAGCTAAAAGGGCAGAGTTAACTTCATCATCTACTTAGAGTCATTTTCCAAGTCTAGCCCCTCCTGAATTCTGTTGATACTTAACTGGATCCAATTTAATATTGAACTTCAGTTAATCAGATACTTGGGTATAGACTTGGGTCTGTTTCTTTGTACCTGACAATATCCCTACATTCACTGCGGGATGATGAAAAATTAAAAGGTTGCAATTGAACATTTGTCAAAGTAGTAATTCCCAGAAATGTGAGTTATTGACTGAGAACTGAATACAAATAGAAAGCAGACCATTTGAAGAGGGTTTAAATTTAAGAAATGGTTGCTTTACTTTAAATAGCTATATAAGAACTCTGAGGTGGTCTAGGGGCTAACATGGTGAGCTTCTTGATCAGAAAGGTTGGCAATTTGGTGGTTCGAATCCCTAGCGCTGTGTAATGGAGTGAGCTCCTGTTACTTGTCCTAGCTTCTGCTAACCTAGCAGTTCGAAAGCATATAAAAATGCAAGTAGAAAAATGTGTCAAATCACATCAGGGTTGTATTTGACTTTGGGGGTGGGAGTATGGCCAGGGTAGAATGTCCAGCTCAATGTCACTCATGTCAGGGGTGCCTGTGGTGGCCCGAGTGCTCTGCCAGAAAAAAACTGGCTCCTTAGCTCTGTTTATGGCTGCGATGGCCTCCTGCAACCAACTCTGCTAGTGAAACTCTGCCACTTCTGGTTGGCAGAAGTGCTGCAGGCTGATCCTTCACTGTTTTCAGGGTGGCCCCACAGGCCAGATCTAAACACCCTGCAGGCCAAATATGGCCCCTGGACCTTGAGTTTGACACCCATGCACTAGTTCTGTGATGGCTAACCTATGGCACACAAGCCAGAGGTGGTACGCAGCACCCTCTCTGATGGCATGCGAGCCATCGCCCCAGTTCAGTTCCGCCATGCATGCGCGCACGCCTCCCACCAGCCAGCTGGTCTTCAGGTCTCTACTGGGAGCATGGCACATGCAAGGGAGGGCTGTGTGTACATGCACAGTGGGGTGGGACTCATGCACGGTAGAGTGGGGTGCGTGTGTGGGGTGGGGCACACTTTGCATTTTGGGCACTCAGACCAGAAAAGGTTAGCCGTTACTGCTCTAGTTTAATGTTCTGAGACAAGTTTAAGACATGAACTTAAACTTGCAGAATTCCCTAACCAAAGAAGTCCACACATCTTAAAGTTGCCCAGTCTTAGAAACACTGCTCTAGCTTGAAATTCTGAAATAACTCAAAAGGCTGCAAAGTCTTGGTAGATCTAGGCCCTTGAATCTACATTTGTTTCTCCAGCTCTCTCACCCTAATAGCTATAAGAAGGAGGTGAATGGGAAATGAATTTTTACAGATTTTCCAATGGCATTCTTTCCCCCCTAAGGCTGGAAAGAAGCATAATTATTTTTCCAGAAAGAAAATATGGATTTAATAATTTGCCTATGTATCAAACTCTCTATCTCAGGTTTAAATGCTAAGAAGCTAATTGAAGCCAAATGCTAATATCCCAACACTGAGCATACTGAAACCGTAATAAATTAGTAGATGGAATTGAGATTGTCCAGATTTTCACCTTTTCTTTGTGGTCAAAGAGGGCAGCTCATCGGGACAAGGAACATTGGGTTTTCCCCATATATTTTTTTAAAATCTGCCTGATGATGCTTTGTAGAATAAGAGAATGGCAGGTTTGGGAGAGATCTGAGACTTGAGAAGAATAAAGTTCTACGTTTTATATTCCAGGTTACTTGTCTTTTGTAAAAGTGAAATTTGTTTAGGAGAATTTTTTTTTATGCCACAAGACATATAGGCTTTTGGAATCTGTATGGAGTCATGCTATTTGTACGTTTAACCGCAGAAAACTTATCAAATTGTGAGAGGTTCTCTTAAATATTTTACTTTTACTTTGATGTTAGCAAATATCATTTATAACTAATTAATTTCAATAGATGTTCATCTCAAGCAAGTTGCTCTGGGTAGCAGGCCGTCTATAATTAAAAACAATTATAATATAGTACAAAAATAAATACATGTGGCAGCCAAGGAAAACTGACATTCTAAATGTCAGTCTTCTTGATCTAGATGTCAGTCTAGAGGTGATGTGCCGGTGTCTGGAGGCGTGCAGGCCTGGATGGGAAGGAACAGACTCAGACTCAACCCGTCCAAGACCGAGTGGCTGTGGTTTCCGGCATCCCGGTACAACCAGTTGACTCCATCACTGGCCATAGGGGGCGAACATCTACCCCCCGTGGATAGGGCACGCAACTTGGGCGTCCTCCTTGATGCGCGGCTGTCCATGGAAGATCAAGTGACGGACGTGGCCAGGACGGCGTTTTACCAGGTTCGCCTGGTTCGCCAGTTGCGTCCCCTATTGGACCGGGATGCCCTTTGCACAGTCACCCATGCACTCGTGACATCCCGACTGGACTACTGCAATGCTCTCTACATGGGGCTCCCCTTGAGGTGCACCCGAAGACTGCAGCTTGTCCAGAATGCGGCTGCGCGGGCAGTTATGGGTTTTCCCATGTAACACCGCTCCTGCGCGAGCTGCACTGGCTGCCTGTTGTCTTTCGGGTGCGCTTCAAGGTGTTGATTATCATCTTTAAAGCGCTCCATGGCTCGGGACCTAGTTAGCTGCGGGATCGCATCCTGCCCCATACATCCCTTCGACCGATTCGCTCCCACAGAGAGGGACTTCTCCGGGTGCCGTCCACTAGACTATGCCAGCGGGTGACGCCCAGTGGAAGGGCCTTCTCTGTGGCGGCACGACCCTCTGGAACGACCTTCCCCCGGAACTTAGAACAACTACGGACCTCCACTCCTTCCGTCAAAAACTAAAAACTCACTTCTTCTGCCTGGCCGGCTTGGCTTAATCGACCCATCTACCTCAAGCTGAGTACTCAAATTGTTTTATTAGGGATTTTTAGGGGTATGAGTTTTTAGATAGTTGGGGATTTTAGCGCAGGGTATAGGTTTAATTCATTTTAAATTTGTATGATAATGTCTGTTGGTTTTAATATATGTGTATTTTTAATTCCCTGTGCACCGCCTCGAGTCCCTTCGGGGAGAGAGAGCGGTTTACAAATTAAATAATAATAATAATAATAATAATAATAATAATAATAATAATAATAATAATAATAATAATAATAATAATAATAATAATAATTATTATTATTATTATTATTATTATTATTATTATTATTATTATTATATTTTTATTTTTTATTTTTTTTAAGATCTTCTAGTGCTGTTTCTGCTAATTCCAAATCAACAGCAGGCCAAAAATAAATAAATAAATAAAACGAAACCCTGAAGCTGTTAGAACAGGCATAAGATGGCTTGTTAGCTATAACCCAAACCGTCAAAGGTTTCTGTTTGAAGAAAATCCTTTCCAATACTGAAAAAAATGTAAGTGGTATGCATGGGGGAAAATTGTTTCATAAACAAGCGTCTATGGAGATTCTCAATCATCCAGGTGATGGTTATCCCACAGGTGCTTGTCAAAAGCATCTGGATTTTCTTAGTGTTTTTTTCCCTTGAAAACATTTTGCTTCTCCTCTAAGAAACGTCTTCAGTTCAGTTCTAAAAAAGCTTTTTGGATGGGAAGTGAAACATTTTCAAGGGAAAAAAACCTAAGTTCAGTTGTCTTTCGACCAATCCCTTTGGGACATAAAACGAGTGTGTACTCTATTCATGGCTAGTGCTCAGAAATAAACTCCCAGGAAAGGAATAAAGCTCTCTCCGGCTATAGATCTCACTGAACAACATTGTGGCTTTACAGACATGAATCCTGCCCTTCCTTTTGTTAGAGACCAACATGGACCAAGCAGAAAAAAACCAGAAAGGCATTCTTTCTTTTTTTGCCAATAACATTAGTGTATCAGTGTTGGGGGAACTACCCTGTTTCCCCGAAAATAAGACCTACCCAGGTAATAAGCCCAATCAGGCTTTTGAGCGTATGCACTAAAATAAGCCCTCCCTGAAAATATTGCAATACAACAGCAGCCATGAGTTGACCATGCTCGCCACCTCCTGCACCTCAAAAATAATAAGACCTTATTTATTTTATTTATTTGATTTGATTTCTAGACCGCCCCCTCTTCCCGAAGGGACTCGGGCGGTGTATAGGTAAAAATTAAAACTACTAAAATTAAACAATACAAACAAAGTTAAAATCGAATTAAATAATCCCCTGTACAAATTTATAAAAGTTAAAAACAACCCCATAAAACCGAATAAAATCTTTTAAAATCACAGCCTGGGCGAGCAGCATGAAATTAGGCCAAGCCGGCTAGATGGAACAAGTGCGTCTTGAGTTTCTGGCAGAAGGAGCGGAGGTCCGTGGTCGTTCTGATATCAGGGGGAAGGTCATTCCAAAGGGTCGGGCCCATCACAGAGAAGGCCCTTCCCCTGGGCGTCGCCCGCTGGCATTGCCTGGTGGACGGCACCCGGAGCAGTCCCTCTCTGTGAGAGAGAATCGGCCGAAGGGATGTATGGGGCAGGATACGATCCCCCAAATAACTAGGTCCCGCAAATAACTAGGACCTCCCCGAAAATAAGGCCAAGTACTTATTTCGAAGGTCAAAAGGAAATAAGACCCTGTCTTATTTTTGGGGAAACACAGTATTATCATAGTATTTTGACCCGCAAATTCCCCAGGTCTTCCAGGGATGGGGATGGTCCCTATTTTATACATCGGCTTGAAACTGTACTGCACAAAACCATAGAGGTGCTGCAGGTTTCTCAATTACCATAGAAAGTCTCTTACTTAAACTACCTAAATGTGTTCACTATTGAAATGGCTTCCTTCAAAGCTGCTATGCTGTGCTGGTTAACCTGTTCTACTGGCAGGGCAAGATTTTTTGAAAACTGTTCCAGACACTTAATTTCCCTCAGTCTCCCCACCTTTCATGTTTAGGAAGGACTTATTTATATGCATTTACAAAGCAAGAATTATTATTTTTATCCAGTCCAAGTGTTGCTAAAGAATGATATATCTCTCTCTCTCTCTCTCTTTCTCTCTCTCTCTTTCCCTCTCCCTCCCTCCCTCCCTCCCTCCCCTCCCCTCCCCCCCCCCTCTCTCTCTCTCACACACACACACACACACTCACTCACTTTCAAGAATGGAGACATGCTAAAACATTGAGAAAATATGTTGAGGAATCTGAGGAGGAAATTATTTTAGACACCTCATTGGATCTTGCAGCTTGTGACTTGATATTATCATGCTTCTATACCCAAGTATTTTCTTTTATTATGGGTCTTCAATTGGTCACCGAGATTAGTACTACCCATGTGGAACTATTTAGGAATGCAAGCCATGACAATAGGAAATGTTGAACTGTAATGGAATAAGGGCAGTAAAATTACACACGGAAAATGTTCATTAATTAATTGGAACCATGTGTTTTGTCTAATATCATTGTTCTCTGTGATACAAGAGACAGTATTTTTCCAAATAACTGTTATCATTTAACCTTTTCCATTTGGGAGAGCAGGAATAAAAAAAAGCAAATGGAAAATAACATTCCCCCTCAAAGAAACATGTTGCAGATTTATCTATAAGAGTAGATAATTCGCTGAGGCCTTTTTTATGTGCCCCCCACCCACACAATGGGTGGCTTTCAATGGGAGGACTTTTTAGGGGTGACCCCCTCTCTGTGAAACAATTTCCCTGGAAAAGATTTTTGAGTCAGGAGAAAATCATTTTTAGTGTTTTGCCAGCATTTCACATACAGCTTCAAGGATTTATTAAAATGCTGCACAGCTTTATTCTTGGAGCTGGTTTATTTTCCATTTTGTCATACACTGCATTGTTTTGATACCTATTTCTTATTTTATTTTGGTTTTATCATTGTACTTTATTACCCACTTCTCATAGAAGTTAAAATATTGATTGGTCTAGGGGTCTCCAACCTTTGCAACTTTAAGTCTGAAGGACTTCAGCTCCCAGACTTCTCCAGCCAGCAAAGCCAGCTCCCAAATTCTGGGAGCTGAAGTCCTTCAGACTTAAAGTTGCAAAGGTTGGAGACCCCTGGCTCTAGAGTTTTAATAAGTCATTTGTTTTCCTTAGGAATGTTTACATTGCTTCCTATGACTTCACATATGCAAATTCTACAGCTGGGTAAAATGTGTGAGTAGGGAAGGTCAGTTTTGAGATGTAGAGAATCATGATTATATTAGTAAATATTAATATCTGTACCTATATATATATATATATATTGTACCAATCCTTAGTGCAACGTACAGCTACGTAGTGAAAAGAAGGAATATAGATAGGCAATATTTGTGCTTAAAATATACATTACATACAATATTAACACTGTTGGAAGGAATGTTACACATAATATGAAATAGAACACAAGTAAGGGTAAGGCTGTGTAGAGGCAGCTTTATGTGTTAGACATATTGAAAATTGCTGCCTGTAAATTACTAATGGTCCCCAAATTTAGATCCAAAGGTGTTTAAAAACACACATACACATTTTTACACATTATGGGTGCATCACACAGGTGCTTAAAGAAATATAGACTGTAATAAGTGCTTAAAAATATACAGATCCGGCAACCGAGAATGTGAAGCAATGTTTCCCATAGTTTCTGTTTCCATAATGCATAAAACTGCCTCGGTTCTTCTTTGCCCTGGCTTGTGTCCTGTATTCTCACAAAGGTCAGGTTTTGTGGTGTAAAATTCTCTCATAAAATTACCGTATTTATTCGACTATAACGCGCAAAATTTTGTACCCAAAAAAGAACTCAAAGTTTGGGTGCGCGTTATAAACGAGAGTTTGGGTTTCTGCGCGGCGGCGGCAGCGGCGGGAGAAGCGGAGCCAGAAAGAGACACGGTGGGAGAAGTGGAGCTCAGAAACAGACGCGGTGGGAGAAGTGGAGCCCAGAAACAGACGCGGGGGGAAAAAGCGGAGCCAGAAACAGACGCGGTGGGAGAAGTGGAGCCCAGAAACAGACGCGGTGGGAGAAGTGGAGCCCAGAAACAGACGCGGGGGGGGGGGGGAGAAGTGGAGCCCAGAAACAGACGCGGGGGAAAAAGCGGAGCCAGAAAGAGACGCGGTGGGAGAAGTGGAGCTTTATAAAAATCGGTATAAAAATTTTATACCGATTTTTAATCGAAAATTAGGGGGTGCGCGTTATACACGTGTGCGCGTTATAGTCGAATAAATACGGTAGTTCAACTTTTGCCGAGGATTTTTCACACAGTAGGCAGGATGCTTGGCAGTGGATAAACCACCCTCCGCCTTCCTTAATCATCTTGCTTCATTCAAGAGGAGTGTGAGCCCAGTTCTTTTCCCCAGCAATGTTTTTAATTTGAACTCTCTTCAGAGCCACTGAAAAAGAACGGCCACCCAGTTTTTAGAATGAGCAGCTGCAATCCTCCGCAGACGTCTCCACAGTCAAAGAGCAGCAGTGCATGTTCCCATTTTTTCAGCTTTAAACATGGGTGGCCATAGACCTCTCCCTTTCTGGAGGTGGCCGATATTGTCCCTCACTCCAACTTCCCTGTCTGAAATAGTTTTGTTTGGCTTCCTCTGTCAAACACATTTGGATAAGAAGAATTCAAAGCAGAATATGGAACAAGAGCCCTCCAAGGCTGTTGTGGCTTTTATCAATCCCAAGAATAGATGAGAAAAAGACAGACCTATAAAGTCATCGCTGAAGATTCCCCTTTTGTTGTTCAACTCAAAATTGTCTTTCAGCTATTATCATTATTGTTGTTTTGAGACATTTTAGCTTGCCTTAGGTTTAAACTTGACTCATTGTCCAATGTGATGTAAGCCATTGAGGCCTTTAGGTTATATATTTACCCTACCCCTTCCTTCTAGAACAGGTTTTTGGGGCGGTAGTACAACAGGCTACTAACAATATCTCTTAACAGGTGGGGTGGACAGTTAAATTACTTTATGACATTTCCATAGTTTTTGAAGAGTTTTATAAAGGAACCTGGGATGCTTGGCAGGTAGCCGATGGAATCTCTCAATGCAAACATCAGAAATATATTCTAGTTTATGCATAATTTTACCCAATGGCAACATATACTATGATTGTAGTCCTCGACTTACAACCACAATTGAGCCCAACATTTCTGTTGCTAAACAAGACAATTATTAAGTGAGTTTTGCCCCATTTGCAAGCTTTCTTGCCACAGTTGTTAAATGAACCACTGCAGTTGTTAAATTAGTAACCTGGGTGTTAAGTGAATCTGACTTCCTTACTGACTTTGCTTCTCAGAAGGTTGCAAAAGGTGATCACATGACCCCGGGACACTGCAACCATTATAAGTACCTGCCAGTTGCCAAGCATTCAAAGTTTGATCATGTGATCATGGAGAAGCTACAATGGTTATAATTATGAAAAATGGTCATAAATCATTTTTCTCCAGTGCCATTGTAATTTTGAAAGGTTGCTAAATATGCATATAGTATGCATATAGTATGTGTAAGGTGACCAGACATCCCGCTTTTGGCGGGACAGTCCTGGTTCACCAACAGATGTCCCATGCCCCGCCGCCTCTTCAAAATGTCCCGCTTTTTGCGGGCAGGCGGTGGGCACTCTGTATGTGCTCAGAGGCCCGGATAGCTGAGAGTGCCGGCTCGGGTGGGGAGGGCGTCAGGGCCGAGGAGAGGGGGGTGCCGCGCGCTCCGGTGCGTCAAAAATAAAAGCCGCTGCAGGAATCAATGAAGGAGGCGAGGAGAGCCGGGAGCAAGGCGGCCTGCAGGAGGCATTGCGACGGGAGCCAAGGAGCTCAGCGCTGAATCAGCTGCCAGGGTTAGGCGGGTCTCCCGTGGGTGGCGTGCAGTGGACGAGGCTGGCTGCCTGCCTTCCTCGTCCCCTGCCGGACACGGCTCTGGCTGGGATCAGATGACTGGCAGGAAGGAAGGAAGGCGTGGGGCTGCAGGGACCTGCCGATTCAGCACCCCACGCTGCTCCCCCCGTCAACGGTGTCCTGCTTTGGGACTTTGAAAATCTGGTCACCTTAAGTATGTGTATATGTTTGTTATTCATGTGTATGGGTGGATATATGCTTTCTTTGGAGATCATTTTTAATGTGTCCCAGTGTGCTCACAGTAAACCATGACAATAAAGGTTATCTTATTTTATCTTAAATGAACTGTTGTAAGTCAATGACCACGTCTACTTCCAAATCTAGTTCTAGTGTTCAAAGTATTGATGGTTCAGCCTGAGTATTTTCACCTAGTTTGGTTTGCCAGTGGTCCTCAGAATGCTCAGATTGCATCACAGTAAGAGTCACCACATGGGAGAGCCTTCTAACTATTTGCCATGGTTCAAAAAGAAATTGTCATGGAATTAATTGATGAACATAGAAGATGGAATATAATACCAATCTTGTTTTAACTTTGCTGACTACCCTCTATTTGAAATCCTGATGGTGCCTTGTAAAGCTGAGGGCCACAAATTACATTTTCATATATCAAGCTTGGGCCACCTTTCCCCTGTATAAATATTCCAATGCTCTTGAAAATCTACTTCAGGTTTCCTACTTTGAGATGCTCTGATGATACATAGAGCCACAATTCTCAGAATTTCTTGCCAGCTTGGCATATTGGCACAGATTCCATGGAACATCAGAATACCTTGATAGGGACTAATTGGAGAATAATACTCTGCCCTGGTTCCTGTGCTGTCTAAGACAAAGTAAATTTAATACAGCTTAAATCAAATCAATACTTAGATTTGATTAAATCAAATCAAATAATCAATACTTTAAATGGTGACTACTCCTCATGCATTTCATGAATTCCTTTTTGCATTACATCGATCGTTACAATTTGGTAGCATGTTTTGAACGTTGTTTTCTTAGTGCTGCTAAAATAAAGTACCCTTGTTATACTATACGATGATCTTTATTATTATGAAAGATGGTTGGTAGCTAGGTTTTACAGAAACCCAGAGGTTTTGGTGTGGAAAGCTCCCATTTCCATATTTTATGCACTTATATTTAAGATAAGTACTGTACCTATAAATTTAAAAGCAGCGTTTGTACTTGAATTGATACTAGAATTCATTATAATTGCTTGTTAGACATATTTACTTGGCTAGATTGGTAGTTTATCATTCTTTCAGCAGGTTTAGAGAATGTACATTAGCATCCCTTCTCTTGTTATATTTTACAACAATGGGTTGAATGTGAAATTGAACAATGTGAATTTGTGCCTGGGCCCAAATCACTTAGGAATGGCAGTGGCTTTAAACCTGGGTTTCTCTTTCCTAGTCTAAACCCTTAATACCTGTGGATGGAAGAAGCAGATGCAGAAAAGGCAAGAGTATCTATGTCTGTTTTTGTCAAAACTGGCAAGGTGGAACGGCATCATTGTGCAAATCCCACTTCTTTTGTACATGTATGTGATTTAACACAGTGGCTTGCACTGTGATGCTCTGTCTACCACCTTACCAGTGTTCACCCTTCTCTGAAAACAGTGCTAACTATTACATGCAGGAATATATACTGCCATATTTCTCAATCTGTTTGAAGTACTCTGGATAGTTAGAAAATTTATGAACATTAACATAGGATATTGTTTACATATTTAGGAAATAATGTTTTGCAATTCCTGAAAGCTTTCATTTCAGTTAGAAACAAAACTTCAGTGGAGGTCTCAGCAGTGGAGATAGATTTTGGAACAAGCTGAAATAATTGTGAAGAGCTAAGGAAGTTAAAGATCAAAGTAGCCAAAATATTTTTGTTTTTAAGAAAACAGATGATAAGTCCTGAAATGGAAAATTTCAAAAAAACAGTTAAAGCTAAAGAAAAAAACTAGTGGAAGTAAAATATTAAACACTCTTAAGTAACTTTGTGGTGTTTAAGTTGCATGTCTATTCTAGTTCCTAAGATATTTATAAAAGCTGTTCTCTTGATTTTCACTTGCCTTGCCTAAAGAAATGGGGCAGGCAATTATTAGGGAAAAGATCTTTCCCATCCCAAGTACAGAATGCCCTCTTCAGAGAGCTTCTACCTGGGCCCAGATTAAAATCGCTTAGTCCCAATTGGTTTCTGAAGTGTTTTAAATTATTTTTCAGTGCATTTCCTTTTTTGTTTTAATTTTGAATTATGTATTTTGAGCATATATTTTTATGCTAAATGAATGCTGGTTTATATCGGAATTTGTGTGATTTAGACATTGACTTCGTTTACAGTTTATAGTTTGACTTAATTTGATGGTTTATAGTTTGACTTAATTGGATTGATTTTAAAGTTTTAAAAACCACACGGGGAAGCTTTGCTTAACTGGGCAGAAATGACATAGAAAGTTCTGGAGTGGGTTGCTTGGTTGCAGAAACTGTCCGGCATTCACATAGCAGAAGGACGTGGGATAAATAGGCAAAGGGCTAAACCACAAAACAAAAGACTGATGGTTTGGGTATGAAGAAAGAAAAAACCAAGAAAACAATAGAGCCAGGCTAAAATATAACCATGGGTAGAGGCGTAAGAAAGAAAGGAATGGAATGGAATAATGTCTTGTATTGGAGAGCTGGGAAGCCAAAGAACTAAAAGATGGGACTTTGAACTCTTTTAGCCTTGCCAAGATACTGGTAGACATTTAATTTGGATGCTATACTTGAAATGCAAAAAGCCTCTTCAGTGGCTATAGAGGTAGTCCTTGACTTACAACAGTTCATTTAGTGACTGTTCAAAGTTACAACAGCCCTGAAAAATGTGTCTTATGACCATTTTTCACAGTTACGACCTTTGCAGCCTCCCCATGATCATGTGATTAAAAATTCAGATGCTTGGCAACTGGTTCATAGTTATGACCGTTGTTGTGTCCCACGGCCACATGATCTCCTTTTGTGAACTTCTGACAAGCAGAGTCAATGGGAAGCCAGATTAACTTAACGTCAATATGACTAACTTATCTACTGTGGCCATTCACTTAACAACTGTGACAAGAAAGGTCGTAAAATGGGGCAAAACTCACTTAACAAATTTCTCACTTAGCAACATAAAATTTGGGCTCAATTGTGGTCATCAGTCGAGGACTACCTGCAGTTGAGAGTCAAACTTGCCTCAGCTGTGTATGTATGTATGAATATATATATATGAATGAAGATGGCGAGTGGGACCTCGCCGAAACGTTGCAGAGACAATCTCAATGTTACATGGGAAAAGACCCGAGTACAACAAGACCAGATATATGTAGGCATGTATGTATGTATGAGTGTGTTTGTGTGTGTGTGTGTGTGTGTATGTTATGTTTTTGAGCTGATCAATAAATAAGTCAGGGAGACTAGTATAGATCTTATTTATTGATCAGCTCAAAAATGTAACACACATATAAAAGAATTTCACAACAGAACTCATAGCTTTCTGTCTAGATAGTCTCTGGTGATTAACTGAAAGGCAGAAAAGGAGAGCAGTATGCTTCCTCCCTTAATTGGGGCTTAACAGGGTGTTGTGACACAAGTATATATTGTGTCACAACACCCTGTGTTGTGCCGCATTCTGCTAGTGCCGCATTCTGCACTGGAGCCTCCCGGTGCAACTCAAGGGCAGCCCCATGTAGAGAGCGTTACAATAGTCCAGGCGGGAGATGACGAGGGCTTGAGTGACCGTGCATAGAGCGTCACGATCCAGAAAGGGGCGCAACTGGCGAATCAAGCGAACCTGATAAAAAGCCCCCCTGGCCACGGCTGTCATATGATCGTCTAATGACAGCCGAGAGTCCAGGAGGACACCCAAGTTGCCAGTGATTCGCCCCCAATGGCCAGAGATGGCATCAACTGGCTGTATCGTGACGCTGGAAGCCATAGCCACTCGGTCTTGGATGGGTTGAGTCGAAGCCTGTTCCTCCCCATCCAGACCCACACGGCCTCCAGACACAGGGACATCACTTCGATGGCATCGTTGGGGTGGTCTGGGGTAGAAATGTACAGCTGGGTGTCATCAGCGTACTGATGGAATTCTACCCCAAAGCCACGGATGATCTCACCCAACGGCTTCATATAGATGTTAAACAGGAGGGGCAAGAGGACCGACTCCTGTGGCACCCCACATGTGAGGTACCTCGACGTCGATCTCTGCCCTCCTGCCAACATGAATTGCGACGGGTCGGAGAGGTAGGTGGAGAACCACCGTAAAACGGTGCCCCCCAGCCCCAGCCCCTCCAGCCAGCGCAATAAGATACCATGGTCAATGGTATCGAAAGCCGCTGAGAGATCTAACAGGACCAGGATAGAGGAGCAACCTCTATCCCGAGTCCTCCAGAGATCATCCACCAACGCGACCAATGCTGTCTCCGTGCTGTGCCCAGGCTGGAAGCCAGACTGGCGCGAGTCCAGATAGACCGTTTCCTCCAGGTGCTGAGGGAGCTGTCGCACCACCACACTCTCAACAACCTTCGCCAAAAAGCGAAGGTTGGAGACAGGATGGTAGTTGGCCAAAACAGCCGGATCCAGGGAGGGCTTCTTGAGGAGGGGTCTTACCACCGCCTCTTTCAAGGCGGTCGGCATAAACCCCTCACTCAAAGAAGCATTGACAATTCCCTGGAGCCAGCCTCGTGTCACCTCCCGGGAGGCCAGTACCAACCAGGAGGGACATGGGTCCAATAAACATGTGGTGGCGTTCAGCCGCCCCAGCATCCTGTCCATGTCCTCGGGAGTCACAGGATCGAACTCTTCCCAAATAACAGTCTCAAGACCTGCCTCCGTCAGCCCGTCTGAACTAACCTAACCAGAGGCTAACCCGCCCCGAATCTGATCGATTTTATCATGCAGATAACCTCCAAATTCCTCCGCACGCCCCTGCAAGGGAGCATCCCACACCCTCTGATGAAGAAGGGAGCAGGTCACCCGAAACAGGGCAGCAGGTCGGTTATCTGCAGACGCGATAAGAGCGGAGAAATAGTTCCGTTTCGCCACTTTTATCGCCACTAGGTAGGTCCTCAAATGTGACCTTACCAGTGTCCGGTCAGATTCGGCGAGGGTGGTCCTCCAAATGCTCTCTAGGCATCTCCTACGATACTTCATCAACCTCAGCTCCTCAAAGAACCAAGGAACCAGGGTGGATTGGCGTCGAGTGAGAGGCCGCCAATCCAGGGCCCCCTCGATCCAGGGCTCCCGCGGTCGCCGTATTCCAGGCGGTCACTAGATCCTCAGTCGAGTTGCGGGTCAGGGTCTCCGGTATTGGCCCAAGCTCCATCTGGAACCTCTCAGGGTCCATCAGGCGCCTGGGGTGGAACCATCATCGCTTCCGGTTCTGCCTCCCCATGGTGGGGTGTAGCGGTTGGAAAGTCCAGCTGAAGGAGAGAGTGATCTGACCATGACAGGGGTTCGATGACTATTTCCCCTAAACCAAGATCACTCAACCACTGGCCAGAGACAAAAACTAAGTCTAGCACATGTCCCCCAGTGTGGGTGGGGCCATGAACTAACTGGGTCAGGTCCATGGCTGTCATGGAGGCCATGAACTCCCGTACCGCCTCAGATGCTTCGCCTATCGATGGCAGGTTGAAATCCCCCATGACTAATAGTCTGGGGGGTGTCAACCGCCACCTCGGCTATCACACTGAGAAGGTCGGGTAGGGCTGCTGACACATAGCGGGGAGCCAGGTACACAATCAGCAAGCCCAGCTGCCTCCCATGACCCCACTTCACACATAGAGTGCAATGGAGTCACCATGGTAGCGGATTCATAGTACTCCACAAGGGGGCTCCCTCTGGTAGGGGGGATAATCCAACATTAGAAATTACGTTTGGTCCAGACATTTCCCCCCTATAAATAAATACTACGGCAACGCTAGGTTATCACCTAATAATCTGTAAATTAACTAATGATAGACCTGACATTATAATGCCATGTTCTGGACTTGTTTGGTAGCAGAATGCAATTTCCAGCTCCCTAAAATGACAAATAATCTCAATCCACCAATGAAGAAATAATACATTTAAATGTTATTATTGTGGATTTCCATCTGGTATCTTAGCCCCTTGGTTTCTTATGAAATCCATGTGATCTGCTGAGGGCTCTGGGTTTCCCAAGAAAGGGCATGAAACAAAGGCAGTATAGAATCACTCTGTTGCATACAAAAGGTGACCTTTTTGCTGACATTCTCCAATTTTGCCATGGTAAAAATGGTTAAGCATTTACCAGAAAGGATGTAGTCAGCCTACATTAGAGCACTGTATGCTAAACTACTTCCCATTAGGAGATGTAGAATTAAATTGGACTTAAGCCAATTGCTTTTGGTTTATGGACTAGGAGCTTGATCTAAACACCCAGCAGAATATTTTAGGTTACTTTAAAGACAGGTTTTCACAATGAAATGTAATAATCTGTACCACTTTAAGCTACAAGTCATTAAATGTTCCCAAGAAGCACTTAAAAAGAGTCTACCTGCAGCTAAAAAAAAGGGGGCAGTAGCCAGCAACACCCATGGAATATAACTTTTCTCCCTGAGCTATTACTTTGTTGTTTTCCTTGTTTGCTTTCAGTTAGAGTTTGACATAGAGAGAATTCAGAAATAGCTCTCTTTGCAACCTGAAATAATGCCGTGTCATATCTGAGAGGAGACCTAATCTGACCTCTGATCAGATGATATCATCTTTTTAGGTGCACATTCTGTTTATTCTCACAGAAGGCTTCTTAGCTTGAGCCCTCTGTTTTCTGCCTGCCCTGCTAATGATGTAATGCTGATGCAATAACATGCCACCTCCTTCCAACAGGTTCGTGCAACTTCTTGTTTAAAACCTGGTGATGCTGGATGTTTTGATGCTATTGTTTTTCCTCCTCCTGTTTGGGACTGGCTTTCTGTATACACGTATAACTCTGCAGGAAAGTCACATGGGACCCTTTCAGGAACTGTGTGTGTTTGTTAAACACATGCTCGGATTATGTAGTTCTCCCCTTGTTCAAGTGATCACAGAGCTAGCCAAGATAGTAGCAAACACTGTGTTGTTACTGAAAACTCCTTCCTTCCTTCCTTCCTTCCTTCCTTCCTTCCTTCCTTCCTTCCTTCCTTCCTTCCTTCCTTCCTTCCTTCCTTCCTTCCTTTCATCCCTCCCTCCTTCCTTTCGTCCTTCCCTTCCTTCTTCCTCCCTTCCTTCCCTTCCTTCTCTTCCTTCCTTCCTCCTCTCTCCCTTCATTCCCTCCTTTGTCCTTCCTTTTTCTTCACTCCCATCTTCCTTCCTTCCTTCCTTCCCCCCTCCCTCCCTCCCTCCCTTTCTTCCTTTCATCCCTCCCTCCTTCCTTTCGTCCTTCCCTTCCTTCTCCCTTCCTTCCCTTCCTTCTCTTCCTTCCTTCCTCCTCTCTCCCTTCGTTCCCTCCTTTGTCCTTCCTTTTTCTTCACTCCCATCTTCCTTCCTTCCTTCCTTCCTTCCTTCCTTCCTTCCTTCCTTCCTTCCTTCCTTCCTTCCTTCCTTTATTTTTTTATATTTGTTTTAATGCTTTCTATGAAATTCAAGTCTCTTTCTCTTTACCAGAACATCAAATGCTTTCTCCTCCATTCAAATGTATTGAATTTTGCAAACTAAATGTTTTGTGATTGGAGTCTAGGTTATGGTGGCATGAAAAACAGGGAACCATATCCATGTTTTTACAGTAAACTGCGGATGTGTTTTTCCAATGAGGTGAATTACTGACTTTAATACTACACAGGATCTTTAGCTGGTGTTTACTGAACAGAGAATGACTCCTACCAGAAGTTACATCATGAGAAATGAGAAAACAAATGCAAGGGGAAGGTTTGCATCTTTGGGGCTGTTTTCTCTTATCTCTGGAAGTGAAGGTCAAGAGATTGGCGAACATTGGTGGAGCGCAAGAAAAATGTCTAGCATACATACCTAATTAATGTGACAACTCTCAGACTTTTGTGCAGCTGTCCGTTTTGCTATATGAAAAGTCTTGATCTAGTAGTTACTATGTTCCTCCCTCTCCACTTTATTTATTTATTTAGAACATTTATTGATGGCCTATCTTACCTCAGGGTAACAATTCAGGACCAGGCACTGCTAGAACATTTGGCAGCTGCCAGTTGGATCATTGGCTACTTTTTCCCAAGACCACCCTACTTGTGCTTAAAAGAGGCTGCAGTGTGGCAGGATACTTGCGGGATCGGATCCTGCCTCATACATCCTCACAACCGATTCGCTCCCACAGAGAGGGACTTCTCCGGGTGCCGTCCACTAGACTTTGTCAGCGGGCGACACCCAGGGGAAGGGCCTTCTCTGTGGCGGGCCCAGCCCTCTGGAACGACCTCCCCCCCGATATTAGGACCACCACGGACCTCCGCTCCTTCCGTCTTAAATTGAAAACACACTTTTTCTGCCTTGCCGGCCTGGGATAGCTATTCCTCTGTTGTTAGGGTTTTTTGGGGAGTTAGATAGTTTTAATGGGTATTTTAGCACAGGTTAATTAATTTAATTTATTTTTAATGAAATATGTATATAGCCATTGTTCTTATTTCTCCTGTGCACCGCCCCGAGTCCCTGTGGGGAGAGGGTGCGGTTTATAAGAAATAAAATTATTATTATTATTATTATTAGCTATCTTCTTTCTTTCTGATCATTTTTCTCCCTTCCCATTATTCTTTCTTGTTAGAGGCAGCCTGCAAAGGACAGTATTTCTGTTCTCATTCTCAAAATTCAATTCTTGAAATTGTCTTGGGTTGGAAAAGAGATATGGGAGGTATCAGTCATTAGGTATGGAGAATGTAGACTATTTTAAACTTGAACACTAAGTGAAGCAATTATAGAAGCATTGATTGGACACCTTCAAATTAATCTCTTCCAATAAATGCTTTGTCAGAATTTCAGAGATAGCTTATTTCAGAGATAGCTTATTTCAGAGATAGCTTATTGGTTGCATTGGTGCAACCATTGCCTCCTGAGACCTGGCATTGGTTGCAGCTTCCAGGTAGTAATATTCACTGAAAGGAGCCTAACCTCTTTAATTTCTGACTCTGTGGTATTTTGACAAATTGTTGTCAATCAGGTCTACAAGGCCTCTCATTGGTTGTTGTAACAAAGCTATTGCTTTGGTTTGTCAAGCTGTTTGACAACCTATGCTGGAAAAGAGATGGGCGTTTTCTTTGACCCTTAGGTGATTTCTTGTTGATTGCTGTGGAAAGAATGTGGCTTATGTTGGCTTCTTTTATACAATGTGGCTCCCCCCCACTAGGGTTTTATGTAAAGTTGCCTTAAATAAAGCATCAAATTGTGGAAGGGGTAGACCAGAAATGCATGATAGTAAATAAATTTCTTGGATATATACTTCCTTATTCTGGAATTTTTATTCCTGATTGTTTTTGGCAATGAGCTTTTATCCGTTGTGACTCATCTTGAAGTAGCAGCTGGCTGAATCCAAAGAAAATGCTGATTATTCCTGAACCAGTTTGCTGATATCTGCTGCTTAACTGCTTCTGCATAGCTTCTTTTTGCACATGGAAGCAACTCACAACCCAGGAACTTATCAGAGCAGAAAACTTTGATATGTAAAGTAGAGTTTGAAGTAGGTTTCTAGATCTACTGTAAGGTTAAGTTCCCACACTGCAGAATGCAATAATAAGATTTGTTTATATATACTAGATTATGCCAAAACCATTTGTCATTGTTGATGGTAAGCTGTGGATCATGCCTGATGCTTTCTACAGTATAAAGCCAGTGGTGTTTTGTCAATCAGCCATGGTAGAATGAGGGAACTCAATAATAATTTATTAATGAAAGGACAGGGTAGGCCCCAGGTTTGGTAATATACTAATGCTACTTTTTATTAACACTTTTAATACTTTTCTTGGTAATGTCTTCTTAGCTTAGTCATTCTCATTGCAGATAGAGCTGAAAAAGAGAAATAGGCCATATGCAGTAGATGCTTTCTCATAAACTGATGTCAAATCACTGTATCTCCACTGGCTATGAGCCAGAAGTGATATTCAGTAGGTTCTGACCAGTTCTGGAGAACTGGCAGTGAAAATTTTGAGTAGTTCAGAGAACTGGTAAATTCTCGGCAGTCTATTCTCTGCCTCCCGAGTCCCAGGTAATCAGAAGGAAATGGGGATTTTGCAGTAAACTTTCCCTGGAGTGGGGAGGGAATGGAGATTTTACAGTATCCTTCCCCTGCCACATCCACCAAGCCACACCATGCCCACCAAGACACGCCCACAGAACCGGTAGTAAAAAAAATTGAATCCCACCATTGCTATGAGCTCTTTATTTCCCTGAATTCAAGAATGGAGATAAGCAAGGATGAAAGATAGTCATGGCATCATGGGCAATATGGAATAATTTCCAAGGAAGGTCAGCTGACTCAGGTTTTCCTAGCTTTTTGGTAAACTTGGTTGCTAACAAAACCTGGCATGAATTGATTTGACTGCAATTCAAGTTTTGCCTTGCAACTTCTATCTATTCAGTGCAATGTTGTTACAGTGCATGGTTTTCTGTTCTTACAGCCTAGATTCTGAAGGCTGGGAAAATATAGATTTCCTTGCCAAACTGATGCAGTGGTCTGTCCATGGTATGAAATGCAGTAAATAAATTATATGACTTTGATTCTCCCTTTCGGTTAAAGCTATAGGAGGAAAACTAACAGTGAAGTTAACAAGACCCTGAAAAGGGAGAACAAGCACATTTTAATAGCCCTGTGGAGTTCAAAGGCGAACAGGGCAATCTTTCAGGTTTATGGCTTCTAGATGTTCCTGGCAGCAGTCCAGGACACATTGGGTAAAATAAGAGGATACTATTCCATAATAGGAAATAATTTGAAAAATGTGAACATAAATTGCATAAAGGTTTCCATCTTGTTCTCGGTACTGCATGAAATGCAGTTAATTCGTAAGTTACAGGTCCATATCTATACTCCTGGCCACATTATTTTCCCCCAAATCACTATTGCAGACAGTAAAACTTTGGGCAAAACAGGGCCGCAACTACAAAAGAGTTCCAGTCTATGAGCAGGATATGCAAAAAGTATTTTGGTTGCAGGAAAGGGAAAAGTGAGTTTGCATATTCATTGCTGGCAAAAACAAGCCTCTGACATGTTTTGTCTTTCATGTTGCTAAAACATATTAGGCTTGTTTTCTGACTATTGTGATTCAGAGCAAAAGGAAAATCCATTTTGAAATCATTATTATTTGTGAAAAAATTAGTGTATTGCTTCCTGGAATAATCATTACTTGTTTTGCCCATTGCTTTGTTTACACTAAATAAATATAGCAGTCTGGGGAAAAAATAGCAATGTGACCTGGAAAATCGTCCCATCATTTCCTAGTTTGGAAAACCTGGGGAGAGTATTCCTTTTAAAAGGTTTTCAGCTTCCATAAGGGAGCAGGATAGCATGTGGCTGTTCTTTTCCATTCAGCTGAAGAAAGGGCATCAAATCAGACCCAAACTAATGGCTTTCCATACTCTTATTTTCTTGACAATACCTGTCAGCTCCAATAGTACAGCGATAATATTGACATGAATCAAGGGAACTGCTGGAGATTGTGAAAACAATAGATTTCTTTCCGCTGGGTGAACATTTTTACCTCTTTACAATTTGGAACAGTAAGCCACAGCACCCTGTGGTGCACAAAGCTCTGTGCAATGCTTATTCACTTGAGATACAATAAAATGGTTCAGGTGATACCTTTTAAGATTGGATCAACTATGTTGGTATAGTATTGACTCACATAGAACTCTTTTTTCAGTCTTGTGCAACTTGAAATCTTGTTAGCCTGTTCATTTGTACATTCGGTGAAGCCCAATGCAATACAGTAGATTCTTTTTTTCCACTTCAACCTCATACTAGCACTGTGAAGTTAATTGCAGTTTGTGGCACAGTGCAATTCAACCATAATGGCTAAATTAAGGTTTGAATTCCTAAGAGCTGCTGTTCTGTGTGCATGTTAAATGTACATAATATTCAGTGGTGGGTTTCAAATTTTTTAGAACCTACTCTGTAGGTGTGGCCTATTTTGTGGGCGTGGCTTGGCAGTCATGTGACAGGGTGGGAGTGGCCACCTTTTAAAATGTGGTGAAACTCATTTGACAACACTCTTGCTTAGCAACCAAAATTTTGGACTCAATTGTGATGATAAATTCTTTCTTTCTTTCTTTCTTTCTTTCTTTCTTTCTTTCTTTCTTTCTTTCTTTCTTTCTTTCTTTCTTTCTTTCTTTCTTTCTTTCTCTTTCTTTCTTTCTTTCTTTCTTTCCTTCCTTCCTTCCTTCCTTCCTTCCTTCCTTCCTTCCTTCCTTCCTTCCTTCCTTTCCTTCCTGTTGGGTCACTGGCAGCGGTGGGCCAGATTTACTTCCAGGTACGCCAGTGGAGCCCCCTCTCACCGGTTCTCTAAATTTCACCAACCGGCTCTCGCGAGTAGGTGCGAGCCTGCAGAAACCCACCACTGATAATATTTCATCTAATCCCCCCCTCTCTCTTAAGCATTGACAAACTTTCCTTTAATTTACTTCCATTTTTGTTTTGAGGAAATGATAGAATAACCAAAACAAAATTAGCCATTCCCCCTAATACATCTGGGGTAGCAATGTATCAGCAGCATGACAGTACCTAATTGGAAAGAGAGATCTAATTTATTAATTCTGAAAGCTTGACTAAAACTTGGTTAAAAAAAGAGAGAGGACTTATTCACCATATGTGTTTGGAGATGATGAGAGTATGGGTGGGAGGGGTAATCAGATTCATACAAAAGGGTCAGAGGCCAAAAAGGAGAAAATGGATGAGAGAATCTTTCAGCTGTCACAATGATAAAGTTCTTTCCAGAGGCTTGTAATATAGCAGGACTTCTCCTACTTTGTGAGTTATATCCAATATTTATATATTTAGTTACAATTAACTTATATACAGTAGTTTACAAGATCTGGTAGATGTTGTTTTCTCACTGAAGACTCTTTGATCCAGTGGAGCTTTTCATGATCACAGCAGGGAGTGAAGCTATTTTTGGTAGCTCAGTCTCTTGGGAGATCAATTGGAGCAACATGGCAAATGTCAGAGAAAGAGAACAAGATAGAAGGAGAAGAGAAATTGTCAGACTTGACTATTCTTCTCCATTGTAGTGCCAAAAGTTCTACTTGAGCCACCTTCCCCATGAGTTGTAGCAAAGGCACCTTTGGATTCAATCTTATGTGTGTTGCCAGCTCAGTAGTTTGCATCATCGGGTCAACTTGCTAGAAGCAAATTTGATTCAGGCATGTATACACTCCATTTCCTCAGAAGCAGAGACCATACAAGCTGGTATTTGCCCATATGTGTTTTCCCAATATATTGTCTGGATAGTCCTAAGTTGATGGCACCTGAAAAAACAGGTAGACAATTGGTTGAGACAAGGAAATGGACTTTCAACTATGGAGAGTAGAAATATCACTATTTTAAGCATTAAAAATACCTTGCTTTTAAATCTTCAATGCTAATATTACAATGTTGGTTTCAAAAGAAGTTTGTGTAAGTCACAGATAGTAGAAAACAAATTGGACTGCAGTGCTCTCTGATGATTTGATAAAATTAAGGTTCCTGATGCAGATCAAAATAATAAATCCACCATTAGAGAGGGCCCGAGGCAGATATTTAGGAATAATTATCCAGAATATTTCACTTCCCTTACCCTGAAATCAGTCTGCACAGTCTGCTGTCTGAAAAGAATTATCATCGTAACATGAAGTCACAATGACCTAATTGTTGTTCAATTTTGACAGATAATCCAAAATGTGATCTTGAAACTCGATGCTTCAGCTAAGCTCCTAGGAGCCACTCCATTGACATCAGAAACCCTCAGGGAAAGGCTTGTCACGATGGCAATTAGAATGGAGAGGTTCAACCCATTTTTAAGGGGTGGAGACCCTTCGGCTTTGTTTATGACTTTCAAGTTCTGTTCCTTCTCCTGCATACACCGTAGTGTGTTGGGAGTGAGGTTGTTAGGGTGAGCTGGCAGCTCTACAGGATCATGTAAATGAATACAGTCACACAGGTGCTGACCACATTCCTGTGATCTCATTCAGCAGTATGAGATAATTAACATGAGGTCAACAAGCTATCACTCTGCATAGGCCTTTCCCTTGAGTACATAAACCATACAAACAGTGATGTAAGCCTGTTGCCATGTGTACATGTGATCACTTACTGGGTTTTGATGTGGTGAGGCTTTGGAATTTATTTTCCTTTAAAAAAAAAATATTTCTTAAACTATCTCATCACAGTGCATCTTGAAAAGACTTTTGATTTGTTCAGTTACTGAACATGCTACAAAGCCTAAACATGATGTTTGGAATTGAGAAAGCTGGTAGTGCTAAGTATGGAAAGTTCATTTATCTGATTAAAAAAAAAATCTCTTTAAATCAAAGCTGAGAAATTTGATCCTCCATATGTAGCTAAATGTAAGCTCCCAATGAAAGGGAGAGGGGAGTATTGGGGTTGCATTTTAGCTGTGTCTGGAGGCCTGCAGAATCCTGATCGCTCTTAAATTGAAATGTCTATGGATTCTTCATCCTACATGGTTTTAAAATATTGCTTCAGTGTCAATGAACATGCAGATCCTTGTATATATTTACTGTCCCTCTCCATTGATGCAAATGTTTCAAACTGTCCTGTGGAGGAATTGTCTATTAAATCAAAGTTTTGTTGCAAATGATACCAGTGACATCAATTTCCTAACAATTCAAATAATGTACTTTGATTCTCATGACATAAACGCAGTTTTGCTGGATATTCCGTCCTTCAAATGGGCTGTTAAATTGTGGTTTAACTCTGCTGTAGTTCACATCATTAATTTGGTGGTTTGGCTAAATCCATTGCCCCTTGATTGCAGGCAGCTTCATACCTTTATTTTTGAAGCTATTATCACCCTCTGAGATTCTGTTACTGAAAGGTGTACAGTTTGTGGAGCTATTCTTTTGGATATTTTTATTCTTCCTGTACTTCCTCTTGGTAGTATTCCTAAATATATACTAAAATAAAGTGCAAATAAATATTTTAAGTTGCAAATTGCCACAGTGCCAGGGCATTATTTTCTGAAAAATTGAAGTATTTAGTCAATCCAAAATGTATGACACAACATCAAAAGCAAAGCAAAATCCAGTCCCACTGGATTGCCATCTTGTCTGCTTTGGCCCTTGGTAATGGAATAAAACAGTTTAAATCCACCTTCTTGAGATTAGGGTATGCATTTTGACTATTGTTTATACAGTGGGATAGCTACTTCAGTCAGAATGACTTGAGGAAGGACAACAATTACAGGTAGTCCTCCACAATTGAGCCAAAATGTATGTTGTTAAGTGAGAAATTTGTTGTGAGTTTGCTCCATTTTACAACTTTTCTCTCCCCATTTAAGTGAATCACCACAGTTCTTAAATTAGTAACATGGCTGTTAAGTGAATCTGGCTTGCCCATTGTCTTTGCTTGTTAGAACAGGGATGTCCAAACTTGGGAACTATAAGACTTGTGGACTGCAACTCCCAGAATTCTGTGAGTTGAAGTCCACAAATCTTAAAGTTCCCAAGTTTGGACATCCCTGTGTTAGAAGGTCACAAAAGAGGATCACATGACTCTGGGACATTGCAATGATCATAAATGTAAGTCAGTTGCCAACAGTGGTGGGATACGACCGTACGCCCTGGTATGGGCGTACCAGTGCCTGCTGGGAGCACTAGGTACCGTTCCGCTATGGTGCTTCGGAGGGCCCACCTGCCCACCTGCTCTCCTTACCGCTATTTGAGCTGATCGAGGCATACGCGCATGGAGCGTACGGCTCCAACAAGCAGCTCGAGAGTCGCAGGTGGTAAGTACGCATGCGCATGCTGCGCATGTGCTGCACGCATTTATGTGGTGGACGCCGGGCCCCAGTTGCAGTGTACCAGTTGCAACAGGATCTGGAACCCACTACTGGTTGCCAAGCATCTGAATGTAAATCACATAACCTTGGGGAAGATGCAAGGGTCATAAGTGTGAAAAATGGTCATAACTCACTTTTTTCAGTGCCATTGTAACTTTGAACAGTCACTAAATGAGCTGTTGTAAGTCAAGGACTAACTATCTATTATTTCTGTAATGTATTTCACTTTTACGTCCGCAAGAAGCTTAAGTAGCAATTCTATGTAAGTTTGCCTTAAAGAAAAATCCTATTAAAGGCAGTGGGGTTGTAGTAGGCATAATAATAGCTATTGTATGCCTTCTACCAAGGCATGATATAAATTTAAAACCACCATAATAAATCCATACAATAAGATGCCATACAGCTTATCAGCCACCAATGAACACTAACATATACCGGTACTAAACAACTAAGACAATGCAGCACGACAGTCATACATATTTAAAACAAATGTGTTGTGCTTGTGACTATCAAAAATAAAACAGTAATTTAACTCAACGCTGCTCGGATTAATAAGCAGGATTGTATCTCAGTTTTCAAAATACTCATTATTTTGGCTTGATTGTGAAACCCAATTGTGTTGGAAAAAAATAGCCCAACTCCATAAGTTGAATTTACATTGTAGTTTTTGGGAAAGAAGCAAGGGAAGATTAAGATTCTTCTTTCCTTCCATGAAATAATGGAAGCGCAAACCAGTATGAAATTCATACCAGTAGAATGCAATAATTGCATAACTGCTATATTGATTCTATAAGGTGCTTTTTCTCAAAAGGAGCCGCTTAAAATCCAGCATTCATTGCTATATGAGTTGTTTTTAGGGTAATGTTAAAAGCAGAATGAAACACTTAGACATTTCCACTTAGACTTTTCTTTTAAAATATGCTTTGGAATTCTTATCTTCAGAACAATTCTCAGTGTTTTCAGGAGTGTCCTGCTCTATGACTGAGTCATTTACTTGACCTCAAGCAAGCCTAGTTATGCTTACACAAGCTATATACGTCCTGTAATAGAATCAGAACTAAAAAAAATGTTCCAGAATTTGATGATCTTAAATTTCTGCAGTATTAAAAGAAGAGAGAAGTGAAAATAAGGATGCTTATAAGACTGAGTGCTCTTTACTGAGGCTGTATCTGAAATTCTACCATGTTTCACTGTTTTGGCATTTCAACAGCTCTAAGGATATATATTACCTTGTTTAGTTCTTGACCATGAGTAAACCATAATTAATCTGATTTTAAATTGTAAGTGTTTTAATGTTTTTGGAATAATTAGCTATATGTAGTTAATACATTTTTAATATTTGGAGAATGTCCTTGTGCAATACTCCTCTAGCAAATATTTCTTGTAGTTTGCTACAGAAAGAACAGCTACATAGTTGTCAGAGGTGGTCATCAGGCAGTGCAACCTCTTAAAATCTAGACATGGAGTTTAAGATTTGCCGGCCTGACATAGGTTAGGGATTATTTTAATTAGGTATTTATGGTTTTAATTATTTATTCAATTTTAGCACAGTCATATTATTTAATTGTTTTTTAAATTTTGTATATTGTGGGGTTTTATCTTTCTGTGCACCGCCTTGAGTCCCTTTTGGTGAAAAGGGCGGTATATAAATTGAAAATAAAGTAAAGTAAAAGTAAAGTAAAATCAGCAACAGTATGCGTTTCCTTCTTGAAATGTAGCCTTGAGTCCATACTTTGAATTTAGGCAGGAAGTGGCTTAAACATAGATTCAGTTATTTACTCTGCATTTAAGCTGGTCAAAAAATGTTCCATGACCTTAGACCAGGGGTGTCAAACTCGCATCGTCACGTTGTTGTCATGTGATATATCATGACTTCCCCTCTTTGCTAAAATGGGGGTGTGCTGGCCAGTGTGTGATGCACTCAGCCCGCGGGCCACAAGTTTGACACCTCTGTCTTAGGCATTTGTGAATTTTGGTAAATCTTTTGTGTGAGCTTGATATCTTGTGACTTCATGAATATCTCCCTAGAGTTTTCTTGGAAACCATGTGGAAGTGGTTAGTCATTGCCTACTTTTAAGATTTCTTGATTTTTCACTCTGAATATTCCTAGTGGTCTCCTGTTCAAACATCTTGTTGCTTTCCAAAAGCATATCTTCTGCCCTTTTCCTTTTTTTTTGTATCAAGCTGATCATGCCTTTATATTACCTGTCTAGATATAAGAGAAAAGGGGATGTAGTATTTTTTGTCCTTTCCTCTCATACTATTTCCCCATTGAACAATTTTTAGCTTCACTACAGAAAATATATGTTCCTGTATATCTTTTTCCCAGTGAAGATAATCCAAAGGGAGCAATGAAAGTTGAGAAATCTTTCTTCTTTCACAATTACAGCCCTAGGAAATTGCTTTGTATAAAGCAAAAATAATCTTTAAAAAAAAACCTTTAAATGCCAAAGAGAATCAAAATTAGAATCATCTGTCTGATATGTGTAAAAGGCATAGAGACATAGTTGGCACCTTCCTTGCATTTCTAGTTTTTCTTTGTGTAGGAAAATGTTGGTGTGAATGGATATTCTCCTGCATCTGATACCTGTAGGGGAAATTCTTTCTGGATTCAGGTTTTTCTGTTTTTTATTACTGGTTTTGATTTATGACATCGAAATAGAATAAAATTTCAATTGTGCTGCCTCTCACATTCGTTTCATAAACAACTTAAATTATTTTCACCCCATTCTATTTTTGTAAGTTCTTATATTTTAAAAAATCTAAATGAAACCCTTACGCATTAACACTGGCCAATTTCAATGAGTCAGTAATTTTTATCATGAGATGCTATATCGTTTTACCATACCATGATAAAGAGGCAGAACTCTTAAAAAGTAGAGTTGGACAATAATCACAAACATGACCAAGTCATTGTTGGGATTCACATCTAAAAACTGAATATTCAGCTGGCATGAAGAAACTGCAGATCTGTTTTCTTTCACATTTGAATACTAGCTGCACCCAGCCATGCGTTGCTGTGGCTTAGTCTGGTTAAATGGAAAATAAAGAAAAGAGAAAGTGCACGTTTCTAATATGTTTCATTTCACAATGCTTGTGGATATACAATATTTTTGTTGTTCCATTGTCTGTACAGATATAGAGATTGTCTGGTTTGCCGACTCTAGAGCACGCAACATATAATTGTCCATGTGAGAAACAATCTCTGTGTAGATCTAAACCACACAATTCTAAAGATTGGCCCTGAGCTTTGCTGCTGTCTCAAAAACGCTGATGTAATTCCCAATCCAGTTCTATGGAAACAGAGACTCGGATTCGTAGCACCTTCTGGGTAGCATGCTTTTGTCCCGCCCATTTGTTGCAGTCTATGAGGGAATTTTTCTTCACTGCTACTACAGCTCCCGAGATGTCTCACAAGGACGAAGAGGAGAATGAGAAAAGGGAGGGAGGGAGAGGGAGAGAGAGAGAGACTAAGAGGGTTTTCTCGAAGTGGGAGGAGGGAAGGAGCTTGTGCCTGCGCTAACAGGCCCTGGTGGCGCATTTTCCATCGGCTGGAGGAGCGGTCTAGGCGGGAGGGGAGAGGTTTGACTAGAGTGAAGCGGGCTGAGGAGTGGATGAAGCTAGTGAGGAAACCGAGGAGGCCGTGGTAGGTTGAAGCCAAAAGGGAATCGTAAAATACTTAGTATAGCGTGTGTTGTTTTTACCTGTCACAGGTGTGACATCTATATAATAGTAGGCATATAAAAATGTGCGTATTTGAATTCAACGTTGTGTCAAAATTTCAAAGCAATCAGTGAAGAACTTTCAGAGATTTAAGATTTTGAACAAATGAACATTTACATTTTTATTTATATAGATATTAATTCTCAACTTACTCCTATTCCATACACTGATTCTTTGAGGAGAATGATGAGGCTTTTCATTAAACAAATTAAGGCCTTCTGCTTATTTTTAAATGTTTTAAATGAACTAGACTGTGTTGTTTCTATATGTGGGTACATTTTTATTTTATTTTATTATTTATTTATTTATCTTGCCATGCTTATATTAGAGGTGGAGACTCTTTGACAGCTGTATGCGACATAATTTCGTTTTAATGTATGCCGATTAGTGTACATCCAAAGTGACAAGAAAGTTAGTCTAATTTTCATGAAGTTGATCATGAAGTACTACTGTTACAGGTATGGCAAAAGAATTCAAGAAAAATTTCCAGTAAATAGGGATAGGTATATCGAAAGCATTCCTTAGGACCTTCCTGGCATACCTCATACTGAGATGGGAGGCAAACAAATTTAATAAATAAAAATAATTTCCAATGCATCCTTATAGCCTACATCTTGAGTTCAATACTCAAACATGGAGGCACCAAGTAGAACAGAGAAGAGCCTTTGACAAATCCAGTAGGTCAGGCAAAAGATTTTCCTTTGCATGTGTCTTGCTCTTCAGAAGGAACAACTTCTTATTATGTGTGGGCAAACTCTAGTTAAATTCAAGTCTAACACTAGTTAAAACTTAATGATTCGAGTCCTAACTAAGGACGTGAGAATTAGTAAGGTAGTGTCTAAGAATATAGGCAGCTCAAGAAGGGTGGGTTTTTGTAAAATTAGGCTATTTGGGTCTGATAAATTCAATATTTCCACATATTGAGGAAATCCTTTAGATCAGGGGTCCCCAACCTTTGTAACTTTAAGTCTGAAGGACTTCAGCTCCCAGAATTCTCCAGCCAGCAAAGCTGGCTGGAGAAGTCTGGGAGCTGAAGTCCTTCAGACTTAAAGTTGCAAAGGTTGGGGACCCGTGCTTTAGATATTGCTCCAAGAGCTTCAAACGCAAGTGGTATCGCAAAAGATCTGCTTTTCCAAACATTCAACTTTGATCTGCAAGTCCCAATATTTTGCAATTTTTTCCAATCGTGTTTCCCCAATTCTAGCATGACACAGAGCAGCAACATCAGTGAACAGACTACTTCTTTTCAATAACTGTTACATCAGCCATGTTATAAATAAGATGCCTGCCTGTTTGGATCTTAAAAATCTTAACAAAAACCTCCCCAAATTTTTGATATAATAATGTCATTCATATTTTTATACAGTATAATAACTAATGGGTGTATTTTATTTATTTCTCATCTTTATTATTTTTAGAAGTAACTCATGATAGTGAATGTACCTAATTCTTCTTCCTCCTTTTATTTTCCCTACAACAACAACAACAACAACAACAACAACAACAACAACAACAACAACAACAACCTTGTGAAGTGGGTTGAGCTTGAGAGAGTGAGGAAAAACCCCTCCAGTTTTTCCAAGTCCTAAAGCCCAACTAGCACTTACAATTGCCTGGTTTCTAGCCTGTTGCTTTCAACACTAGGCAAAACTGGCTCTCATTTCCTATATTAAAGGTAGCTATTGTTAGGGTTGTTTTTTTAAAGGTGTTTTTTTCAAGGAAAGATAAATTTGATGGGTGATATGTGGCCAGTCACACTCCTGCTCAAGGGGGTTGTTGTAGAAAAAATGGGAAGAAAGAGGAAGCTCTCTTGAACTCCTGAAGGAAATGTTGGATATCAATCTAATAAATGAATAAATACATAGATCAGGGGTGTCAAACGCAAGGCCCGTGGGCCAGATCTGGCCCGCAGGGTGCTTAGATCTGGCCTGTGGGCCCACCCTGGAAACAGTGATGGACCGGCCCACAGTGCCTCTGCCAGAGAAAATAGAGTTCAGGAGGGCCACACACATGCCTCCTGGGCTCTGTTTCCGGCCATGACGGCCTCCTGCAGCCTTCTGCTATTGAAAACAGAGCTTGGGAGGGATGCAATGAGTGATTTAGATTTTATAGGATTTATATACCGCGCCACTCTCCCAAAAGGGACTCGGGGCGGTGCACAGGAAATTAAAACTCAATGAAACAATACAAAAGAATAAATACATCCTAGACTGAATAAAATCCTATTAAATTAGAGCTGCCTGTGCTAAAATCAATTTAAAACCCTTATTAAAACTTTGTGTAATTTAAAACCAGTCGATGATATAATCTCGGAAGTTAGGCCAGGCCAGTGGTGTGATGTAAAGCTGCTCCCCCCCCCCCCCAGGTCAAACACAAACCTGATGCAACCCTCAATGAAATCAAGTTTGACATCCCTGACATAGATGAAATGGATAAAGATAAACCACTCTGGTGTGTTATAGACTGCGTTATTCATCAATAATACTGATGAATGGAGGTGGATGTTTTTACTACTGTTTGTTAAAATTATTTACAAAATAAAGTTATGCACCTCAAGATCTAAAGATGATTATGCTGTGAGCCTGTTTTTAATAGATAGAAGTACCAGTAACTATCCCAAATTATTGGCATTGAATACTGCTGACTACTGCTAAGGCTAATGCTAATCTAGAGCTTTCCACATAAAGACTATGAATCTTGATTAGGGTGTTGGCAATTGTAGGGAGGGGCAGCAGTTAATTCTGGTTTTCCTATAACTCCCACCACCCACCTTGGACTTTTCAGCTAGATGCAGCTAGATGCAACAAAATTCCTCCCATCTGTTTAAGTGTGAGGCTTTTAAAAAGTTTTTTAAAAACTCTTATGGGAAAGGAGCAGGAAGGCGAAGTAGTGGACAAGGCCTATTAGACACAGCAATCCAGTGGGACCCTAGTTTCCCATGATTAGTTAAATACATTTTAAGTATGATTCCCCTTGTCAATTATCTCCTCTGCATTAAGAGAACTCATTACTATCAGATTGACTATCTTTTTGTTTTTCATGGCCCACACAATTCCAGAAAGCAAACGGTAACTTTATTTTATTTATTGTAAGTACAAACAGATTTCTATTATGTGAGCTCTGCTACAGACTGGCCATTTCCTGTTTTGCTTCCTTGATTTTTTATTTTTTATTTTGGATGCCTCCAGTTTGGTTCTTGAGAATTGATTTCATAAACATTTGTATATATTATATTCCATCATCCTGAAATAATTCCTTAATTCTGGCCTGCGTCCCGTTTCCCATGTTTATGCTATTCAATCAATGTCTGAATTGCCATAGCATCAAATGATACTATTTGCAGATGACATGCAGGGTTGGAAAGTGTTGTCTTATTTCCTTTCTCCTCCTTTCCCCCTCTGTAGCAATCAATGAAAACACTCTGGAGGAGGAGAGCCTGTGCAGAGAAGGGGGTCTGTCTAGACTTCCAAACAATTTCCCTTTCCTGACCAAGGCAGATCATATTTCCTTCCTAAGGAACATGGCTGTGAAGTCACCGTTTTGTTTTTGACCCTGGTCTTCCTGCAAATGTTTGAGTCAAACTCTGATTGTAAAGAATGATTCAAGGCACATGTTTGGCCTGACAGAAGATATGGTTTTAGAGAAATAGGATAACTGTCATGTGAAAAACAGGACAGAGTTACTAAGAATTTGTTCCATAAAACAAGACAAAGATTTTACATTTAGATTACAAAGAAGGAAATTTTAGCTGGGGATCAGAAAAAATATCTAATATTACTTGTTGTTCAGCAATAGAATACATTGTTTCAGGACCAGTCGACTCTCTCTATTTAAAGAGTATTTAAAGAGATGTTGATGGCCATCTTTTAGGATTGCTATGGGGTTGGGTTTCAAGAGTATGATTCCAAGGTTCCTTCCTATCCAGACACTGGTTCTATGAAACAGTAAACCTTTTTTTATTTAGAGTATGACTAATAATGTTTGCCAACTTCCGTTAATGATAGGAGACAGTGACCTACAATTCCAACATTTTAATAAGATTTATGGCAGAAAAGAGGTAAAATTCAATATTGCTGATAATACCGTAACTAAAATTGGTGGCCATGTTTATTGGATTCGAGATAAAGAGCAGGGTAATAAATGTAATTTATATGTATTTCTGTAAGTCAAAAACTATACTGAAGACTGGCAGACACATCTCCCCCATAGCCTGAGTTTATCTTTCTTCCTTTAAATGTATAAATACTATAATCTTTTTAACCTTGTCATCTGTCTTATTGGATAGGCCCCATGATACCATATCTAATAATGTATATTTATTAATTAACCTCCTCTGTTCAATTGAGTGCAGAATCATTATTCCGCAACAGATGCCTTAGGGAAAAAATGGTACTTAGTCCAATTCCAGAGAAGTACCTTTGGTGGCCAGTGATATTGGAGACCTTGAAGAGATGCAGAAGAATTAATTTGGTTATCCTCAGGGCTGCTAAATTTGTTTGGATAGTGCTGCGGTTTGACAAGCATCATTTCAACACAAGCAATTAATGTCACTGAATATTATTAGCAAGTGGCATTGTTGTGTAACAATTAATGACTGCCACCCATTTGTCACAGAAATTCAGGTACATAATTTGGGGCAATGCTTTCTGATCTTTATTTTGATTTGACAGTTTTTAACCATCAATCGCTTACATATTTTGTTTTCTCACCGAATCATTATATTCTTAACTTTGAATATTTGGAAGCTGTAGAAACACATTCTTTTAAGAATAAAGTGCTTCACTAGAAATATAGGATAATAGTTTTCCAATAATAATCAACAAAAATTTATTGCTATCTAAGAGAGCCATTATTTGAGCTTTGAACTTACTGGATCGGGCTGCCCTCCGCACAGTCACTCAAGCACTCGTGACATCTAGGCTGGACTATTGTAACGCTCTCTACATGGGGCTCCCCTTGAGGTGCACTCGGAGGTTACAGCTAGTCCAGAACGCAGCCGCACAGGTGGTCATGGGAGCCACAAGGCAGTCCCACGTAACACCTCTCCTGCGCGAGCTGCACTGGCTACCTGTGGCCTTTCGGGTGCGCTTCAAGGTGTTAATGACCATCTTTAAAGCGCTCCATGGCTCGGGGCCTAGTTACATGCGAGACCGTATCCTGCTCCATACATCCCTTCGACCGATCCGCTCCCATAGAGAGGGCCTTTTCCGGGTGCCGTCGGCCGGGCAATGCCGGTTGGCGACACCCAGGGGAAGGGCCTTCTCTGTGGCGGGCCCAACCCTCTGGAACGACCTGCCCCCTGAACTCCGTACCACCACAGACCTCCGCCTTTTCCGCCGGCGTCTGAAAATGCATTTATTCCAACAAGCCGGCCTAGGATAAACACCCGATCTGGACTTTTTAGTTATAAATTTTAATTAGAGAATTTTAAAATGTTTTAGCACGGGGTAATTTAATTTAAATGGATTTTAATAATTGATCTATTTATGTACGTTGTGTTTTAATTTACCTGTGCGCCGCCCTGGGTCCTTTTGTAGGAGAAGGGCGGGGTATAAATTTAATAAAATAAGTAAATAAAATAGTTTGCAGAGGAAGTTATTAGAAACTGGATTTAATATAATTTCCCTCTCTAAGATTCAGTATATCTTCTGTTCTGAATCAGTACATCTTTTGAGATTACTGTGCAATAATAGAGCTGCATCATAACAGAAACTTAGTTCTTACAATTGGCAAATATTTATTTCAAATATGATTGTGCTAGGTTTTCTGAAAAAATTGAAACCTAGAGCATTAGTTTTCTTTTTATACTAATCAAAGTTTCCTCAAGACTTTAGGTAAAATCAGGAATCTAAAAGTGATGAACTTAATCACTGAACTTAGTTTAAAGGTCCACTATAGTTCTGATGGATTTCTAATGCTTCAAAAGAAGTCTGACAATAGCTCATATATATGGGAGGTGATTCTGGAGTGAATAGGGCAAGATGAATGTCCATGTAAGTGTGGTATTGACTTGATCCAGAATGATACTCAAGCATACAATTTGCGATCTAGGGTTCTTCTTTCATTATTTACATGGGCTGGGCATACAATCAGTGGTGGGTTTCAAATTTTTTAGAACCTACTCTGTAGGTGTGGCCAATTTTGTGGGCGTGGCTTGGCAGTCATGTGACAGGGTGGGAGTGGCCACCTTTTAAAATGTGGTGAAACTCATCTAACAACCCTCTTGCTTAGCAACCAAAATTTTGGACTCAATTGTGATGATAAATTCTTTCTTTCTTTCTTTCTTTCTTTCTTTCTTTCTTTCTTTCTTTCTTTCTTTCTTTCTTTCTTTCTTTTTTCTTTCTTCCTTTCCCTTCCCTTCCTTCCTTCCTTCCTTCCTTCCTTCCTTCCTTCCTTCCTTCCTTCCTTCCTTCCTTCCTTTCCTTTCCTTTCCTTTCCTTTCCTTTCCTTCCTGTTGGGTCACTGGCAGCGGCGGGCCAGATTTACTTCCAGGTACGCCGGTGGAACCCCCTCTCACCGGTTCTCTAAATTTCACCAACCGGCTCTCACGAGTAGGTGCGAGCCTGCAGAAACCCACCACTGCATACAATCATACATAGATGCAGCAGTGTAGAACAAACACAAAATACTATGTAAGAAACACTGAAAGTATCCTCTTTCCTTGACCATAGGATGTTCAGTGTGATCCCTTTGGTAACAGTTTTAGGAATTTAGTTCTATTGAAGCTGAATGAATTGAAACACTGAGTCCCACAGGGCATTGTAAAGTATTTTGGTAAAAGTTAGATTGCTTTTCTTCTACAGCTTTACTATTTGACATGGGATTTGGATAAGTAGGTTAATCAATCAGGAAATTCATCTGTTCTTTTGTAGTCCTTTAATAGAATTGTAAAGTTTGTTTTAATAATTTATTATCTGTTGTTTAGATTTCAGAGTGGTAAGAACAGTGGGTGGTAAAAATAATGAAGATGTCATTGGAACTCTCAATTATGCAGAAATTGTGCAGAAACATAGCGAATGAATAAAATCTCCCAGATAACTATCTATAGTGCCAAATAAAGGAAGAGAAAATAAAGGCGAACACTCTTAGAAGAACCATAGCCTTTATTTTACTTTTAATTTCTTAATATGTTTGCTTTTGCAATAGATAATATGACTTTCATGGACAATATTTTCATTGCTGATCTCTATAATGTCCTATATAAAGTGACGGCTTTAAAAAATCCTTCTATTGTTTGGTGAAAATCTACTTTCTGTCTTTTATGTCTTGACATTTATAATATTTCATTGGTGCGGGTAGATAGCTGGCAATTGCCTTGTTGTAGAGCAGCGCCTATTGCTTCCACCAAACCCACTTCCTTCAGCTAAAGAGCCCGTGAAGCAGGTGTAGAAAACATCAATCAGGAAACCCAGTTTGTGCTCCAATGGAACAGGTGCACAAGGGCTCCTTGTTTCTGCCAGATGACAGACAGATTGCATCACTGGGAATGTTACACACTGACAGTTTAGAAGAAAAGTGCAATGCAGAGTTGGCCTCCTGGAGGTCCTTCTGTTCTTATTTTTGATGATGGGAGGAACCTGGCATAAGGAAAAAAGAGAAAGCATGGAATAATAATTTGGAATAAGTTCATAAAACATTTGCCCATTTTATAACAAGGAAGTCAAGGTGGAAGACAAAAATTTACTGATTCCAAATGTGTTATTTAGCAGTAGCCAATACTTTTTGTTTACTAAGTAATTAAGCCAAGACACAGGGACGTGGTGGTTCAGTGGCTAAGACGCTGAACTGTCAATCAGAAAGGTCAGCAGTTCAGCGGTTCAAATCCCTAGTGCCACCTAACGGAGTGAGCTCCCGTTACTTGTCCCAGCTTCTGTGAACCTAGCAGTTCAAAAGCATGTAAAATGCAAGTAGAAAAATAGGGACCATCTTTGGTGGGAAGGTAACTGTTCGATGTGCCTTTGGCATTTAGTCATGCCAGCCACATGACCACGGAAAAGTCTCCGGACAGCGCTGGCTCTTCAGCTTTGAAACTGAGATGAGCACTGCCCCTAGAATCGGGAATGACTCGCACATATGTGTGAGGGAACCTTTACCTTTATACCCAAGAACCATTCTAGAACTTAGAATAAAATATATTCTCAGAAATCAAAGTGAATATGCGTGTCCCAGGACAATGAAGATGGGCCCCAGCACGAGTCAGAAAGCTCGGAAGACAAAACCTCTGGTCCTGGTGACTGACAGATTGGATCTTGCAAAATATATTCTAATGGTTAAAGTGATAGCCAGAATGCTCCATTTGCGAATAGTATAGTATGTTTGTGTGTGTGTACCAATGGTGGGTTTCAAATTTTTTTAGAACCTACTCTGTAGGTGTGGCCTATTTTGTGGGCGTGGCTTGGCAGTCATGTGACAGGGTGGGAGTGGCCACCTTTTAAAATGTGGTGAAACTCATTTAACAACACTCTTGCTTAGCAACCAAAATTTTGGACTCAATTGTGATGATAAATTCTTTCTTTCTTTCTTTCTTTCTTTCTTTCTTTCTTTCTTTCTTTCTTTCTTTCTTCCTTTCCTTCCCGTTGGGTCACTGGCAGTGGCGGGCCAGATTTACTTCCAGGTATGCCGGTGGAACCCCCTCTCACCGGTTCTCTAAATTTCACCAACCGGCTCTCGCGAGTAGGTACGAGCCTGCAGAAACCCACCACTGGTGTGTACTGAATGTGTAAAAGAGAGGCAATTATTGCAGCTGGATCATTTAAATTCCTCCTTTTATATTTTGCCTTACTGTTTTAAGAAAGGGAAAGTGAGTGGAAGAGATGAATCCTATTTGTTGGGTGGCATCAGAATCCCCCCCCCCCCAGTTTAAGATTTGTCATATGAAGCTCACTGTACATTGCACTATATTTTACTCTCAAGATTTGTCAAATTCACATGGTTATGTATTTCACTTGTGTAGCTCAAAGGAACATAAAAGGGGTTTTGTAAGCAATATTGACTTGTTAATTATAGCAGGATTTAAAAAATCATATTCAAGCTTTCTTCATTCATGTGCTCACCATAGACTCATTCATGTGCTCACCATAGACTCCTTTCCTAGTTTAGGTGTGGTCATTTTGTAGATGTATGTCCATTAGCAATAAGCTCTGGTCTCAATATGGTTCTAGTGTTGTTTGGAACTCAATAAAGTTGCCTTTGGATATTAAGTATGTTCATGTAAAAAAATCACCAAACTATTAGCTTGTTTCCTGCTTCATCAGCTAACTTTGTTATCTCAATTGCTCAGTTTCTCCATAGGGAGAATAAAGGCAAACAGGCTGGTTCATGCGTCAGGAAAGACTAAAAAATAATAATAATCCCCGGGCTTAATACTATTAGTCAGAACATGAAAGAAAGGAATTGGATTGTGTTTGGAAAGGAAGACTTTTCTGACAAGTGTGACCCATGTTTTTCTCTTGAGCTGCTGTCTTTGAAATTAAGGCTGCTTTTAATGTTCATCAGGTGTCAACAGGGTGTTCAACTTCCCTTCAAGATAGGAAATTCAGATTTGCAGCTCTAGCATCTAACAATCACCAAATGAATTTGTTCATAGTCTTTAGCAGTTGTACTCCAAGACTTCAAAGGGCAGAAAAAGTTGAAAAAAATATCATATTTTTATATTCCTACCATTAAAGCTATGGAAACTCAAAACATCATTTATTTATTTTAATAGCTACACAAAAAGAACCAGGATTTTGGTTTCTGAAGTTACAAATGACGCTTTGCTTCAGCCTTCTGCTGCTGAAATTTTGCTTATGTTCTTTGTGTGTGTGTGTGTGTGTGTGTGTGTGTGTGTGTTACGTTTTTGAGCTGATCAATAAATAAGTCAGGGAGACTAGGATAGATCTATTTCGAGCTTATTAGCTCTCATCAGCTAGCCATACCCTTACTGGGATTCGAACCAGGGCTGTATTACATGCCAGGCGAGAGCCTTGCCATTAAGCCAGCTAGGTTCTGTTCTTGTCAGCTGAGACAGGAGGATAGTTATATAGAATTGTTTCCACAACACCCTGTTAAGGCCCCAATTAAGGGAGGAAGCACACTGCTTTTCCTTTTCTGCCTTTTGGCTCATCACCACAGACCATCTAGACAGAAAGCCAAGAATTCCGTTGTGTAATTTTTTTTTTATATGTGTGCTATGTTTTTGAGCTGATCAATAAATTAACAGGGTGTTGTGGGAAACAATTATATATAACTATCCTCCTGTCTCAGCTGACGAACAGAACCTAGCTGGCTTAATGGCAAGGCTCTCACCTGGCATGTAATACAGCCCTGGTTCAAATCCCAGTAAGGGTATGGCTAGCTGATGAGAGCTAATAAGCTCGAAATAGATCTATCCTAGTCTCCCTGACTTATTTATTGATCAGCTCAAAAACGTAACACACATATAAAAAAAAAATTACACAATGGAATTCTTGGCTTTCTGTCTAGATGGTCTCTGGTGATGAGCCGAAAGACAGAAAAGGAAAAGCAGTGTGCTTCCTCCCTTAATTGGGGCCTTAACAGGGTGTTGTGGAAACAGATATATGTAATCCCAGTGGGGTGTGGCCAACTGATGAGAGCTAATAAGCTTGAAATAGATCTATCTTGGTCTCTCAAATTTAAATTTATTGATCAGCTCATAAAACTAACACACATATCTAAAAAAATTTACACAACATAACTCATGGTTCTCTGTCTAGATGGTCTCTGGTGATGAGCCGAAAGGCAGAGAGGGAAACAGTATGTCTCCTCCCTTAATGGGGCCCTAACAGGAAGTTGTGAAAACAATTATCTATACTAAATACTCCTGTCTTAGCTGATGCAATGGGTAGAGCCGGTTAGGCTGTAGTGCTAGGCTTCTGCCTTGGATGCATTGCAGCCCCGGTTCGAATCCCAGTGGGGTGTGGCCAACTGATGAGAGCTAATAAGCTCGAAATAGATCTATCTTGGTCTCTCAAATTTAAATTTATTGATCAGCTCATAAAACTAACACACACACACACACACACACATATATATGGATAATTGTTTAATTTAAGATAATGATGGCTACAGAATGCAACAGTTTAGGTGAGCTAGTAGGAAACACTTTGAATTTTAGAACAGAAGCAACATGGTTCAAACTACTCTAGTTGTGATCCCAAATTGCCCTCACAGCTTTGCTCATTACTTCCCATCTTTATTGACTTTATGATCCCTACAGAATGGTAATAGCCATATGAAAAGACAGAACTGCGGGGACTCCTATAAGAGGGAGGGAGGGGAGGGATGGGGAGGGGAGGGAGGGAGGAAGTCTAGTGGAGGGGAAAGCATTATTGGTTTGTGTGGTAAACTTTTAGTATTTATATTATTTTATGGATTTAAGTAAAACATTATGTATGATACAATTCCTTATGTTCTTCACAATTTATATCCACCTTGTTCTCTACAGAGTGTGGGTTTGCATAGTATCAATGTCTCTAAGCTCTTTTTCGCCATTGTCATTTTATGGGGGGAAATAATAGTTTTCTCGGAAAGAAATAATTCCCCATTGCCTGCTTCCTAGAGTTGAGAGAGGGTGACTGGCTGAAGGTCACCCCATTGGCTTTATTCCTCAGAGTGGACTAGAATTCCCAATTTCTATCCTAGTGCCTTAACCACTACATTAATCTGGTTCTGGTTCTATATTAATGTCTTCTAGCAATTGGATAGATCGGTAATATTCCACCTAACCAATAAAACTCTTCTGACTTTCAGTTTTGTTTCAGTTTTGTGGGTTACATGTGCTGTATATTCAATTTGTCAATAAAACATCAGGGTTTTCTTTTGGATATAGTGGTTAAATTACCTCTGAATTCCCCCCAAATACTGGAAGATTAGATAAGTAGATTTATTATGGGTGATTAGGAACCCTACCACTAAAAGGGTTCTAAAGGCACCCAGGAATCCTACTCTATAAATGGTTTAATAGTCTCATATTTCAATCCTTGGTTTCTTCCTTCTGCCATTTTGAATCGGAAGCAATTTTCTGCCCTTGAGGGGTTCTGCTATCCATCATTTATTTGCAAAATGGTCTTTTCTGCAGTTCTCACTCAAATTCCTCCTCACATCAAATTATTATTTTAAAAGCTAACTATACATTCCATAGTTCTTTAATGTTTACACATGTTTACACACACACCCTCTTTATTGGGGATTCTTAGTTTAGAAGTCTTGAATCAAACTCCACAGATGGTAGCTTTGCTCCATTAGCTGCAGCCATTTGGGCTGCAGTAAAATCTGCTTTGGTAGCTCATGGTCATTTGAATTAAAAGCAGACCTCGGGATATAGTTTTGCAGGATATAGTGTGAAGGGTGGAAATGGGATAGGCAGTGCTATTTCTCCTGATGTGTAGACTGTTTTACCTTTTGTCTGTTTCCAGATGATTGCTCTTGGTGCTTGTTAATCAGGCAGGTCAAGCTGTCATCCTAAAGATGATAGAATCTGAACAGATTTTTTATCTAAATGGATCAAAATATATTTTCCTTCTTGCAAACATTAAACTGGGCTATGATAAAATCTATGATAAAATCCTTCCTTTAAAGCAGGGGTTCCCAAACTTGGCAACTTGAAGACTTGTGGACTTCAACTCCCAGAATTCTCCAGCCAACTCTGGGAGTTGAAGTCCACAAGTCTTCAAGTTGCCAAGTTTGGGAAGCCCTGCTTTAAACCATCCGTAATAACCAAATAAAGTGCAGAAGTTTGTGTTATATTTGGCAGCAGTTCATGGCCGACCATCACAATTGTGGTCATAACAGGAGGAGGAGGAGGAGGGCTCTGTATCAAGGAGGTTAAAAGGTTCTGTGTAACTTTTTCAATTGTTTAATATCTTTAGCTCAGCTTCTCAGTACTACAGAGTTTGGAATGTTTTGTTTAAAGAACACAATTTAACTTGATGTTCTCATCTTTTGCTCTGAATAGCATTTTTTTGAAGTGATTCCCCATAATTTACATTAAGATAATAATGTTCCAAAACTATATTTCAACTTTAAAAACATGTGAGACTACCCAAAAAAACAAAAACTCAGCACCAGATGTTCTTACAAGTTACCCAATCACTGTATGATTATCCAGCTCTTTGTAAGATATATTCCACTTTGATAACATTGTCACAGCCTCGGTTCATGTCTGGTTATGTTTAATATCTTACTCTTCCAGTATCTATTTCATCAAGTATTCAGCTAGTGGTAATGGAGGCGGTGGAAATAACTTATATGCTTTTAGATGAAGAGCAGAGAATGTGACCCATAAGTTGAAGAAGATAATTATGATCTATTTATGTGTGTATCCCTGTGAATAAATGGACTTAAAGAGTGTTCTTGATCCACCTGTATTAAGTGATAAAAAGATGCCTCATTGATATTCAATTAAACTTATATAGTTTTATTTTGCTTATAAAACTTGGATTCAAACATGTCTTTTTAATACGTGTTGATAATTGTAATGGATTTAAAAGGAAACCTTAAAGTAAAAAGTTAAATTAGGAAAAATACAAGTTAATTATAAGAATCTCATAGATTTACTTTCAAAATGGACATAACAAAAACAGCAGTGGTGCTGGTAGTCATTGATAAGTACATTACAAACTTAATATAGAATGTATACTGAATCAATCAAAGATTGTAGTTGCACCCTCTATTAAAAAGAGGGAATTACTATAAATACAGGGGGAAATGTTATAAAAATGGAATTATTTTGCTGTTTACCATATCGTTACTTCAGTGTGAGTTGTGTGTTTATATGTCACAAAACACAGTTTTGTATATATTATGTCAATTATTATCTTTTGAAAACTCCCTCCAAATTATTAAGTAGATTGGGCATTTTTAAGAATGTATACACTTCTTTGTAATCTTGGTTAAACAATAATAATTCATAAAAGTCATAATATTAAAATTCCCCTCATACATGTTGTTCATGAAGGTCTCTGTGAAGTTCATTATACTTATTACATTTATGTCTCATGCCTTGTTTAGGGTCAACTTGTCTCATTTTATTCTCACAACAGTGAATTCAAGTAGATAAAGCAGTGAGCTTATATAATGCCCGTGCACAATGGATATAAAAACTTACACAACCCCATTAAAATGTCAGTTTTAGATATAAAAAAACCAGACCAAGATAAATCCCTTCAGAACTGTTTCCAGCTTTAATATAACATATAAGCTGTCCAATTCAGTTGAAAAACAAACTGAATTTGTTTGGTTGAATTTTAGGAAGGGGGGAGGATAACAATAAGAAACAGAGTAAGATGGCTGCATAAAGATGCACATCCTTAAACTAATACTTTTAAAAGCACCTTTTGATTTTAGGGCAGCATTCAGTCTTTTGGGTAACAGTCCATCAGCATGGCACATCTTGTGGGAGTGGGAATCTTTGCTCACTCTTCCTTGCAAAAGTGCTCCAAATCTCTCAGACTACAAAGGCATCTTCTGTGCACAGCCTTCTTCAGGTCACCCCACAGATTTTCCATTGGGTTTAGTTCCGGGTTCTGGCTGGACAGTTCCAAAACTTTGATATTCTTCTAGTGAAGCCAATCTTTCCTTGATTTGGAGGTATGCTTTAGGTTGTTGTCATGTGGAAAGGTGAAATTCCTCTTCAATATTTTAGCAGAGGCCTGAAGGTTTTGTGCCAAGATATTTGGAACTGTTCATGATTCCCTCTACCAGTTCCAGCTAAAGAAAAGCAGCCTCAAAGCAAATGCTTCCACCAACATGCTTTGTTGTGGGTATGGTGTACTTTTGGTAATTCAAGTGTTTTTACCCCAAACATTCTTTTTGGAATTAAAGCCAAAAATAGTTTCATCAGACCATAATACACTCCAACATGCTTTTGTCAGACTTGATGTAGGCTTTTGCAAAATATTAGCTAGGTTTCAATGTTTTTCTTTGTAAGAAAAGGCTCCAATTTTGCCATCCTACCCCACAGCCCAAATATATGAAGGTTACGGGAGATTGTTGCTACATGTAGTACACAACCAGTACTTGCCAGAAATTCCTTCAACTCTTTTAATATTGCTTGAGGACTCTTCGCAGCCTCTCAGACCAGTTTTCTTTTTCGTCAATTTTGGAAGGGCACCCATTTCTTGGTAAAGTCACTGTTGTGCCATATTTTCTCATTGATGACTGTCTTCACTATTTTCCACTGTATACCCTTGGAAATGTTTCTGTACCCTTCTTCTGACTGATACCTTGCAATGAGATCCCTCTGAGTTCTTAGAGGCCTTGGTTGTTGTAACAGGCAATTGAATAAATGTCAGAAAAGTCCTACTAGCATATCTGAACTTTATATGGTCTTGATCAGAGTCACTTTAATTAATGGCAGGTGTACTGGCTACTATTTAACATCAGTTTGGGAGTGATTGGTTAATTTTTCTACTTATAAAAGAGTATGATACTTATGCAGCCACATTATTCTAATTTTTTATTGTGATTTTCCTCCTTAAAAGATTTTGATTTGTTTTTCAATTGAATTGTACAGCTTATATGTTACATTGAAGATGGAAATTCTGAAGTGATTTATCTTGGTCTAATTTATTTTACATCTCAAAAGTCTGCCATTTTAACAGACTTTTTATTTCCACTGTAATTCTTTTAACTACTCATTGAAGGCCCATTTCACCATTCTTTTAAAAAGTAAAATAGATATTGAACTTGATATCTGTTGTTACTTATATGCAGTATAGTGTAAAACCAGATTTATGTAAATCTACTAACTTTTGGTGTTTTTTCATCTTCATTTAACCTGTGATCATGAGTTTTTTTTATCTTTAGCAAAATGTAGTTTTTTTTTATCTTTAGCAAAAACTGTGAGAGGGATCTTGGAATCCTAGTGGACAACCATTTAAATATGAGCCAGCAGTGTGCAGCAGCTGCCAAAAAAGCCAACACAGTTCTAGGCTGCATAAACAGAGGGATAGAATCTAGATCACGTGAAGTGTTAATGCCACTGTATAGTGCCTTGGTAAGGCCACACTTGGAATACTGCATACAGTTTTGGTCGCCACGATGTAGAAAAGACGTGGAGACTCCGGAAAGAGTGCAGAGAAGAGCAACCAAGATGATTAGGGGACTGGAGACTAAAACATATGAAGAACGGTTGCAGGAACTGGGTATGTCTAGTTTGATGAAGAGAAGGACCAGGGGAGACATGATAGCAGTGTTCCGATATCTCAGAGGGTGCCACAAAGAAGAGGGAGTCAAACTATTCTCCAAGGCACCTGGGCGCAGGACAAGAAGCAATGGGTGGAAACTAATCAAGGAGAGAAGCAACTTAGAACTAAGGAGAAATTTCCTGACAGTTAGAACAATTAACCTCTGGAACAGCTTGCCTCCAGAAGTTGTGAATGCCCCAACTCTGAAAGTCTTTAAAAAGATGTTAGATAGCCATTTGTCTGAAATGGTATAAGGTTCCTGCCTACGCAGGGGGTTGGACTAGAAGACCTACAAGGTCCTTTCCAACTCTGCTATTGTATTGTATTGTATTGTATTGTATTGTATTGTATTGTATTGTATTGTATTGTATTGTATTGTATTGTATTGTATTGTATTGTATTGTATTGTATTGTCAGCATTTTGCACATATATTTTGGTCCCCAGTATTGCCCTGAAATGCTTGAGAATTGAATCCTACCCCTTAGTCTCTGTCTGTTCTTGTATATGACTAAGGATCTAAAGATTACTTTAACCACACACATTCGTAGAATATTTTACTTAGGACTGACTAGTTTACCTATTATATATTTTTTTATTACTATGAAAAAAAAGCTTTTTCTGTTTTGCAATTCTTCCGCACTAGAGATATGAACAGATCTGTCTACCATGTTCTTTGTAGATTTTATTGCCATGATTATTACTGTTTTTTAAAAAAAATTACATTATGTTGTGTTTTAGTTATGATTTTGTAAGAAATCCTTTTTTTTAAACTTGATTCATTATAGGTTGCTATCTCAAAAACTTCTAAAATGATAGTACTGGCAAATTAAGCTTCAAGGATATACTATATTATACTATAATATAACACAGGGGTCCCCAACCCCCGGGCCGCGGACCGGTGCCGGTCCGTGGCTGGATGAGAGCCGGGCCGCAAGGCTAGAGAGGAGGAGGGAGGGAGGAGGGCGCTGCCCCCTGAGCAGAGCGCGCAGGAGAACGCAGGCGCGGCTGTTCGCACCGTTGGAGTGTGACTCTTCCTCCACCCTCGTCGACGGAGGGACTCCTGGACGCCGCCGGACCGGCCACCGATTCCCTCCCCTGCTGGCATGCCGGTCACTCGTTTTCATCCAGGGACTGCGGAGGCTCTGCGGGCTGGGGTGGGAACTGGCGGGTTGCTCCGGCGGCGCAAGGAGTCCCTCCGTCGACGAGGGTGGAGGAAGAGCCCCCACCATCCTCCTGCGTTCTCCCGCGCGCTCTTCCCAATGGGCTGCTCCCCCTCCCTCCTCCTCCTCTCCAGCCCAGCTCCTATCCAGCCACGGATCCTGACCGAGCGAACGAGCGACCAAGCCTGGCAGGCGGGATGAGGAGGCTGGGGGCGGGGGGACGGGACGACGATGACGACGACAGACACACATAGAGAGACAGAGGGAGGGAGGGAGAGAAAGATAGACAGAGACACAGAAGGAGTGATTGAATGAATGAATGCAAGACAGACAGACAGACACACACACACACAGAGTGACAGAAATGGGCGGATGAAGGAGAGACACAGAGAAAGAGAGAAAGAAAGAAAAAAGTGGGAGAGAGAAAGACAGAGAGAAAGAGACAGAAAGGAAAGAAAGAGACAGGAAAAGATACAGAAAGAGGGAAAGAGAAAAAGAAAGAGAAAGAAATAGAGAGAAAGGGAAAGAGAAAGAAAGAAATAGCGAGAGAGAAAAAGAGAGACAGAGACAAAGAAAAAGAAAGAAAGAAAGAAAGAAAGAAAGAAAGAAAGAAAGAAAGAAAGAACTTATGACCACAGTTGAGGCCAAAAGTTTGGTTGCTAACCAAGATCATTGTTAAGTGAGTTTCACATTTTCAAAGTTGGCCACGCCCACCCAGTCACATGACTGCTGAGCCCCTCAGCCGGTCCGCAGAATTTTCTTTAAAATGAAACCGGTCCCTGGTGAAAAAAAGGTTGGGGACCCCTGATATAACATATTTCTTTGAGAGCAAAAAAACACAACAAATCCTTGGTTTTGAGTAATAATAGCCTTGAGAAGGAAAGTGCACAAAACATATTCCTTGAATTGGGTACTTCATTGTATTGTATTTATTTATTGCTGTATAAATTCTCATGTCTGAAATAAATACTGAAATCAGATGATGCTTGGCAGTCCTAATTTAATCCCTTCTTGCATGTGAAGTGTTATTTATTGACTATCGCGGGGTTCCCCAGCCCCTTGGGCTGTGGCGCACTTCCAGGTCGCGGCCTATTTGGAATGAGGCTACATGAGTATGCAGCTTGAGTGAGCGATGGCCTGGCACACTTGAACATGTGGACGTAGCTCAACTTGCACAAGTTGAGCTATGTGCACATGTGTGCGTGCTAGGTTGGGGACTTCTGGACTGTTGTGCTTTTATCCAAAATCTCAGGATATTGCATCTGTTCTGTAATATAAACTAGCCAATTTTTATAGCAAGAACTGTTTATTTCTTAGTTTTCCACAGAATATCTTTGGGCAGTCAGAACAACTTACACGATTCATCCCAAAGTGAATTAGCAGAATTAGGTTGTCAGCTTGAGATAGATGTGAAGCCAAAATGTTATAGCGTAAATGTCAAGAAGAAAAGTAATAAAGTGATGACTGGGTGTATATATTATTATTATTATTATTTTCTTTTTTGTTTAAAGCCACCTGTTTAAAGCCACCAAGACTAACTAGATGAATAGCAAAAACTCCATATGGTTTCCGTTCTTTTTGGATGATAACGCACAGAAAGCAAATCTACTTTTAGCTCTGGCTTCTGTTAGACCCTTTGTGAGTGTGTCTGAGAACTGTCTGCTTGCTGATAGGAAATGTTAGTAAAACAGACAGGTTGAATGACATTTCTTATGTATTGGTAACATTTGCAAACTGGCACAGAGGACCCATTTTTATGCCGTTCTTAAGCATGAACGGATTCCTTATAACAGAGGGGAAATTCATCATCATTGTTCTTTGAGAAACAAAATGAACAACACTTCAGATTTGCTCATTACAGTAGTCTGATTCTGAACTCTCAGAGAGTTGTCTGGTGTTTTTTGCGAAAGTATTAATTTAAAAACGTATATCCAGTTTCCAGGAGTCTCACCTATACTCATATTTTTACACGTACACATGTAAACTATTCACAATATCGCACGGAGAAACCAATATTTTAAGGCTATGCAGATGAAAACTGAGCCAGCTTTTAATAAAAGATAAAATTTCCTTTGAATTAAATGTGATTTCTGCTGAGTTCATAGATATGTATGCAGCTTCTTGATCAGGAAAAAGTTTGCCATCACACCACTTTTGAAGATCATTTTAGATTTCTCAATTCAATCTGTAGTATGTGATCTCCCAGGAGTTCCAACCACGTTTAGTGGGTGGATTAATTGTTTGAATTCATAACTGTTCAAGCTTGAAATATTGTTCAATTCCAAAAGTGTGTTTTAGTCATTTTTATTTTCATTTATTCTTAAATTTGTATGATATGTGACTCCCAACAACTATAGGTGGCTTGCAAGTAGGAAAGGAGAAAAAGATACAACCAGAAAGAAAAACAAAGAAGAAAAGAAAGCAAATTGAAAGAAATCAGACTGAAATAGTCCAGCTTTGAACCTGTTTCAAACTCCATACTTCTAACATATTCTGAATAGCATCAGAACACTTTCAATAAGGTTTGAGTAAGCAATTTTAATGTCTGAGCTTTTTCCAGAAGTTGCCTGGGGGCAATTTGAAACAGAAGGACTAGGCCCCATTAGTTTTTTGGGTAAAGGACAACTTGGAATTTTCGTCTTCCAGATTGGAAAGTTGAAAAAAAAATGTCTGAAGCAATCGGTTTCAAACCACTTGTTTGGTATTGCCAAATATCTGAAAAGCTCAGTTAGGCTTAGTTAACAGTGGCATGCAAAATACTACAGCTATGTTCAAAGATGTAAAGTATAGAGGGGAGTGTTGGCAAACCTTTTTGGCACTGAGAATGCGTGCGCTTTTGGTTTCTGGTGCACATGTACATGCGAAGACCAGCTGGCCGGTGCGCATGCACATGCCAGAAACTGAAAGAGCAGCTGGCTGGCATGCGCACTGGGCAACTGCTCTTCCAGTTTCTGGAGTTCCCATGTGTGTGTGAAGAGAAGCTGGCTGGCATGCCAGAACCCAGAGGGCAGAGGGCGACGGCTCGCATATCTGGAGAGATGGCTCTGTGTGCCACTTTTGGCATGCATGCCATTGGTTCGCCATCATGGATATAGGACTTATGTGGGGTACATCTTCAAAAGTTGTATTTATTGGATCAGAATATTTCTCCTTTACGTTCTTTCTCATGCATACTGAGATCCCTAGATACTTCCACTCCAGTGGTGGGTTTCAATTTTTTTAAGAAACTCTGGCATTTGAAGCATGCAAGTCTTAAAGCTGTCAAGTTACAAGACCTTTGTACCCCTAACCCTTTAGAAAAAAAAGTGTGTACAAACTTGACAGCTTTAAGACTTGTGGACTTCAACTCCCAGAATTCCTCCTCTCGCTCTTCATCTTGATGATGTGAGTATGGGTGGGGGGAGGCAGCTGGAACCGGTTTTAAACAGCACTGTATAGAAGTGGTTAGAACTGGCAGCAACCCACCCCTGTTCCAATCTTTCTCAAACTTGTACTAGTTGTAGAGATATGGGGAAGTCGAGAGAGAGGATTTCTGTAGGAAAATGCTAGCTTTGAGTCTCAGCCATAATTACTTCAAACCTTTTCTTAACTTTCTTGAACAATGTTTGTTTTTGTGTAAATATCTTACAATTTGGGGATGCCTATCGGCTATTTTTAATCTTGACTATATAATTCCAGCTATCAACTTGATTAAAGAAATCTGTGTAAAGACATCTTGCAATAATAAATTGGTGTGTGTGTGTGCCATCACTGTTTCGTTAGTATCTGATTCACATGGCAATTAGCAAGACATTACCAAATTTATTACAGGCAGCTCTGAATATAAAATATCAATAACATCACTTAAATGCTTATCCTTCTGGATAGAGAAAATATACTTCTCTAGTATAAATATTTTCCTCTGGACAAGTCATGTGATTAGTAAGGTTTTGATACAATACGTGTGGCTGATAAGGGATTCTGTATTAATATAATCAACACTCATTTAACAAAAGGCCGTCCAGGAAGCATCCCAAGGAAACATGTGGCAGAACTATTGTCAAAGGCTACTCGATGGCCTGCAGCAAACTGGCAGGAAGCTAATGGGGAAGGACTGGTGCAAGCAAGGCCATCAGAGCCCTCTATGCTTTTGAAGCCAAATGTGGAAGAATCAAAATTGTATTTATATGACTAGAACCTTATGTTGGTGGTGTCAGCAACACTAATATTACTATCTTTGGGCTGCTTTAGGATTCTATATGGTCTGTGTTGTTTATTTTGGCTGCTGTTTAACCGAAAATGTGCCAGAAGTACGGGGGTGGGGTGATCTGAGATGTTTATGAAATCACTGAAGGCCCTGGACAGCTCATTATTTCTCTTTGAGGAAGAAATCTGTGATGCACATTAGGATATCTGTCACTGGATATAATGAGGTTCTCTTCCCTGGCATTCTGAAGAACTGCCATGCTCAGTGGGTAGGAAGGGTATTTATTTATTTTATTTATTTTATTAAATTTATACCCCGCCCTTCTCCAAAAGGACCCAGGAAATTTCCTGTGCAACGCACAGGAAATTAAAAATACATTACAAAATCAAGTAAAATTTTTAAAAAACTTATTTAATAACTGTCCTGCGCTAAAACCAAATTAAAATCCCCAAAATTTAAAAACTGTCTAAAATAGTCATCTGTGGAGGTTACGCTAGGCCGGCTAGATGAAACAAATGTGTCTTTAAACACTGGCGGAAGAGGCGGAGGTCAGAGATGGTGCGAAGCTCAGGGGGTAGGTCGTTCCAAAGGGCTGGGCCCGCCACAGAGAAGGCTCTTCCCCTGGGTGTCGCCAGTCGGCATTGTCCAGCCGACGGCACCCTGAGAAGGCCCTCTCTGTGGGAGCGTATCGGTCTAAGAGATGTATGAGTGTTTAAAGTACCGTTATGAGTAAACAGTATAGATTTAACTTGCGTTTTGTTTCCCTTGTAAAGTAAGAATTAGGATTATTTGAATTTTAAATTGGGTAATTATTGCCACATCATTTAAATATTTCAGGTTGTTCCAGAATTATCAGAAGGTGAAAACTCGGAACTACTTAGAAATAAACAGTTTGCCAAAGTTAGATGGCATTTTCAGAATCCTTTGAAAAAATGTAAATGTGAATTTTAAAAACAGAAACAACAGTATTGCTTTTTTCTTCTTCCAACAATTGAAAGTTAGTGTATGTTCAATTTTATGGTGGATGTGAAAGCTGTAGGGCTATCCATCCAACTTTTGCTCTATGTAATCTGAAGAGAAGTTGTAGTTTGAGGTGTAAACTACAGGGTTAATCTTGCAAAGAAGTATTATCATAGTTGATTTGCAGAAGAAAATCTTTCTCATTATTTGACTACTGCTTAGAGATAAAAAACCAAGAAAAAAATACCCCAAGTATTTTAAGAGCTAACAGATAAGGTCAATTTTCAACCACAATGCTATTCTATTTCTGGATTGCTGTTGTTCTTATCTTGTTTTCAAGATGTGATCTTAATTTATGGCAGAGTCTATGATAGGCCTTTCTGAAAAAGAGGGCCAAGACCTAATCTCCTGAATCAGGGAGTCCTTTTCCTCTTTCATCCTTGTAGTTAAGTTAGGGCACGGCCCTCACTGTTTAGGGGAGAGGATGGGCATCTGTGTTTCTAACATCCTATAGCTATCTTTCACCGAAGTATAAATTTTCAGCTTATTTGTAAGAATTTCAAACTTGACCCTTGCTGTAAACCCTTGTTTAAATTTACCTAGCATAAAATGTTGTCCTTTCTGACAGTATGATTGTGTCCATTTTTGCTGAGTATTTCTGAAGTGAAGTTACGGTTTTCTCTAGGAAACATTTATCTTGAACTCTGTCTTTAATCACTGATAAAACACTGATCTCATTTGGTTATGCCAGTTTTGCAAACTTGAGCAAAGCAGCTGAGCCTTTGAGGAGTTACAGATAATCTAGCATAATATCACTGTCAATATGATTTGGGTTTTCTATGCATTCCTGTTTAGTCTAGCATCAGCCAGAAGAAACTCCTTTCAGGAATTTAATTAAAAACAGTGTTTAGTAGTATTGCTTGGTGTACATGCATTTCTATGAAAATTCAGGTTCCCAAGCAGAAAAGGTATTTCATTGTTATGACATTATGCATGACAGAACTGTGTTTATTTAATCATGTAATTTATTGGCCAGACTAGTTGCTACTGGCAAAACTTTAGAGAAGGAATTCTTAGACTTACTGGATCTTTATATGTATAAAATTGAATTTAGATCACAAAAGCTTCTATGAATCAATGTTTGAGCTTACATTTTTCTTCAGATAATACACCAATAAATGAACATTGATTGCTATTTCCTAAATTGTTATGGGAAGAAACTTCTCATCTGGTTCAGTTCCAGGCCTGGATAAATACACTGGGAACATGGAAGTTGATTGTAAAGATGGTTTAATGATGAACAGAATTACCAAGCACATGGTTCTGTTGTAGCTGACCACATGGAGTTGAGAGTTGGGGGGATTTTATACTTTCTTTAAGTTTTGCACTTGAGCTTCCTGTTGCTGTACAAAAACATGTATTCTATTGCCTGCTGCCAGACTCCTATGTGGCCATGTAGGGGTTACGAAGGGGTCATAGCTGTCTCTATAGACAAATCCTAGGTGTTTGTCTGAGTTAAGTTTGGTTGAGGTTTGGACTGCTGGGGGTGATGCAATAATTCCTATTGTAGCTTAATGGCTTTCATACCTATTTTGGTTCTTGGGTGAGGGTATTGGCTTATGAATAAAGCTAGCTAGTTCTCAATTAGCTCTTTATCTCTTAAGTGCTGACATCTGCAGTAGGCTATTAAGGAAGGTGGGGGTTGCTTTCTGCTTCTAAAAACATGTTTCTCAATTTCTCCCTTTAGGAAATATAATAATCTGCTTTTAAAAATATTTCCTAAAAAATGTAATCCGTCTAGGAGAGGCGTAGGTGCTAACTTTCTACGTTGTGTTACCATTTTATGCATCTTATTGTAAAAATGAAATGGTCTTTGGACATTTTTTTTTCACTTTGGGGTAAGAGCTATAGTAAGCAATTGGCTTTCTTGTGTCAAAAGAAAAGCCAAAGCTGGAAATAATATGGAAAAATACACATGTTGCCTAGTTCTAGGTACATAAAAAATGAAACCATTACTACCACTATTACTATTACATTCTCCTTCTGTTTTTGTTGTCACTATAAAACAATCTACCAAGTCATTTCCACTGATAGACTATATGCCTTGTAAGCAGCTGATTTTCCTTTCCTGGCATTGGGCAGAATAAATTCTATTTAAAACAAAAAAACAAGAGCCATATTTTCTGCGAGTTCATCACGTTCTTGATACTAACTTCAGTATGGAGGATTGCTTGTACATGCATTCTGTGAGAGATAATACATGCCTCGCCAACTCATTGGCTATTCTTTTTATATGTGCAAAAGAAAATATCCACCCCCAAAAAAGATACGTGTGAACTCCATGGCTCCTTACCCCATAAAAGAAGACTTTGCTTGTTAACAGTGTATACTGTATATTGTAATGCTTGAATCAGCTTTTCACTCACATTCTGGAACAAGGACAATGCCTGTATGTAGTACAGAAATGCTCTGCTGTGGGGTGTATTTAATTTGGGGTCTTGAGAAAAAGACCTCTGGCATCTGAATTGGGAAAAGGTGGAGGTGGCTCTAAGTGTAGAGCTTCCTCATTCGTTTTCCTCCCCAATATATGTGCATTTTATTTAGTACAGCAAGTAAGAAAACTACCAAAATCTCCTTCAGCCTCACATGGATTATTTTGGCCTTTACAATCTTGAAGAATTATGCAGTAAACATGTAAAGACTTGCGATTACCATGCCTATCTGTATCTGTAGAAATTGCTTTTCTGTCAAAGTAAAGAGTTTCTTTTGCTCTTAGTAAATGGAAATGCACATGACCATTAAATGTATATCAATTCATCAAAGTTAACAATACTGAAGAGACTCTAAATCACTCTATGAATGAAAATGATTGTAGATTAGAATGTCCTTTTCAACTAGTGAAAACTTATTTCCAGATTCTAAGCTGTAATTTCTGAAGTCATTTCAGGAATCCACCATGACCTGAAGCCAATTCTTCCTATATGTGAGAAATGCCAGTGGAAAAATGCCAAAAGCTGTATGTGCATGTGATTACCCAGATGTGTTAAATATCCTCTTGACCTTGATAAAATGTAGTACTTTTAGGTGCCTCACTATTAAATAACATTTCTTTTTTTTAAAAAGAAATGTCTAGTTACCATTGCAACAGTAGTAAAGCAGTAAAACATTTTGGAGTGTAAAGGGAAAATATTATACAAAGTAAATTGTAAATTTTTGAAAGAATCAACCCACCCAAAAAAACATAGTTCAAAAGTTGGACGCTTCATTTAATAACAATTTCCACAATGTAACTTGCCAACGAGTAATGCAACAAGAGAACAAAGTTGTATACTCATACAATTAGTGTAACTATACCAAGCACTCAGGGATGGGTTGCTGCTGGCATTACTGCCAGTTCGGTGTGCGCATTCGCCCGTAGAAAAGTCTGTGCATGCGTACAACGTTAGAAAAGGGAAAAAAATACATTTTTGTAATGAAGATTGTTCTGCACATGCGCAGAACTAAAAATCAAGGTGGCGCCGCCACTGATCGAACCGGTTTGGGGGCGTGACAGGCTGAGTTACTATCTACTCGGCCAAACTAGGCCGAACTGGTAGGAACCCACCTCTGGAAGCATGTAAGTCAGTGATGGCGAACCTTTTATCTACCGAGTGCCCAAACTGTGCGCATGCCCAAACTTAAAGGCACAAACGTGTGCATGCACAAACATGCACACATGTGCAGCAGAGCCCCGAAGTCCAGCTGGCTGGCAGGAGGCAGGCCATCCCAATACTGGCAGCATGGCAAGAGGTAAATTCTTTTCTTTCGTGAGCTTCTGTTTTGTTGTTTGCAGGGAAACAGAAGCTCACGAAGGAAACGCCATGGAAATCTGACCTGGGGTGGCAGCCCGCGTGCCAGCAGAGAGGGTTCTGCGTGCCACAGGTTTTTCCATCGGGCACCTAAGTCATTTTTAATGTTGGAAAAAAAAAACCATGTTTAACTTTGTAATACAGGTTTAAAATCTTTGAATGCGATGTGAAAAACAGATGTAGAACCTCAGAAGAGGTTAAAAAAGCTTTTCTCTTTCAAAACCTTGCTACACTTCAGTCCATCTCTTCCTAGTTGTTTGCAAGTTCTGGCTATTCATCGCATAAATCAGCAAATGAATATTTAATTATGACTATTAATAAGAGAAAAGCGTTTGAAAGAGTCTGATCAAGATGATCAAATGTCAGTAAAAAGCATTGCCGGTTGACTACTTGAGGCTGGAAAAGCAAACCACCTCCTGTTGTTTTCAGAGCCTGCTTAGTTGGTAGAATAGATGTTTCCTTTGATCTTTTGTTTAAGGAAAAACTTGTATAAATTTTCCCCACCCACACGGTTTTCCTTTTTAGTGGAACTCTGTCCTCCACAACCCTATTTTTAAAAGAGAAAAGCTATCTGTATTTATAGTGAGGCTAGCTTTCTGGTTCATTTCTGCTTTGATGATACGGATTGCCCCATCCCACACCTTTTAAAGCTGAGGTAGCCATCTCAGAGGTTTTCTTTTTTCAAAGGAAAACAAATTATAAGGACGGTCTACGAAAACTGGCGCTGGCTTTTCAAGAAAGAGAAAAATACCATCTCACATGATTTGCATCCTCTGCATCCTGTGCCATCTTAGGCGGCTCCTTGTGTGTCATTATTTAAAGCAGCCACCATAGACAGGCCTAGCTGGAAGTCGTATTGAACAGAGTAGAATGTATGGTACTTCTGGGAGATATGTAACGCATCACCTATTTGGGTATGTTTAAATATTGGAAAATGAGTAAACCTTTTTAAAAAAACATTAAAGCAATGCTTTGGAGTCTATGGCACAATACTTGCGTTCTAAGAAAAGCCCTAGTTTTAATTTGTTTTCTTTATTACTCTTTTTACGCACAGTCACTCAAGCACTCGTCACCTCTCGACTTGACTACTGTAATGCTCTCTACATGGGGCTTCCCTTGAGGTGCACCCGAAAGCTGCAGCTAGTCCAGAATGCAGCCGCGCGGGTGATTACGGGAGCGCCTAGACACTCCCACATAACACCAATCCTGCGCGAGCTGCACTGGCTTCCTGTGGTCTTTCGGGTGTGCTTCAAGGTTCTGACGACCATCTTTAAAGCGCTCCATGATTCGGGGCCTAGTTACATGCGAGACCGCCTCCTGCCCCATACATCCCTCAGACTGCTACGCTCCCACAGAGAGGGCCTCCTCAGGGTGCCGTCGGCTGGACAATGCCGACTGGCGACACCCAGGGGAAGAGCCTTCTCTGTGGTGGGACCAGCCCTTTGGAACGACTTACCCCCTGAACTTCGCACCATCTCTGACCTCCGCCTCTTCCGCAAGTGTCTGAAGACACATCTGTTCCATCTAGCCGGCCTAGCGTAACCTCCATTACTGACTTTTAGATAGTTTTAAATTTGGGGATTTTTAATTCGTTTTTTAGCGCAGGATTTTATTGGAATAAGTTTTTAAAAATTGTATATGTTTTTGTATGTATTTTAATATTCCTGTGCGCCGCCCTGGGTCCGCTTGGAGAAGGGCGGGGTATAAATATAATAAAATAAATAAATAAATAAAATATTCCTGAAATGTAAATATTAGGATTTGTCCATTTTATTGGTTGCAATTTATACTTCCCTAATGCACCCAAATAAACAACATAGAATTAGAATTTTCTTTACAATAGATCTTTGTTTTGTCTCTACAGTCATGAGGAATCCTTGAGAATGTGGATGACTAAAGTGACACAAGTGTAATACTGAAATCTGATTTACTAGTTTCTACTAACCCTCATATTCATGGTTCAGCAAAGAATGTATATATCATGACATTTTTCTTTGAAAGGATATTGCGGGGAAGTAGTTACATTCCAGCTGGAATTTTTAAAATATGTCTTCCATTTTTGTGTGGCATGGCATAGCAAAGCATACCAAAACATTCTACGTATGTAAACTGGATTATAGTTTTATATTAACACATGACTTTAATCCTGTTGGATAAGAATATAAAACGCAGAAAAATAATGTTAGATTCATCATAACATAGTGTAAAATCCTGTGTAATTTCATTTCTTTTCATATGAAATTTCATATGAAAAATTTCATACGAAAAATTTCATATTTCATACGAAATATTTCATATGAAATATTTATAGTCTTTAAAAATATTAAAATCAGTGTTGACCTGTGTATTAGTCCATATTGATGGAGAGTTAATGATATCCCTTAATTAACTCCGGTTTGTTTATAATTTATTTCTTTGTTTAGCTTGTTCTTCTAGACTATCTTACGCATCAGCAACAAACATCACATTCCCTGCATGCAAGAATAAGTATAATGTTGATGATAAAAGACATGACACAGTTGGATGGTGGATGATTGCAAACTAACACATCAGCCTTTCTAATGTTATAAACATTTGTAATAATCAGATAATATTACACAGTTTAGAAAGGATAGTGATGCATTTGGTTTCTGAATAGAGCTGATTGACTTCCTTCATTTGCATCCCTTCCCTTCCTTTGCTTTTGTTCAATACATTGTCCACCATTTATGAACCTGGAACCATTGCTAGGCCCAGCAACTTTCCCCCTATGCATTTATGTACATGTGGCAGAGTTTCTGATTGGGAAACGTATCGGTAAAGGTGTCCACTGTCCAATCGTATCTGACTCTAGGGGTGCTGCTTATCTCCATTTCTTAGCTATGGGTGGAAACTAATCAAGAACAGAAGCAACTTAGAACTAAGGAGAAATTTCCTGATAGTTAGAACAATTAATCAGTGGAACAACTTGCCTCCAGAAGTTGTGAATGCTCCACCAGTGGAGGTTTTTAAGGGGATGTTGGATAACCATTTGTCTGAAGTGGTGTAGGGTTCCCTGTCTGAACAGGGGGTTGATCCTGCTTTAGAAGACCTCCAAACTCCCTTCCAACTCTGCTATTCTATTCTATTCTATTCTATTCTATTCTATTCTATTCTATTCTATTCTATTCTATTTAGCAATATTTAAAGACACTTCCGTACTTATGTGGCCATCATGACTATGTGCCAAGGTGCATGCAATGCTGCTACTTTCTCACTGAAGTGGTACCAAGAATGGTATCAATTTATCTACTCACATTTGTATGCTTTCAAACAGCTGCATGGGCAGGAGCTGAGGCGAGGTTGGGAGCTCACCCCATCGCATGGCGCTTGGGTCTTGAACCCAGGCTGTCAGATTTCCAGCTTATAAACTCAGCATCTTTAACTGCTGAGCCATCACACCCCCTTCAGATTAGGAAGTGCCAGCTAATAGAATAGTATAATTAGAATAAGAAGTCAGGTTTGAAATCTAATGCACATGAAATAAGGTGTAAAAGAGAGTTCTGGTTTAACATAAGGCATATAGTGTAGTACATTTATATTGTCTATTTTCTCCAAAGATGCCATGATGCATATGCCAACTCATTTCTCCATGTTCCTTGCAGGCAGGTGAATGAATGCAAATCTCTTTCTGGAGATTTTGTTGCAACTGACTTCAGCATATCAGCAAGTCTCTGAAATTATATTGACAAAGAGATGTGACCAGAATAAATTTCTAAAGCTGACATTATAATTTACAAGAGGAAATGTTGCTTACATTTTTGTACATTTTGTTTTATAATGCTTTATGTTATACTGTGCTTTTACTTTGTGAAGCTACACAAAATCACTTGGGACTTAAGAAGCCTAGAAATGCAACAAATAAATTCATCAAAAAAGGTAACACAGGCAAGGTCATGTTTTAGAAATATGGGAAATATGTACATATAAATATATATTACCTAGAACGAGAAATCTTTTTTGTAAAGTCATTCACCTGTCAAGAATACATACATAATTGCCTCCTAATACAAACTACCTCCTCTTACCTTTATTAATTGTGTAGTACAGTACAAAATAAAATATTGGCTTCCAGGAGAACTCCGTGGTGTCTACTACCAAATGTATATTGATTGTGCCTAATGGAATCTTCCTCAGATAGTTGTTGATCGAGTGTGCTATGTATTCAAGGAACATAACACATTAGCCGGTCAGGGTCTGTTTTATTTCTAAAGGTTTATTGTCTGGCAAGCAGTTTGTTTTATGAACAGGAGTGTATTCCGTAGATATAAAACTTTTGCAATGCTAACTCTTCAGCTCCATGGGCAACTGAGTCATTCAAAGCAAACCAAACAAGAGCTGGACTCAGTTGAAGACATTTCTGAACATTCTTAAACAATTATCAGGAGTCATTGCCATTCAATTACCGTGGGTTTCTTCTTGTATCTATTATCTAAATAGGGAGGTCCAAGTCTCTGGAGAGGTACATATTTTTCATATATATTTGGGCCTCTTCAAATGCTTAGTAGATGTGGTATGCAGTGCCAACAACATTTCTTAAGGCTTGTTTGATAAGTGATGTTAATTACTGGCTAAAAGAGCGGGAAAAGCATGTGCCATTCCACAATGCACTCATCCAGCTACTTACATATATAATATGGGTTCTTTTACTTTACTTGCAAAAATGGTAAAGGAGAATGCTTGTAGCTCAGGGTTGAAATGAAGGTTGGTACTCTCTGAGCTTAGTTGTTTTCTTGCATTTCATTACCCAAACTAGGTAACATTATTAGTGCTAGTAGGGAGTGGGGTTTGCTATCAGTTTATTTTCTAGTGGCCTGTCAGTATTGGTGGAAGTGGTCTTGGTGGTTTTTTTTTTTAGTTGGTCTGTTTGCTATTGGCTTGTTTGGCAGTTCTTTGATAGGACTATTGTTCACTTCATGATTGTTGGCCTAATGTTAATTTTGGTGTCAATCTATGCTCATCTGGGTGTTGATTGCTGGTGGGAAGGTGTTTTGGTCTTTTTTTCCTCCCTTTTTGACTTGTTGATTGTGGAAGTTCTTTATGTCTATGTGTCTATTGATGGTTGATTTGCCAGAATTCCAGACTTCTAGGAATTCTCTATCATTATTTGGACTTGGCTTGGTGTAAGGTGGTCATAGCTTCCCAGTTAAAACTATACTCCATATGTTGTGAAATTGAAGCGTTTTTATCATGTATTCTGACTGCTAATTGGTGTTCATGGATGTGTTTTACCAGTCTTCTGTCTGTCTGTCCTGCATAGTGGCTGTTGCAGTCTTTACATTGTATGTTTTAGATGATTCCTCTTTTTCTGGGGTGACTGGGTCTTTTGATTTACTTAGGATGTTTTGGAGGGTTTTAGCTGGTTTTTGTGCGGTGCTGATGCTATGTGATTGTAATAGTCTTTGGGTGGTTTCTAAAATGTTTTTGAAGTATGGCAATGTTATTCTTTTTATGACTTGGGTTGGTTATGCTGTATTGAGTTGAGTGGTCAGGCAGTTTTTGATGAAGTTATGTGGATATTAATTTTGTTGGAAAATGTTCTGTTTCCTTTTTCTGCTATTCAGGGTTGCTGCAATGTGTTTGTGCTCATCTACCATAAATAGTGTTCTTACACAGCTTCTCTTGTGGGAGGTTTGGCTATTACTTTGGTAGTTGACCACTTGGCTGGTGTGGGTGTTTCTAGTTTGCCATCATAGTCTCTGCAGATATGGATATCCAGAAAGGGTAGTGTGTTGTGGTTTTCTGCTTCCCTTATGAATGGGATTCCTTTGCAGTTGTTGTTGATGATGTTGTCGGTGTTCTCTAATTGGTCCTCTTTTTTTTGTTACCGTAAATGTGTCATCTACATAACTGATCCATATCCAAATGAAAGCAAGTTTGGAGTCCTTTTGCTATTCTGCTTGTTCAATAGACTTTGTGTTATATGAATTATGATTTTAGCATTGCTACCTCTAATATTAATAGCATACTGAAGTGTAGTAGTAAAAGTATTTATTGAAATGAACATGTTTATTAACAAGTTTTCTGCTGTGGCAAAAGTCAGGGATCTACTTTTCCTTGCCCAAGACAATCTGCATATTTTGTCATTATGATGCATGCTCGTTGTGATTGCTGTTCTTTTAGCTGTGATTTTTAAGCCCTGGCTGATGATTGATATTATGGCTCAAAAGACTGCAAATGGCCTTGGCTCTTGTCACAGAAATTTACATATTCTTAATAGCAATGGCATGGATTATAACCCACTGCTGTAATTTTTGAAGCCCATCCCTGCCTATAGCTGGAGTTATTTAAGTGAGTTGTGAGACATAATGGCACTTTCTACATTGTCAAAGAATAAGCAGTTAGATTGCTAGCTTGGCTTGCATAGGAAGCTCTTTCTTGATTTCAGTCATAATTGGTGATAGCACAGGCAAATACAATTCTTTATTTGGCTCCTGGCTTGATACAAAATTCAGGAGCAACACATGCTTTCCTGAGATGTGTTTTGCCATTGCCTGCTTGCCGTTTGCTTTCATATCCAACAGTGATGAAAAGGACCAGTTAATAAGCTTATTATAGCAGGGGTTCCCAACCCCCGGTCCGTGGACCGGTGCCGGTCCGTGACTTGATAGGAACCGGGCCGCAGGGCCGGAGAGGAGGAGGAGGGAGGAGGGGCCAGCCCCCTGGTCAGAGCGCGCACCGAGGATAGAAAAGCGCAGGCACGGCCGCTCGTGCCATTGGGTGCCCTAGAGGGACGAGTGAGCCGACTCACCCCCTCCCCGCATGCGCATGCGCCACCTGTTTCCCCCTCCCCCCCGCTCCCCCTCTACGCTGGCCGGTCCACGGAATTTTCTTTAAAATGAAACCGGTCCCTGGTGCAAAAAAGCTTGGGGACCCCTGTATTATAGAACAAGAACTTTAAGAAAACTCCACGTTTGACAAGAACTAGGGAGAGCTGGATTCAAAAGCTGGATTCAAAAGCTGATTCTGTCAGGAAGCCCAATGGGTAACTTTTGAACATCTATAATCTCTCACTTTAGCAAGATTATTATTAAGATTATTATTAAGTTATTGTAATATTGCACTTGGCATGTTGTGTTTCGGGCCTTGAGCCCTTGCAAAACTGTGATATGTGTGTGCATATATTCAAATTTATTTATCAAACATGTACAAGATAGCCGGTATATGTATGAACATGGATATGAACAAAGGTAATGAATACAAATAAAGGGGGACAGTAGGACAGGGACAATAGGCATGCTGGTGCATTTATGCACACCCCCTTTACGGACCTCTTAGGAATGGGGTGAGGTCCACAGTAGACAGTTTAAGGTTGAAGCTGTGAGGGTTATAGGATGTAACAACAGGTAGAGCATTCCAGGGGTTGACCACTCTGTTGCTGAAGTCGTATTTTCTGCAATAAAGTTTGGAGCAGTTTACATTGAGTTTATATCAATTGTTTGCCTGTGTATTATTGTGGTTGAAGCTGAAATAGTCGTTGACAGGTAGGACGTTGTAGCAGGCAATTTTGTGTACTATGCTTAGGTCCGACCACAGGCGGCGCTGTTTCAGATTGTCCAAGCCCAAAATTTTGAGCCTGGTGGCATAAGGGATTCTATTGTGAGCAGAGGAGTGAAATACTTCTGGATCCTCTCAATCGTATTAATGTCCGATATACAGTGTGGATTTCAGGCAGACGAGTTGTATATATACATACATACATGCACATGCACACAGAAAGAAAGACTTAGATTTCTTGTATTGTTTTCCTTTTAGTTGGTAAAGCTACCCAGATTAATTCTGGAGTCTGGCAATCTCCACATCCTCAGTGGGATACGTGAATGTGTGTGTCTGCTTGTGTGTATAGTGTCCCACTGAACAGAAGGCTTCTGTCTGTAAAGTCAAAATGGTTTCTTTCACTGCATTTTTTTTCCAAAATATTCTTTAAGCTGCATCTTTCATGTGCCAAAATAGAATGGAATCCACTGCTGTGCTCTAATTATTTCTGAGAGACACAATATAATAATTTTCCTTATCCCCCTCTCCCCCCTCTCTCATTGTATTCGCATAGAACCAGCCATCAGCCAGCGGAAAGTCTGTTCTTGGCACACAGGTCATTAAAGATGTTCACTGTTTTTAGAAGACACTTAGCTGAAAAAGGGTGGATTTAGGTCAGATCTAGGGTATTAAGATCAGGAAGTGACTATCTTCTGACGCATTTGCTTTTCCTTTTTGTGCAAGTCTTCCTTACCTTCATCTGTTTGTGTCAAGCACAGGAGTCCTCTGATAATGTTCAGCCAATTCCTGACTCACATGTAGTAAAGCCGTATAGCTGTTTCCTTGGGCTTTTGTTTCATTTTGTTTTTAACCAGATGATAAGGACACTGCCGCAACACTTTTAGGAGCTTTCACGGTCTTCTTTAGTGGATTCTTGCACAGCATGTTCTTTTTATTGACTTCGGCCAGAAAAGAGCGATGATAAGGAATACAACTGCCCCCACCCCTAGCTTGGAAGTAGGCAAACAGTCCTGGGATACAAGCTTATGTTGATCCATAGATTTTATCAGAAGGATAAGTGAACTTAAAAGAGGCCAGGTTTAAAACAAAAATGTTTATTTTGTCTGGCCTGGGGGTCATTGATTTCAGAAAAATCTCTCTGTCCTTTTTCTCTTTTTTATTTAAGCTTTCAATTACATTTGCTTTCAACCATCTGGAAAACTTTCTAATTCCTGCTTACACAGTCTGAATAACACCAGCCTTCTTAAACAATACATAATTTAATAGAGTTGATCCATCTATTGTTTCTTTAAATAGAATATATTAAAACAATAAACAGGCCTTCCCCCAAACTTTCAAGTTTATTCTAAAGTAATTGAATTTTCAATAAGGCCGTCGATGAGTCTTTTCTTTTCTTTTTTCTTTTTTCTTTCTTTCTTTCCCTCTCTCCCTCCCTCTCTCTCTCGCTTCTTTTTTTTCTTGGACATTGGGTAGCATTTTATATAATTTAGACTCAAATTTCATTATACCACATATAGGTTTTCTAGATGATTAATAGGATGAAAGAATGCTTCAAAGCACAAAGCAGTATAAATACCAAGTGTAATATTAAAAAATGTAAAACCTGAAAACTATTTGATTGAATTATAAAACGACTGTGAATAAAATATGAAAAAATTAAACCACTAAACTACTACCTGAATCTTAGAGGCTCCAGTTGGAGAGTAAAAAACAAATGAAGTTGTTCTCAGAACCTGCAGAGCTCTTTTTATTTTATTTTTTAATATATATAATTTTTATTAAGAATTGTAATTACTAAAGTAGAAGCTAATGCAAACTAAAGTTATGGAAAGAAAAGAGAATGGAAGGAAAGAATAAGCAGGATAAAAGAAAAAGAGAAAGAGAAGAGAATAAAAAGATGTGTAAATAGTAGAAAACAGGCATGTACTTGGAAAACTTGAGAAAGTGAATGGGCAGGAATTGGATGGTCCATGCTGAGACAGTAGTAGAACAATTCTAGTCTTTTGGCATTTGAAATTGTTGCTAAGGGAGGCAAGCAATGGAGCCCATCTTTGATGTTGCTTCTCAGCTGTTCAGGAAGTACCAGATCACTATTGGACACATTCCCATCCTTTACTTCATTAGCACTAGCAATAGCACTTAGACTTATATAGCACTTTGCAGTGCTTTACAGCCCTCTCTAAGCAGTTTACAGAGTCAGCATATTTCCCCCAACAATCTGGGTTCTCATTTTACCGACCTCGGGAATATGGAAGGCTGAGTCTGCCTTGAGCCTGATGAGATTCAAACTGCCAAATTGCAGGCAGCCGGAAATCAGCAGAAATAGCCTGTAGTACTGCATTCTAACCACCGTGTCACCGCGGCTCATTAATTAATTTAAATAGTTTTAGTTAAAAGACTAGTGGTTGGGAGGAAGTTGTATTTAGAGGCGTGAGTTGAGGCTGAAAGCTGAAGGAAGGGGATTTGCAACATCCTACTTCTTGAATAAAATATTTGGGTGAAACTATCTTACTACTACTATTACTACTACTACTACTAATAATAATAATGATAATAATCTATTAAATTTCTAAACCGCCCCCTCTCCCCGAAGGGACTCGAAGGGACTGCTTACTAAAAGTAATCCTTACAATCAATTCATTTAATGACTGCTCAAAGTTACAACACAGTGAAACAAGTGAGTTACGACTGGGGCTGACACATCGCAGCATCCCCAGGGTCCCGTGATCAAAATTCAAGCACTTGGCAACCAGCATATATGTACAGTGGTGCAACGTCTTGGGGTCAGCTGGTTGCCATTTGCAACATTAGAAGCCAGCTTCTGACAACCAAGACAATGGGAGAAACTGGAGTTCCTTGATGCCTTTGTGATTCTCAAGACTTGCAGTGATTTGCTTAACAACTAAGATCATAAAATCATCCACGACTCACTTGTTCTGACCTAGGCTTCCTGAAACTGTAAAAAGCACACGCTTAGTCCCAAAAGCCCTCTTTTTATTTCAACAGCTGTGAATTATGTTCACTCACAGCCCGTAATGAGTCACAAATAGTATGTAAAGGGTCCAACAGAAGTCTGCCACAGTCCTTCGGGATAAGGCTGATAAGCACCCACCTTTATTTCCCTTGAAACGCTGCCAAAGACCTAATTGGCAATTAGCTTTGCAAGGCCACACGGAGCACAGAGTCAAAACGGAGCTTCAGAATGGAAACTGACCAGAAGGAACAAATTTCCTGCCTGCAAAAGCTCACATGCCTTTGCTCCTCCTTTATGTCTTATGGGAGGGGACACTAACCTCCAAGCCTTACGCCTGAGTCTTCGCTTTTGTCTTAACTGTTCTTGCCTTCTAGCAGCTCTGCGTATGCACACACTGGAAACAGGCTCCCCCTGTTCTTCTCCCTTGCTGCTGTCCGACTCTAGAGACTCCGGAGCCAGCACATTTTATTTATTTATTTATTTATTTTATCAAATTTATACCCTGCCCTTCTCCTTGTTAGGACCCAGGGCGGCGCACAGGCATTATATAAAACCACAAAATACAATATACATCAATTAAAGTATATTAAATTAATTAAACCCGTGCTAAAACCCATTATTAAAACCTTACCAAATTATAATTTATATTTAAAAAGTCACATAACTCCCAGATAGCCCTGGCCCCCTTTCTGCCTCCAATGCAGAGCCCTCGTCTGAGCCTTCCCCAGACTCCAGGACTGGCCCATGTTCCTCCCCAACCTCCTCATTGTCCGACTCTGCTGTCAATTCTGCAGGCTGCCGGCAGACCACAACATCATTTAACAACCTCCTTGCTTAACAATGGAAATCCTGGTCCCAATTGTAGTTGTAAGTTTAAAAAAAAGAATGCCATGTCTGTCTCTGGTGGCTTTGAATAAGTAGCTCTGGCTGGCTTGTAGAAATGTTTACTCCTTTTTCAATTAGGTTTTTTATTGCCACATTTGAGATCTAACCATCGATTCCTATCAGTGGGATGCTTGTTCAATTTGTAAGATTTGAAAGTTGCACTAAATCTACCCTGTCCTGCACCCAATCCTGGTCAAACAATGATTTCATGCTAGAATGAGAGGACTTACTCACAGGAAGCTGATACCTTTGAATGACCTCTGAAGATTGTATAGCAAAATATGTGTAGTTAAACCCTCTGCAAAATCTGAGTTCTCATTCAGGAATTCAGATAGCTCAGAAAAGTCGTCTGAGACAAGAAATGATTGTACCAGTCTTCTGGTCTTTTCGGATCATCTAATCCTAGGAATGACTAACCCTACAGCAATAGCCATACCCCACGTAGAACTGTCCAAGGAAGGCTGAATGAGGTCTAAGACCCTAGGCGAAGAAACAGTGTTGAGTACTTTCTGTACTGCTTGAGGTGACTGGTTAAAAATGTACTTCTGCTCTTTTGGGGATTTACAACTGTGTGTTTTCCAATGCCCCATGCTTTGAAATACCAATGAAATGCCAAGTTGATATACACAAACACAAATGCAAAAAGCTACATTGGTGGAATGCTTAGGGCAGTGATGGCGAACCTTTTTTTGCCTCGGGTGCCAAAAGCATGCACCTGTGCACCATTGCACGCACTCGGGTGCCCACCCCCATAATTAAATCCCCCCATGCCATGCCCCCTGTGCATGCATGCGTGACATCCCGCCCTGCTCCCCCGCGCATGCGCACACCACTTTCTTGGAGCCTGGGGAGGGTGAAAACGCTTCCCAGAGGCCCTCCAGAGGCCGGAAACAGCCCATTTTCCAACTTCCGGTGGGCCCGATAAGTCCATTTTTCGCTCTCTGGAGGCTTTCCTGAAGCCTCCAGAGGACAAAAAACGGCTGAAAATCAAGGCCGAAAATCAGCTGGCCACCGTGTACATGTGTGCTGGAGCTGACAGGGCAACATCTTGCGTGTCCTCAGAAATGGCTCTGCATGCCACCTATGGCACACCTATAGGTTCGCCATCACGGGCTTAGGGTATTAGCTTAGAAACTAAGAGACTGTGAGTTCTAATTCCAACTTAGACATCAGAGCCGACTGGCTGACTTTGGGCCAGGCATTCTCTCATAGCCCAACCCACCTCACAAGGTTGCCATTGTGGGGGAAATAAGAGGGAAGGAGGAAGATTATGTATGTTCACTGCCTTGAGTTTGTTTATTTATTTATATTTCTTATTTCTAAACTGCCCATTTTCCTCAGACAGGAATTCTGAATGGTGCACAATATAATCAAATTACTTATCAAGTGATCAAGGTGAGATAAAAAAAATCTAATAAATAAAATAAATAAATCCAATCTAAGTGAAATTAGACTAATTAAGTCTAAGGCTTGCTGAAACAAGTTATGCAAGAGGCAGAGTAAGAAGAATTAATGTAGACTAAGAAATGTTTCTCCCTTCTTTGTGTCATACAGAAAAAGCCCTTAGGTCCACTTTTAAATCAAGTGTACCTCTAGCGGAGGTGGGATGTGCAAAAGTTGATTTTTCTTAAACTGGGATGTTAGTCTTTTACTTCAACTCCCACAATCTTTTTCCATGGAAATGGAAATTGTTAGAAATTGAGATCTGAAATATCTGGAAAGGATCAGCTTACCAGATCAATGGATGAAATGGATTATACAGACTGAATCAGTCTTTTAATAACTATCAATTGGAATTGTATATGCCAGTGATGGTGAACCTTTTTTTGCATCGGGTGCCAAAAGCACGCATGTGTGTGTTATCATCCACTCACGCGTGCCTAGGCCAATAATTTAATCACCCCCCTGCCCCGTGCATGCATGTGTGACACCTCCCTCCTGCTCTCCCCTGCATGCGTGCATGGCTTTTTTGGAGCCTGGGCTTCCCCTGCCTCCCAGAGGCTGGAAATGTCCCATTTAACGACTTCCAGTGAGTCTGGTAGGTCTGTTTTTCCCACCCCAGAGGCCCTCCGGAGGCTGAAAACGCCCTCTCAGAGCCTCTGTGTGAGCCCTGTACTTACCTGGCATTGTGTGGAGACTCCTGGGAAGGGAAGGGCAGCCTGGGTGGGTCAGCCGAAAATCAGCTAGGGCAACAGCTCACATGCCCACTGGACTACTGCAATGCTCTCTACATGGGGCTCCCCTTGAGGTGCACCCGAAAGCTTCAGCTTGTCCAGAATGCAGCCGCGCGGGCAGTTATGGGAACCTCTAGGTTTTCCCATGTAACACCGCTCCTGCGCGAGCTGCATTGGCTGCCTGTCGTCTTTCGGGTGCGCTTCAAGGTGTTGGTTATCATCTTTAAAGCACTCCATGGCACGGGACCTAGCTATCTGCGGGATCGCATCCTGCCCCATACATCCCTGCGGCCGATTCACTCCCACAGAGAGGGACTTCTCCGGGTGCCATCCACTAGGCTATGCCAGCGGGTGACGCCCAGGGGAAGGGCCTTCTCTGTGGCGGGCCCGACCCTCTGGAACGACCTGCCCCCCGAAATTAGAACAACTACGGACCTCCGCTCCTTCCGTCAAAAATTAAAAACACACTTTTTCTGCTTGGCAGGCCTAGGTTAGTCATCTGTTTATTGTTTTAATTGGGTTCTTAAGGGGTTTAGTTTTTAGTATTCTGGGTTTTTAGCGCGGGGATAAATTGTTTAATCTGATTTTATATATATTTATGATGTATTTATGTTTGTATGTTTTTTAATTCCCCTGTGCACCACTCCGAGTCCCTTCGGGGAGAGGGAGCGGTCTACAAATTAAATTTATTAAATTTATTATTATTTATTATTATATGGTTCCGCGTGCTACCTGTGGCACGCGTGCCATAGGTTCGCCATCACGGGTATATGCAATTGATCTGACAGCAGAGTTACAGCCTCCAAAAAACTAAGTAATCAGTCTCATGTTGCATTTTAAATCAGATAAAATTTCTGAATATTTCTTCCAGATGGGGCTCAGTTAATTCCGAGGTTTACAATGGCAGAGATACTCCGGATCATTGTCACTAAGTGACAATTCAAAAACAGTCGAACGTTACCTCCAGTCCATCTCACAACACTTGGATTCATAGCATAGGATCAGTTCCAATGCCTGTAAATCCATGGGTAATCTGCTGTTTGCAAACTCTGTGACCTTCCAGGACTTGAACAGAAAACATAATGAAAACTTCATGTTTTCAACACAGTGCTGATTAGGCTACGTACACGTTTGGCATCTGGGAACTGTGATATGATTTATAGACGTCTTAAAATATGCATCTTAACCATATGAAGTTTGAATGTATTTTAATTTGCACCCATGATGGCCAGATTGCAAAACACAGTTTGCATTTTACATTGTTATTTTCATTATTATGAGTGCTTTCATCTCGGGATGTTTTTGCTGCTTCAGTAAAAGGGAATGTGTACTCTCTTAACTGGCATAAGAATGGCATGAATACGCCCTGCAAAAAGAGTATGAACCAGAGGTGGTATTCTACCGGTTCGGACCAGATCGCCCGAACTGTTAGCAGAAATCGCGGGTGGTTCCACCCACCATTGCCAGGCTCTATGGCATCCCCTTTTGGCCTTTTTTTTTTGCTAAAAGCACATGCACGGAAGTATCTGTGCATGTACGGAGGTGGCGCATGCGCTCGCATTTGCGAACCGGTAGGGAAGTTAAGTGTTTACAACCCCTGGTATGAACACCTAATAATGAAGATTACTGAGTTTATTAGAAATTTATATATTAGAAGTCTCTCTCTCTCTCTCTCTCTCTCTCTCTCTCTCTCTCTCTCTCTCTCTCTCTCTCTCTCTCTCTCTCTCTCTCTCTCTCTCTCTCTCTCTCTCTCTCACACACACACACACACACACACACACACACACACACAGCCTCATCATCAGTTGACTCCAAATACGAATCTTTGTTTTGAAAGCGTTAGAAAACTTTGTAATCAGAACAACTCCTTCAGCTTCTCATACTGTGACGTGCTTCGCTTACTGTCCTGTGTTTTTCAGTCACCAAGGGATGTGTCATATGTCCTCCTTTTGACTTCTATGAGCCCAATCTTCCCCTTCCCTGTGGATCTTAAACTTACCCCTTCCCTCATTTGCTACAGTGGGTTAGCATCTATCTTAACAGGACACAATTGGAATTTGTCTTCTGCTAGTCTAATTATCAAGTCACTAAGAGATCGATCTCCTACTTCTTTGATGATTTCATTAGCATGCTGATCTTTCCTCTGTCTCTGCTTGTTATGGCAGCTGCCATTCAGATTCACAGTAATTCGAAATCTGTTTCTACATAAAAGTTTCGAGATGCATATACTGTATGTGATTCTTAACAGTTGTTAACAATTATTTTTATGTCTATAATAATAGCTGTCAGAAAATTTCCTCACAAGTGCAACACTGGCTTAAATAACGGCTGCAATAGCTGAAGAATTTCTTGATCAATAGTGCTAAAATATTTATGTGAGCAGCAACAGCACACTTTAGCCTGCGTGCAGTATGAAATGGGATATGGGTGAAGTTGGATATGGCAGCAAGGCTCGGTGCTAAAGAAAGAAACAATCCAGAACTGAATGATTCTGTTCTTGCTCTATCTTGGTTTAGGCATTATACCTTTGAAGGAAATTCTAGCTCTTATGCTCTGTCTTCTAGAGCAGGGGTCCCCAACCCCTGGTCCGTGGACTGGTGCCGGTCCGTGACTTGATAGGAACCGGGCCGCAGGGAGGAGGGAGGGCAGCCCCCTGGGCAGAACGCGCACCGAGGACAGAAAAGCGCAGGCACGGCCGCTCGCGCCATTGGGTGCCCTAGAGGGACGAGTGAGCCGACTCACCCCCTCCCCGCGTGCGCATGCGCCACCTGTTTCCCCCTCCCCCCCGCTCCCCCTCTACACTGGCCGGTCCGTGGAATTTTCTTTAAAATGAAACCGGTCCCTGGTGCAAAAAAGGTTGGGGACCCCTGTTCTAGAGCAGCGCTCACCAACTGGTGGTCCCTGGTGGTGTACGAGAAAATTTTGGTGGTCTGCAGAAAAATTATTTGCATTCTTAATATTGCACTAAATCAGGGGTCCTCAAACTACGGCCGGATACGCCCAGTGAATGTTTATGTTGCTACAGAGAGTCTCCCCTTTTGGGTTTTTTTGTAGGGGTTAAAGGGGGAAGAAATTCTGACTTGGGGTCTGCTTCAGCCCACTGGTGTGGAGCTTTGGGCGAAGGCTGGAGGGAAGTGCTGCTGGGGGCAAAGAGCTGGAGGGCCTTGTTCCCATGGGAGTGCATCATGGCCTGGAACTGGCTGACCATCTCAGCCCTCTGAGTCTCCAGGCGCCAGTACCACTCCCGCAGGTCTTCCCTCTGCTTGGAAAGCCTCTGCTTGTAGTCCTCAGTGAGGTGCTTCTGCTGAGCCTCCTTCTTGGCCAGATCCAATTTGAACTGAGCTAGTTGTGTTGCCAACTCTTTCTCATAGTGGCTGCTTAGCTCCAACAACTGCTTCCTGTTTGGGCCCTAAGGAGCCCGGGTGGGCAGGCGAGGAATGGCTGAAAGATTAGTGACCCCTGTTCTAGAGAAAGGGTCTCCAATCTCTCTGGTACAGTGGACCGGCAGAGATGGTGGGGTTGGGAGAAAGGATGATTTTGCACGGACACAAATACAGCTTCACACTGCACTCGCACGCACACACACCCACCCACCCACACACACACTTCCACCACATCTGCGGCCCGATTCCAAACAGGCTGCAGCCTGGGGCTTGGGGACCCCTCCTCTAAAGTCTTAAAGTCTTCAGAGTCAGAAATGGACTTCAATATTTGTGTTTAGGTGAATGCAAGTAGAAGTCTTCTTACATTTGGAAGCCCAGCAGGGTTCTCAGTGTCATAAAGTTTACGAAGTGTTTGCATCTGATAATTGAAGCTGTTTTACAGATAAATTAGATAAATTAGAAGTAAAGCTGAAAGCAGATGCAAGAGCAAGCAGTCTAAACACACTAGAAATGGTGCATAAAGTGCGTGGAAAAATAATAGGGAGATCAAATGATTTGAAAGAAATGTGTGCTGTTGATATTCTAAATCCATCAAACCAAGGTATTCCATAGATAAACATAGAAGACATAGAATAGACATAGACTAACTTTATTGTCACTTTGAATGTGCACTAATCGGCATACAATGAAATTTTGTTGCCTACAGCTCTCAAAGGGTCACCACCTCTATGTGAACATGACAAAATAAATAAATACAAAATTATGCATAGTCGCACAGTCATTCAAGCGCTTGTGACCTCTCGGCTGGATTACTGTAACGCTCTTTACATGGGGCTCCCCTTGAGGTGCACTCGAAAGCTACAGCTAGTTCAGAATGCGGCCGCGCGGGTGATTATGGGTGCCCCAAGGCAAGCCCACATAACACCTCTCCTGCGTGAGCTGCACTGGCTGCCTGTGGCCTTTCGAGTGCGCTTCAAGGTGTTGACGACCATCTTCAAATCGCTCCATGGCTCGGGGCCTAGCTATATACGAGACCGCCTTCTGCCCCATACATCCCTTCGTCCGATCCGCTCCCACAGAGAGGGCCTTCTCAGGGTGCCGTTGGCCGGGCAATGCCAGTTGGCGACACCCAGGGGAAGGGCCTTCTCTGTGGCGGGCCCGGCCCTCTGGAACGACCTACCCCCGACCTTCGCACTATCTCGGACCTCCGCCTCTTCCGCCAACGCCTTAAGACGTACCTATTCCAACAAGCCGGCCTAGTGTAGCCCCCCGTTTCTGACTATATTTATAAATTTTATTTTTTTAGGGTTTTAAAGGGTTTTAGCACGGGTTTTAGGTTAATTTAATATGTTTTTAAGAGTTTGTATTGTTTTGTAAATGGTTTTTAATAAATGCCTGTGCGCCGCCCTGAGTCCTAACAAGGAGAAGGGCGGGGTATAAATTTGAAAAATAATAAATAAATAAATAAATAAATAATAATATACCCACATATATGACATGGAGAAACAACACAGTCTAGTTTGGATCAGTAGTGGGATTCATTTTTTTTTACTACCAGTACTGTGGGTGTGGCTTGGTGGGTGTGGCAGGGGAAGGATACTGTAACATCTCCATTCCCTCCCCACTCCAGGGAAAGGTTACTGCAAAATCCCCATTTCTTATCAGCTGGGACTCAGGAGGCAGAGAATAGATGGGGGCAGGGCCAATCAGAGATGGTAGTTCTCCGAACTACTCAAAATGTCCGCTACTGGTTCTCCAGAACTGGTCAGAACCTACTGAATACCACCTCTGATTCGGATGTATATATGTACATGGCCAGAGAAACAAAACTTGTGAGTTTACCAGATGAATGGCACAGGGAACAAAGCTGTTACAGAGTCTGGTAGTCCTGCTTGAAATACTTTGAAACCTCCTCCTAGAGGGGAGCAACAGAAACAGACAAGGTGCCAATTCTGTAAATACCCACCTCCCACTGGTATTCACTACAATACTTCAGTTTCTACCCTATCCTCAAGTTCACCTACATGGATGCTTTTTAATTATCCTTATTAGAAATTACAAGGGGAAGATGAGATTCAGTGAGCTTCATGACTCAGGAATTGGACTCCCAGGCTCTTTGTAAACACTCCATTCCTGAATAGTTTAGTGCACATTTTTATTTTTAAACAAATTAAGAATAACTGTAGAACTACATACTTATCTGTGTGATAGACCAGCCAGGTTTTTTTTTTTAATGCATTGGTTCATATTTCATCTCCCTTTAAATATTTATTTATTTGTTTATTTAATTTACATAGCTGTCTGCTCAGCTACATGACTCATTCGGTCTTTTGTGATACCTTTTTCAATGGATAATTTAAAATTTCTCTCTGAGGAGATGTTTCTTGTATTGATCAATCCTTCCATCTGAATGCAGAAGTCTTTGATTAGTGTGTTTAAAGCAATAAAGATGTCCACAGGAGTGTCACCATGATTGATACTAATGATCCGTCTTTATGTGGCTCCTTCAGTTTAGCCACTTCCTCTGCAGATTGCAATTTTATCGTTAAAATAATGCCCTGCTGTCCATGGAGCAAGTCATAAATTGTGGACTATCTTGCTTTAATGATTTTATATCCACTGGCAGAATCTCAATAACCTTCATTATCTTTGCTCCAAGAAGTCAGTAACTTCCGTGGTGAGCGAGTAATGGATTTAGGAGGGCAACTGAAGATAGCTGAGATCACACCAGAGGTTATCTTGATAGTGTTTCTGGTGCATTAGAATAAACAGACATTTGCAGATAACAAGATGATTTTCATTTGATGTCTTTCTTTCACAATAACACCGCAAAGAGAAATTGCTACTATTCAGTAGGTCACACTCTTGTAAAAATATATGGGTTGTTTAGTAAAATGTTGTGGATGTGGCACTTAACCACATTGGGTGTTGGTGATTGCAACTGAGATGCCGCTGAAGCATTTCAGTAGAAATGTGTGTACTTACAGAGTCATATTTTTAATACTCTCATTACTCTTGATGAGTCATTTGCACTTACACTTATAACAGAATATAGAGAATCTGTGCTGGAATAGAGAACAATAATTTAAGAAATTAGAACTGTTTTTTAGAAGCTAAAAATATTGGAGTTTGAAATATAGAAATAAGACTGGCATGACATGTGTCACAGATAAGGAAAAGGATAACAGTTTTTCTACAATATACCCAAAGATATACTGTGTGTGTGTACATATACGTATTAATTTAACTTTGTCACTCTTTCGCAAAACCCTGAAGACCGTTGTCAAGAGTTTGTTGCAAAAATCAAATCCAGAAAGCACAGATAACTGATTCAGCAGGATTCATTAACTCCTTTATATACATAATAATACATGAATAAATGTACAATACTAACAGCAGATTCTTCCAACATGGTAGAGAGGACAGATGAGTTTCAGTTCAGAGTTCAAAGCTCAATACAGACAAAGAGAACCTCCTCTATTCAGGGCAATTAAGCTAAGCCTAAGCCAAGCCTAGGCACCTAGCTGTCTCCAGCAAATGCTGTTTCAGTTTCTAAACAGCCCTCATTGGCTGACTTAGTTGCTATGCCTATTCATTGGCTGACCTTGTTGCCATGCCCTATTCCAGTCAGTCCCCAATGGCTGACCTGTTGCTATGTCCTATTCCAGTTCATGAATATTCTGACAAGCTTGTTTTTTTCCTATTGGGCAGAGTGTGATGGATCCCGTCAAGGGGCTTGTTAGATTGCTCATTGTCACCAAGGGGGTGGGGATTTATTGTTTGCATTCTTTTTACATTGGGTTTTTGTTTTTCATAACCCACCCATAGAAAATGCTCTAATAAATTCTCTAAATAAATAAATAAGTTGCTGCCACTAAAATCATAAGAGTCTTAGATTTAGAAGAGGCCTACTTGGGTTCAACTTCTTTTTTAAGGCAGGAATCTAACTGAAAGTATCCCAAACTGATAGCTGTCAAATCTTTGCTCTGATACATCCAGTAAAGAGGAGGTCAAGCAGGTCCAGTGTTCTTACTGTCAGTATATTTTTGCTAACATCTAATTTCTCTATCATAATTTCATGATTTTCTGTCCTGCACTCTGGAATGAAAAAGAATAGGTTTTGATCTTTTGTATGCTGCATCTTTTGGGGTATTTGAAGACTGCTATCATATTCACCCTTAATCATTTTTTTCCTAATAATATTGCCTCCTCACCAATGAAGCTACAGTATACTGTTTACAAGGACAAATGCTAGGAACATCCCGCACACCTTTACAGAATAAATAGCCAGTTAATGACTTGCACAAGCATACACTAGTAAGGAAGGAGGGTTATGTAAAAACTAGGGCTGAAAAATTACTGCTTAAAAATAAAAATTTGGACTATACTGGCTATGCGGTGGAAGAAAGGGAGGCCTGTCAAAGAAAATTTGATAAGCAAAGTAATTGAAAGACGTTCAAATGATGGTGGAAGTGGGGAAAAAGAAAAAATAATAAATTGTTCGCAAGACAAAATACCATCACAAACTTAAAAAAAAAACCAAGCCTGGGGTGCAAGAATGGATTCTAGTAGCATCCCCAGCCCTATAATTATGCTGCTAATTCAAAACACTCTGTCGACAGATTATAAGGAAGAGAAATTGTCACTCCCTGAATCCAATTCTCCTTTACCAAACTGCATTGCTCGAACACACGCACGATGTATTCAATGCTATTTCTCAGTGTTATAGCTTGGACAGAGGGAGTTCGAGCCAGGCAGGTTAGAACTAACAGCCGTTTATTAGGCAAAAATACAAACAAGCAAACAGTAGAATTCAGCAAGTGAAAAGGTGCGGTAGACAGGGGCTTCCCCGCTTGACAGCTATTTAAAGAAGAGCTGTCAAACGGGGAACCAATCATCAAGGACCGGTCGCAAGTCGAGGACCTCAACACTCAGCTACATGTTGGAGGCAAAGTTCTGCAGAGGACTTAGTTGGATACCTTGCTTGGCTGCTTTTAGAGTGAGTGGCAAACTACTTCAAATCGCCCTACGTCACACCAGTTTAAAGCTTTGCATTGAGTCTGATTCACTGTATTCGATACCTTTTACAATCTTTCATAACCAGAGGCCCTGCTATTGCGAGAAATTCAGGGCCCTAAGGCAAGGTAAAAAGAATACTATTCCTCTCATCTCAAGAGGCTTATTATTAGGTTCTTGGAGGTACCAGACCTGCAAGTGGTTTGATGACGGAGAGGATAAAGAGATTAAAGTATATTCCTATTGAGAGTGTCACCACGGACTCCAATATTTTTAGTTCTCCCCCCCACCCAACTTCATAGCATGTCAGTGTGGATTCCATTATAAAAATAAGTTTATTTCATATGAACAACTACCAAAAGTACCGGCTAACTGTCTTGGCACCTTCCAAGACATTCTTGTAATGCAGAATTTGGATAAGGGATTGTAATATTTACATAGGATTAGATTGCTATTACTATTTATGAAACACTTTCTGAACATGCCAAATGCTCCTTCCTGAGAGGAGGAGTCACATATTATAAATCTAAATAAATAAATCCCTGTTATATAAATGGATGCCAAGTTTAAGAGGTAATTATTCACACCCAGCTACTGGGGACGCCATGCTGGAGCTACGGCTTACAGTTGAATTTCTTAGCTTCGTTTTCAAAACCTTGTTCTTGGAATCATGTCCATAAACGTAGGACTTTAGATCATCCATTTTGAAAACCTTATGCTTGTTTTCTTGACGAAACACCAGTATGTTTCTCCATGCAATTCTATACTCTTGTCCCTTTGGCAATTCTGCCAAGTCCTCAGTATGGGTCATAGAATTATTTTTTGCTTTATTAGTCCTTCCATCCAATGTGAACAGAGATTTAAAAAGATCATATGAAGCAAACAGGAGTGTTATTTCTCCTTAAACTGCCTACATTAAAAAAATATATCTTCTTTCATCAGGTTAGACCAGTGTTTCTCAACCTTGGTGACTTTAAGTCCTGTGGACTTCAACTCCCAGAATTCCCCAGCCAGCTGTGCTGTGCTGGCTGGGGGATTCTGGGAGTTGAAGTCCACAGGACTTAAAGTCACCAAGGTTGAGAAACACTGGCCTTAGATTTCTGTAGCTATTTTGGGTGGAGAAATGGCTACCAGTTTTTTTAAATAAAAAGTCCTGAATCTTTACACCAGAAACATTGGGAGAGCTGGTTTGTATATTAGGAATTGGCCGTTGATTTATATGTTAACATGCTTGTGGGAAGTTTCTCCTTGTGTGACCATTTTAATGGTTGATGCACACACTTGATGTCTGCAATGTTTTTTTCCTATTGAAACACATTTAGTATTTCTGAGAATATTATCTTGCATGGTGGGCAGTCCAACATTTATGAGAAGCCTATAAACTGAACATAGCAATAGCACATACTTACAGCTTCACAATGCTTAACAGACCTCTCTAAGCAGTTTACAGAGTCAGCAAATTTCCCCCAATAATCTGGGTCCTCATTTTACTGAACTCAAAAGGATGGAAATCTGAGTCAACCTTGAGCTGCTCAGAATTGAACTCATAGAATGAGCAGTGACCTAGCACTGCATTCTAACCACTGCACCACCATGGCTATAAATGCAGTGTTTTGTTTAACACTTATTAGGAACTTGTAATCAGAATTATCCTGCACCCACCTGGTGGAAGATAACTCTAGCCAAGAGACCTAGTGCCACTGATTTCTCTAATTTTCTTGAGAAGCTCCCTAAGTTTATTTATTTAGAAGGTTTATATGGCCATCCAACTCGCATTGTGAATTGTAGTTTCTGAAATGCTTTCTTCTGACATTTTCCTGCTACTGCGAGTATCCATCCATAGAAGACACACGATACTGTGTTGTGAAATCTAATGTACAGAACAGCTCAGATTAGAATAAATCTAAATCCAGGAAATGTCGCTCCCAGTTATAATTAGTTTGCTTCAAACAGCCAGTAATTTGTAAAAGCTTCTGAAAACAGTTGCTTGTTTTGTAAAAGCAGCTTGTCTTACACGATAAATGATGTGGTCAGATAAATGTTTTTGTGCAAGCCTGGCATATTTTGTCAACTCACAAATACCCTATTTACTTGTTTCTTCAAGTTTGATCTATACCATCCATCAAAACAGTGGAAGCAGAGCAGTGGTGGGTTTCTGCAGGCTCACACCTACTCGCAAGAGCCGGATGGTGAAATTTAGAGAACCGGTGAGAGGGGGTTCCACCTGCGGACCCAGAAGTAAGTCTGGCCTGCCGCTGCCAGTAACCCAATGGGAAGGAAAGGAAAGGAAGGCAGAAAGTAAGAAAGGAAAGGAAAGGAAAGGAAAGGAAAGGAAGGAAGGAAGGAAGGAAGGAAGGAAGAAAGAAAGAAAGAAAGAAAGAAAGAAAGAAAGAAAGAAAGAAAGAAAGAAAGAAAGAAAGAAAGAAAGAGAATTTATCATCACAGTTGAGCCCAAAATTTTGGTTGCTAAGCAAGAGCGTTGTTAAATGAGTTTCATCACATTTTACAAGTTGGCCACTCCCACCCTGTCACAAGACTGCCAAGTCACGCCCACAAAATAGGCCACACCTAGAGTAGGTTCTAAAAAAATTTGAAACCCACCACTGAAGCAGAGCTATCTCTCCCTCCCTCCCTCCCTCACACACATACACACACACACACAAACACACTATACACATGCATACATAGTTACAGCAAAGCCATATGTAAATAACACCTATGGACCTAAACACGAGGAAAAATGACACAGCAAAGCAGATTGGAATATATATTGGAATAAGCAAAGCAAATTTAACCACACATTCATGCTATTTTTTTTTATTTTTTTTTGTCAACAGTACTGAAGTGGTTTGCCATCTTTGATTTACCAATCCTGTCCTTAGTCCTCAGTTTTCCTGGTGATTTGGTTAAGTGTTACCACTTGCTTCTTCAGGCAACCTTCTGTACTTCTGGTGTCCTCCAGAAAAGTTGCACTGAAATTTCCAAAATTCCCAGGTTGAGAAAGGTTGCTTTGCCTTTGTATGTAACACAATCACAGGTAGTCCTTGCATACTGATTCCCTCATTCAGTGATCAAAGTTATGATAGTATTATCCCTGAATTATGTGATTGCCATTACAGATGGTATGTGTTGCCCTGTGCTTAATCGGTTGTTTTCCCTCCCTCCCCCTGTCTTGCAAGAGGAGAGATTGGAGAGGAAGGGATTACAAGAGAATAAGTAAACTCACAATGGAGAATACATACCAAAAGCAACGCACTAGCTCCAGCAGAAGCTAGTATGCTCCACAAACAGCCTGGTTTATTCCCAATTATATGCCTGCTTACTGTTTTATAATCCCTTCCTCTCCAATGAATGTAAATACAAGCATTATTTCCCTTCTGGTTAATTATCCCAAAAGCCAGGATGAGCATTCTCAAGGGTGGGGAAGTGAGGAAGTGGGGAAAAGGAAAGTACCGTTCAGGTCGTATGAGTTTCCATTTAGCAACTGCTTCAGTTAGGAATAGTGTTGTGAGTCTTAATTGTGATCACTAAATGAGGACTGCCTGCACTTAAAGACTCTGAGGATTCTAAAACTATTTTCTGCAAGTTATACTTATCGGAGGATTGCTGTAATAAAGATGTTAGGAAGTGAGCAGAGCAAAAGTGGATGGGTTCAATATATTTTTGTTTTTGTCCCCCCACCCCCGAGATTACTTTCCCATTTTTTAAGATACTCTGTAAAGGTCTACCTGATACGCCAGTTGCACCCCTTTCTGTGCATCTCAAGGCTCCAGTTAGTGCAGAATGCGGCTGCGCAGGGGATCTTAGGAGTTTCAAAATACTCCCATATAACACCTCTCCTGCGCGAGCTCCACTGGCTGCCTGTGGCCTTCCGGGTGCGTTTCAAGGTCTTAGTGACCATCTTTAAAGCGCTCCATGGCATCGGGCTGGGTTACTTGCAGGACCTCCTACTACCACACACCTCCATTCGACCTGTCTGCTCCCACAGGGAGGGCCTCCTTAGGGTGCCGTCCGCCGGACAATGCCGGCTGGCGACTCCCAGGGGAAGAGCCTTCTCTGTGGCAGGCCCCGTCCTCTGGAACGACCTGCCCCCAGACCTCCGTACAATCTCAGACCTTCGCCTCTTCCGTCGGGCACTAAAAATGTACTTCTTTCATATGGCCGGCCTGGCATAGCTGGTATAGCTCAGGGGTCCCCAACCTTTTTTGCACCAGCGACCGGTTTCATTTTAAAGAAAGTTTTGCGGACCGGCTAAGTGGCTCAGCAGTCATGTGACTGTGTGGGCGTGGCCAATATGGAAAATGTGAAACTCACTTAACAATGGTCTTGGTTAACAACCAAATTTTTGGGCTCAATTGTGGTCATACGTTCTTTCTTTCTTTCTTTCTTTCTTTCTTTCTTTCTTTCTTTCTTTCTTTCTTTCTTTCTTTCTCTGTCTCTTTCTTTCCCTCTTTCTCTCTCTCTTTCTCTCTTTCTCTCTCTTTCATTCTCTCTTTCTTTCTCTTTCTCTCTCTCTCTTTCTTTCTTTCTCTTTCTTTCTCTTTCCCTCTTTCTCTTTCTCTCTCTCTTTCTTTTTTTCTTTCTCTTTTTTTCTCTTTCCTTTCTGTCTCTCTTTTTTTCTCTCTTTGTCTTTCTCTTTCTCTCTCTCTTTCTTTCTCTCTCTCTCCCACTTTTTTCTTTCTTTCTTTCTTTCTCTTTCTCTTTTTCTTTCTCTCTCTCCCTTTTTTCTTTCTTTCTCTTTTTCTTTCTCTCTCTCTCTCTCTCCCCTTCGTCCGCCCATCTGTCACTCTATGTGTGTGTGTGTGTGTGTCTGTCTGTCTGTCTGTCTCGCATTCACGCACTTAATCACTTTCTGCGTCTCTTTCTCTCCCTCCCTCCCTCTGTCTCTGTGTGTGTCTGTCACTCTCTGATTCCCCCCTCCCTCCCTGTCTCTCTTTGTGTCTGTGCCTCTCTCTGTCTGTGTGTCGTCGTCCCCACCCCGCCCGCTGCCCCGCCCGCCCCCCGCGGAGCCTCCTCAGCCCGGGCCGCAGTGCTCACTCGCCTTAGCCTGCCCCCCCCCGCCCGGCCAGCCGCCGTACTTGGTTGCTCATTCGCTCAGCTGAGAAGCCTTCGTGTGTGTGTATGAGAGAGAGAGGAACGGCAGCCCCTGGAAGACGACGAGTGGCCGGCATGCCGGCTGTGGAAGGAGGAAGGGGGAGGGAGGAAGGGAATCAGCGGCCAGGAGTCCCACCGTCGACGAGGGTGGAAGAGCCTCACTCCAGCGGCGCAAACAGTCACGCCTGCACTCTCCTGCGCGCTTTGCCCAGGGGGCTGCCCCCTCCTCCCTCCTCCTCCTCTCCAGCCCTGCGGCCCAGTTCCTACCAAGCCACGGACCGGCACCGGTCCGCGGCCCGGGGGTTGGGGACCCCTGGTATAGCTATTTTATTATTTTAGTTGGGTTTTAATTAATGTTCTTAGCACGGACCAAATTTAATTTAATTCTCGTTTTAACCATTGTGACTGTTTGTATTTATTTGTATTTATATTTTATGTTTTATAGTTCCTGTGCACCTCCCTGAGTCCCATCTTGGGAGAGAGGGTGGTATAGAAATTAAATAAATGAAATGAAATGAAATGAAGTACATTTTGGAACTTGTATTGTGCTTTTGTGTGTTTTTCATTTCCAATGGGTAGGAAGCTTTGCCTGTTGATCCAAAGGCGCTTTCTCTCTCTCTCTCTCTCTCTTTTTTCAAGAGGCAATTGAACAGAAAGAGAAAAAAAAAGCACCTTTGGGACAACCATGGCCTGGATGACTGAGAATTTCCAATGACTTTGCCTGCTGATTTTTGTAATTGTGGCCACCAAGATTCCAGGGGCTACAAAAAAAGAGTGTTGGAATTGCCCATAGGCCTCAAACCTCAGATTGTTCATCCTTATGTAGACACATCCCTGCCTAAACCTGAGGCAGACCAGTATGTGAAAGAGATTTCTTTAAAGTAATTAACTGAAGTAATTAACATTTTAAAGGTAAGTACCTTAAGAATCAACAGGCAGCCAAAGTGGTCTTTCAAATCTGAATAATGTAGCTCCCTGCTGAAGCAGGTGCTGTATTGTTTGCACTTCTCTTTCCTGGGACACGGTGGCTCAGTAGATAAGACCCTGAACTTTTTGATCAAAAAGGTTGGCAGTTCAGCGGTTTGAATCCCTAGCGCCGTGTAACAGAGTGAGCTCCCGTTACTTGTCCCAGCTTCTGCCAACCTAGCAGTTCGAAAGCATGTAAAAATGCAAGTAGGAAAATAGGGACCATCTTTGGTGGGAAGGTAACAGATGACTAATGGCATTTAGTCATGCCGGCCACATGACCACAGAGACATCTTGGGACAGCGCTGGCTCTTCGGCTTTGAAACGGAGATGAGGACCTCCCACTAGAGTTGGGAACGACTAGCACATATGTGCGAGGGGAACCTTTACCTTTACCTTTTTTCCCCCTGGCAAATCATTTCTCGGGTGCTGATACCAAATCTCCAAAAGTACACTTGAAGCAATCAAGATTTCATGGTAGGAAACTGATGTGATCCCTCCCCCTCCATACACACATACACATACACACTTCCTGGTTTCTTCAAGCAATCAAGTCATTTGCTGCTTTCTTTCTTGCACACGAAACTGAAACCAAAGAGGCACGATTTAAAATGGCTCTTTAAATAAGAATCGGAAACCACAGTTTCATGGTTTGAATATGAGAGAAATCTCTGGCTTGCACTAACCAGAACTGGTGTTACTTGAGTTGTGCTGGACTGTCAAAAGGTTGGGAAGGAGTTTTAAGCCCAGTGTTAAGATTTCGTGTATGTAAGGTGAACTTTCTTGACCTTTCCTGCCTGACCTTGTAGGGTGCTCAGATTTTGCACCTGACCTCTGCCACTTTCTTTTTATTTTATTATTCATATCTTTAATGAGAATTGCTTCTGTGCTTTTTCTCAAGGCACACCTATAAATATGCATATCTTGTTTCCTTTTTCAGTTCCCCCACCCAACCATTCTTATTTGTATTTAGCAGCAGAATAAATGCATTGTTCAACTGTAGGTGTTCATTCTTTGAAATTTGATTATTTCGCTTTATTGTTTTGGACAAGCTCATGTGTAATGCATGAGAGGGTTTTTTTTTCAATGTTAAAGACCAACCTTTTTTTTTTTTTAGTCTAAAGAAACAGGGTAAATTCCCCAGGTTTTTCTAAAAGTATTCTTTCAGAATGCTACTAATTAAATAAGGCTATTATTTTAAGTAATTCCAGGAAATCAATTAGAGGTTTTGCTAAGTACCATAAGATTACATTTTATCCACGTTTCAGTTCAGTGCTGATTTAATTGAAACATGGGAAGCCAGGGAGGCTACAGACCACTGGAGGGGTTACTGTAGTATAGAACGAATGAGAATGAATCCACTCAGAGCTCTTCCACTATGTTTTAACAAAATTTATGTAAAAGGACCATATTCCACCTTTGAGAATTTTGTTGACATTCTCTCCTCCTTTGAAACAATTTCTCTCTAGTAAGAGGCTTGTGGGGGGGGGAGTTGTTCCCCCCCATCATGATTACCTTATTTTTCAGAGTATAAGACGCACCGGAGTATAAGACGCACCCAGGTTTTGAAGAGGCAATTTTTAAAAAAAAGTATGTAGGTAGATAGAGGGATAGAGAGGGAGAGAAAGAGAGAGAAATACAATAGGTAGGTAGGGAGGGAGAGAGTGTAGATAGGTAGGTAGGTAGAGGGATAGAGAGAAATAGAGAGAGAGAGAGAGAGAGAGAGAGAGAGAAATACAGTAGATAGGTAGGGAGAGAGAGAATAGGTAGGTAGGTAGGTAGGTAGGTAGGTAGGTAGGTAGAGGAAGGGAGGGAAAGAGAGAGAAATACAGTAGATAGGGAGGGAGGGAGAGAGAGTAGGTAGGTAGGTAGGTAGAGGGATAGAGAGAGAGAAATAGAGAGAGAGAGAGAAATACAGTAGATAGGGAGGGAGAGAGAGAGAGAGTAGGTAGGTAGGTATATAGAGGGGGGAGAGAAATACAGTAAATAGGTAGGAAGAGGGATAGAGAGAGAAATAGAGAGAGAGAGAGATGCCGGGCCTGTTCCAACTGTACCGGTTGGAACGGAATCTGGAACCACCACTTGGGCAAAGGCAACTGGTGATAAGCCATGATCCCTCAGATGGCCAAGCCCTTTGCCATGAAAAGCTGTATAGATAAAAATCAACTTCGTTGACTATACCCAGAAGTCAACTGGCAGCAGTGCAACTCACCAAACAGGGAGATCGCATGCCTGTAACATGTCTCAATCACTGCCTGCACCGCTGCCTTCTGGATGACTTCCATATTGCCCTTATTGCAAAAGTAGAAATGATTATAGTAGAGATACATATACATGCCCACACAGACTCATGCTGCAGGTATAACCATTCCCAATGTTATACATTTTTACACTCAAAAATATACATTTCTCAAGTACTGTGATCTAAAGCAGTGGTCATTTTTTGGCCTTGCAGCCTAGGGGCCAGGGAGAGAGTGAATGGTGTATGCATATGTCACTTGTGCAAGTGGAGCTGTGCGTGCACGCCTGCCACTTGAGCTGCCCAGTTCCGAATGGGCCACAGCCTAGTACTAAACTGTGGCCCGGAAATTGGGGATCCATGATTTAAAGTACTAAAGATTAGTAATCTAAAAAAGGTGAAAAAGAAATGTTAGCTGAAATGGAGATCACACTGTCACACCAATGGCAACTGATAATACAGGTGGATGAGGGCCCATAGATTGCTGCAATAGGTTAATTGTTCTGTCACTACCATTTCTCATGAGTTCAAGCTCTGACTGATAAGTATATTAGCCACCAGTCATTCCCTTAAGTACATTAAATTGTCGTTTTAAAGTCTAAAAAGAAAATGTTGAAGAAAAGGCTTCACAGGGATTTAAATGTGAGGTTTGCAGACTTTAGTCCAGTGGTAGTCAACCTGGTCCCTACCGCCCACTAGTGGACGTTCCAGCTTTCATGGTGGGCGGTAGGGGTTTTGTCCAATACTGAAGCACTTTCCTTTCTTTTAATTTAATTGACTTCCCTACTTTATAAATCACCATTATTGTGGAACCGGTGGACGGTTAGAAAATTTTACTACTAGCAAAACGAGGTGGCCATATTGAAGCAGATCCCAAAGAAAATAAGAGATATAAGAAGGAACTATTCCTTCTTAACTAAAAAATGTAGTTCAAGTGGTTGATGCCTGAAGGGATGCTGGTATTCTGGGAGGGAGGAAGAGTTAGAATTAAAACAGTTGAAGAGGCGCATAATTTTTTAAAAAAACATTCCTCAATCCTGGATGCCGATGAGATGGGAACGGGAGGAGCCACAGGTCCGCCTGCTGGCGGGGGGAGGGGGGAGGAAGAGACTATAGCAAAGAGGCTCAGATCGCAAAAATAATCTGTTATATTTTTTTTAGTAATTCTTGTACGGACGTCAATAGTATAAAGTAATTGAATGTATAAAATAATATGAAAATTTATGATTTTAAAATGTATGTACCCCTTCCTCTTGATAATTTCTTTTTAATTGAATATGTATGAAGACTCGGAGGCGGTCAGCAGACCCGAAGTGGAAGCCCCAAATATTATTCATTACCTTATTTACCCCTTTTCCCAATATAAATTGTTAAAAACAATAAAACTTTTTCAAAAGAAAATTTTACTACTAACAGAGATACAAAAGCGGGCGGTAGGCATAAAAAAGTTGACTATCCCTGCTTTAGTCCCTTGCTGAATTCTACTTGCTCCTGCAGAAAAATGTAAAGCAAAAACTAAGATAGCCAAGTACATTTCTTTAGGAGCACTGGTTTAGCACCATAAGCAATAACCCAACAAAGTGTTAATATTTTACCTTGGGCAGCAACCCAAATTTACTTTGTTAGTTTAGGACAGGGGCCTTATATGGAGCACATTGCATAGTTTCAACTAAAGGAGCTGCATTTTTTTCACACCTGCCAGACACTTCACCTTCAACTTTGGGAGTGCAGTCGGGAAGCCCATTTTTCCATGCTTCTGACTGTAAACAAATAGTGCGTGGCAGGCATCCAAGTGTTACAAGGGGGAATGGCCTGAATTGTAATAAACAAGACCTCAATTCAGAAAAAGAATGGGAATTAAATATTCAGACCACCATAAAAAAAAAAAAAAGTCTGGCTGGTTTACAGCAAGGCCAGTATGATAAAAGCTGTACTTTTGCCCCTGAAAATAGATGCAGTGTGTAATTATTTATACTGTAAAAAAAATGTAAGGAATTTCATAGATGTGGATGTTATAAGCATTTCAAAAGAGTGCAACTGTGGAAAAGAATCCAATGAATAATAGTTTGGCTTCATTCAGCATCTAGAGGAAAAAAATAGCAATAACTATAAATCTTTGGAAAGAGCAGACAGTGGGAATATTACAACATGTATATGTTCATGTATGGAAGGTACTTTATTGGGCTTACTTTCTCAGGGGCTTTATGAAGCATTCCTGGGTGTTCACATGGAAGTGATTTAGGTACCAGATCTGTAGACCAAATCTGATACTCCTAAATTATTACCACCATTTGATTGTTCCTCTCCAACCCCAATGCACACCCCTTAATAAATATGGAAGCTCATACAGTAGAAGCCAGTATAAGTACATTACCTTGTACTCTTAAAATGTAAACCCTTCCTCATTGTTCATTTTTGCCTGTGTTGGAGGCTATCACTATACAGTATTTGTGAAAAGGTTATTTAGTCCTCAGAGGACTGGGCCAGAGGTAGTATTCAGCAGATTCTGACCAGTTCTGGAGAACCGGTAGTGGAAATTTTGAGTAGTTCGGAGAACTGGCAAATATAACTGCTGACTGGCCCCACTCCCGTCTATTCTCTGCCTCCTGAGTCCCAGCTGATTGGGAGAAAATTGAGATTTTGCAGTAACCTTCCCCTGGAGTGGGGAGGGAAAGGAGATTTTACAGTATCCTTCCCCTGCCATGCCCACCAAGCCATGCCACGCGCACAGACCCAGCAGTAAAATTTTTTGAATCCCACCACTGAACTGGGCCAATTCACATTGCTTTAAGAAGCAATGCAAGGAAGCATTTCCTGCATTGGGTGCTTCCCTCTTCTCCTTTAGTACAAGTTACTGAGTGCTGGTAGGAATAAAAAGCATAGTTTGCATCAGAGTACTGGCCAAAGCATAACATCTAGTTACATTCCTTGGAGAAATGGAAAATAGCACGGTAGATTCAGCATCTCAAGTTAGCAAACATTACCTAAAGATTTACATAAAATATTTTACATAATACATATACTCTTCGAATTACAACTGATCACTTTAAGGACCATTTGAAATGACAACAAACTCCCTCAAAGCTACTTACAAACTGACTTTGAAGTTACAACATCCTCCCTCCATCTCCACAGTCAAGGGATGGCATTTTGGACACTTGGCAACCGACTCAACCTTGACAGCCATTTGCAGTGTCCCACAATCACATGACTGCAACTTTTGCCTTCTTTAAAAGTGCTTTTCCAGGGTTTACTTCTGGTTTCTGGCAAAAAAAAAAGAAGGCCATTGGGGAAAATTGATTTGCTGAACATCTATGTCATTTCCTTAACCACCACAGTATTCACTTATTGACAGAAAATGATGAAAAGTCAAGCCCACCCTTGTAATACCTAAAATTACGATGACAATGTCTTATGACTGTAATTCCAGGTTCAATTACAGGCATAAGTCAAAAGAATATCTGTAATAGAGTTATGCTAGCATGGTTGGGCTTTGGGGGGGGGTAGCTAAGTACTCATTGCCTACATGAATTTACAGAAAATTCCCAGGATTTCAGGTGGCAGTTTATGTAATAATAATATAATAATAATAATAATAATTTAATTTTTATATCCCGCTCTCTCTCCCCAAGGGGACTCGAGGCGGGGCACAGGCAATTAAAAATACAAATAAAACCACAGACAAATACAAAATACAAAATTAAAAATAGATTAAATTGATCCTGCGCTAAAACCCATACACTAAACTAAAAATTACCCCTAGAAACCCTTAACCTAAAAAGAGACTACCCAAGGCCGGCCAGACGAAAAAAGTGTGTCTTTAATTTTAAGCGGAAGGAGCGGAGGTCCGTGGTTGTCCTGATATCGGGGGGAAGGTCATTCCAGAGGGCTGGGCCCGCCACAGAGAAGGCCCTTCCCCTGGGCGTCGCCCGCTGACAAAGTCTAGTGGACGGCACCCGGAGAAGTCCCTCTCTGTGGGAGCGAATCGGCCGTGAGGATGTATGGGGCAGGATCCGATCCCGCAGGTAGCTAGGTCCCGAGCCATGGAGCGCTTTGAAGATGGTAATTAACACCTTGAAGCGCACCCGGAAGACGACAGGTAGCCAGTGCAGCTCGCGCAAGAGCGGTGTTACGTGGGCAAACCTAGAGGTGCCCATAATTGCTCGCGCGGCTGCGTTCTGGACCAACTGAAGCCTCCGGGTACACCTCAAGGGGAGCCCCATGTAGAGAGAGTTGCAGTAATCCAGTCGGGATGTCACGAGAGCATGAGTGACTGTGCGAAGGGCGTCCCGATCCAATAGGGGGCGCAACTGGCGTACCAGGCGAACCTGGTAAAACGCCCTCCTGGCCACGGCTGTCACTTGATCTTCCATGGACAGCCGGGTATCCAGGAGGACACCCAAGTTGCGCGCCCCATCCACAGGGGCAAGATGTTCGCCCCCTATGGCCAGCGTTGGAGAGAGCTGGTTGAATCGGGCAGCCGGAAACCACAGCCACTCGGTCTTGGTCGAGTTGAGCCTAAGTCCGTTACTTCCCATCCAGATCCGCACGGCTTCCAGGCACTGGCACATCACCGCTACGGCATCGTTGGGGTGGTTTGGGGTAGATATGTACAGCTGGGTGTCATCAGCGTACAGGTGGTACTCTACCCCAAAACCACGGATGATCTCGCCCAGCGGCTTCATGTATGCGTTAAACAGGAGAGGCGAGAGGACCGACCCCTGAGGCACCCCGCATGTGAGGGGTCTCGGGGTCGACCTCTGCTCTCCTGCCCGCACAAATTGCGATCGGCCAGGGAGGTAGGAGGAGAACCACCGTAAAACGGTGCCTCCCACCCCCAACCCCCCCAGTTATCTAATGCATAATAGATAACATCTTCTCAGGAAAAGGCGTGATAAGAGTATTTTTCTTCCCCTCTTGACTTGAAGAAAGAAATCATAATCTAATAAAACATATTTCCACATACATAGGTATGATAGTGGAAGGAAGAGAATTTGTCTGTGTACAAACACATAGGCAAAAGATCTGCCTTTGTGCCCAATAACAGAGAAGCGCTTTGCATTAAAGATTTGAGCCATGTGCACAGCCTCTATTAAACTCAGCACTTGGATAACATGATTAATGCTCTCTCTCTCTCTCTCCCTCCCTCCCTCTCTTTTTGTGGTTGCAGCAAGAGAAGTCTTCTTTCCGTAATGGCTCCAGCATGCAGTGGTAACAGGGGACAGGGAAAGGCTAAGTGAGCATCTTATTTGTCAAAGGTAAATTATTCAGAAGGCAGCCCAAATGGAGATTCCCGGAGAACTAATGGTATATGGAGGATTGCATCTCATCCTCTCCAGTTCGGAGCAGGCTTTTCAGGAATTCATTGAAGTGGAATCGGCTTTGAGCACTGCAGCCAAGAAGTAATATTCTGCCATCCAGCTTGTGTCTGTGGAACAGCATCCCCAGCAGCCTTCCCTTCAGCAGTCGCATGCAGAACCGTAGGCGCACAGGCATGGTAGTGTGTGCAGAAGTGTAAGTCCCTGTCGAGCCCTTTTAAGAGGACCGTCTCTCTTGGGCTACTGCAGGGAAGCAATTGTGGTCTCGTTATCTGTGGATGCTGCTGTGCTTCTCCCACCCCCCCTACCCCGAACGTGAGTTTGGCCACTTCAGTGCTGCATCATGCGGTTCTCATGTGACACTGGCTCTCTCTGGCAGTTTGAAACAGGAGGTTGGGTGATTCCGCATTTCTGGACAGTTGCGTTCAGCAACGTAGGCAGTCGCAATCCCAAAATGACAGAAATAAAAAAAAAAAGTTTTATTTATTAGTGGCTTGATTTTGCTTTAATCCTCCGTTTTAGAGAGGCTATGAAGGGGCGGGGGGGGAGGCACTCCTGCTTTTTCCTTCCTGCAGGATTTGAGCCATGCTGTTGGAAAGGAGCGATTTCGTCTTCTCTCGGAGTGATGACGCTGCACCACTTTTGGCATATCCTGCTTCCCCCATTTACCTGGGTGGCTGTTGCTGCTGCTGCTGGGGTTGCTGTTGCCTGCCTGCTTGCCTGCCTGCTTGCATTTCAGCCCGGCTTGTTTCAGGAGAGCATCACTCATCAGCACGCAAAAGGAAAGACACACGATGAAATCTGGGCACTGCATTCTGTTATTGCTGCTGGAGGCGAAGAAATGGGGGATGCAAGGTTTACTTTCCCCCTCTCTGAATGGTGAAAATGCGAGTTAAAGGTTTGGGGAGCAAACATTTAAAGAAATGCCATGCCAGCTAATCTGGTACATATAGGGAGGGCATTGGCAGCAATGCAGCATGCATGGAACGGTATGCATCCAGAGGAAGAATTCAACCACTGCTATTCGGATTATTATGGGGAAAGCCGTGGTGATGCAGTTTCACCTCAGAGGAGAGCTGTGCTGAAGATGGATAAATGAAGTGCCTTGTACGTGTGCCTGTCAGAGCGCAGCCATGGGAGAAAAGGAATGGAAGCCAGCAAGTGGCAAGGAAGAAGGAGAGCTGCATGCCGTCTGATTGTCGTCTTTGGTGTCTGCTTATTCCAGCAATGGTGATAGCATAATTTACGGAAATGTGCCTGGAGACAGGGACTTGAAATTGTAGACCGAACACTCCCTAATGCTGTTACAGAAGAAACGAAAGGTGTATGTGGCTGCAAAGACACAAACACCTTGTGGGGGAAAAGAGAAGTGTGCAGAATCAATGTATGTCTGTATTTGTACATTGTGAATTGAGCTTTCTGATTTGGGAATGCTTCGGACTGTTAAAAAGACGCTTGCCTAAGGGGTCTAAGGGTTCAATTGCCTTCGGTATACATGTTTTTCAAGAAATAGGAGTTGCGAGGCATTTCTGCACACAGGATTCTGTAAAGTCTCTTGCTCTGTGTGTGCGTGTGTGTGTGTGTTACACCTATTAGTCTTGAATTTTCTGTATGATTTAGAGAGGGATGTTGGGCTTTACCCCCTCATCTTTAAACTCTTTATAAACACAGCTGTACTTAGTCTAGTAAAAAGAAAAACATACTGTAAATATAAGTGTGGTCAGTCTAATCAAAATAAATTATCCCAGATGACTTTTGTAGCCCAGCTGGCAACTGGGCTTAGTATTCAATCGAGATGAAATCAGTAATGTATTTACATTTTTAATGCATTTCAAAGTCAGCCTGTAATTTGTTTTAAAGGGAGGGGATGAATCCCACTGAAAAAAAGCACAGTGCTCAGTTTTGGCAAGAGAATGCTCCACAGTGTATACTGCTAGAGCAGTATACATGCTACATGTAGAGCATTTTATTTCTGGTGTAGCATAGTAGTGGCGAAGTGGAGCCACCTCTCTTTTTAAGCAGATATGTATGTATGTATGTATGTATGTATGTATGTATGTATGTATGTATGTATGTATGTATGTATGTATGTTTGTATAAAATACAGCTCCTGCCAGGTCATTCAGGAAAACATACCTGTGGTAATGGCCCAAATTAAATGAAAGCAACTCAGGCTAGAAGCTTCATCTTGAAGCTCAGATAAATAGGAGAAGCTTGGCAGAAATGTCGGTAGCTGCCTCTTTGGCACATGCAAGCATGCACAGCTGTGTTTTTAAATCCAGCAGTCCTAAATTATTCTGAATGTGTCATCTCCAGCAAGATTTCTCTGTAGCCATGTAAGCCATTCTGGAATGAGCTTGCCGGTCCTTAGCAAGATTTGTTACTGCAGAAATCACTTTCTGCTCCAGTATAGTTTAGCCAGTGGTTGAATTTCTGCTTTCTGCTCTTAGAGGAAGAAAGATAATTAGGAAAATATATTTTCCTTTGCAGCCTTGGTACCCTCTTCTTTTTCAATAACAGCTCCGCCTTGGGCATTTTAAAGGAAGATGTGCGGGTGGGGAAGGGGAGGGAGGAGGGATACTTGTAATTCATACGAAGCTGCACAGACCAGCAGAATGTCAGCAGCTTGTAATTAGCAGTCCGGTGGTTACATCAGTGACCGTATCTTTCCAAGAATAGCTATGATGTGTTCCACAAAACGAGGAAGATAGGCATGACCTGGTTATCAAGATTGGCTTAAACAAGAATAAATGGATTAATGAGTGTGTTTTGTCCACAAAATTCAAAATGGATAGAAGATACATTGTGAGGGTTGCTGAGTTCTGCAGTTGAGTGTGAAATTATCCACAGAGGCTGGAGATATGTGGGTGGAAATGTGCAGACTAGTAACCAATACCTTTGCCTTATAGCCCTGGCTGGTCTAGCTCACCCAGGTGGTTGGATGGCATGAATGTATCACAATTGAAAAAAATAAATAAATACAAAAGGTGCTGTTTAAACTGAAAAGAAACTAAAAAGACTGAACTGCCTTACAAGTTTACTGTTTTGAACTTGGCTGCTGTTTAGCGATACTCTTTGGTATGTGATTTGACTTCCGGTCAGTCTTTTCTGTTTCACCAAAGAGGGGAAGAAAGAGGTCAGATTTGTGAATTGGAGCAAAGCATTTTAAATCCACAGCAAATCCTGAAAAGCTTTCTTGGGAACATTGCAAGATTGGAGCTTTGCAAGGATGTTAACAGTACTATTCCAGACCTGCATTTGCAGTCCTGCTGCAGGCAGGCAGTGAGTGGTGAGGATGTAGGAGGTGCCTAATTTGCAACTGGCCTTTTCCAGACACCTTTCACACAGCCCTTCCTGGTTTTCTTCTGCAAGCCTTTGCAACGTGTGGTTTATGTTTCTCTCCTGTTCTGGGCTGCCCAAATTGCTCCGAGCCTCTTCTAGTTTCCCAGATTCCCTGCAAAAAAAAAAAAAGTCAGCCTCAGTTCAGCTCTTTGTTTATTTGGCTCTCCTTAATAATATGCTTAAAATAAACTGCATTGTGCAAACATGTGTATTTTAGGCTGGGAACGTTCACATTTCTTGTGGGGGAGAAGGCCGTGCGTTGCATGCAGCCAATTGCTCCGACTGTCTCATCCTGCAGGGCGGTTTTAAAGATCCTTTCATTATTCGAAGAGTCACAAAAGCCCACATTCTCCACTCCTGCCCTTTTGGATTCGGGCCTGCCTGACTCCGGGATGTTGTTATTTTATGCACCCAACTGGGCAGAAAGGTTTCATTGGGTTTGTGTGCGGGAGCCCAAGCAGCTGGTCATTAATGTCGAATCCATTGCCCGAGCAAAATGGAAGTGGACGCAAAGGGCTGTGTGATTAATGCTAGCCTGCAAAGCCTGTTCCATCCAAGAGCCGGGCTTGCAGTAAAAAATAATGCAGGAGCCTGATTTGATGGCTCTTTAACAGGGCAGTATGTCATTGTGTCGCCAAGCAATTGAGGTTATTATGGGGCAGGGCTGACAGACGGGACAGTGGGGTTACTAGACCGTGGCATTTTTAGAAATACAGGCCTGACCTACTTTGAGTGATCCTGGCTGCCAGCTGCATGGTGCATGGAGCCTGCCGATTGGCTGCCCCTGTTGCTAAGGGGAATTAGCATGAATTTTTCCACATGCGGTCTCGGTGATTGAATGATAAAAGCTGACTGGAATTAAAGCGATTCAGTTCAGCATTATGTAGATTAATCTTTCTCTTTCTGGAGACCCAGAAGGGGCAATGGAAGGCAGAAGAACTCTAGCTTGGCCTTCCATTTCTTTTTGTTTTTCCAGACAGGGCAGGACAGGAGCCTAGTTCATGAAAGGATTGTTAGAGAAGGAAAACGCTCTTTAAAGAGGCCAAGGATATCGAAGGACAGCTGGCTGTTTGATGGTATTTCATCCTGGCCTAATTTGAGACCGGCATGGGAACCCCTGGCTCCCTTTGCTTTGCTTTGCTCACCACCTCCTGCACCTAAAAAATAATAAGACCTCCCTGAAAATAAGGCCAAGCGCTTATTTTGGGGGTGAAAAGAAAATATGACCCTGTCTTATACAATACAATACAATACAACAGCAGAGTTGGAAGGGACCTTGGAGGTCTTCTTGTGCAACCCCCTGCCTAGGCAGGAAGCCCTATACCATTTCAGACAAATGGCTATCCAACATCTTCTTAAAGACTTCCAGGGTTGGGGCATTCACAACTTCTGGAGGCAAGCTGTTCCACTGATTAATTGTTCTAACTATCAGGAAATTTCTCCTCAGTTCTAAGTTGCTTCTCTCCTTGATTAGCTTCCACCCATTGCTTCTTGTTCTGCCCTCAGGGGCCTTGGAGAATAGCTTGACTCCCTCTTCTTTGTGGCAACCCCTGAGATATCGGAACACTGCTATCATGTCTCCCCTAGTCCTTCTTTTCATTAAACTAGACATACCCAGTTCCTGCAACCGTTCTTTATATGTTTTAGTCTCCAGTCCCCTAATCATCTTGGTTGCTCTTCTCGGCACTCTTTCTAGAGTCTAGAGCAGTGATGGCTAACCTTTTTTGGCTCGTGTGCCAAAAGTGGGAGGAGCACAGGAGGAGTTGTGCGTCGGTGTGCTACATCCATAATGCTATGTGTGTGACCCCCTGCTTTTGGCATGCTTTTTTCGCCCTCCCCAGGCTCCAGAGGCTTTCTAGGAAGCCTGGGGAGGGTGAAAACAGCCTCCCCCCCACCTCCAGAGGTTTCAGGAGCTTCCCTGAAGCCTCCAGAGGGCAAAAAACGGCCTCAAAAGAAGGCCTAAATCAGCTGGCCAGCGCACACAAGCGCGCTGGAGCTGACAGGGCAACGCCTCGCGTGCCCTAAGAAATGGTTCCGCAAGCCACCTGTGGCACCCGTGCCATAGGTTCGCCATCACTGGTCTAGAGTTTCTAGAGTTATTTTCAGGGAAACATGGTAGGTGTGATAGATACAAACCTTATTCTGTTTTAAGAAAGGAAGGCAGGTGGAATACAGGTAGTCCTTGACTTATAACCATTTAGTAACCATTCGAAGTTAGGACAACACCGAGAAAAGTGACTTATGACCATTTTCATATTTATGACCGTTGCAGCATCCCTGTGGTCACATGATCAAAATTCAGATGCTTGGTCACTGATTCATATTTATGACGGTTGCAGAGTCCCTGGATCATGTGATCACCTTTTGCGAACTTCTGACAAGCCAAGTCAATGGGGAGGCTAGATTCACTTAACAAATGTGTTACTAATAACAGATCTAACGATTCACTTAACTGTGGCAAGAAGGGTAATAAAATGGGACAAAACACACTTAACAACTGTCTCACTGAGCAACAGACATTTTGGGCTCCATTATGGTTCTAACTTGAGGATTGGCTGTACCAGATTTTGGAAGGAAACTGATTTTATACCAGTTTTTGTTATAGGCCTGTGATGGCGAACCTTATGGCACGCATGCATTGGCCAGCTGTCTTCGGCCTTATTTTGAGGCTGTTTTTCACCCTCTGGAGTCCTCCGGAGGGCGAAAAACCAGAAGTTCAGGAACCAACTCCTAGTTTGCTCGTAGGGCCGTTTTTTGCCCTCCAGAGCCTTCAGGGGGCTTCCCTGAAGGCTCCGGAGGGCAAAAAACGGCCCTACGAGCAAACTGGAAGTCACCATTGCCGAACCTCCAGGTTCCCTATAGGAAGTGATTTCCGGTTTGTCCATAGGGCCGTTTTTCGCCTCCTGAGGGCTCCAGAGGTCAAAAACTGGCCCTATGGACAAACCAGAAGTAACCATTCCCGAACTTCCGGGTTCCCCATAGGTCCATTTTTCTTTCTCTGGAGGCTTCAGAGAAGCTCCTAAAGCCTCCAGAGAGGGTCTTTGGGTATGTGGAGGGGTCTGTTTTCACCCTCCCCAGGCTCCTAGAAAGCCTCTGGATCCTGCAGAGGGCAAAAAAACCACGCCAGAAGCAGGGGGGGTGTTGCACGAATAGTATTATGGGTGTGACGCTCACACACAACCCCCCTGCACTCCCCCCGCTTTTGGCATGGGAGCCAAAAACGGTTAGCCATCACTGTTATAGGCTGTCATTGAGGGTTATGTTTGCTGATGAGCAGGCATAGATGGGCTTCAAACTGTCTGTTTTCTATTCATTTGTTTATTTATATCAAGCTCATCTAGATGTAAGCTAGATGTATCTTTATATGCTCTAGGAAGGTATTTCTTCATGGAGAAGTAAATACTTCTTTTATTGTGTGTTACAGGTCTGATTTTGGGCTGTTTTGAGCTTCCTGAAATAACAAATAATGAAGTCAATCAAGTTAGTTAAATATAATTGATTTTAATTTTCTTGCCAGTATTCACTTGTTGTGAATGTGTCTATGGAGATTCTTAATCAGCCAAGTCATGGTTGTCCCAAAGGTGCTTTATTTAAAAGGACGCTTCTTGAATCAGAAGCTAAACCTTTTCAAAGATAAAACCAAGAAAGTCCAATTGTCTTTTGGGTTGTGAAAAAAGCATTGTTGGGTTGTGAAAGGTTACACCTTTTTTGCAGCTAGGCTTGTTTTCATGATAATTGAAATTATTTAGGAAGAATTTGTAATTCTCTAAACAGGAACTGCTGCCATCTGGAGAAACAGAGCAAAACAAAAATTAAATTTTTTGGTTAGCAAAATGTATAATTTGATTCCTGGCTACCACATTAGTAGATTTCCTCCACAATCATCTATCCCATACCTATTATTTCAGGTTTCCCAGTGGTGCCTCAATAGCTACTATAACTGAATCCATCTACTTTACTCATGCTTACCCTTTTTTTCTCTTTCCTTCCATTATTCCCAGCATTACAACCTTTTCCAGAGAGCTGGATCTTTGTATAATGTGTCTGGAGTTAGATAATTTGAACCAGGGTATGTAATGAAGAAGGAGACGCGGTGGCTCAGTGCCTAAGACACTGAGCTTTTCGGTCAGAAAGGTCAGCAGTTCAGCGGTTCGAATCCCTAGCGCCATGTAACGGAGTGAGTTCCTGTTACTTGTCCCAGTTTCTGTCAACCTAGCAGTCGGAAAGCATATAAAAATTCAAGTAGAAAAATAGGGACCACTTTGATGGGAAGGTTTAGTCATGCCAGCCACATGAGCACGGAGACGTCTTTGGACAGCTCTTCGACTTTGAAATGGACATGAGCACCACCCCCTAGATTCGGGAACGACTAGCACATACATGCAAGGGGAACCTTTACCTTTACCTATGTTCTGAAGAGCCATATGTATTTGAAGTCTTGGCTGCTTGTCTCATTTACAAACTCTTGCTCTTACCTTACCTACCTCTTACCTTCATTAACCATAATACATATTTGATATATCACAAAATCAATCGCATATTAGATGTAAGTAGAATGTTAAAATATAGCTTTCTCATATATCTTTAGCTATTATGTTGATTACATTTTCATTTTATAAAATTTGTTCTAGTTTTCGATGATGATCTGATCGGTGACTACTGATATGCTTTGAAAGCTCTTTCAAAATTCTTTGAAAGAAGTTTGTCTTGAAGTAGACATGTGTCACTATTACGGTAAGTCCGCCTTCCTTTTATGTCTACAGTATTACACTTACAGGAGGCACAATGTGGGTGTAAGGAAAGCTTCTATAATTAAGAAAGCTTTGCATGTAACAACTATCTTATAGTCCAAGTTATATTGGAAATACAGTTCTCCTAAACATCAGGGTTATTGTTATTTACTTGCCATTAAAGCTAGGACACTATACTGATCTCAGAAAACATTGCCTCTTTCTCATCTTGTCATATATTCTCATAACTTTAATTTTAAAAGTACTTAAAATTTGTAGCAAAAAATCTGACAACCATATTCCTTTCCTCTAAACTTTTTTGGTATTATTGTTTATGAAAGCACATTCTGTTTATCTTTCAATGCCATGCACAGATAGAGATAGCTGAATTTAAAAAGAGAACATCAAAACACCCCAAAGGAATGAAAACAATTCTGAGCCCTTAAAAAAAACCTAACACATTCTGAATGGAGCAGAAAGGCATTACTATCCACCAGAAACTAAGGAATGGAAAGCCCCACAATAGGCTTATATAATCTCCTGGGAACCTGAAATGTCTTTGCAAGCATTCTCTACTCATAGTTTGCGGTTTGCACTGATAGGAGAAATGATTGTTGGAAATCATGATGCAAACTGTTTTCTTGAGATTTCTTACTATTTATTAAAATCAGATTTTAAATGTATAGTATCTTCTCTGTCCAAACCCTCAGTATTATTTGCAAACCATGAATAACCTATAGCAGTGATGGCGAACCTTTTAGGCACAGAGTTTCCAAAACGGAAGGCACACACACATGCCAGAGCTCTGGAAACCTGCTGACCAGCTGGCCGGTGTGCATGCACACCTCAGAAACCTGACACCAGTTGGCTGAGCTGGGGTGATGGCATGTGTGCCCACAGAGAGGTCTCTATGTGTCACCTCTGGCACGCATGCCAGAGGTTCACCATCATGGACCTATAGAAATATCAATGGATCCTTGGTTGAAATATTCTCATTAAACAGTTCATGTGACATAAAGGACCCCATATTTCTCTTTTCTCATTTTGGCCAAATTTATCAACTTGCAGACAATCCAAAGAATCAGAATGCCTTCCCTTTATTTATTGAGAACTTGCTAATCATTGCTTCTGAATCTCATATATTGTTTTAAGTGGAAAAAACCATATAGTGGTATTCAGTCAGTGGAGATCGTTGTAAATATGTACGGTGCAGTGGTGGGTTTCTAACCAGTTTACTACCAGTTCATTGAGAGAGGGCATTTTGCGCATGCACAAAACCAGTAGGAACCCACTTCTGATATGATGAAAATGGAAAAAAGGTCATGAGGTTGCTGATAAGGTTTGCCAAAATGAGAGCATATACTTTGGGAGCAATACCTGTATTTGGAGCATATTCCATTGGGTTTTCCTCCCCTCATATCTCTGAGATGATAGCTAATCATGAAAAATAAATGGAGAAATCAGCTAGAAGCTGCAATAAAACTCCTAATATACACCAGTGCGTGTAATAATAATGGCCAATGAACTTAGTTACACCAACATAAATATCATGTCAGATAAAAATGGGAGGGTAAGAAATAGTGACTCTTAATGTGTCTCTCACTGCTTCTTACATGTTAATAATAATACTAATAATAATAATAAATTTTATTTATATCCCGCTCTCTCTCCCTGAAGGGACTCGAGGCGGGGCACAGGGAAATTAAAAGCAAACAACAAACAAAATACAAAGCTAAAATCAGATTAAACTTACCCTGCGCTAAAACTTCTATAAAAATATAACTATCCCTAAAAAACCCTTAATAATTTAACATTTAAATTAAAATTACCCTAGGCCAGCCAAACGGAAGAAGTGAGTTTTTAATAGCTGTCGGAAGGAGCGAAGGTCCGTGGTTGTTCTGATTTCGGGGGGAAGGTCGTTCCAGAGGGTCGGGCCCCCCACAGAGAAGGCCCTTCCCCTGGGCGTCGCCCGCTGGCACAGCCTAGTGGACAGCACCCCGGAGAAGTCCCTCTCTGTGGGAGCGAATCGGCCGCAGGGATGTATGAGGCAGAATGCGATCCCGCAGATAGCTAGGTCCCGTGCCATGGAGCGCTTTAAAGATGGTAACTAACACCTTGAAGCGCACCCGAAAGACGACAGGCAGCCAGTGCAGCTCGCGCAGGAGCGGTGTTACATGGGAGAACCTAGAGGCTCCCATAACTGCCCGCGCGGCTGCATTCTGGACTAGCTGAAGCCTTCGGGTGCACCTCAAGGGGAGCCCCATGTAGAGAGCGTTGCAGTAGTCCAGTCGGGATGTCACGAGGGCAAGAGTGACTGTGCAAAGGGCACCCCGATCCAATAGGGGATGCAACTGGCGGACCAGGCGAACCTGGTAAAACGCCCGCCTGGCCACGGCTGTCACTTGATCTTCCATGGACAGCCGGACATCGAGGAGGACGCCCAAGTTGCGTGCCCCATCCACAGGGGTAAGATGATCGTCCCCTATGGCCAGTGATGGAGTCAACTGGTTGTACCGGGATGCCGGAAACCATGTTGTAGCAAAAGCCACACAGTTATGGAAATGTAACTTTTTAATGGATTTTATTTGTCCTTAATGATTTGGCTGAAATATATAAAAGTATTTTTTTATGATAGAAGCAGTATGAAATAGTATGTGTAGTTTTCTTTTTCCCTTTATTTAAACAATTTCAGATAAATAGAATTGATTGGACAATCTCAGTTTTACAGGTGGGAAATGAAACTGCTGCTTTACATTATATACATTGATTGATCAAAGAACATTTTCAAAGAGGAACAGCTGGTTCACTTAGTGGAAATACATACATTGAAACAAATTGTAAGCTGAAAAGGTAAATCCTTTAAACATATGGCATATATAATTAAGAATATTCAAGGAAAATGTAAAGTTAAGTATTCAGTAAAAACTGATATCATTTTTCATAACTATGTGGCTTCTTACTTGTGATACAATTTGTCCTTTGACACACAAAGTAAATCAGTGTGCTTTCTAAGATAATTCATCATGTCTTCCGATTTTTAAACTCTGTCTTGACTTTAAACATTGGAAGATATTTCTTCTAGTCCTAAGCTTCTTAGATTTGTGATACTTTTATCTGAAATTAAAAAATGAATGATTTTATTACTGTGTTTCCCCAAAAATAAGACAGGGTCTTAATTTCTTTTGAACCCCAAAATAAGCACTTGGGCTTATTTTCGGGGAGGTCTTATTATTTTTGAGGTGCAGGAGGCGGTGAGTGTGGTCAACTCATGGCTGTTGCTGTGCAATGTTTTTAGAGAGGGCTTTTTTGGGGGGAAGGGCTTATTTTAGTGCATGCGCTCAAAAGCTCGATTGGGCTTATTATCCAGGGAGGTCTTATTTTTGGGGATACCAGGCTGCTTTGCCCATTTTCACTGTAGAAATCTTGGCAGGGTATAAGGGTGAGCTTGGGTTGGACTCTAAACTTTAGGGGTAAAACACATTTATAATATAGTACTGAAGACATTGCAAGAGGACAGTTGTGTTAATCTGTGGTGGCAAAAATCAAGTCAAGTCTAATAACACTTTTTCTAACTAACCAATTCTGGTAACAGTAATAAGCTTTTAATAAAATTAATCATGCTACCAGACTACAGAGTTTTATCATTTTGAAATAGCAGTATTAAGAACTTTTTTCTGTGCTAAGATCTTTTTACTCATTACAGCTAGATATGTACAAAAAGCTATCCTGCCTGCGCCTTTCAGTGCTTGTGATTTGAACAACCTCATTCTTAGTATGAAAAATTAAAATGATCAGGACAAAACTAAGGTAATCACCTTTAGCGCTGAAATTTCACATTAATGTATAACTAATGAAGATATATTTCTTTAACAATAGAATGCAGGACAGGGTATAATCAGGAAATCAAAATAGCAAACAGACATAAACAAGAATAATCTATAAGACTGTACCGCCATTATTTCTATAAAACCCTCTAAAATAATATGCAAGTAAAATATCTACGCTTTGCTCAATAAGACCCTATAGTGTATTATATAAATAACTAGTTTATAATTACACAGTGAAATAAAAACATATTGTTTGTAATAAGCAGATTTCTGGAGAAAAGATAATATATAAATGGGTAATATAGTAAACAGAGATCTCTTCTCACTTTTAACAACGAGATCTTGGTGAAGGGGTTCAGGCCTTATTAAAAGGTATGGAAATGTTTGTGCCTTCAAGTCAGTCTTAACTAAATAGGCATGTCTGTGTGGTTTTCTTGGTAACATTTTTCAGAAATGGTTTTCCATCGTTTCTTCCTAGGGCTGAGAGTGAGGGAGTGGCCCAAGGTCATTCAGCTGGTTTTGTGCTTAAGATGAGATTGTGAGTTTTAGCTTGGTATAACACTATACCAAACTGACTTCATAAAAGAGGATAGTTCCGTTTGTAGTTTTTGGGATGTCTTTGAGTCTGTCTTGACTCCTAGTGACTGCCTGGATTAGTCCCTACAGTTTCCTTGGCAAGATTTTTGGAGTGGTTGTAATTGCCTGTTTCTTAAGTTTGAGAGAGAGTGATGGGCTGAGGTCACCAAACTGGTTTTGGGCCTAAGCCAACTAAAGCTCATGGTCTCCCAGTTTCTAGCCTGGTGTCTTAAATTACTACACAAAATCGGCTTTCAGGAGACAATGCACGCTCTTCAATGTCAAGATGCCAAATTGTTGCGGTAGAGTTCTCTAACCTTAGTGCCATTCAGAAGTATGATTTCCTTGGGTCAGCCACTCACTTTCAGCCCTAGGAAGAAGGCAATGGGAAACCACTAGCAATGGAAATATTGGGCTCAATTGTGGTCTTAAGTCAATTGGGATCTATAAACTTTAGCACATCTACATTTTAGAACAGGTAGAATGGCTGAAAGGACGATATGATCTTTGGAATTCAGAAAAGTGTTAGCTGTATCCATGAGTTCAGGCTGCACAAAAGTTGTGCATTAAAGTGGAACTCATGAACAGGAATTCTAAATACATAACCATGCTCCTATTGTCAGTTGTTAAAAAAATTACTTTAATTTGTAAAGCTTTTAATTTAAGGTTCTGAAATGTATTTTTGTTAAGTTTTGTATTCTTTTATTTTGTATTCTGTATTTTCTTTTCAAGACAGAATAACTAGGCATGCTTTCAAAATAGTAAATGAAAGCCAGTTATTAGCCTGCTTGGAAGCACTGTGAGGGCACAGGGCCATATGAAGTGGCACCAATACAGCTTTGCATTGGTCTTGAACTAGCAGCTGCTGTAAATCATTTTCAATTATTTACACATTGCACTAAGCCAGATTTATTTTAATTAATTTGTTTTAATCATGTTCTGCTGAATAAACTGTGGTTGGCAGATTCACACATCATGCAAAGCCAAAGCTGAGCGAGTCCCACAATAAGTTACTGTGATGTGTGAACCCATTTAATATTTAACCATGGAGGAGAAGAGGAATTCAGGCATTGGATTCTGGTCAGTTATTACTGATTTATTAGATGTTTTCTGGGTATTGAGAATTTTACTCTCAATTCAATTAAAAGAGATTTTATTTCATTTCCTACAGTTCAAAGTGATAGATCTGGCTCTGTTCTCAAGTTATCTTCATAACAACACTATTAGATGATTTGCTCAAAGCAAGGTTACTGTTGCACTGTTGGATTATGCCCATGTTCTATGCTCCAGTTTGTTCCAAACTCAGAAACATGCATATACACTATTTCTAAAATTCCCATTTCATTCATGCTATAAAATTCCACTGTACACTAAAAATGAAAATAATGGTGCTGCTGGAAATATAATTTTTTTGCAATTTTATTTTTGAGTCAATGAAATACATATAATTAAACCTAGTTAGATCAACAATACAGTTTTACTGATGAAAATTATCTTTCAAGAACTGTTAGGTTACTAGCCGACATTGGCATCTTCAAACTAAACTGATGATTCAGCAGTGTCTATGAGGCTTGTAGGAATCAAAGGGTAGAGCGACAGTTTTGGTTAGAAAAAGTAAGGTTGGAATCCACCACTACATTTTTGTGTGGAGATAAAGGTTATTTTACAAGAAGTGGGGCTTTGGAAAGGTTGCTAATGCTGAACGTAGCTGAAACATACAAATATTGAATTGTTATAATTTTCCGCAAGCCAAGCTTCACATAAAAGGAATTCCGTTCAAGAGGGGTTTCCATTTAGATCCTTGTCTGTGCACATGTGCAAAAATGCGTTACTACAACTGTGTTAGCTTGAAACAAAAGCATCTTAAATCCAGAAAATCACCATTAAAAAGCACACATGCACGCACACATGCATGTGTGCAGCTTTTTTCAGCTGCTGTAACCATAGCTGCCTCAGTATTTGCCGATGGGTTTTTCCTGCTCCAATGGATGAACATAAGGGAAATAACTTAAGAGTTCCTTGAATCCTCCTCTGTATTCGGGCAGCTGATACATGAATAAACCAAATGTGTATTTAGGCATGTAAAGCCAATTCATTTCCAATATTATTTTGCACTAAGAGGAAAAATAATATGGCAGTAATACTGCTACATGTTTTTCCAGTAAGGAAAATAAAACCTTGTTAATAGAAGGTAAAGAGGAGAAAGATTTTTTTAAATAAAGGGGAGGACATGAAGGACACTAAAGTCTCTTATTTCTCATATCAATCCAAACGTGAAATTCCAGAATGGTTTTGCTATCAATATAACACCCCACCCCCCCAATGGAATGGAGGACAGACAAACCTCAGTCTTCAGTTATATGCAATGTGCAATTTCTTCACAATTTTTTCTCTCTCCTTAAAATCAGAAAAACTATAAACGTTTGACTTACATTACTTCTAGTAGGGAAAAAGTCCCTTCTATATTTAAGTGTTTTAAGTGTTTCCATATTTTAATGTTTAGAAAATCATGCTTATATTGCTTTTGAGTTTGAAGGACCATTAAAGGCAGTTTATCAGTTCCTTCTCCCTCTGCTCCCTGCAAAATCTTGAACAATGTGGGATGTGTTGAGGCAAGACTGTTTCAAATTAAGCTGAATGTCAATCTTTAAGAATTTCCAACGCTAATTCAAAGGACTGTCCTGGAGCTTGGTTTCAAAGTGATTAAAAATCAGAACCCCTTACTTGAATAAATTATTTTATGCTACACAGCAGAGTTTCAGCTTGTAGAAAGCTAAAATAAATAGACTTAAGCTGTCATAAATCAGGATCCATTTTTTGGGACAGGAGCCAATTATTGAATCACTGAAGGTTTGAATACACTGATATATTCACTGTTGTTAACCTTGGTTGTATTGTTCCAATTAGTTCTCCAGATCAAGCAGTCTTCAATCTAAATAATATTGTATGCTTTTAGAAATGTTCATTCTTCCATCTTTGTATTTCCAAGCCTACTTCTACTTTCTCCATTTTACAATAAAGCAGAAATGTGGTGGGAATAAGATGTAGAATCATACTTAACAATATGCAAGTTAGGTAACCACATTCAATGACACTGATCTACAAGGAGAAAACCTTGGAAATGGAAGTAGCTTAATTTTACTGGAATTGAGTCACTAATAAAGGAAAAATAAATCCTGAGTATTAATTGGCTTCAGTTTCCAAGATCCAGCTTCAGGTCAAACTTGCATCAAAATAATTCAAAATTACGAAGGGGACGTGCAATTATGCACCATAATTTTTCTGAAAAATGTGATATAGCAATAAGAATGGTGCCACACCAATCATTATGGTGCCACACCAATCATTATACATTTATTTTTGTATTGATACCAATAACATAACTTTCTATTTATTTATTGGTTTTTCATGTAACATTTTCATGCTTTTTGCATGAAAAACTGGCAAGCTCTTAACATCAGATTAAACAACAAGGTTCCATCTTTATTCAGTATCTAAACTGTGCTTTTTGGCTTTTCTCTTGTGAACGGCAATAGGATCATCCCTGGGGAGATTCTAGCAGTAATCGGCAAGCATGGACAGACTCAATTTCCCTTGGTATCTTTTCTCCATGCCTGGTGGAATCTCTCCTCATGCTCATCACTCACTGCCCCACAGTTGAAAGGGAAATAATCTAAATGCAAGTGTAAGAAGTAAATTTTCAATGACATGTTTGCACCAAGTACTTTATAGGACCTAAGCAAATTTTCCACGATTTTTTCATAGTCATTTTTGTTGTTCTCAAAGTGAAGATAAATTTCTACACTTCCATGTGGTACCATTTTCATTGTTCTACCGTTTATTTTGTTGAGAAGTTATGAAGCATCATGATCATTAGACACCACCCTCCTTTGTAAACAAGTATACTCACCTGTGTATAAATCTTTATTGTGAAATACCTTGAAAACTTTAACCAACCAGCACTTTTATCATCTGTTTTCTAATTCATCTAATCAAGATATATAAAATTAACACATTTTATCTCAGAGGTTGATAATTTCCCAAAATTTGTAGATGAGTATGATCAATCTAGCATTTTTATGGACAAATGGTTGTATAGTTTTTCTAATTTATTCTGTAAAAACAATCTGCTTAGCTCATACCTTCTATATTCTATTAGCAATACCCAGATACATTCAAGTGTGCATGTGGTCAGTTCCATTACCAAACAAATTACACAGAATAATTCCGCTAATTTTTTCAACCACTAAGCAAAACTTGACCAGATGGATATTTTACACCATCCATAGTTGCCCAGCTAAACTTTAAAAAAATAGCTTCTTGTAGAATTATAGCTTAATGTTAAGTTGAAATTAAAAAAAAAAACAATTTTCTTACAATGAATATGCAGATTCTATTTATTTTTTTACTAAACAATCACTACATAGCTCATATACACAGAGCCATAAGCACAACTTGTTATGCTAGAGATTAAAAAAAGGATTAGGCATGAGTGATGGATTCCTCTGAAGCAAATTTATGTGTTCACACAGCACATTAATTGGCCAGGGTCAGCTGTCTTACTCAAGACAAATACCTGCGCAGTTACATCTGACACACTTATTTGTCAAATCCTGCACCTCTTGCTGATTCTAAATTCACAGTGAAGTTGCCACTGCAGCCACACCTTCTGCAGCTAAGCTTAATACTTAGCCTTTACCAATCCAAAAATCTTTATTTATACATTAATGTATTATCTTCTAGCACATGTTTGAAGGCCATTATATATAACATTAAGGAGGATATATTACTTTGCTTACAATATTTATATATTTTCTTGGAGCTGATGATGAAATGCCTTTGTCATTTCAGCTCCAACAGAGATAGATAGATTTGATATCTATATTTCTGTGCTACGTGTTTTATATTTTGAGTCATATTAGTCTCATTCTGATATATAGATATACATATGAAACAAAGGCATGTGCCGACAGTGATGTCTAGACCTAATATGTGAAAGCGAATATGATTGCCAAAGGATAAGTGAAGCTGAAACCACAAATACCTTATATCTGTTCTTTAAAAACAAACAATGAAACTGCAAATAATTGTGCTTTTATTTTTAATTACATTCCATTTTATATCTGAATTGTACAGTTCAGTCAATATTGATGAGGCACATGGATTATCTGTGTTCAACAACGATGGTTCCAAAATGATGTAACATCATGATGCATATTCTACTCTTTTGTCCTTGTGTGTCAAGCTCTGTATTATCAGCAAGCAGAAGAACTAAGAATCTTCTGAATTTCTGAAACAAATCTTTATTGGTAGAAAAAAAAAAGTGAAAACCTAGTGAAATAATTTTTCTATTCAATTTATAGTTAGTCTAATTGATGTGGAACTGCTCTGAGTCTCCTTTTCACATGTGATCCATTTCCTGGATTCAGGGTTCTCATCTGTAATGGCTTTGTTCCTCCCATAACCATCTTGCTATTTCCTCCATATTCCCAAAGTCTCTTAGACATTCCATTATGTCTGTGATGGTGAACCTATGGCACACATGCCAGTGGTGGCACACAGAACCCTCTCTGTGCACATGCATGCCATCGCCCAAGCTCAGCCAGCTGGTTGTCAGGTTTCCAAGGTGTGTATGTGCGCTGGCCAGCTGGTCGTCGGGTTTCCAACGCTTTGGCACGCACATGCCTTCCAGTTTGGGCACTCTGTGTCAAAAAGTTTCGACATCACTGCAATATGTTATGTAATGACATCACACACAGTACATAAACACAATGAACATAGTTTACGTGATGATGCTCATTTCATCACTAGCAGCCCATGGGTTGTTGTGTGCATGGGCAATGGACCTTCTCTTGATTTATTTAAAATACAATGGGTATAAATTTTCTGTCTTCTTAGCTTTTTCAGTTTGTGATCTCCATTGTTCTTATAAGCTTAAATATTGACCAAGGTGCTATTTAAAACTTAGAAAAAAGATGTGATCTTTCATATGGGAACAATGGCCAGTGGTGGGATTCAATTTTTTTTTTTTACTACTGGTTCTGTGGGCGTAGCTAGGTGGGCGTGGCATGGCTTGGTGGACGTGTAAAATCTCCATTCCCTCCCTACTCCAGGGGAAGGTTATTGCAAAATCCCCATTCCCTGCCAGTCATCTGGGATTGGGAGGCAGAGAATAGATGGGGGTGGGGCCAGTCAGAGGTAGTATTTACTGTTTCTCTGAATTACTCAACATTTCCGCTACTGGTTCTCCAGAACTGGTCAGAACCTGCTGAATACCACCTCTGGAAGAACATATGCAATACTTCATGTGCATATGTGTGCTTCAAATGCATATTCATGCTTCACATATGCATGCAGTCATCTTTGCTCATATCAGCCCCATACAGAACTTGTAATATAAAATTCATTCATATCTTCTGATCCTTATCTGGCTTTTATTTTTTTGGCCTCTTGATGGGGCTGGAAAAGTATATGAGCTGCACACCATAATAGCTTGATGATGTGGTTTTGAACAAGCTAAGACAACAGGGATCTATTAGCTAATTACAGAAAGAGAAAGTACAGTCATCCAGACAAGGGGAAGTTAGAGGTGAGCTCTCTCAACAGGATCTGCATAAATCCCAAAGCAGCTGCTATTAGCATTATGTAGAGAGGGATTTCCTGTAAAAGGAAGCTGCTTTTTTGCTCTTAATGTTGCTTATTTCACAACAGTAAACATGCATTTATATAGGCTGAGTGGGGAAAAGTCTAGTGTGTTGAAAGATAAAATCACGTTGCTTAACTAAACATAGACTTTCTCTTACATCTGTTAAAGAAAAACAGTGTGAATCCATAGGCACAAATGATAATTTTAGCCTTACTACATTGGAAAGTTCTGAGAGTTCTGACAGAATTCAGAAAGAAATACAAGAGAAAGATAACACATTTTTTTTCACTATGGGTTGTCAAAATTAGAGATCCAGATTTAGGTCAGAAAAAATGAACCCTGGTTGCTTTATATTCCTCCTCACTTCTTTCCTTTTGATGTTTTGACTTTTCTAGACTTATGGCATGTTTCTTTTTGCCTGCTTTTGTATTACTCTTTATGTAATTGTAGTATTTTCTTTAACAATTGGGAAATGCTCAGGCTTTTTTTTTCTCCTAGGAGAAAATCAACTCCACCCAGAGTTGCCCTTTGGTAAAACAGGCAGCCACTAATTTGAATAAATAAATAAAAACAAATACGTTCTAAGAAATGTGTGGCTTCTGATATAGAGATTTCCTTTAGCTTCAGGTAAATGGTGTTTAATAAGGTTTTGGATTTTTTTTTAAAAAAAATGATAATTTAAGGTGACATCTCCTCTGTATAGTTGAAAATACAGTTTATATGTTACAGAATTTGAATCTTTTAAATTAATAGTTTACTACTCGAATTGCATGTTTTCTTCACTTTTGTCAATCCCTGCCAGTCTGTCAGAGTTGCTTATTTTTGCTACAGCAGAAAAATAGTTTCCAATGATTGCATTGTGAACAACTGATAAGCTGAATTGGCAAATTTTCCTGAAATGCAAGTTTTTCACTGCAGTTGGGAGAAGTAAGACTCCCCCCTGTTTCAAAAACACAGTTAAACAACTAAAAAAGACCAGGATCTAATTTCTGCTGATTGCTGAATGGATTAGTTAATTATAATCTAAAAGACATCCTGTAATAACAAACATGCCTTCGGATAAAGTGATGCTAATAGTATGTAAATAGCAACATATATTGCAGATGTTGATGTTTTGTACTACTTTAGCTGCTGCTTCTCTAGTGTGTCTTAGACTTGAAAGGTAAAAAAGTATCCTATCTCAAATAAGTAGGACATAGCTATGAAATTTTTATTTGCTTGTTACTGAAAAGGTCTAACATTATTTTCTTTCCCTGTACTTCAGTATATATACATTACTTTAGCACTAGTGCATGGGTGTCAAACTCGTGGCATCACGTTGCTGTCATGTGACATATTGCAACATTTTTACCCTTTGTGGAGCTGGAGTGGGCGTGGTGTGCACATGATACACCTGGCCCGCAGGCCAGCAGTTTGAAACCACTAGTGGAATGAGACTGTGACAAAACCTTGAGACCAGCATTCTTGATCTGGTATTCTCCTTATATATTTGGTTTGAAACTTCTACAATTCACAATCATATGGACTTTCACCCATGTTTATTCCAAATAATGAAGCATACTATTCAGTATTTAGCGTGCTATGCATGTATTATCATTTTTTGCTTGCAGTGGTGGGCTTTGCCTTTTAACATGTTGGCATCCCAATCCCTAACTGCAGAACTATAATATAGGGGAGAGCCGCAACCCCACAAACATTTTAAAATGCTTTGCTAAATGTGATGGAGTTCTGCTTGGTCTAAAGCAGAACTTGGTTTTCTGGTGGCAGTTGCACATAAATAGGATTTGGCCTTTACAGTGACAACATTCTTAAATAGCCTAATGAAGTCAAGAACTTCTGTTTCTAGTTTAGTAGCAAGACATTTCCTTGTTCACATTAGTTTATGCTTACAGAGTCACACTGTTTTTGTAATCCTGGCTTGGAGGCAAGGTATAATTGGGCTGCTAAAACATTTAGGCCAGCTTATGTTTTGATGCTGACTGAATTATGGTAGGTAAGAAAGAACAGGAGAGAAAGTAATATGTAAGTCTGATATTCTTCTGGATTTCTTGTCAAATAATTGCATTTTATAGTCAGCATCTCCTTTCTTAATTACTTGTTATGCTAACTAAAATCATTTTTTGACAAAGGTCACATACACTATTATTACATTACCCCTTTCAAAAATGAAATGTCTGCTTTTTTATAACAGGTAAATTTATATTTATTACTCAAAGTCCATCTAGTCTCCTCAAAGGGCAATTACACACTTGACAAGATTTGTGAAAATTTAAAATTTATCTGAAACTTGCCTCTGTTGAAAAAAAGTTATACAGCTAAAAAGAGATTTGCATAATAAGGTCGGCTAATTAACTATTTTGATTGTCATATTTTTCAGTCTTGTTTTTAAATTCTAGGCTGGATAGTTTTTGTTTTGCTTCTCTGCAGATAGAAAGCAAGTTGTCATTTGAGCTAATCTTACGGTGTTATTATCCCTTAAGGAAAGATTAGAGTTGGAACAGATTGTTATATGTTAAACTAATTTTAATAGAAATTTGATTAATGGGTAATTGAGTTAAATTGAGTTGTGTCATTGATGGAAAATATAATTGTACCAATGAAAGCTGCTGTATGAATAAAAAGGAGTGAAATACACTTGTTATATCATGATAATCTAACATCAGATATCTGGAAAATTTAGCCATCATGAATATTTGGTAGCAAAAGAATTGTGGCATAATGCGTCACTATAGTACAGGAGTGTCAAACTCAGTTTCATTGAATTGTGTTTGACCTGGGTGTGTGTGGTGTGTGTGTGTGTGTGTGTGGCTGGGAGTGTGGCCAGCTTGACATCACCCATCAAAGCTTCATTTTCGGTCACAACGGCCTAGGCTCCATTTTTGCTGGTAGAGGGTTGTAGGAGGCTGTTGTGACTGAAAACGGAGCCCAGGCGGCACACGTGCAGCTTCCCAAAGCATTTTCAAAGACCTGCAGGAGGCAATCACAGCCGAAAACGGAGCCCAGGTGGGCTGTGCATGGCTCTTTCAAGCTCTGTTTTCACTGGCAGAGGCACTGCAGGCCGGTCCTTCATTGTTTCCAGGGCAGGCCCACGGGCCATATCTAAGCACCCGATGGGCAAGATCCAGCCCCCAGACCTTGAGTTTGAACCTCTTGCTACAGTACAATAATGTACAAATAGAATTCATTACTTACTTAGTCAATATTTAATGTTAAATCTAATTATACTTTAATGTTTTCTGAATGCAGTCACCTTATTTTTAATTTTCACCGATATCCTCTAGGACTAGGTTATGTATCTAGAAGGAAATTTTGCATACAAAAGCACATTCCGTAAGTTTAAAGTTTTATATAAGCATAATTTCAGCTAAGTAAAAATTTAATTTTGTCATGACTTGTAATGCTGCAAATTCCATATTTTGTAGTCATTAAAAATTTAAGAACCCTGACCTCTTTTACATATGATCACACCCTAACAGACACTAGTAGGCACATCGGCTTCTACTTGTGGTGATTTGGGAAGCCTACATAAGAAGCACTAACAATGAGGAAAGAAGAGTATACCTGAGAATTGTGGGGTTTCCCCCTAAAGAATCAGAAAAGTTGGCTCACTCTAAAATATAGAGAAATATAATCTGTCTGTCATACAATACTGCTTGTTGCACATTTTATCTACCTTTTTTCTAATCTGAACAAAGCAGAAGAAGAAAAGCATAATTAACAAGCAAAATTGGGTCTAGGGAATCATTCAATTCTGTAATAGATGTCAGATCTTTCCTCCTAATGTCAAGTTGTACTTTTCAGTTGAAAGTGATAAGCATTAGCTCTACATTATGGGGAATAAGTATGGTATAATTTGTATGGCCATTTGAACTTCACTAATTTACTGAGGTAATTTATTAACTTGATAACTATTCACAAGTATTTCAAATTAGAAATAGAGTGGGTCTGTTGATCTTACCATTTTCCATTTGTCTTTGTGTGCACCCCTATGCACATTCAGTGTGTCCTCCACTTTCTTTTGCCTGGGCAGGATACTTCCAAAGTCACAATAGCATTCTGAACATCAGGGTTTATAGACACAGATTTCAATAACATTTTCTTGATATTTGTTTAACCAAGAGGCTAGTGCAAAATTTTGGATTCCATGGCTTACTCTTTTTCAACAATGTGCATGTTATGATTTTCTGCAACATGGAGAATAAATACATAAATAGGAATGGTGTCGATCAGGGGTGTCAAACTCGCGTCGGCAGCATCATGTGAAGTATCACAACCTTTTCCCCCCTTCACTTAATTGGGAATGGGCGTGGGCAGCATGTGACACATCTGGCCCATTGGCCTGATGTAAATAAAGATGATGGGGCAGATAACTGTGGGTGTCAGATTGAGATTCAGTTCCTAATCTGTAGTGAATTATTTCTGCTATTCCTGAAACTGTATATCCCTGTAATGTTTACATATTCAGAAAGAATAACTATTCTGAAAATATAGTTATATTCTATAAAATGCAGTCAACTCCTTTTTCAGCAGTCACGCACAGAAGGGGATGTTTGACCCAGTTTCTGTATTCACCTACTGGGTTAACACTGTGAAGGCTGAATTTATAATCCTCAGGCTTTTCACTTGATAGGAAACCTTTCAGAGAGGACATTTGATCTGTTGAAGGCACTATGGAGGGGGTTAACAGAGAAAGCAAGATATGTGTAAGGTCCAGGACACATTGTCTCATTGTCTTCCTGGACTTGAAATGTACATAAAATTGGAAGAATTAGATCATGGCTGGGGAACTGACTAGGCTTTCACATGTTGCTCCTTCTATACTGAATTAGGCTGTGGCTTTCCTCTTTCCTCTTAGCCTTTAACATAAAAAGAAAGAATTCCCCCAAATTTCAGGTGCAGTCCAATGCAGTTGCCTTTTCTGAATGAAGAACGCTTTGTCAATTAAATAAAACATATAAACAGCAGTAGTGTTTGTTATAGAAAATTTCCAACAGAAGTAGTATTTTTCAACTATCACTTCTGTAAAGCAATAGGTTTCAATAATGCTATTGAAAACTGATTTTCCCTCTTGTTTTTTCAGTAATTCAACTAAGAAAATAAAGTGGGTTTTCAAATATAGAACTCTCCAAAGTGCTGTATACCAAATCCTTTAGTTCACCCCTTCCTTCACTCAAAATGAAAAAGAATGTAATTACAACCAGATTCCAGAAACAGATTAATTTTATTACAAAAATCTGTTGGGGTGGGGGATGTGGACTGCTTCTGATCTTATGGCATCCTCCAGTTAAACAGATCAGTTTATTCACTGCTAACCCTCCTTCTTTCCATTTCATTTCCACGTTTGTTGACAATGTGCACAGTGGAACTGGCATTTTCATATTTCAGTGCACCAGAGGCCCCTTAAAGAAGACATTCAAGAGAGAGAGAGAAAAGAAGGACATGGCTTGCTCCCGAATGGCTTATTACCATCACATTTGCAATTCAGATCAGTTTTAAATTGACTGAAATTTTTGAACACATAGCAGGCAGTTTAAACTAATGATTGTCTGGAGGTACATATCTGACATGAACTAAGGTTCTCCTTAAAACAAATAGCAAATAATTCTTACCATAGAGACAAAATGTCCCAGTTTAAAAGTATATATTGTTTCCACATTGGGTCAATTCCTGAAGAAATTCCACACACATACACCTCTACCCATACACAAATGATTGATATTACAAATTCCTAGCTGATACCCTTTTACTTGATTTTAAAAGGATATATGTTATTGAGGTGTGTGTAGACACACAAACATATTTGCACCTCAATAGGCTGAGTGAAAATCCTTAAGGAAAAACACACTCAAATATCCTCATTGTAAAATAAAGGGCCCTCGGGGCAGTAGTAGGCTTCAGTTGCCTAGCAACCCTCAGCAGGTAGCAGAGATACAGCTGCAGCCATCCTGATTCTTTCCTAGAAATCTCCTTATATCCGTTTGTGTTAATCTTTAACCAGGCTTTTAAATGTTATATTTTTTCCCCCTCTTCAGCTGGCAGCTTGCAGTAAGATGCACCTCAGAATTCTTTCCCAAGACATAATTTTAGCAGCTGTGCTTAAATATTTAAAGAATGATAAAACTTGATCAGATTTAGCATTCATACATTGTCCTACCTTTCTCAGTTAATATATTTGGAACATTTACAGAAAATATTTCCATAGTAAACCAGAGGATGTTTTGGAAATACAACATGGAAGCTTGTCTTTTTAGATTGCCTGTATTAAAATATATTTTCTAAAAACTATTTTCCAATATCCACTGATGATTACTCAAACCATTTGGGATTTGATTTAATTTTACCCAGGAATTATATAATGCAATTATACATCTTCTTTTTTTAAAGGTCATTGCACATCAGCAGATATATTTGTAATATGACACTGCAGAGTTTAACAAGAAAATATGTTCATGTTGACCATCTAACCACTTGAAAAAGGGTTGGGGGGTTTTCTGCTTTATATATGAAATGGAGGAATAAAAATATCCTCCACTATGTTGCTTTTGCTGAGATAACTGGTTTCAGTATCTTTCATTTTAAAGATGGTGTCAATGTAGAATCCATTTTATGCATTGTCTACTTATTCCAAATAAAAATATTAAGATAATGAGCTAAATTTCATTGTAATTTTATTACAATATTATTACAATGACAATAAAGATTATTATTATTATTAAATGAACAATATATGGGCTCAGATGGATTTTCAACAGTTGCTTTCTAGGAGCACCATCAGCCTATGAGAGAGCAACTGAACTAGGTCTCTGAAGAAAGTTGAAGCCATTAATGTAAGATTCTAAAACAGACTCTAAAAAAGACAAATGGATACGGTGGAAAGAACTGAGTTTTGTGTATACAACTGCATCTGCATATAACATTTACATATAAATGAGAATATGTCTGCAGGCAGGGTTGTATATGAAATAACCATGCTGTTGAACGCTCTCTCATTTTGCTAGAATATCATGGAGTACAAGAGCCTTGTTGCTCCTGGGCTAGTCTGTTTATAATATTCCAAACCAAACAGACACAAAACAGCTTGTCTGAATATTGGTTATAGACAGCACAACCTGGCAATTGTGAAAGAACTAAGTTTTCTGTTGTTTGAATTCAAGCTGCTCTTAAGCTCTAAATGACTTGTGCTACAGAGTCCTGAATGTTTGTGTGGTGAGATATGAATGCATTCAATCATTAACTTCTTTAGATATCTAGTTTACTATACCTTTACCTCTAAAAGAGCTGTAAAATAGATACTTTTTCAGCTGGGGCGTTTAATACTTGGGTCTGGCCTTTCTTTTCAATATATTTAATTACAGTACCCATTTACTGTTCTTGGCAACAAAAATAAGAAATGTTATTCCTTGCTAGCATTTAATAGAATCCGAATTTCTTGTTTATATTGTTTTTTGAGTCTACTTTACTCTACTTTACTCTACTTTACTCTACTGCTAATGGTTGATAGGGTTTGCTGCCAGCGTCCTAGGTATCAACCAAGTAGCAGTTTTTTGCAGTTCCGCTGGTGTTATTGTAGAAAGCTGCAATTTGCTGATGTATCTTGTAAAATTCTTGGACATGGTGCCAAGTGCCCGATGACAACAGGTATCACTGTTACACGCTTCATCCATAGCCATGTAATTTCGATGGCCAGGTCGCAATATTTCATTATTTTTTCTAGTTCTTTTTCTTCGACTCTGGCATCTCCAGGAACAGTGATATCAATTGACTGTCCACTTTGGCCCTCTAGAACCATGATATCTGGTGTGTTGTGCTCCAAATGACGATCCGTTTGTATTCGAAAGTCCCACAAGATCTTCACCTTCTCATTTTTAATAACTTTTTTCAACTTTATATTTCCATGACTTTCTGGATACAGGTAAATCATATTTTTACATAATGACCAGTGGATTAATTTAGCAACTCGGTAGTGTCTAGCTTTGTAATCAGTTTGGCCGATTTTGCTGCATTCACATATTAAATGTGAAACAGTTTCGACTTTGTTATTGCAAAGTCAGCAGTTTGGGTTGACAGTGGATTTTTGTATCTTCGCTTTCATGGCATTAGTTTGTAGTGCTTGTTCTTGAGCAGCCAGTATTAAACATTATTGTTATCATTATCATTATTATTATTATTCCATCTTACCATAAGGTAACTTTTATGCTGTAAAGACAAATATAATTCACAGAGAACTGTGCAAATCATTCAAAAGACATTTTCCACAAAAATGCTAGTTAGTCTGAAGCACCTCTCTTTAAAGTATTGAAGCTGCCACATCCTGTGAACATATGAGTGCATGCATGTACGCACACAGCTACTGTACCCCACTTTTCTGCTGGCCCTATCAACAAAGTTTCTAAGCGTGCACATGCCAGCAGTTGGAAATAACTTTTGAAGCAGCCATACAAGCCTTCCAAAGGAAGTGGTTTCTCAGTGTTTTCAAGGAGAAATGCTTTGTAAGAGCTAACAAGCTTTGCAAAGTATATCTTTCAAATATTTAGCACACTCTACTGTCCACCTTCTACATGAGCATGTCGAGCAAAGAGATTCTCACCCTCTTAGTATGGTTTCATTGTTGTAATGCTCTTTCTCAGAATATTTTTTCTTCACATTCAAATAAAATCTGCCTTATTCAGTGTCTTTCACTCAGTGATGAATTGAACTGCATATTAAATCATCCCCTCTGTCTCTCCTAAGGAGACTAAAGACACTTGAGTGAAGGGTAGGCTTTCATGCTGTCTACTGAAATTTACAGAATTACTCTCAAAGGTCCCAGCTCCAGACCTAAACCAGTATTAAGATGCCACTTCTTGGAGGCTAACTGGCTTCATTTAGCTAGACTCTGGCACACAATGAGTTCTAGCAGCAGCAAAATGCAAAGATGCAATGTCAGCTCTGGGAGCTTCCACCTCCCAGTGCATTTTATTTAGGCGATCCATGCCCTTCCTCTAGCACTGGCTTCATCCCGTTGTCAGCTGTGTGTTGGCCTGCCTGGTGGGATGCTACCTGGCCATTCCTTGACCCAGAACAGCTGCCCATCATACCAGAACAGCTGGTCGTCACCCGGTTGCTGGAGCTCCAAATCCCAGCAGGCTGCTTGCCTGCACAAGCGCCTTCCCACTGCACAGCTGATTCCCAGCTCGCCCTCCGCCGACCAGCTGGTCCTCAGCATGCCTCTGCAGCCTCTCCTTCACCCCCCCCCCCATCACCAGTGTTCCATCCTTCACCAGCATGGCAAAACCTGGGCTTCAGGGTTTGACCAACAGCTCCTCTCTACCAGGGCCGTACCTGGAAGAAAGGAAGCAGAGTCAGTGAGTACATATCGCGACAAATTATCACATTCGACCTTACACCACCACCACCATGTTTGTGGGAATGCATCTTATGGAGCTTTCTTATACCCCCCCCCCCCAATCATCAATGCTCTGTCCTGCCCTGGTATGTCAAATCCTGAGCTTCAAGGTTTGACAATTATTATGAGTCTGCTCTGAACTGTTCTCAGATTAGGGTTGAAAAATTCCAATTTAATCCTGGGGATAAATTACCTATTTGTGCATTCTTTTTGTCTGTACTTGTCAGCAAAATCTATCAAATGCTTACATCTTTCATGATATGTGATGTAACTGTGCCGTATTGTAAAACATCACAAGTCACTTTCACTGGTGTGAGTTATAATGTATAAGCACAATGTCTGATGTCATTATTTCTTTCCTTTTGTAAAAGCTTGTTTGAGTCCTCCTGCCCATTGCTATGCCCTCTCCACTTGTAGTAGAGAGCTCCAGGGTTGTGGCACTCTGATTACATTTGGCAAGAATCTGTTGCAGTAATTAACAAATTTTAAAAAACATCACAGCTGTGATATGACTCAAAGCATTCACAACAGCTTGAATTTTCTCTGTATGCTTGCATAGGCATTGTATGCCCATTATATCACTGTAGAATGTAGTATTATGTTTAAAAGACTGGTATCTATCCATCTCCATAACACTGTCCTGAGGTTTTGCAGATGCACCTCATTGGGCTTTTTTAGTGATTTTTTAAAAGTTTGTACTTTAATTGTAATTTGTGTCTTTATGAAAACAGTGGATTATGTATTGTGACCTTACTGTAAACAGTAAGTCTCCGATATCAAAATATGGAAAAATATGGAATTTGTCGATATCTCCCTGGATCAGCCTTTTAAACTTTCTGGGTCAGAATTGTTGAACTTCATTGTTGTACCTATCACTGATGAAACAAAGAGCTAGGTTTCAGTCTGAAATCAGTCTCAAGGGTCTTATGGAAGAAAGTAGCTCATGAGACTATTTAGGAGTTTCCTTCCACCAATAGAAATTATTCTTTCTGCTTTTCAGAAAGCAGTGTGGAAGAATTATAATGTAGTTAGTATTTTCAAGATGAATAATGCAAGAAATTATTGTTTGGGATTGAATACTGTAAAAACGATGTTTCCAACAACAATAAGCACTACAAAGTAGAACTTATTTAAATGGGCAGGCTTCCCACACCTTAACTGAAATCTCTGAACACATCTATATCTTGTATTACAATACTACCCTACAATTTAATAATAAAACCAGATCAGGTGTTTATATTTGTTAGTGATGTTCATATACAGATGGCATTCAATTAGAGTGTCAGGGGATTTGAAAATATGTGCTGCTTGGCATGCTACAAGTAATACAAGACAATATAGAAACATAATAATTTCAATTATTTCCAATAAAGAAAAAGAAATTTGTAATAATTTAGATAGTTGGGTCAGTCATCTTTTCATGATTTCCTTTAGGTTGTATTTTGCTAAATGTTTTTCTCAAATACCTCACATACAAATATAATGTGGACATTTATTTGAAACTACTTATACGATATTGTTAAGATATACAGGCATTCCTTAATTCAGTTTAAAAAAATAACAGATTGAGCAATTTGCTTTATGGAGATACATATGTGTAAAGCAGAGACAGGGAATTTTTCATGGCCTGACAAATGCATTGAACTCCCCATCCCCACTAAGCACTGCAGTATATGGGGACAGCAAAAATTGTTTTTGAAATATGAGAAATAATTATTTAAAAGGATATCAAGACATACAGAAAGAAAAATAAAACCAGAGAGGTATAGAAGGAATAATATTGGTTTTTAAAATTTTTGGTTTTCTCCTCATTTTCAGTGCCAATCATAGAGAATTACAGAGCCAAAATATAGCTGCCTACTCTTGTACAAAGTAACATAGCAAGTAGAATCATAGAGAAAATTAGCATTAATGTATTGAAATGATGCTTGAACCTGGTAATTTTCTCAAGTGAATGTTGTCATAGAAGTGGGAAAAGGAGTAGCTGACACAGAAAGTGTAGTGAACCATGTTATTTATTTTGCATTTATTTTGCCTTCAGGATCTGTGTGTGTGTGTGAGAGAGAGAGAGGGGGGGGGGGGAGATATTTTATACTAGGAGAAAAGCAACATTTTTCATTGCCAGTTTCCAAAATAATTTATATATAGTAACATTGGGGCCAATACTATCCAAGAAAAAAAAATCCCAATATTTCTGTTAGGTGTTTTTGAGGCCATAGCTCTTTTTAAATGGACTTTTTGAATTCTACACTAGCTACAATAAAACACTTTGGAACTAGACATCGTTTTTCTTAATGCATGCCTGCAGATAGTTTTAAAGGTTTCGCACAAAGACTAAAAATCCAAAAGCAATTTCAGACTGGAAATATTTTGCTTTTGAAATGGTGTGGGAAAGAATTCCCAAAGAGAATTCCTAACGGAATACAAAGAAACCTTGCATAATAATAAATAAACTAATATAATCAGTAAAGTATGCAATGCAAGTGACTTGGTTAACATGTTAGATTAGGCCCAGGAGGCCAACTCCACCTTTATTTTCTTAAATCTATTTCACATGGTTATTACTGTGGAAAAGATTACAGAAATGAGAATTAAATATGCAGACTTGCAATTGTGGTGTGAACAGAGGATGGTAAAACTGACTAATTAAAATTAAGAGTTTTGTAAGTCAAGTAGTTTAAAGACCCAAAAAGGGAGATGTGACTTTTTGAATTACACAACATGCATGCTGACTGACCGATGTTTAGTTTTAAAAAATCAAGAAAACACCAGCCTGAACATTGTTATGAAATAAATATTCTAGAAATTTACAAATATTTCTTGCTGTCACAATATAGCTGGCTATTCTTCTAAACCAATATAGAAATTTAATACATGAAGCTACAGACTCTGGAAACAGTGCAGAGAAGAGCAACCAAGATGATTAGGGGACTGGAGGCTAAAACATATGAAGAACGGTTGCAGGAACTGGGTATGTCTTCTAGTTTAATGAAGAGAAGGACCAGGGGAGACATGATAGCAGTGTTCCGATATCTCAGGGGTTGCCACAAAGAAGAGGGAGTCAAGCTATTCTCCAAAGCACCTGAGGGCAGAACAAGAAGCAATGGGTGGAAACTAATCAAGGAGAGAAGCAACTTAGAACTGAGGAGAAATTTCCTGACAGTTAGAACAATCAATCCGTGGAACAGCTTGTCTCCAGAAGTTGGGAATGTCCCAATCCTGCAAGTCTTTAAGAAGATGTTGGATAGCCATGGAATGGTATAGGGCTTCCTGCCTAGGCAGGGAGTTGGTCTAGATGACCTCCAAGATCCGTTCCAACTCTGGTATTGTATTGTATTGTACTGTACTGTACTGTACTGTACTGTACTGTACTGTACTGTATTGTATTGTATTGTATTGAATTGTATTGTATTGTATTGTATAGTAGCACGGTGGTCAAGTGAATCTGGCTTCCCCATTGACTTTGCTTGCCAGAAGGTCTCAAAAATGGATCATGTGACCCCCCCAGGACATCTGGAACCGTCATAAATATGAGTCAGTTTCCAAGCATCTGAATTTTTTTTTTTATATTGAAAAAGTTTTATTGAGTTTACATTTTTTGTGGGGTAGGGTAAGGGTTACATAGAAATTTTGAGAGTAGTCACGTCAAAGTCGTCGGTTCCTCCGGTACCTCAAGTTACATTATTAAAAAGAAAGAAAAAAAACATTTCACATAACACTACAAGCTGGGAGCAAGTACATATTCCTAAATTTTTCAATTATATACTGTCAGTCAATTACAAAAATCCAGATTACAAATATCATACAATATTACTCAAAAAAAAAACAAGGGCAAAGTTATTTTTTAGATCTAAGTCTCTTGGCAATTGTATCTTCCCCCTTCTCCCCCGGGCCCCCAGCGGATGGGGCCATGGCTCCCCCTGCCCCCCCTGGATCTTCTCCCAGGACAGAGGAATGTTTTTTAAGAAAGGCTTCCGCCTCAGCAACTGTTTTAATCTTCACTCTACCTCCTTCCCAGAACACCAGCATCCCTTCGGGTATCACCCACTTGAACCAGATCCCATGATCAAACAATGTTTTAGACAAGAAGGAAAATTTCCTTCTAGCTTCTCTAATCTTTCTTGGAATCTGCTTCAAGATGGTAACCTCCTTTTGTTGGTAAATCATAAGACTCCCTCTTTGCGCCTTCAAGATCTCCTCTCTGGTTGACCTTCTAACAAATTTTACATGTATCTCTCTGGGTACTTCATTCATCCTGGCATATGCAGAATTTATTCTGTAGACTAGGTCAATGTCCCCTCTGATCTCATCTTTAGGTTTATGTAAATAGTCTGCAATAATTGTACTCATAAGATCAGGGAGACATTCACCATCCATCTCAGAAACATTGTGAAATCTCAAAAAATATGTCATCCTTTCCATATCTATCCTAGTCACGTGCCCATTTATTTCCACAACCTCATTAGAAACATTTTTAATCTCTCCCTTAGCCCCCTCCAGCCCCCCTTTCAATTCTTCATTCTTCTGTGTATTGTCAAGCACTTGTTTTCGAGTGTCCAATAATTCCTTTTTAAAGTTGACATTTTCTGCCCTCTGGGCCTTAATTTCTAATACCAAATTTTGTATAACAGATTCAAGGGCAGTCATTCTTTGTTCAAGGCGTGCCAGCGTTTCTTCTTGTGCCATGTTTAGCTGTTAAAATCCGTGCCAATAAAATGGCGTTTTTAGGGTGGGGCTGGTAGGCAGATCAGGAGTCCAAAGTTCTTAAAGTTGTATAGCTGCAAAATTCAGAAACCAGTAGAGAAACACTTTTCCAACTCCATAGGTATAATAACTAAGGCAATCCAGAAAGGAAAACACAAATCCAAAAAAAGAAAATTCTTCATCAATAATTAGAGGAAGTCCAAATCACAAAGAGACACTGGTAATTTTCCATAGGTCATAGTCAGTCGGGGATAAAGAGAAGCCATTTTCCGCCCAAACTCAGAGCCCGAGGGACAAAGCGGTTAAAAAGCAAAAAAGAAACTGTTTCAGCCAGACCTAGAGACATAATTGCAACAAGCCGCAAAGTACTTTCCCTTGTTAAAGACCATCCAGATTAAAAGTTTCCGATTCCTCTCAACGAGGCATTTCCGAGTGCCGCTTTTAGTCCAAGGGGGGGTTTTTGGAAACAAACACCCCCCTCCAGTCCCTTTCAGCCCGGCTGACAGTACAGGAAAAAAAGTTTTAAACGCTCACTCTCCGCTCGCAGCTGAGGTCCCGAAAAGCCTCCCGACTCTTCCGATCGTCTCTCTTCATGGAATTAAATGGTGCCGCCAACCTTTGGCGAAGCGAAGACCCCCCGCAGCATGTCCTCTTCCGCCTAAGCCGAGGAGCAGGGTCGCTCGCCCCACTGCCGCGGGGGGGGCTTCCCTGTCGAGCCGGCTTTACGGGAGAAGCCCCAAACAAGGGGCTTCTCGCCCCCGTGGGGGGGCAGGAAAAGGAACAAAGCGGCGAGAGAACCCTAAGTTCGCCCGTCGCCGCCGGAGCCGGAACCGGAAGCCCAAGCATCTGAATTTTGATCACGTGACCATGGGGATGCCGCAGTGGTTGTACGTGTAAAAAACGGTCATAAGTCACTTTTTTCAATGCTGTTGTAATTTCGAATGGTCCCTGTACAAACTGTTGTAAGTCGAGGGCTATCTGTATTAGGTATATTCAGTATCTTGTGGGGTATAAATTAGTAATTGCTGGTGTGGATATTAATAGATACATTAATAAATTAGATCAAAAGTAGGAACTGAATTTCTCATAAAATTGAAATACGATATAGACATTCGGAAGTGATTCACAGTAAAACCGTGATAAGAATTTTTTGTATCTATTTAATCCACGAGCAATAAAACTCCTAAGTTGCTAAGGTGTTTGCTTTGTCTTTTGATGTAGCAGCGAACAAAATTGTGTGCCTCACTGAGAATACGAACAAAATTGTGTGCCTCACTGAGATTACCAGTATTGAGTCTGCTGTTTTATTGCTTTGTTGACACTAGGCATGACTCTTGCTGCAAGAATCTTTGTAGTATACTGGCCCCACTACAAGTATTGAAGGGAGGTAAGTTAATTTAGCAGGCTTCATGGTACATAATGGCAAGTCCCATTTTAAAATGATGCATTCACTACCGAGCTATTGAAAAGGCAGTATCAAGATGATTGATTGCCTAGGGTTTTGCTCTAAAGTAACTGAAGTCCTTTTGTCTGCACCAATATATTAGAGATTTTCCAAGGACAGAGCCATTCCCTGATAACATTATCAGGACTTCCTGCTTCCACCCATGAGAGCACTGTAAGTGCACACTCACCACTTTTATTGATTGTTTGACACTTCTAAAACCAGAAAGCGTGCCCAAAGGTTATAGGGAAGGAAAGCCTGACGAACTGCTCTGGAAGTATGCAGATTAAGATCTGGCCGAATGTTATCAATTTGAATAGACAAGCAGAACTGATACCAACTAAATCAGTTTTTACAGAATTTGGAAATCAAAACATTGAGAAAAGTTTCGAAAAGAAAAGTTCTTTAGAGCTTAATGTAAGAAGCCTTAGAGTTTATGTATCTTTTAAAGTTCTGTGTAGAAACTCTTTCTAGCACACACAATGAAGATCACTTTGATTGTGCCGCAGCCCATTCAGAACCAGGCCGTGGAAGTGGTGCGCAGACATGTGTGTGCGAAGCTGCATTTGTGAAAGTGGTGCATGCACACATGAAAGCATCCCTTCTCCCCTGCTGCCTCCAGTGCTACCACTGGTCCGCCGAGCCAGAAAGGTTGAACATGCTTTATGGGAGTAAAAGGCACAGTTATGCTTTGGAAATGGAATAAGATGGATGGTCTTATTGTTTTAAAAGCCTTATTGATAAAAGTCTGGATTGTACAATAAACCTATTGCCCATTTCTTGTCTTCCACCAATATATTTGATAGGACAAGAGTGCAATATAGATGCATAAAATTATGAACTTCACTAATAACCGCTCCTAGATATCAAAATCTGTCTGTCTGATTTAGGTGCAGGTAGTCCTTGACTTACAACAGTTCATTTGGTGACTGTTCAAAATTACAATGGCACTGAAAAATGTGACTTATGACCAGTCCTTGGACTTATAACCATCACAATATCCCTGTGGTCATATGACTGACCGGGCACTTGGCTACCTGCATGTATTTATAATGGTTGCAGCATTCTGGGATCATGTGATCATCATTTGTGACCTTCCCGGGAACCTTCCGACAAGCACAGTCAATGAGAGAATCTGGATTCATTTAACCATGTGATTCACTTAATGACAGTAGCAAAAAAGTCTGTCAAATTAGCATGACTCATTTAATGTCCACATTACTTAGCAATAGACATCCCAGTCCCAATTGTGGTTGTAAGCTGAGGACTACGTGTAAAGTAAATTAATGTATTGAATCTTTCCCCCTTTTTATCACATTCAAAACTATAATTTTGGTAGCAATTTTGGAGATGTTTGAAGAACTGTTTCAAAAGCATTTGGAAGTTGCATGCAGCTCTGGGTCCCCTCAGATATATGGCCCCTTTTTTACGCCCAATCCCAACTTTTAAGAAATACATTTTCACCTCCGTGCATTTTCAATTCTTTATTGCTTGATTTGAATATTGCTGCAATCTGAACGAAAGTGCTCTTAACAGAAAAAAGAATGCTTTATCTAACAGTTTAACCAGAAAGAAGTGAACATAATGGGCCTCTAAATCGTTCTCTGCAAGCTGAGATTTCCCACGAAGTATACATAAAAGCAGTGAGGCTAAAAGCAGAGTATTTTTAAAAGATGTGGTGCTATCATTTTAATAAAGCGATAGCACAGCTGTTCAACAGTTGCTGTCATAAATGAGGCGACACTTCAGGAGTTTCAGATAGTTGTCAATTTTGTGGGAGTCCCGACGCAAACAGTGCAACAGATTATAGAAGGCGAAGAGGCGGGAATTTTCATCAGCCAGTTGGAGGGAAGGGAGATCAGTCCATGTAGAATAGACTTCATTGCCTAAGTCACCTGGGTGAACCTAAGGAAAGTGCAAAATCAAAATAAACTTTGAAGATTTCACAATTGCTAAATAGATTTTGGTCAATGTTTAAAGCAGAGACACACACACTTTCGATACAAACCCAGTTAGGAAGATAGATGCAGAGCTAGACTCCCAAAATGGGTGGGGCCAGGGAAATAGAGGGGTTCCTAAGAGCAAAAATGTGTTGGTGTTTCCTTCTGTTAGATAAAATGTGGGCTTTAAACTTGTTATAGATTTAAGATAATCGTTTTGCTCCTAAAATATCCCCATCTTTGAACAGATACTATCAGTAGATTACATATACATATACTGTACAGAGTCGTCCTCAGTTAATGACAATAAGTGGGACCAGATCCATTGCTAAATGATTAGTCATATAAAGGATGATGTCACATGACTGCATCGCTTAACAATGGTGTGGGTTGTTAAACAAGCCCTAGATGGCTCTCAATCAGGTAGGCAGGTAAAGAGCAATGCTCAAATCAAGTGTGGCAGGATTGCAGATGCCCACCGGCAGGTATAGAGGGTGCATGAATGACTCACAAGGTGTGGCACAAATGCAGCGGGGCCAGGGGTAGCGGCTGCTGGGTGAGGAATGGTGCAAACAATTTACCAGAGTGATTGTGATCTTTCCTACCAGCTTCTCCATTGACTCTTGTTTGAGTCAAGCTGGCATGAAAGATAGCAAATGGCAATTGGAAGACACTGCAGCCATCATGAGCACAAATCAGTTGCTGATCTCATGACAGTGGGGGTGCTGTGACAGTCAGAACTCTGAGAATCATTTTTAAGTGTAATTTTGAATGATTGCTGAATGAATGGATAAACAAGATATAGATATAGATATGGAGCTATAGATGCAGATAGTTTTGTAATTAGTGTTTACTCCTGGTGGCTGCCTGAACACGTCCCTTTTGAGGTTTTTTTTAGCAAGTTTTTTGGAACTGGTTTGCCATTGCCTCCTTCCAGAACTAAGACAGAGTGGCTGGCCCAAGGTCACCCACCTGGCTTTGTGCCGGGAACTGATGATCTCCTAGTTTGATGCCTTAAACCGCTTCACCAAACTGTCTCTCATTGTGTGTATGTGTGTGTGTGTGTGTGTGGTCAAAATGTCTGGTTCCATCAGCTTTGATAGTACCAAAAATTCTTGTCAGCCATACTTTTTGCACTCATGCCTTAAAACAGGGATGTCCAAACTTGGGAACTTTAAGACTTGTGGACTTCAACTCCCAGAATTCCCCAGCCAGCATAGCTGGCTGGGGAATTCTGAGAGTTGAAGTCCACAAGTCTTAAAAGTTCCCAAGTTTGGACATCCTGCCTTAGAGAGATGTAACATGATTGAAGATTTATCAGATAGTAATTTGGAATCTGAGCAGATTTTGGCTTAGATTTTAAAATGCCCAGTAATTAAAGCAGGGTAAGGTAATTTCGAGGGATTTCACTATAATAAAAGCCTTTGATTGGTGAAAGTAGGCAAGCATGTAAGTCTTACTTGTTTTCTTTGCAGTTCTAACGTGCAAAGTGCATCTTGTATATACAGTATATCTTGTCATGAACTTGCATTACGAAAGATTGTTTCTTTTGGTGAAATATAAGTAAAAAGTTCACTCTGTTGAATACTAAATTCTCTCAGTGCTATCTTTTAACCCAGGGGTCTCCAACCTTTGCAACTTTTAAGTCTGAAGGACTTCAGCTCCCAGAATTCTCCAGCTTTGCCCATGTTTTAACCCATGTAATGCAGCTGTCGTATTAGTATTCTTTTTTATTATCTTCTTTAGTCTCCCTTTTATTGGTGGCATCATCATTATTATTGTAATTGTTATTATTATTGTTATTACGTTGCTTGCATGTAAATTGAGTGCTTTTGTACCAGAGATAAATTCTTTGTCTGTCTAAGCACACTTGGCCAAGTAAAGTATTCAATTCAATTCAAAATATCTTGTACCCACATGTACAATACTCAGACAATGTGGAGAATTAGATTGGGAAAGTTGGCTGTAGATACTATGGTATATCCAATTTGTATCATTTGGCAGTTCAAGAGAGGCAACCTAAAAAGATTACCACCAGTCTAAAGGATGAATACTTTAAATCGACGATCCTGGGGGTGGAGGGGGCAGTATAGGCTGAATATTTTAAGATGGAAAAAGAGAAGCCTTCTACCTGATGTTGTGTAACTAACTCCAGAAAACAGTAAGTCTTGTCATCTAGGTATTAGTAATCTAGGATTCATGAAACATTGGCCAGTAATGATAATCTGAAATACTTGAAAATGCAGGCAGATAAGTGTTATAAGCATGACATGCACTCATTTGAGGATGAAAGGCAGTCATATTAGCCTACTCCTGGTAGATCAGGGAAAACAGAAAATGCAACAATATGGTTGTGAAAAACGTTTAGTATCCTTGCTTAGAATGGATAGTTCTTTTTTTTTAGGCATATTTAAATTTTACGTAGTAAATGCTGCCTAGATGTCTTTCTCTATTTCAACTGCTGAAAGAAAAGGCAAATATGAAAAGAAAATGATGGCACGCACCAGGGGTGAAATGCTACCAGTTCACTGGAACCGGTAGTAAAAAATGCTTTAAAAAGTTTTTTTTTAAAAAGGTTCCCACGATAGCTCAGCATAGCAGATTATCACATCTGATGAATGCTTTTTTAAAACTTTTTTAAAAGCATTTTTACTACCTATTCACCCAACTGGTAGGTTAAAAAATGCTTTAAAAATAATTTTAAAAAAGGTTCCGACTATCAGCTGTTTGACAATCAGCTATGCTGGAGGATGTCAGAACCTATTTCTTTTTTCTTTTTACCTTTTTAAAGCATTTTTGCTACCTATTAGCTCTACCATGACTCTATGAGGTTCCTGCTTGTTGCAGGGGCCATTTTGTGTGAAGTCCAGCTTCTTCTGCATTGTGTATGAGTCAGTTTTGTAGGAGTCAGTTGTGTAGCTTTTGTGTTAATTTTGTGTAAAGTGTGATAGTTGATTTTTGAGCTCACTGTGACTCTGTGAAGTTCCTGCTTGTTTTAGGAAGTCCAGCTGCTTTTGCATTGTGTGTGAGTCAGTTGTGTGGCTTTTGTGTTGTTTGTGTGTGAAGTGTGAAAGTTGATTTTTGAACTCACACGGTCACATGACCATGACCATCAAGCCATGCCCACAGAACCAGTAGGGAAAATTTTTAGATTTCACCATTGTCATGCACCTTAAAATTGCTTAGAAATACTGGTACCTTTTTTGACATGTTTGCTTTCGATTACTGTCCTTCATTTTCACAGTAGATTTTGAATATGACACATTAGAAATTAAGATAATAAATTAATAAGGAGAATTCAGAAACATTCTTGGTTCAAACAAGTGTGGAAAGAAACAACGTTAGCATAACAGCTTTAATGTACAAAGTATGTACTAGATAAGCAACAACTTTTATTATTCGCTTTCCTTCATGGCACAGACTTGCTCATTCTGTTACTTTTCTAAGGTACATACCTACATATGTTAAAAATGTTATTGACTGCTTTCAAACTAACTATATGACATATTAAGTTTGTAATGTGCAACTGATTTTGAGATTTTTTTTGTAAACAGCTGTTTTTGTATTCTCAGCCTGTGTAGAGGGCAAGAGAAAGATTACATTCCCTCTGCAAGGAAGTGTTAAAAAGAAAAAAAATGGTATCAATGAAAGTTATTGTTTTTTCATCACTTTCATATGCAGGAGAACAATGTTAATTTTATACAATATAAGGTAGGAGCAAGATAAAAGTTCTCCTACCCTGTTTGCTGATTCTCAGTCTAGGTTGGGCCATGTCCTTTTTTTTTAGTGTTAAGAAAAAAATTACAAGATCAGCTTTATGCTTTGTTGTTTGGCACTTCGTAACTTTTTTATTAGAAAAGAACAAGATATTTTGCTACTTCTTACACATGCCAAACAGATCTCCAGATCTGAAAGGTTTTGCTGACACTTTTAACTTCTTACTTTCTTTCTTTGAAGCATTTTAATCCAAACAAACAAAAAAAAAAATCTGTCTCATTTTATACATTTTGAATAGTGTTATGAAGCTGGAAGGACTTCAGAGGATTTTTTGTGTGTGACTCACCCGTCCAACTATTCTCTCCATCCCCTCAAGAAGTCGTTTATTTTGCTCCTCAATCTCCATGGCCTTCCAGAGAATGGTATCAGGAGCTTCCTTGATTCGTTCAACTTCAGAGACCAGGTGCAATAAGGGGTCATTCCAGGAACGGAGTACACTCAAAACTAGATTTAATAGGTCCTCGTGCTGTTCATTAGCAACAAAATTGTACAGTTAGTGTGCAAAATCTACACAGCAGATATGGGATTTTTTTTTTAATCAAGCCTACCTTAAAATGTCCTCACTGCAATTTTGTCCATTTATCAGATATAGCTAAACTACAGGCTGTAGTGCAATTGTGAGGTGATTTTCTTTTAAATGTAACTAGATAAGAGATTTCCCTAAATATGAGACTCTCGGTAAATTATCTGCCCTGCCAGTAGAAATCACTCTATTCATCTTTGTTGCATAAATGCCATTTAATCCAAAGATTAGCCTGAGAATTAATGATACATTTTTAGAAATAAGGGATCTAGAAAATATTTGAAGATATAATGGAAGATGTGATCTGTGGTAGGCCACTTAATATCTCATCCTGAAGCATTTATTGTGTCTACATCAAATCCTGCAAACGTGCCCAGACACAAGGCTGATTTCAAGTGTTTTGCTTCTGGGAAGATTTCTTTTCTTTTGAAACTTTGCCGCTGCTTGAGGTGAGCCGAAAGATCAAAGGGCTTTTGGCTTTTGGAGGATCCTCCTAGCCATTGTGCCTGTCCTTGAGACCTCTCCAGTGTTGACACAATCACTTTTCACTTTCCTTACCTACATCGCAAAAAAAAATAAAAATGCATCTATTCTGTGGCATAAATTTCCTCCTGCTTCTCTTGGGAGAATTGCTATTGTGCTACTGTATTGAAAGGCTCAAACATCCCAAGTACCCCGTGCAAACATAGATAAACGCCAGACACATACATATCTCAAATATTTGTGGCACATGTTTTGCTTTCTGAAAAGGGAGATTATTCAGTGGATGAATGGCATTTGAAATTGAATCAATAGGAATGGGCTCTCGAGCGATACCTTAACATTCCTGAAATTTCCTCTTCAAGTACACAGAGGAGAAACTTTCTGTAAAATGCAATTATTCAGTAAGGTGTGTTTTATTTCCGAAACTGGAACATTGAGGAAACTTGTGTTTGATCAAGAGATCATTGCCACAGAGTTCTAGCCACTTAGAATTATTTTTTCCCTTTTTGGCCAGATGTATTTTTTTCTTCTCCTGCTATGGAATATATAGACAATTTCATCTATAGCAGTGATGGCTAACCTTTTTTGGCTCGTGTGCCAAAAGCGGGGGGAGCGCAGGGAGGTCGTGCGTGGGCGTGCCATACCCATAATGCTATGTGCGCGACCCCCTGCTTTTGGCGCACTTTTTTCGCACTTCCCAGCCTCCAGAGGCTTTCTAGGAGCCTGGGAAGGGTGAAAACAGCCTCCCCTCCCCACCTCCAGAGTCTTCAGGACCTTCCCTGAAGCTTTCAGAGGGCGAAAAACGGCCTCAAAAGAAGGCCTAAATCAGCTGGCCAGCACACACATGCATGCTGGAGCTGATAGGGCAACGCTTCACGTGCCCTAAGAAATGGTTCCGCGTGCCACCTGTGGCACCTGTGCCATAGGTTCGCCATCACGGATCTATAGTGTACTGTTTATGCATCTCTTCACACACAATACCATCTCCCCATCTCTCCTTAGGACAGATAAAGGAGATGTCCTTTCATCAACCCTCCCTGGATTTTTCCAGCCTTGTGAAAGACCAGACTTGTTTTGTATTGTCTTTCTTTTTCCTTCACATAGGTCAGAGCATGCTTCCGTGTTTTGTGCTTTGCTGATTCCTACCACTTACAGAGGTGGAGCAATGGTAGAGCTGCCCTTTTATAACTCTATCTATGGTAACTGTGTGCTTTGAAAGGATTTCATCAGATTTCTGGTGAACTTGCTCGCATCTGTCAACAAATGGAGACAACTTACATGTATCTGCTGAGCTTGTTCTTTATCTTCAGGAGTGGTTAGGGAAGAAGTATGGCAGCTGTTAACGGCCTTTGCAATGAAACCCCGGCCCTGAGCATAGCGTTCATCCTGACAGTAAACAAAGATGACATTTAGTGAAGTAGATAACCAAGATTTTTTGGGTGGTGGTGGGGGAATAGACTGTTTTTTGCTCTCGTTGGTTGCCTTGTAAAATGTATCCTAGAGTTATAGAGGGCATTAGTTTTGTCTCCCAACCTTATTGCATGGCTTAGTCAAAGGTGATCTTCCTCTATGTATACTGTGAAAGGAAACCAGTTTTAAGCATCATGTTTTCTCATATTAACAAAAGCTTCTTTATGGTATGAAGTGGCCCACATCCCACAGTTCCTCAGAGAGTATATTTTCTGCCCTACTCCAAAATAAGCCTTTTTGCATGCATTTAGTTATTTTTCTCTGAGCAAATCTTTCACTTGGACATTTGTTACTTAGTCTTGCACGTTTTCATTTTGTTACTTTAAATGACTTCTGTGTAGAGAAGACAATGTTTTCCTTCTTCTATGTCCTTTGTTGAGGGTTCAGTTCCCCAGGGTAGATGAAGCTTTCGCTACAATGGATCTATTAATGAGATTTTAACTATCTGCCCCATCCCATTTCCTATACTTGCCAAGCCTTAAGAAATAATAGGACATCTAACTTTAAAAGGAATAGAGGTGAACTTGTTTCACTGCAGAAAAGTGAATTAGAGCAGACTATGAAAACTCTGTTTCTTATCTCAATTTGAAGATATGAAACATAATATCTTGCTGGTTTCCAATCTAGAAATCCACTCAAAAGCTTGTGTAAAGCTAACTTTATTATGGGGCTTTGATAACTTTTCCACAAATACAGGTAGTCCTTCACTTACAACCACAATTGAGCCCAACATTTCTGTTGCTAAGTGAAACAGTTGTTAAGTGAATTTTGCTCCATTTTAGCAATAGCACTTAGACTTATCTACTGCTTCACAGTGGTTTCCGGCTCTCTGTAAGCAGTTTACAGAGTCAGCATTCCCCCACCACCACAGTCCAGGTCCTCATTTTACCCACCTCAGAAGGATGGAAGGCTGAATCAACCTTGAGCTGGTGAGAATCAAACTACTGGAGTAAGCAGTGAGTTAGCCCTACAATATTGCTCTCTGACCACTGTGTCACCACGGATCTTTCTTTCCACAGTTGTTAAGAGAATCACTGCTGTTGTTAAGTTAATAACACTGGTCTTAAGTGAATCTGGCTTCCCCATTGACTTTGCTTGTGAGAAGGTTGCAAAAGGTGATCACATGATCCCAGAACACTGCAATTCATAAATATGAATCAGTTGCCAAGCATCTGAATTTTGATCACATGACATGCTGCAATAGTTGTGAATGTGAAAAACAGTCATAAGTTATTTTTTCCCCAGCACCGTTATAACTTCAAACGGTCATTAAACAAACTGCCGTAAGTCAAGGACTGCCTGTAGTTTAAAAATCTTTTAATTTCAATAAGCAATGCCATTTGCCTGGAACAACCTAGCAATAATAAAAGCAGCCTTTTCAAATTACATTTCCATATAGATAATAAAACACCGAGCCAATACATTATATTTTACCCATTGTGAAACTGAGCCAGAAGAAATAAGAAAACTATGATTTAAAAAATCAAACTGGCCTTCACAAAATACTTGAGGAAGTTCAGATGTTACTGATCTACAATTCCTGGCATATCCAGAAATGATAATTAGCTGACCAGGGATGCCTGGAGTTGTTCAGGAACACATGGTTTAGCCCAGGGGTGAGTTGCTGCCGGCATTACTGCTGGTTCCGGCGACCCAGACCAGCAAACCACTACCGGTTCAGCCCAATTAGTCCAAACCGATAGGAACCCACCTCTGGTTTAGCTTCTGCTACAGGGTTAGTTTTTCCCTTATGCCAAAATACTTACAAATTCATTGAATATTTCAGCAGACAGAGAGTGGATATAATGCGATAGTTTAACAGCTCGGTCAAAAAGGTCCCCAAGAGAAACCTGGCAATTGTCAGACCCATTAGGGCAAATGGGTGAAGATGTTACACACTTCCTTGAAAGGAACATATTAGCCAGTAGCACAGTAGCTAGAAACAGACCTTGAAGACAAAAAGAAAAAGGCAAGATACTCATAAGGTTAAGTTAATCAAGAAAAGAAAACACTCTATTTGGTATTCCGTGATATCTTACTTTAATGCTTGACTTCTTAAATAACCATATGTGAGGAATTCAACCTTTTCACCTTAGCAGAGATAGGATATAAAAACTATGTAATAATAATAATCATAGCAACAATAAGTGTAAAAGAGTGGAAGTGTAGTTAAACTCCTTTCCTTTATAGCTGTTTCCAAGAGTGACTTCCTTCTTGACAAACATATGGTTTTAAAATTAAATTTGAGGCAAGGTAAATAGGTCACAATCTAGATTTTTTTATTGTCTTGGGGTGCTGCCTGCAAATTTTCAGCAGCTGTGCTGTTTAAGGTCATTGGTGTGAATAAACTTTTACAGAGAGTTGGAGCCAAAGATCTCTTGAGATTATGTCTTATATAAACCCTTTAAAATTAATTACTGATAAATCAGTACATTGATTAGACAATGCCCTATGGCCTGTTTTTTGTTTTTTCTTTGTTTTGTTTTTTGTTTTTTTTACAAAAGCAAATGACTGTTCTAAGAGCATATATCAAATAAATGAAGTTTATGTTGGCAGAAGCTAAGTTTGATTTCTTGAGAAAATTACAGCCTAGTGATGCAGCAGATCCTGAGCATACAGGAAATCCCAGGATTCAGACTTCTGCACTTCCCATTAGATAAATCATACATAAGGAATCAAAAAGATTTCAGTCTTACATTATTCAGCCCATACACAGTAGACAAAATTGCTTCCCTGAACAGCAGTTTAATACATGGTAGTTTTCCCTGCTCTGAATTCAGTACTTTATACATTGACTTGCATTTTATCATGTTTTTTTCAATACCCAGCATTGTGTTTATTGTGTGAAACTGGTCCTGGATCTTGCTTTGAAAAACCTTTTGTAGGAGTTTAGTTATGTCCAAACTGCAGCAATGGTATTTATTACAATGGTGTCTTTATTGGTGCTAGTTGAACCTCTAAGTTTCCAATTCTCTTTTAAAATGCAAGGAACGGAAAGGAGCTATTGCGAAACATAATTAAATTCTATATAAATTGGTTGATATTTTTGTGCCATGGAGTTGGTATCATAGATAGATTTTCTCCTTGACAATCCTCCTCTAACCTGATTTTTTTGGTCTTCCAATAGTGCTTGTCACTATAACTTGAGTCCATCAACCTCACTGCAAATTGCAATATTTTCAGGTTTTAATTCTATGGAGCAAATTACATTGAATACACTAGAATATATAATACTAACATACACAAGTCTTTAATATTTTAGTAGCCTGGGAAAAGCATGTTATCATCTTAAGTAGGTTTTTATTCTTAGAAATATTTAACAAAGAGTAAAGCCCATTGAACATAATCTTATATACAGTATTCCATGTAGGTGCTCCATTAGCTTTTAATTAGATTTATGTCTGATCATTAGGTTTGCACTTTATTTTGGTTAGAGTGGTCCAGAAAAGCAGCACTATAACTGTTTTACTTTTAAATAAATTGACAGCACTGACAACATCTGATACTCTCTTTAACATAGAATTATGCTAAACCACGGCTATGATCCATCCCTTAAGGACATAAGGTGGTCTTGTGGCTTGCCCATTCATTTCATAGGATTTCCATAAGTTCTTTGTTTTTTTAATTCATTTCCCTTGCATAACTGATTATTAAATACTTAATTTCTATCAGTCAAAAATGTGTTGTTACTTGTTTAAAAGATTGCTCTTATTCAGTAAAAACATGGAAAAGAATAATAAAAAAGACATACCTTTCAATGAAGTTTTCCTGTTGGTCATAGCAGAAACCATCTCGGCAACCGTGCTTTGTCAAATACACGATGGGAATTTTGATTTCTGTCACCTGAAGTCTCCATTTTTATATACACCTTGATGACAAACTTGCATAAATGTAGTAGATTTTGTTTTCTCTGCTGATCACTCTAGCTCAGATTAAAGTTCATAATTATAAACATCAAATCACTCCTATTACCCTATTCATTTTAGTAAACGTTTATGGGTGCCTGATTGAGTTGGTTACAAGAGGATGGATGGATGGATGGACGGAAGGACGGACGGACGGACGGACGGACAGACAGACAGACAGACAGACAGACAGATAGATAGATAGATAGATAGATACTGTAGATAGATAGATAGATGATAGATAGATAGATAGATAGATAGATAGATAGATAGATATACAGAAACCATTTTAAACTATAACTGATCTTGATTTTTCTTGATTCATTAATGTGTTCGCAATGATCAGAGATGAACTTTATATATTGTCAATATAGGAATAACTATGAAAAAAGGAAAACACTGATATATGATACACAGCACACTTGATCATGAAGGTTGAGATTCAAGATGGGGGAAAAAATTTTTTGACAAAATGTACTGATCATTTTGATCATTGAAATGATTGGATAATTTCACAACTTGCTAAGATACGTTTTGAGAAAAGTGTATTTTATCTCGACGATAAAACTTGCTCTTTGATAGGGTGTTTACATTTCTTAAACATAAATTTAGAAAATGATTATTATTAATATGTAAGAAAGAAAGGAGAAGCAGGACATTTTAATCATCTCTGTGTGGGCAGTTTGTCTATGTCAGAGCTGTAAAACTCGCGGCCCGCGGGCCAGATGCGTCACATGCTGGCCACGCCCATGCCTGGTTTAGCGAAGGGGAAGAAAGTTCCAATATACCACGTGGTGATGCTGCTGTGATGACATGAGTTTGACACCCCTGTTCTGTGTATTATGCGATTTGTTTAGGAGTGTACCCCTTCTAATTCCTACTCTACATTCTTTTGCAGGTTTTGACCATGTTCTGGATATTGGTATGGGAAAACAAAGGAGAGTAAAGCAAAACGGTTGAACAGGACTTTTAATGGATACATGAAAAGAATCACTTGTTGCCTCTGGTACACTAAAAGCAAGTAAACAAAGGAGAGTCTTTTGATCAACCAGAAGACATGTTAAAAGATTTTCTCCCCTTGTCTTTCCCTAGCAGTCTATGAAACATATTGACAGGAGCAGAGAAGAGAAACCGTGTGCTTATCTACCTCAGGTAGTTTGTATTATGAACTCAGCCACACATCCTGCATACCAAGGCAGGAGGAAGCCCCATTCAGGTTAAGGATATGAAACCATGAATTCATCTTCAACCTGGCTCTGGCTACTACAAGGGCACCCTCCACTTCTTTTCCATGCTCCTTGACTTCTGATTGTGGTTTTAAAGAAGCATTATGGTTTACAGTATCCCTTACAGCTTGGTATTGCTGCCCAACTCTATGACTTTGCTGTAGAGTGTTGCCACAAGTGTACAATGTTTGGGGGGTTGTGATGGCTCAGTGGTTAGAGATGCTGATATTGTCAGCTGAATGGCCTGGATTTGAGACTCGAGTGCCATGCAATGGGGTGAGCTCCCATTTCTTGCCCCAGCTCCTGCTCACCTGGCAGTTCAAAAGCATGCCAATGCCAGTAGATTAATAGGTACCGCTTCGGTGGGAAGGTAATGGCATTCTGTGCACCTTTGGTATATAGATATGCCAGCCGCATGACCACAGAAAATGTCTTCAGACAACACTGGCTCCATCAGCTAAGAGCATCGCCCCCTAGAATCGGACATGACTGGACAGGCAAACCTTTACCTTATAGAATGTTCTCCTGCAAAGCTGCAAGATGACCGTTCTACTGCCGAAGACCTGTAATGAAACCATGGGCATCCGCTTCACTATGGACAGCTTTGTTACAGCAATGGTGCAGAAATAGTTGGCAGCCCCCTAATGAAGTTGTCCACAGCTTGGAATTGCTGGAGAAAAACTGCAGTCAGCAGCCCCACAGTGAAGCCGAAGAGAATAGCTAGCTTTACCACGGGACTATCAATGCAGAGAAACTTCCACCCCATTTTTTTGCGCCATGGTGGAGAAAAAGGAAAAAAGAAATGAAATGGACAGCTATACACATTGCTTAAAATAAATAAGTAAAATTGACAGAAGACATGTTTTTCCCATTATTTTCCATACTGATGAAAACATTGGGAGAGAAAGGGTCCCCCTTATGCCACTTCTCCTGCCCACACCTCTACTATGGACATTGCCAGAACCCCTATTGTACCCTGAAGGTGGCATAGTTCTTTGTGGACCCCCATGCTGAATAAACAACATTTTGTTGCTATCTTGCAACAGAATCTTATGCTGGGTTTAAAAAAAAACACTTTATGCTGGGTTTAAAAACTTATGCTGGGCCTAACACTTATGCTGGGTTTAAAAAAAAAACCCACTCAAAAATGGATAATGTTATTTCAGTCTGGAAACAGTATCTGAGGAAAGCCTTTGACACTTTACTCTAGAGTCCCTTTTGGGAAAGGGTGCGGTATATAAATTAAATAAACCATAAACCATAAGCCATAAAATGGTGAAAAACCACTTCAGTATTAAACCAGACGTCCTTACAAAGACTCGGCTAAGGCTCTAAAGCAGAGGTTCCCAAACTTGGGAACTTTAAGACTTGTGGACTTCAATTTGGCTGGAGAATTCTGGGAATTGAAGTCCATAAGTCTTAAAGTTGCCAAGTTTGGGAACCTCTGCTCTAAAGCTCTTGCTGTGAACCCTTAGTTTTCTTTTTAGTTCAAACTTTTATTAAAGGTACGAAAGCAAATCATTATATTTCAGATAGATCATTTGAAAGCCTTGACTTGGAATGTTGTCCTGAACTATGGCTTTGTGGAATGAATTATAGTCTATGTTAAACTGGGTTAGAATAAAGTATATTAACGTTGGTGGAATATTTGAAACACTTTGTATTTAGTTGCCAAGTACCAAGCTTCCGTTTAATTGTTTTTCTCTTCCTACTTTGTAACCTCGTCATGTAAGTCCATTGCCTATGAAACAGTTTTGGAAATTAAATGAATAAGGAATAATTTTTAATGCATTTTCCAAACTTCATATAATTTAATGAATATTTTCACTGAAAACTATGTAGTAATCATGTATGACACCCCCAGATCCTTATCTGTTTTTTAATTGTTTGCGTCAGTGGAGTTTGAGGTAAAATGGGGCAAGGAAATTATATTTTCAGGGCAAAATAGAGTCGACAATGAAGGCTGAAGTTATGGGGTAAGACAGAATTTGAGACACAGTATAATATTAAAAATTGACCTCATATTAATTTTTTTATACTATGAAGTGATACTAGAAAGAATCATAATGTTATATTATCAAATGGAAAACAATTACATAATGAAAGAATTCACAATGACTTTGTTTTTTTTATTTGTATAAGATTGTAAAATATAAACAGAGTACAGAACAATAAAGGCATTGCTAAAGCTCTTAAAGACTTTTAACAAAATTTAACAAATTACAACATTAAAGGATTAGAGTTATGATGAAAACTGAAGATACAAGTTTAGGTTATAGTCGACATTTATAAAATATATAATACCATATAATTAGAAACAAAAAATAGAAAAAGAAATTTTTGTATAATAATACCACATTTCTAAGAACAAAACTTAATATCTGGAATAATATATCCCCCCCCCCCAATTTTTTAATATGATTCTTTTAGCCACTGTCAAAAATATAGTACAATAGTAATTCATCATAGTCAGATTCCAAAATTTTGGTATGTAATTAAACATCATATTACTTTAACATCTGTATCAGTAAGAAGCTGAGATAGTGGCTTTAAATCAAGTATGTGTCAATTATTTTAAGGATTTTTCACAACTTCAAACTGAATTTGGTCTAACAAGTTTGCAGCAGTGGTAGCATTTTTAATTTACACATTTTTTAACAGCTCAGTACAGGGCAGCTAATGTGGTCACTTCAAAGGCACCAGAGATGTTTTCTTATTTGATGGAATCTCTCACAGAAATCAAACCGTAATAAAGATGTTTACAATGATGGAATCATATTTACATTGATTGACTGCTTAGATACAACTAGTGTAGGGATTAAGTTGCTGGACTGTGATGACCTATATTCAAGAGATCTCTCAAGCATAGAAGCTCACTAAATGACTTTGGGCTGGTCAGTAATTTTTGACCCAACCTATCATGTAGAATCATTGTAGAAGAAAACAGAAGACTCTTGAATAGCTTTCAGCATCTATAAGAACAGTGTGGTTTAACATAAACAAATTTATTTCACTTGTCTGGGAACAGTATTGATTGAATAATATTGACCTGTCTCCTTTGTGGACATTTATAAGAGTATATTGCAAGAGAAGAAATACAGAAGCTAATTTTTATGAAATGCTGGTTTACTGGATTTTAGAAGGTGAGACAAGTTTGTACACCTATAGTATACCTATCTATCTATCTATCTACCTACCTACCTACCTACCTACCTACCTACCTACCTACCTACCTATCTATCTATCTATCTATCTATCTATCTATCTATCTATCTATCATCTATCAATTATCTAAACACACACACAGAGTATGCATTAATTTACTTAGATATGCACATACTTACCAAATATGACTTACAGAATTTTTGTTTCAGCAGGAGGAAGAGAAGCTGGAATTTTATTTTATCCACTTTCCCTTTGTCGATAGTTACATTTAGAAGTCCCGCAATGAATGCCATCATAGAGACACTGGATTTTGAATGTTTTCTCATTGTTCCTCAGACATTCTTATGATGGGTTTGGGAACATGCATTAACTGGAATGAAATGAATTCCACCAGCTGTGAACCAGATAAAACCAACGGTTGCTTTTAGTGAATATTTGTATTCCCTATGGGAATATTCCATATTCCTCCCTCCAGCGGGTGAGATTCACATACCTTCCCTACCAGGTATGCACTCACGTGCGCATGCACTCACTTTGCTTGCACGTGTCATATCTGTGCATGCGTACCACCTGCGCATGTGCAGTGCTCACACATTACACATTACACCCTCCCACAGCCGCCGCTACTGGTTCTCCCGAACCAGAGTAAACCAGCTGAATACACCTCTGCCTCCCTCCCTATGGAACATCACCCCCTGGAAATAAGATCGGCTCCCACTTTGACACTCTTTCATAAGGCTTTTGCCAACAGGCCTGGGGGACCTAGAGTGGGATGGAGCCCATCAAGTAGCTTAATTGATTGATATCACAAGAGGAATGGGGGGAGGGATTCTTGCTTTTTTATTTTTTTTATATTAGATTTTTATCATAAGATAATCAAAGTCACTGAGATTGAGTTGGGCAGCCATGGAAATTTTCTTAAAAAAATAAATAAGCAAGAAAGCATGCATTTGAGAATTTGTGAGAATATTTTCAGTTTTTTTAAAAAATTAAATCTTAATTTGAGGAACAGGTGTATCTCTTATTTTCTGGTACTTAATAGTTTCCCCACTTTCTCTCTGCTAACATATTCACTCTCAAGATAGCTTTTCTAAAATGAGAGTAGATATTTTTTCCCCATTAGCCAAGAGAAACAAATTTCCTTTGTAATAAGCAGAAGCTCCTACTTGACTTTTAAATGATAGTTCAGCTACTCAGATGTATAGAAAAGGGGGAAATGTATTGTGCAGGACCCTTAAATCAGAATATTTAGAATAGAATAAAATGGAATGGAATAGAATAGAATACTTTATTGGCCAAGTGTGATTGGACACACAAGGAATTTGTCTTTGGTGCATATGCTCTCAGTGTACATAAAAAGACAAGATACATTCATCAAGAATCATAAGGTACCAAGGTAGTGTAAATAAATTATGTTCAAAGTGTATCATTGATCTGAAATTGACATATTTAGTGCATCCCATTTCCCTGTGAACAGTGGCAGTATATCTGCAAAAGAATTAAAATGACAAGCCATGTGGGTTTAGTTCAATTATGCAGCCCCTTCCTACTCAATGTGCTATTAACTTGATATGGTACTGTTTCTGAGTAGGCAACCAATAGTTAGAGTTGCTTCATTTAAATGTTTTCCCATCATACTTGAGCTTCTTATAAGCAATCATCTATCTAGAAACTCCAATTTACAGGCCTTCTGACTTTATCAATTTGGCTGTGTTTCATATATAAACTATTTTTGAAGTGGAGGAAGGAGTCTTAAAACCTAACAAATATAATTAGATGTAAAAAGTAGAACTGGATATACTGTACTTGTATCTAAAACAGCAATTGTTGAGTCACACTGCATCATCTAATTATCAGCTATTATTTCTGTGATTAAGGACTTCCATTACATAATGAATGGTGGAGAAGTTAACTTGTGTTTTTTATGAATGGGTAGTATATTTAAAAGCAAAGTGGTACCCTTTCTTCACTTCAAGAATGCTGATATTTAAATGATATTTTTTTCAAAAAAATTCCATAGAATGACAGATGAGGATTAAAAAAACATAAATCTTTTATGATTAAGACATAATATATTTATTTACAATAGCCAATTTTATAACTCAAAGCACAAGCAAAAAACGGGCCAATTCTAAATTTATTTTGCTTTAAAGGGGAAACCTTAGCTTAAGACTTTCTTTGTTGACTCTTAGGTCCATAACTATTTACCTTATAATATAAACCAAAATGTGGATTAGTAATTTGTCTGCTACTGACTTTCATCAGTCATATTCTGGAGAAGTCCCTCCTCTGCAGTTCTATAAATACAATTAAATGAGATGATAGAAGGCTGATCTTCCTAATTCCTCAGAGGGAAGATTCTGCCTAGTTAATCAGGACAGACCAAACTGAAACCAAGGTATGGTAAGAGGAGCATAGTAGTTCACAAGGTTGAGATGCTAGACTGATGATCAGAAGGTTCGCATTCAAGACCTGGTTGTCACATGCTCCAGCTTCTGCCAATCCAGGTGTTTGAAAATAGGCAATTGCAATTAATGCTGCATGGGAAAGGGACACCATTTAATCCATTGCTTTAAGCCAGTGATGGCTAACATTTTCTGGAGCATGCCCAAATCCCCAAAATGCAATGCACGCATGCCCCCTGCCCCTGTGCATGCATGCACACCCCACCTGCACCCCACCTCCTGCAAATGCATGTGCATCCCTTGCACATGTCCCCCCTTCCATGCATGCATGGCAGAGACCCGGTGACCAACTGGCCGGCGGGATGTGCACATGCATTTGTGGTGGAGCTGAACTAGAGTGAAGCTCGCATGCCCACTGAGAGGGCGCTGTGTGCAACCTGTGGCACGTGTGCCATAGGTTCACCATCATGGCTTTAGGCAATGAAGTGCCTCCTGTCAACCTTATCCATATAACTAAACAAGATGTAAAAGCTACCAGCATGAAAGAGCTATGAAATATTTTGTTGTATGATTTGACTAGGAACTCAATTCAAGTTATGGATTTGCTGCCTCAAATAAATTATATAACATCTTATGAAGACTTTTGACTATGTAATATTGGATGGAGAAATGTAGGGAAGAACATGTGCTGGCAAAGATGGGCATCTTCTGTTGCCCTTGGAGGCAGAGCATATTGTCTGTCTATTCATATTTCTAGAAAGATATTTAAGCCATGAAATGCTGAGTTAATTCTGTGTTTTCACCATGTTTGAATATGGTACTATTAAAATTGTTATATTCCAGTGCTCTTTTAATGTTCTACTATTATAGCTTATGATAGTTAAACTTGGGGTTTTTTTTGTATTTTTATCTGTTTTTATAACCTTTTCTTTACCAGCCCTGTCTTTCCCCGCTAAGTATGTGCAAATTAACAAATACTGTACTTAACTGGATAAATGGCCTAGATAATACTATATAGAATGCTTCGTTTTTATGAACCAACATATTTTAACATGCAATTTGTAACTTAATATATAACTTCTTGAATCTCTTATACTTTATAAAATTGAGCATACATGTTTACTGCTGCTATCCATGAAATTTATGCCATATACTCACTCACTCACTCACTCACTCACTCACTCACTCACTCACTCACTCAATAAACTATGTTTAAATACAATTTCTGTTATCACCCCAGGAATGGGCATTGGTAGTGCTGACTGAGGATGATGGGAATTGCTCTCTAACAGATAAAGAGGCATTAGGCTAGAAAAGATTTGCCCAAATCTCTAAAGTTTTCCCGAGTTTGTACAGCTCACTAGGCTAAATTAGGGTTTCTTACATTATAGATGGTTATATTGTCCAAATCCAGGTATTTGGGTAAATTCAGTCAACAATGATTCAGCTAATTGCCTAAGGACACCCTCCGGGTTGGAGAGATAGGCAGGATATCTCTCAATGCCATTTGCAGGGAATCATAAGCAGGTGAAGACATCTGTTTGGGAATACCCCGAAGCAAATGATGAGCCACTGTGTGAGACAGAATGCTGGACTGGATGGGCTGTGGCCTGTTCCAGCAAGGCTATTCTTATGTTCTTATGTAATTACAACCAAGCAGATTTCCAAAGAGTGCCAATTTCTATGTGGAGGAAGTCAGTTCTTCCATATTCACACCTGGAAAAACATAGTAAATTGAAATACCTGTTGAGTAAGAGCAGAAACCCAAGGTCTCCATATTGTGTTAAATGTCAATCACATTAAAGGGATGACAGCTTAATAGTTTTGAATTCTTAAAAATTCATTAAATAATAGGTATCAGCTGCTTCTACCACTGTGGTAATGAATATATTTGCATCTGATTAAACCGGAGGGGGTTCACTCAGCCAGCCTTGTTAATTCACGTCAAGTTTCTCTCCTGAAAATTTGGTTGAACAGGCTTGGAGATAAAAATATAACATTACAGTAGAAATTCAACAGCCTGTCAGCATTATTTTCAATGAAAAAAGATGAACATTGACTGTTCTATTCATCAAGGAGGCGGGCTGAAGATCATTAAAACTTACACATTTCAACCTATTTAAAGACACTGAAATCTAATTTTTCCCATGCATTTCCTGAAGAATTCTACTGTTCAGTCACCTCAATCAACTGCAAAGATGTCAAAGGATTATCTCATTCAGTATCTCAGTTTATTCTCCTTACCTTTAGACGAGAAACCCTTATACAGAGGAAGTGCAATCTGTCAAGAATGTTCCATCATAGCATCTGAGGTCCTCTGTATTACCAATTACTTTGATTTGCTGACAATCATCTGAATCTATCCCACTACATCCAATCCCTCTGTCTCTAGGCACCAGATAAAGACTTCTGCTCAGGGGAACAAAAACTGGGTATCATCAGCATATTAATGATATTGCAGTTCAAAATGATGGATATTTTCTCCTGGTGGCTTCATGAAGATGCTAAAGACACTAGGGGCAGCACTGAACTGCTGAGGTACCCACATTGAAATGCCTAAGAATTAGACTTTTCTCCACCATTGTATCTGTCTATTCAAGAACGAGTTGAATCCTGCAGAACAATGTCTTTGATCCTTGAGCCTTGCAGATGATTGAATATTGTTGAAAAATATAACAGGGCAAAGGGGAGTGTATCCACCTTCATTTAGGTCCTGCCTCAAAGCAATTAGTATGTGACCTGAGGGTGAATGGTGTTAATAACCTTCCTTCACTATCTGGTTACTTTGAAATTTATGGCCAATGCTCTCCTACGCAAGGATGTTGGATCCACCGAGATGATCCACCTCAGGCAGTTTATGGATTCAGCTGGTTTCTATTGGACAGTGGGGGAGTTTCCCAACAGGTCAGTCAGGTACTTAGTCACCTTGGAGTCATGGTGACTATGAAATTGATAGGGTTTTTCCCCAGCAGCCTCTCCTGGTTCACCAAGAAGATCTAGGACAGGGGTTCCCAAACTTGGCAACTTGAAGACTTGTAGACTTCAACTCCCAGAATTCTCCAGCCAGCAGAGCTGGCTGGTGAATTCTGGGAGTTGAAGTCTACAAGTCTTCAAGTTGCTAAGTCTGGGAACCCCTGATCTAGGAGATGAAGAACGTTTTCAAGCAATCTGGATGGAGACGTTTTCAAGCAATCTGTCAAAATGACAAAGTTCAAAGACAACTGGACATGGATTCAAACTCAGATCTGAGCCTGTACTGTGACGGTAAAGATGCAAAAGGATTACTTCCAAAACTTATTTAGTATTGTCTGCTCTATTGGGGCTGCCATTAATAGTTTGCCGTGCATTTTTCAGGGGAAAAAAAATCATTTTCAGGTAATTCTTGATTTAAACAGTTCATTTAGTGACAGTTCGAAATTACGATGACACTAAAAAAGTGGCTTGTGACTATTTCAAATATCAAACCATTGCAGCATCCCCATGGTCACCGGAACAAAATTCAGACACTTAGCCACTGACTCATATTTATGATGGTTGCAGTGTCCTGAGGTCATGTGATCACCTTTTGCAATCTAGTGACAAGCAAAGTCAATGGGGAAGCAGGATTCACTTAACAACTATGTTATAACTCAGAAATTACAGTGATTTACTTAACAACCATGTCAGGAAAGGTTGTAAAAGGGAGCAAAATTCACTCGCTTAACAACAGAAGTTTTTGGCTCAATTGTGGTCGTAAGCTGAGGACTACCTGTATAGTATCTTTGAATTGGATGACTAAGGGGCATCTCCAGGAATAACAGAGATAACATCTTACAAGTTCTACTGTTTTGCACACCATGCTCGCTTACTCGTGACTTCTAGTAAAAATAACTCCCAGTGATAAGAAACTTCCCTGTAGAAAGATTGTGCAACCCATTGGTTCAAAAGCTATCGTATATCAGGCTCTATGCTGGTGTTTTTCAAACTTAGCAACTTTAAGATGTGTGGATGTCAATTTCCAGAATTCTATGGTTGGGGTATTCTGGGAGTTGAAGTCCACACATCTTAATGTTGTCACATTTGAAAAATACTTGCAATTGGGGCCCGTAAAAATCTGCAGATTTCAGGGATCAACATTTTCCCTACATCCAGAAGTGTTTGAGGCAGAGGTGATATTCTGTTTTGGACCAGATTGCTCGAACCAGTAGTGAAAATTGTGGGTGGCTCTGCTCACCTGTCCCCAGCTCTATGGCAACCTATTTAGGGGCCCCCTTTTTTGCCAAAAGCACATGCGTGGAAGGATCTGCGCATGTGCAGAGGTGGGCACTCACATTTGCGAACTGGTAGGGAAGATAAGTGTATACCACCCCTGATTTGAGGGAACTGAGGTTACACAAGGGAATGTAACTGGTTGGTGGCCTTTTCCTAGGCTTGCCGATTAGGAATGTAATCAAACCAGAGGTGGATTGCTCCCGGTTCAGTTGAACCAATAGTGGCGGTGGCAGGGGACACCGCCCACCTGCCCGGATGCTTAAGTGTTGTGTGCACACACGAGCGGACCAGTAGTAAACCAGCTAGCAACCTACCCACTGAATCAAACTATCAAGCCTCTCAGTAGTAGACACTTTGCAGAACAAAAGGTTGCATTCAAACAACCTGGTCATCAACACAACACAACACAAATGTGTGGAACAGCTGTAAGACCCTTGCATTTTAAAATTACATGGACAATTCTTTGATTTTGCCAAACCCACAGTTCAGAAGTTTACACCCACATGGAATTAGGCACGAACTCGCTGGTTTCACAAACCTACAGAAAACTGGACAAAGCCCCCTCCCTCAATATCTATTTTGGATTATGTCCATTCAGCTTAAATGGAATCTGTCTCCTCATTATTTCTGTCTGTTTCTCCCCAACCCCCACTCCCCACACATACAAAGGAACTGGCTTTCTGGCAACCGAGCCGAAAGGGGAAAAAGGATATACTGAGGCCCCAAGTGATTGAACTTTTCTTACCACTGTTTTGAGCTATGAGGCAGGCAGTGTGTTTAAAAATAGACCCACAGTCCTCCTTCCTGTATAGCCTTTTCACAGCAATTTGTCTGAAGAATGAAGTCATGCTTGGAGTTTGCTGGTGACTGAGTGGGTTGTTTCCAACAGTGCACAAGCTAGAAAAAGGCTGTTCAGGGTTTGCAAGGCATCTACCTAAAGGCTAAATGAATGAATAGCTAAAAGGAGGGACAGGGAAAGTCAGTAAATGCATTCCTTTTTTTGGAAAAGAATTAAGAGGTTGCTGTCTTTTTAATTTCTGGATTTTTGAAACTTTCTGGAGAACTGGGTGCAAAATACACTCAGAACTGGATGGTTGGATCGAGTCATTCCCACAAACTTAATATATAAATGCATGACAATTTGTTCTGAAAGCTTACAACAATTTTAAAAGCTTCAGGCTAAATGCACTTGGTGTTAGCTATTTTAAAAATGAGAGCTTTGAGAAAAATCTCTTTTAAAAAAATCTATAACTCATAGAAACACACTCTAATTTTTCTAATGCTTTCTATTGGTGACCTTCGACTTTCCCACTCCAGAAAATGGTTTAAGCTGAGGAAGGTTAAAAAGAGCTTTCAGAATCCAACTGCCCTTTGAAAGCAAGCTAACCATATATTTTTTTCTAGGGTCTCAAATCATTATATAACAATTACATTTAATTTATATATTGGTCTGGTGAACAGGACAGATCAAAGCCGCTTCTTAAAACTCCTTTGAAAACGGCACATCTGCATTGCGGAAAAAAGAGGCCCGTGTGAAAATCAATAAGAGCACATTTGAGCAGCCCCTGTGAGCTGGATTTCATTGTGCATCTTCAATTTCAAAAGAAATATGGGCAGTGGAAGAACAAAATAAGACAAGGGTTCATGGCCCCTTCATTTTTAATTCTGTTTACAACCCAATTGTATTACTGGATATTCCTTTGCCATTTGGTGATGCAGGCCCAGGGATGGCTGGAGGGAGGGAAGGAGGGAGGGGAGGGGGAGAGAGTGAGAGAGTCCTCAATTTAGTTCATTTAGTGACTGTTCAAACCTACTATGGCACTGAAAAAAATTATTTATGATCACTTTTCACAGTTATGACCTCTGCAGCATCCCCCTGATGATGTCACCAAAATTCAAATGCTTGGCGACTGATCCATATTTATGACCGAGGTCATGTGATCCCCTTCTGTGACCTTCTGACAAGCAAAGTCAACGAGGAAGCCAGATTTACTTCACAACTATGTTACTATTTGCGGGATCGGATTCTGCCCCATACATCCTCCCGGCCGATTCGCTCCCACAGAGAGGGACTGCTCCGGGTGCCGTCCACTAGACTTTGTCAGCAGGCGACGCCCAGGGGAAGGGCCTTCTCTGTGGCGGGCCCAGCCCTCTGGAACGACCTTCCCCCCGACATTAGAACAACTATGGACCTCCGCTCCTTCCGTCAGAAATTAAAAACTCACTTTTTCTGCTTGGCCGGCCTAGGTTAGTCTCTGCCCAGGGATTAGGGATTGTTAATTTTAAATGGGAATTTTAGTGCAGGGATAGTCAAATTTAATTTGTTTTTATTGTATTTATTGTGTTTATGTATATATTTTATGCTGTTTTATTTCTCCCTGTACACCGCTCCGAGTCCCCTAGGGGAGAGGACGCGGTTATACAAATAAATATTCTATTCTATTCTAAATATTCTACTGACTTAACAACTGCATTCGTTCACTTAATAACTGTGGCAAGAAAGATTGTAAAATGGGGCAAAACTAACAACTCTCTCACTTAGCAACGGAAAAAATTGGGCTCAATTGTTGAGGACTATCGGTACTTAGGATTGCTTGCCAAGCACTCCAAGATCATAGGATCACCTTATATAATATCTACCAGCTTGCCTAGTATGTCAATGGGATGGGGTGTTCTAGATCAGCGGTTCTCAACCTGTGGGTTGCGACCCCTTTGGGGGTCAAATGACCCTTTCACAGGGGTCGCCTAAGACCATCGGAAAACATATTTTCGATGGTCTTAGGAATCGAAACACCAATTTTATGGTTGGGGGGTGGTCACCAGAACATGAGGAACTGTATTAAAGGGTATTGGGAAGGTTGAGGGCCACTGTTCTAGATTGAGTTCCACATTGGAAAAAACCTTCTAAAGATTTTTTTCTAGTACAGGGATCTCCAACCTTTGCAACTTTAAGTCTGAAGGACTTCAGCTCCCAGACTTCTCCAGCCAGCTTTGCTGGCTGGAGAAGTCTGGGAGCTGAAGTCCTTCAGACTTAAAGTTGCAAAGGTTGGAGACCCCTGCTCTAGTAGATTTGCCCGGGGAGGAGAGGGAGGGGGACGACCACAATGGAAGCTTTCTGTAGCGATTAAGGGAAATGACCTTGAAGGAAATACAGAGCAATCATGGCCTAGTTGCTAAAGGAGCTGAAGCAGTTTTCAAATCTAGAATAGTGCGATAACATTTGGAAGGGGCTCAGGCAGACCCCATGCTGAGTCAGTGGTTTACAAGGAGGAGGGATTACAGCATAATCAGACTTGTAACGTTCTGATATTATAGCCTATCTCAATAAAAGGGGGCTTAGCCTTCCAGGAGAGTTGATTTCTTGATCTGATCTACTTATTGCGGGTGATATTTCCTTCTCTGCCTGCAGTGGCACTACCAGAAGAGATAAGGCAAGATATCTCTAAGTCCCATATGCACATAGTCTAAAAACGCATCCCTCTTTCTGTTCAGGAGGTGAGGCAGCCAACTACAGGAATAGTTGCTGCTCATTTGTGTTTATTTTAAATGTGAATGCTGAATGTATGGATTTTTTAGACTGCTGCCCTCTGAACCTGTGTCCAGTAGCTCAGCTCAATGTATTATTGCAATCAAGTACAGTACAGTATTCCTATTCCCATCCACCCCCACCTTTTCGTGCCATTTAGGAGCTTCCCGTTTTTTAAAATGCAGACCTGCCACCAAGACTTGTGGGGTAATGTTGCAACATTGATTTTCTTCAGAGCTCGGCTACTGTTAACAAGCGAGGTTATATGGCTACCATTCAGATGACATCAGTTAAAAATAAAAATAAAACCCCCTTTGGATTTTAGAGATACGACTGGACTTTTAATTCAGTAAGTTCTTCAGGAAATAAAACCATTGCAGCACGTTGTGATTTAGAGTTGCAAATATTTATTCCCAGATGGCCTCAAATCAGCTCACTAATACAGGGGTCTCCAACCTTTGCAATTTTAAGTCTGAAGGACTTCAGCTCCCAGAATTCTCCAGCCATCTTTGCTGGCTGGAGAAGTCTGGGAGCTGAAGTCCTTCAGACTTAAAGTTGCAAAGGTTGGAGACCCCTGCACTAATATATCAAGGCAAGTAAAGGCTTAATGTAGCATGCATGCTTTTGAACCTCCCATAGTTCTTAAAAATTTCCCCCAGTAGGAGTTGGAAAAGGGCAAAAAAAAATGTGACTAGTGTCTAAACCATCTCTGCATGCAAAATAAGTCTTTAGTTATGCACACCAGGCCCTATTCAGTACCAAAATAGTGCTAGCACTCTGCCAAAACTTAGCAGAGAAGCGAACAACTGTTGAGCCTCCCACGTGGGAGGAAATATACTACCCAAATTAAAGTCAACCTTTTGGTAACATTTGTTGATGCCTTGGTTGAAGCCCTCACAGACATCCATTAGCCAGTCATTGTATTTAACAAAGTGGAGATAATTGAAAGAAGCTGTATTAAATAAAAAGTTGCAATAAAATTTGGCATATATGGAAGGATTAGTTAGTAGCTATACCAGTCACAGAATAGGGGTATACATTTTCTTCCCTTGAGTAGAATCCTACTCAGCCAGGCAGCTGTTCATGAGCGTGGTCACCTCATGGCTGCTGTGTTGCACTGCTGCGACAGTGCAGCACAGCTGTTTGCCCCTGAGGCTGTGCCCAGCTCTTCAGGCGCCCGCTCGCAAGAGAGCAGCCACCTGATAACCCCAAACCAATAAGCTCCTCCCCTAATAAGGCCCAAGCAACATTTGGGGGTCAAAAAATATAAGACCCTGTTGTATTTTGGGGGAAACATGGTAACAGTGTACCATTTTTCTCTATTTTATTGTAACGATGTTCAATTTTAGTTCCCTTTTCAATTCAATCTCTTCCAAGTGTCCAGGCCTCTGCAGTCCAGCTGTTGTCACCTTTCTTTGGCCAGCTGCTGAAGCTATGAGGTGAGCCATTTGCTGTCTATAGCCAGAGGCCTCCCAGCCTCCAAGGTGAGAGGTTGCATTCTCGGGCAATGGAAACCTGTCCCAGGTGGTTAATATATAAATTTGAAATGAAATAAAAGCTGCCCTTTATGTGTGATTTATTTGGATCATAAACTAGTCACAGAAGATACACCCAAGGCTAAAGATAAATTATGAAATGCAATTCTAGATACTATTTATAATGAAAACATTGATTTTTAAATGATTTTTCATCCCACCTATTACAGGCAGCTATGGATTCATTTTTTTCCTTCTCATGTTAATAAGAGATGTAGTTTAAGAATTTCAGACTGCACTCTTGCAAATTGTACATTCCATTTATGCATATTTTTTAAAAATGCTGTTAGAAGAGCCAAATGATGTAATATAACCCAGAAGTACAAGCCAAAGCTCAACAACCATAACAAAACAGAGTTAAATATGCACAATAAACAATATTCAAGATTTCCTTGATTAAAATTAGTTGCTATTGGTTTTAGTAGACTGAAAATAGAAAAGGTGTCAAAATTGTATCCTACCCCACACATCCCTTCGGCCGATTCGCTCCAACAGAGAGGGACTTCTCCGGATGCCGTCCACTAGGCAATGCCAGCGGGTGACGCCCAGGGGAAGGGCCTTCTCTGTGGCGGGCCCTACCCTCTGGAACGACCTACCCCCCGAACTTAGATCTACCACGGACCTCCGCTCCTTCCGCCAGCAACTAAAAACCTATTTTTTCCAACAGGCCGCCTGGCCTAACCTACCATGCCTAGCCTTAGTTTTTAGCAGAGAAATTCGTACATTGGTTTGATGGATTAGTTTTAATGGGGTAGATTTTAGCACCGGTTGTTAATTTAATATAGTTTTAAGTATTTATGTATTTATTCTGTGATATATTATGTTTTTTACATTTCCTGTGCACCGCCCCGAGTCCCTTCGGGGACAGGGGGCGGTTAATAAGTCGAAATAATAATAATAATAATAATAATAATAATAATAATAATAATAATAATAATAATAATAATAATAATAATAATACTACTACAATCTTATTTTTGAGTATTGTTCAGGTTCAAGAACATTTCTCTAGTTCCCTCTAGTTTGCTTTGGTTTTGTTGTTGCTGTTTACTATTTTTATCTGTTATGCAGTTATGGTTGGTATTCCACAACTAATTTCATTAGGAGAAAGAAACAGAACCAAGGCTACAACATGGTTGGCATCACACACACACACACACACACACACACACACACAATATTAGCATCACCATGTTCGCTATATATATTTCTTTCATTTAAAGTCTGATAAATTTTAAACTAGAAAGAGGTTTCCCACTATGCTTAGAACAAAGTCACTTGGCCTGGAAGATAAGTTGGACAAGATAAAATGTTTCCAAGAACTTGCTGCTTTTGTTAAAATGACAAAAGTGTTGCGGCATCTCACTGCAAGGTCCACACCTTTTGTACATATATATATATATAGAGAGAGGTGGGCTTCACATAATTTAACAACCGATTCGCCTAGTGCAGAACCAAAAACCAGGCACACTTTGCTTGCTTGCCTTCTGCGCTTGTGTGCGGCTTCAAACACACAACAATTTCATGCGCTCGGCTTCCAGCACACTTTCTTGGGCAGCCATGGTGAATAGAGCAGATGAGTTGCGGAAATCAGCTGGGCTGCGTGGGCAGGGTGAGCAAGCCAGAGAATGAGATATATAGGATGGGATAGCACCAGGGTGGATGGGCGGGCCCAACCGGTGGTTAGAACTAATGGTGCAGGCCAGTGGTGGGTTTCAAATTTTTTAGAACCTACTCTGTAGGTGTGGCCTATTTTGTGGGCGTGGCTTGGCAGTCATGTGACAGGGTAGGAGTGGCCACCTTTTAAAATGTGGTGAAACTCATTTAACAACGCTCTTGCTTAGCAACCACAATTTTGGACTCAATTGTGATGATAAATTCTTTCTTTCTTTCTTTCTTTCTTTCTTTCTTTCTTTCTTTCTTTCTTTCTTTCTTTCTTTCTTTCTTTCTTTCTTTCTTTCTTTCTTTCTTTCTTTCCTTCCTCCTTTCTTTCTTTCCTTTCTTCCTTCCTTTCCTTTCCGTTGGGTCACTGGCAGCGGTGGGCCAGATTTACTTCCAGGTACGCCGGTGGAACCCCCTCTCACCGGTTCTCTAAATTTTACCAACCGGCTCTCGCGAGTAGGTGCGAGCCTGCAGAAACCCACCACTGGTGCAGGCGAACTGGTCTGGACCGGCAGCAGCCCACCTCTGCATATATGTGCGTTGTACATAAATAGGTGTGGGGTTTCTGTCGCAATACTGCTTTTGACAGTCAATCACACCTCCCCTCCTTGTCCCCAGCTGCGGCATAAATATCCCCAGTTGGAAGCTCATTGCTACTTGTGTTTGTAATTGACCCTCTCCTGGTTTTTTTTCTTAACCTTGCTAATGATCTCAGCACAACTGCTAACAAACAGATTGGGTATTTGGTCATGCAGGAATCTTAATAAGAGCAAGGAAGGAAGTATACAGACATTTACTCATACCCATTAGAGGTGAAGCTCAGAGAGTGGTCAAGGATAATTTATTTCCATGAGTCACTTACCCAATATATCTCATCAGTGTTGTTTAGTGTAGTGTTGATTGCAGTTGAAAGTTCTCCTCCATCAAAAGGCACTCTCTTGAAGTTTTCTTTTTTGCAGCATCTGCCTCTTATTCAGAGGGATTCGGAATAATACCTTTTCCAAAATGCATTGATTTTTAACATTCTGGCAGGTAGCAGTAAATAACAATTTTGGCTGATCTTGAAAAAGCTCACTAATGCTAAGTTTGGTTAATATTTGGAAGGAAGAACACCAGGGAATCTCAGGCCATTTGTGACAGGGGAAAGAAAGCGAGTGATGAAATGTGTGTCGCAATAAAATTTCCTCCCCTGATGTACTTTTGAAGCATGTACAAAAAGAGGTAAAGTCACCACATATTTTCTGTCATTCTGGCTGGCTGTGGATGTCTATGATTATAGTCTAGACTGGAGGTCAAAGAAACATTGCAAAACTAAGCAATCAAACCGGATCCACATCACTGTCAAGAAAATCTTATTGACCTATTTATGCAGTTATCAGGACACAGGTTTGATTTGGGGATGATTTTTGCAGTTGTTGCATGTTGGCAATCCAGTGGAGATTGCTTTCTCAGAATACATTCGGTACATAATGGCTGACACAGTTCCAGCTTCTTAGAAAAACAGTGCGCCTTTGAGGGCTACCCGAGTGTACAGGGCAAGCCAGAGATTTCTGGCTTTACAGGATCCGTGGGCATATTATTTGCTATTAGTGTAATTTAGTCTCTGCTGATGGTAACTGCAGAATTATCCATCCATCTTTACTGCTGGCTTTTCCTTTTCTCCAACAATATGGCAGAGAGGGTCAGGGGTGGGCTTCAAAAATTTCAGCAAGGGGTTCTCTGCCTGGTTGATGGATGGGTGGTCAGCCTGGCAGCACCATGGCAGGGGGTGGGAGCAGGCGTTTTCACCTTTCCCAAGCTCCGGAGACTTTCCTTGAGTCTCTGGGAGGGCAAAAACTGCTTCCCCTAGGCTCTGGAGGCCCTCAAGCCTTCTGGAACTTCTGGAAGGCCCATTTCCCCCCTCCCTGAGCCTCCGCACAAACCCTGCACTTACCCCGTGTGCAAAATGGGCCATCCTGGGAGAGGTGGGAGGGGCGGGATGGGGTGGCCAGCCAGGGGTGGGCCAGCGGGGTGGGATTTGGAGGTTCTCTGAACCGGCCATATATCTATGGGTTCTCCCGAACCCAGATGAACCAGTAGCAGCCCACCCTGGAGAGGGCAAGAGTCACAAGAGCACATTATTCATTGCAAGAATCACAAGAGCACATTATGCCTTAGAAAAGGAAAATGTTTTCCAAGGAGAGCTGAACTCATGTTAACAGATGGACATATAGTTTTCTTCACACCAGTGCAGACATGGCTAAACCTCACAGTATAATCTACAGTCCTAATATTTTCTGGTGATCTTCCATTCAATTATTAATCAGATAACCACACTGCTTAGATATTTTGAGTTCTACCAGGTTGCATCACCTCTTCTGCCTGCCGTGCTTTAGGGAGACCTTCACTGTATCAAAAATGAGCCTCTAAGGTTTGAGTTTCGTTTTACACAATTATTTCCAGGTGCAAAATGCTGCCTTTACCCACCCCTGCTACTACTATGATGTCATGTTTATTGGACTTATTGATCAATGGCTGTATGATAATGTATGATAATGAAGAGGGTTTTCTAAATAAAGCTTTGTTCTTAATAACTGTGGAAGAGAAACGGCTTTCCCTTCCGCAGTGGAGTCGCGATGGCACAATGATTAGAGTACAGTACTGCAGGCTACTTCTGCTGACTGCTAGCTGCACTTCAGCAGTTCAAATCTCACCAGGTTCAAGGCTGAGTCAGCCTTCCATTTTTCGGAGGTTGATAAAATGAGGGCCCAGATTGTTGGGGGCAATATGTTGACTCTGTAAACCACTTAGAGAGGGCTGTAAAAGCGGTATATAAGTCTAAGTGCTATTGTTATTAATCAGGTGGGTTAAGAGACAAGCTCTTATTAAGTCACATGAATAAAAAGACAGCTTGGGTGTGTAGGTGATCTGATTTAAGAAATGTGATGCATCCTGCTTGTAGATACAAAATCTGCCTGATACATCTTCTGGAAATAGTTCACTCAAGTCTGGAGATTCTTCAAGACTAGCTTACTTTGCTAGGCCTAAAGAATATTCCTTGTGGGTTTTTTTGCCTTGGATAATTTATATGACACAAATAGCTTTTCATTCAAGAAGGGGACTTTCCCAGACCTTTTATTCTGATCCAGACTTCTAAGTCCCACAATTATCTTCAGAATCATTTGGGATGGAATATGCACGAGAGGAAAAAGCACAGCTGCTGGCAAGATTTAAGTTTGTTTTAATTGGCCTTAAAGTGGGGGTGGGTGGGTGGAGGGGGAGCATGAGTGACACACGGCATCTGCTTTTCTGCCAATGAAGAAAACAGAAACTAAGATCAACAGAAACTAAGCTTCAAGATAGACTCTGCTGGTTCAGCTTGAAACCACTTTCTCAGTTGTTGTTAAGTTTTGGTTTCTGTACTATTCAGTGCACCTGGAATCCCACAGGACACAATTCCCTTCAGCACCTCTGCCTTTGTCTATCATCCCCATTCTGACTTCGAAGTATATCATTCATTTATAGTTATTGAAAGTTGTAGCTAACTTTTTTTTTTAGCAGTGGCAAAAGCAAATTAACTCAGCAGCTGAATTTGTTCTTATGACTCCCAGATACTTTTTGGAGGAAGAGTCCTTAGAAATGCTGTGCTGCTTTCCTCCCCACCTTGCTACTTAGTGAGAATGGAGTTCTTACAGTAACAGGATTTGTTTAAGGGGGATGCCATGCAGAACATCAATAGCAGAATACATTTCCAACCTTTGAGGACTTTGTTGGATGCATGGGACCAATTAAGACTCAAGCCACAACATCAGAAGTGGTATTCAGCTGATTCGGACTGGTTCAGGAGAACCAGTAGCAGAAATTTTGAGTAGTTGGGAGAACCGGCAAATACCACCTCTGGTTGGCCCTGCCCTCATCATTCCCTGCCCTCCCGCCCTCATCATTCCCTGCCCTCCCGCCCTCATCATTCCCTGCCCTCCCGCCCTCATCATTCCCTGCCCTCCCGCCCTCATCATTCCCTGCCTTCCCGCCCTCATCATTCCCTACCCTATATTCCCTTGTTTTTTTAGCTCAGCTGATTCGCACAGCAGAACAGATTGCCACACCTCAGCTGAACTAAAAAAACAGCTCAGCTTACTAGTGCTGATACCGAGGGCAGTTTTTGAGTACTGCGTGTGTGCAAAACGCACTCTCATAGAACCAGTAGGAAAATAATAATAATAATAATAATAATAATAATTTTTATTTATAGACCGCCTCCTCTCCCCAAAGGGACTTGGAGCGGTGCACAGGGAGATTAAAAATAATAATACAAAATACATAAATAGGTAAAATAAGAATTAAACAAGATTATCCCTGCGCTAAAACCCCCTATACTAAAATTACACTACAATCCCCTAAAACCCAATTTAAAAGACGGAAGACTAACCTAGGCCGGCCAAGCAAAAGAAGTGTGTTTTTAATTTTTGACGGAAGGAGCGGAGGTCCGTAGTTGTTCTGATTTCGGGGGGAAGGTTGTTCCAGAGGGCTGGGCCCGCCAAAGAGAAGGCCCTTCCCCTGGGCGTCGCCCGCTGGCATAGCCTAGTGGACGGCACCCGGAGAAGTCCCTCTCTGTGGGAGCGAATCGGCCGCAGAGATGTATGGGGCAGAATCCGATCCCGCAGATAACTAGGTCCCGTGCCATGGAGTGCTTTAAAGATGATAACTAACACATTGAAGCGCACCCGAAAGACGACAGGCAGCCAATGCAGCTCGCGCAAGAGCGGTGTTACATGGGTAAACCTCGAGGTTCCCATTATTGCTCGCGCGGCTGCATTCTGGACAAGGTGAAGTCTTCGGGTGCACCTCAAGGGGAGCCCCATGTAGAGAGAATTGCAGTAGTCCAGTCGGGAAGTCACGAGGGCATGAGTGACTGTGCAAAGGGCATCCCGATCCAATAGGGGACGCAACTGGCGTACCAGGCGAACCTGGTAAAATGCCCTCCTGGCCACGGCTGTCACTTGATCTTCCATAGACAGCCGGGTATCCAGGGGGATGCCCAAGTTGCGTGCCCCATGCACAGGGGTAAGGTGTTCGTTCCCTATGGCCAGTGATGGAGTCAACTGGTTGTACCGGGATGCCGGAAACCACAGCCACTCGGTCTTGGACGGGTTGAGTCTGAGTCTGTTATTTGGAATCCCACCACTGCACAACATAGTGCTTAGCATCTGAAATTCTTCTGTTATTACCTGCTGTGTAATTTGATTCTATGGATATCAGTGGGGTCAAACTGCCATCTTGTCATGTATCTTTTCTTTGCTTCTTCCAAAGAAAATTGAAAGTGCTGGTAATGGAGAATCAAGGAGTCATGTAGCCAAGTTAGTTGTATAGGGGGGTTTCTCTTCCCTATGTGACAAGATTGTTGAAGGCCCAAGGTAAGTGGAGGTTCAGGATTCTTGTGCCCAAGACACCAAGATGGCCTCCTTTTTTACCTTCTTTATTTGAATCCAGGTTAGAGCAGTGGCGGGATTCGGACCGGTTCGGGCAAACCAGTAGCTCTGACTATCAGCTGGGGGCAAACCACTTCGCTCCAACTTTCAGCTGGGCCTGCCTGCTCACCCCTGCGCTACACTCACCTACATTCCCTTTTATGAAGCCCAGTCAGATAGGCACAGCAGAGTGGATTGCCATGTGTCAGTTGTTTTCTACCGGGGCTGCAACAGAAGGTAAGTTTTCAACCTCACTGAGTGCACACTCAGCAAACTGGTTGTTACACCGGTTGAATCCCACCAGTGGGTTAGAGGGACTTTTTTTTTCTTTCTTTCATTCAGTTGTGTCTGATTCTCAGAGACTTCCTAGATAAGCCTGCAGTTTTCTTGGCAAGGATTTTCAGAAGTGATTTGCCATTGCCCCTTTCCCGTAGGCTGAGATAGACATTGACTAGCCCAAGGTCATCCAACTGGCTTCATACACAAAGTTAAACTAGAACCCAGCGCCTCCTGGTTTCTCACCTGATGCCTTCTCCACCACACCAAACTGGCTCTCAAAGGTAGTTAAATGGAAGTAATTGTTTTACAAGAAGAAAACGAAAAGAAAAAAAAACCAGGAGGATAAAAAGGGAAGATTCTTTTAATGCTGTCAGTTCAACATTATTTATGTGTTAATAACATTTTTATAATGCAGGATGGTTTTATCATTGATATTCCCTCTATCAATGCAGTACCTACTGCACCGAGAGATGCAAAGATTTAAAGTACATGCTGTTATTTAATTCAGATTTCAGTTGAACACAGTTGTTTTCTATCTCAACTCCTTATTCCATAGCAAGCCCCGAAGAGAGAATTTTTTCTGAGTATAAATAAAAATTAAATCTAGCCAGACAAAGAGATTTCAGAAAAAGAGCAGCTGCTTAGCATTCCAGAAAACAATGTACTGTAGAACAAACAGGATGCCTTCAGAATTGCAAGCATTATCTGGACAAACACTTTACAGGTCCCAGGTGCAGACTGAGTGATGTATCCTGCTCTCTTTTTCTTTTTTCAAGTTTTCTTCTTTTAGTTTTCCTTTGCATTTGTACTAAAATAAAACAGAAGCCTCCTCCATCAAAAGTCCAAAAGAAAGCTTTAACCCTGACTATCCTTGTAGCCCCTAGTAATGAAGAATTCAATTACAAATATTCAGTAGAATTTGATTTGGGACCTTATATGAAATTGAAAAGCATGTTACTTCTTCTTTTTTCAATGTTGTCTGGATGCCCTCCCAAATGATGATGGTGAACATACCTGATGCTCACCTAAGCCAATTTTTGAATACACTAACCCAGGGGTCTGCAAAGTTGGCTCTTTTAAGATTGGTGGACTTCAACTCCCAGAATTCCCCAGCCAGCCAGGCTGGCTGGGGAATTCTGGGAGTTGAAGTCCACCAGTCTTAAAAGAGCCAACTTTGCAGACCCCTGCACTAACCGAATGCTTTCACAGATTTGTTCCTAAATCAGAATTGTGAAATCAATTATCTCTCTCTCTCTCATCTGGTCTATGCAAACATATACACTTTTTAGATGCTTGCATTTTTCTTAGTCATTCATATCTCATTCTGATAATGCCAGCATAACAGCGTATCTTTAGAATTAGAGAGGACAATTCAGTTTGCAAATTAATATGTTTATTGTCTACTTAAACTAAACAGAAACCTAGAAAATTAATTTTTGTCAGTACATGTGTGGTGCATATTTAATGTGGAAATTCATTTTCTACGAAGTCCGGGTCACTATAATGATAAAAGAAATTCATTAAAACAACCTTTCTAATGCTTCCACAATACCCAAAGCATTTGAATAAGACTTATTCTAAGCGTTCCTTGGAGAAAAGCTATTATTTTGAGATTAAATATGTTGCCGCTTATAGAAACATGGAGTCGCAGACCGGTATGTTATTTCTTCTTCTTCTTCTTCTTTTTTAGAAAATTGTATTTTATAATGCCCATTGTTAAAGGAGTCCATAGAAATTGAAGGCAATTAATTTCAAGGTTGATTTGTCTTCCATTCTCCTCCATCTTCTGTTTTGCCAATAAACATGTTTGAGCCAGGTGTTAATTACAAGCACTGATAAAGCCACAGAGCTGTTCTTGCTCTCTTGGGAGAAATGACTGGACTCAGCATTTTGCTGCTACGTTTCTAGCTTATTTACTATTCTTACATTTATCCTTTTGGTTTGGGGTAGAAGTGTGGTGGCACTGTATTCTTGTGCAGCTTGGGGGGAAAAAGGAAAATATCATAAATTGATCTGTTTCATTTTGCAGCTTTCAGATATGGTGGCTGTGTTTCTTAATTCCCTGTTAGTGTGGCCACTGTCGAGGATTATGGGAATTATGGTGCAACACAGCCAGAGTGTGGCTTGTTGGAGACAAGGCAAGCCTCTTGAAGTTACAGTGCTCAGTTAACAGGAATGAAATAAGCCTTCCCTCGTTTTAGCCTTTTATCTGTTATTGCTACAGCTACAGAATGACATTTCTCCTATGTTGTACTTGCAAGCAAGATCACCTGGACACTAACAGTACAGGTGAAAGTGCTGATCAAACATTGATTTCCCATTTATTTAACTCGGGTTTTTTTTTAAAGGCTCAAATTGATTTAGAAGAGTTCCTAGGGATTTCTTACCCACAACTTCATCTTCTTTCTCAGGTTACACCTGTGTGTGTACACCTACACACAAACACATGCAGTTGAATAAGTCTGGATTTAATTTTGATTTTATGCACAGTTCTGAACTATTGACAGACCTTGATACAATATGGTTAATAACATTTAGAATTAAAGTTAATTCATAGCAGCCTGATAATTTAGGTGATCTTTGGTCCTTATTTGTGCAAATGCATAATTCACATGTTCTTGTGGAAATATATACCCCTACACATTTATCTGTAGAGATAGAAACAATTCAGAGAAGCATAACTTCTAAGAAGCCTGGCTCCATATCCTGGTTTAAGCCATAATACAGTGTGTTTGGCTTTAGTATAGCTTGTTGGGTATCTCTCATCCATCACAATCTGTAAAGTATGATATGATGCATCATCAGTGATGAATCTAGGCAAATAAAATGATTTTTTAAATTTTATATGCTAATATCACCACAATCACTAGAATAGGGCAGTGAAGAATAAACAAAATTAGAAATAATTCAATATAAAATAAATTTTAGTAAACAGTAGTTGCCCAAACATTATATCATACCTACTGGAATAAAAGCATTCAGGATCTTCCTAAATAAAAAGGATGATCATACTTCTAGGACATTCCAGAGTATAGAGCAGTGATGGTGAACCTTTTCAGCACTGAGTGCCCAAACTGGAATGTGCATGTATATGCGTTTATGTGCGCACGCCGGAGTGCCAGAAACCCGAAGACCAGCTGGCCGGGGCGTGTATATGTGCCAGCCAACTGGTCTTTGGGTTTCCAGCATGCACATGAGCTCAGGCCAGCTGGTTTTCACATTTCTGGCACATGCATGCACGCCGGCCAGCTGCTCTTTAGGTTTCTGGCACACGCATGTGCACCGGCCAACTGGTCTTCGGGTTTCCAGCATGCACATGCACACCGGTCTTTGTGCACCAGAGCACTGAAAACCCAGGGCTCTTGCGTGCCATAGGTTCACCATTATGGGTATAGAGGCTATTTCCAAAAGGCCTGGCATTTTGTCACATCCCTTAGATCTTATGGTAGAGGGTTTCTTAACAGACCCTGTTTTGATGATGGGAGGTACAGAATCACATTTAGTCCCATATTTACACCTGTACCTTGTCACCTAAGGCTTTCTAGGTCCTGAACAGCAAATTTAACTGCTTTTAATTTTTAACTGCTACAGCTACAGAATGACATTTTTCCTATGTCCTGCAGCATTTATAAGCCAACTGGTAATCAATGCAATGACCTAAGAAGAGGCTACAGTCTAATTGTTTTGTTCTAGACCAGTTATAGCTTCCAAGTCTTTTTCAAAAGCAGCTCAGGTTGGGTGTGTTGCAGAGATCTAATTGTGGGGTGATCAGGGCATGAGTTACTATTGCCAAAACATCCTAGTATAGTTAGGAAGGATCATAACTTCTGGGTGAAAAAGATCCTCCTTGAACCATAATGTCTACCTGCAGTGGAAGTCTAAGAAAGGCCCAAGCCCTGGACCTACCTATTTTGTGGTAGTATAATCTCAATATACTACTATAAGAACAATATTCCTGGATGCTTAATCCCAAACAGCAAGTCTGTCTTGAAAGGATTTAATGTGAATTTGTTTCTCAGGTCCTTAAATTTCCAGATCCTTATTCAAGACATATAACGTTTCCAACTTGGCTAAAGATAGTAAATATAGTTGAGGATCATGAAATATATAAATTCTCCAGGTGATTTCATGAAGGTGTTCAATAATATTGGGGGTAAGATTTAGCCACTTTGGAGTGCCTAAAGAGTTGAACATTCATTTCATGTAAATAATACTCAGACGGTGAAGACAAACCAACCCTTATATCTTTCAGAAGTGATTAGAGTAACAGCCTTCCTCAAAGCAGCTTAACCATATCCTGAAACCAACCATCCAGTTCCTTTTTGGCTGCCCCAAAGTTTCAAAAGAGACATGGATGAAGCTTTTGAACAGTGTTCATCCTTCAGAGGACCCCATCCACTTTCTCAGCTCTCAAAAGCTCAAAACAAAATCCTAGATCATAATTTGAGATATTGTCTTGCAAATCTCACTGTGGTTATCCTATGGGCATCCAAAATAGCACGAATAACATATCCACAAGATAACCTGTGAAATCATGCAGGCTGTTTAGAAATGCCTTTCCTTCCCCATTCTTCATTAAAAAATAACATCAGTGAATCTACAGCAACTTGGACAGTTGCAAGCCAAGATATTATTCCCTGGAACTGTTATTTTAAGTTCTACGGATCCAGTGCATATGAATCTGATGTGACATTGGAATTGTTAGCTCATGTGTACCAGGGAAGCTAGCTAAGTTGTTAACAGAAATGTTTCCATTAATCGGTTGCCTTCAGGCACTGATTTTAGAATTGTTCCAGTGGGGAAAACTTACTAAAAATGTTCCCTGGGGTTTCTGGTATGTGTGCCAGAAAAAACAAAATGAATTATTCAAATAATAAATAATGAAATAATGAATTATTTCCAAATCACTGCAATGAAAAGACTGGTAAATGAAAATCTGCTTTTGCAAACCTTTTGAAAAAATCTTATAAGGGATTACAAGGGAATAACTAGCATTGGGCTGGGCAGTTTTTGCATGGAAATTAAAAGGAAAAAAACAGCCCTCAAAAAATCCAGGGTAGATATATTTGAAGACAGATATTTAAAAGAGTTGGCATTAATTTCAAAGGATTTTGTACAACAAGCTCTATAAGTTTATTTCTCCCATGGAGATTTGATTGATAAACACATGGTAGATAAGGTAGGGATGGAAAGTACAGCTATTGTTTTCTATTTTTCCAGGACATTCATGTTAAGAGCATTCATGTATTTTATCATGTATGTTTTCTTTTCTTTTTTTAAGGAAAAAAGTCATCATGGTATAAAGTTGCTGTATGAATCAATCCAACTGGTCTTATTTGCAAGACCAATTTACTGCCCGTTTATCAGTTGCTGAAATTTGAAGTGGAAAGAGCTTTACATTTGATGTGTTAGCTAGAGAGATATTTGGCTTATGGTGACACAATTTGTTTTCTGCTCTAGATAAAATGAAGCAGAAAATCAGATTTACACCCAGTTGTTAGACCAATAAAGGAGAATCTTTGTAGCTCAGGTCTGAAACGAGGGGTTCTTGGTGCTCTCTGAGCTTGATTGCTTTCTTGCTGGCATTTCATTATCCATACTACCAAGCTCAGAGAAGCAGCAAGGTCCCCGCACAGTTGTTAGATTTGGAAGACTAAACTGGGCAAATCGGTTGTGGAAATTTTTTAGATTTCTTTTATAGGAAAAAAACACCCTAAACTTTGCCTATGTTTGTAATTTGCCACAACTGGGAAGTGATTTGAAAGCAGGGTTCAGTATTAATATTTAGTACTGTAGTAGTAAACAACCCCATATTTAGCATCATTGCCATAAGTGGCTTCCAAATCATTTATTCCAAATCATTTATTCCGGGTGGACTTCAACTCCCAGAATTCCCCAGCCAGCTATGCTGGCTGGGGAACTCTGGGAGTTGAAGTCCACCAGTCTTAAAAGAGCCGACTTTGCAGACCCCTGATTTATTCCATTAGAAATTCCACCTGCCTGTTAGAATGCCAATTCATAAGCGCAGCCTCTTTGTCATGGCATGATCTCAGCTTGGTGCCTAGATGCACTCATAAGAAATCAGCTGCCTTCCAGATGTTGCTCAAGTACAGTTGCCACTGGCCATCCTGCTTAACTCTGCTAGGAATTTTAATTTGGCAAATCTGCAGAGCTATAGATTCTCAATGCTTCTGGGCACTGTGAACGATCTACAGTCTTCCTTTTCCGTTCTCAATGTGCTTGTGTTAGATGTTTAACATTATGAATAATAACATTTGGAAATGATATTGTCTAGCAATAAGCAATAAGAAAAAGGAGGAACTGAAGGGCCGATTGCATGAGACGCTGGTCTGTGGTTAGCCATGTGGACATGCCCAAAGAAGGGAATGAATGAAACCTAGAACTGAGACTGGGAGTATTCATTCTGTAATTTTGCAATCTGGCCCCAGGCACTTACTTACACAATGCCAAAGGTCGCAGAAAACTCGAGTACATGGAAATTCTCTCACGCTTCACATCTAGAAGAGGGAGGGCAGCCGTATATCTTTGTAAGTGATATCTCTGTTGCCCTTTATGTTGTGTAGCAAGGAAATCCTGCAGCATTTGTGAGAAAACAGCGTTGAGAATTTTTGGCTGGACGGAAAATGTATAAAAAAGAATCCCAGCTGATGAAAGAAAGACAGAAACGCAGTGCATTGAAGGGGGGAAAAAAACCACCTATGGAATCTGGCACAGAAAATGAGTGGAACTTTTGAATAAGTCCGTTGATGTTTTTCAGGATGTGGTTGAAATCTGACATCACTTTCAGAGTTCCAGAGACTGTTCTTAGTGACATCCATACTTGGCTCGCTCAGGATCTCGGCAGCCTGGACAAGGGAGCTATCTTTAGACTTCACTGTCTTGCTTAAGAAGGGACAGAATCCTTCCTCTCTGGTCCCTGGGGCCCTCCCTTACTGCTCTGCTTCCTGAGGAGCATTTTGGAGAATCTGAGCTTCTGTGGCTGCGATCTCTAAAGCAGGGGTCTCCAACCTTTGCAACTTTAAGCCTGAAGGACTTCAGCTCCCAGAATTCTCCAGCCAGCAAAGCTGGCTGGAGAATTCTGGGAGCTGAAGTCCTTCAGGCTTAAAGTTGCAAAGGTTGGGGACCCCTGCTCTAAAGAACCAATTTAGGATTAAGAGTCACCGTACCCAGCGGCAGGAGGCACATGTGTAGTTGTGTGCTACATTGTCCCCTGATCACTAAGAAGTTGTCTTCCATGAGCTCTGCCAAAGGAAACATCTTGGCATTGAAATGTGGTCTTCCCATACGATCAAGAGACTATAGAAACCCTAAAAAACTATATCAAAGCAAGTAGTTCTGGAGAGTTGAGAGCTGTCCCCATTGTCTCAGTCCAAGAACATGCCGATGAGTAACAGAGTTGTTAACCACATCTATCATTACTTTCCCAGAGGTTACAGCAACCCCTACTGAAGAATGTTCTACCGGGTTTGTGTTGCCCTGGTGCTGGTTCTAGAAGAGAAGCACTGCAGATACTGAAGACTTCCATGCTCATGACATCATGGCATTATTCAGCCATTGCTATGATGAAAACAAGCTGGTCTGCATTAGAGACGCAGCAGTACAGCTACGGCTGAGTGAAGTTACAAATTGTTAGTGTGGAAATCCCAAGCATGACTGGAATGCGGTAGGGTTTTTTCTTCTTCTAAGTCAAATGTGATCATGCGTTTGGCTAAATGCAGAAAGGAAAATACAACAGCGGTGTGTTAAAGCTTGTGACATGACGCAGAACAGGGGTCCCCCGACCTGTGGGCTATGGCCCACTACCAAGTCGTGGCCTATGGGCCACCGGGCCACATGAGTAGCTGACAAATACGCACATGTGTGCATGCATGCACATCCCCACTCAAGCTACTGTTGCTGTGAGTGCTGCATGGGAGCTACCGTCACTGTGAGCATTACATGCACACTCATGGCCCTGTAATACGCATGCACATGTAAAGATGCCTGTTCTCCCTCCAGGCTGCCAACCCAGAAAGTTTGGGGAACTTCAAAGTATAAGAGGCTAAAGAACATTACAACATGTAAGCCAGAGAGAGGGAGGGAGGGAGAGAGAGAGAAGATGCAAGAAAGAGTCAGATTGGTCTAGTAATTAAGGCTCCAAGCTAAAAACCAGGGGATGGTGAGTTCTACCCTGTTTCCCTGAAAATAAGACCTCCCTGGATAATAAGCCCAATCGGGCTTTTGAGTGCATGCGCTAAAATAAGCCCTCCCCCCAAAATAAGGTCTTCCCAAAAATATTGCAACACAGCAGCAGCCATGAGGTGACCACGCTCGCCGCCTCCTGCACCTCAAAAGTAATAAGGCCTCCCAGAAAATAAGGTCAAGTGCTTATGTTGAGGGTCAAAAGAATATAAGACCCAGTCTTATTTTCGGGGAAACACGGTAGTTCAGGCTTAGGCATCAAAACTGGGAGACTATAGGTTACTCACTTGCTCTCAGGCCAAACCATCTCACAGAGTTGATGTTGTGGGAAAAATAGGAGGAGGAAGGAGTATTATGTTCATTGCCTTGAGTTAATCATAAAAACAATACAGATGGAATAAAAATAAACAATTAAATAAAATGGGGGGGGGAGTGTCTTAGTTTTATTTAAACACACATTGCTTTAGGCACCGATGTGAGTATAATATTGCCTGTTTATGCATATTATCAATCACACACAACCCCCCCCCCCTTAAGAGAAATACAGCATATGCCAGGGATGTCCAAACCTGGGAACTTTAAGACTTGTGGACTTCAACTCCCAGAATTCCCCAGCCAGCTATGCTATGCTGGCTGGGGAATTCTGGGAGTTGAAGTCCACAAGTCTTAAAGTTCCCAAGTTTGGACATCCCTGGCATATGCCATCAGGTGGAGTAATGAACTTCATGTTAAGAATTCAAGTTTGGTAGTGTTTGCCAACTTACTTGCCTAGATTAATAATTCTTTTCCAACAGACAAATATTTTGTCTGAAACAGAATGAATATGTGTGTGTCTGTCTGTGTATATGTATGCTTAGAGTGACTCCACACAACTCACCACTGCTACTCAATAATTCACTGCAATAATTGTTTTCATTGATACTGAATGTCCTTAATGAGTCACAAGTAAATTACATTTTAAAACTCTATTTGAGCAATGTCTAAAATGTAATTAATGTTGAAAAAAAAGGTGCTTCTGTAGGAGTGTGCCTTCAAGTCATTTTGATCCCTGGTGACTGCCTGAACTAGTTCTTGCAGTTTTCTTGGAAACTTTTCCCTCCCTCTCGAAGATCTTTTTCCATTGCATGCCTCCTAGGGGCTGAGAGAGAATGACTGGCCCAAAGTCACAGAGCTGCTTGTGCCTAAGGCAGAACTAAAACTTGCAATATCTTGATTTCTAGCTTGGTGCCTTAACCACCACACCAAGCTGGCTCTGTGATAAAATATCTCCCTATCATGGAATTCCAGAGTGTGAAAAAGGAGATTTGAATTCCCATACACCCCATGTCTCCTATTGTAAATGAGTAAAGGTGACATATTGCAAGGGTAGGCAACTACATGCATGCATACATACATACATACATACCAGTGGTGGGTTTCAAAATTTTTTAGAACCTCTTCTGTAGGTGTGGCCTGCTTTGTGGGAGTGGCTTGCCAGCCATGTGACTGAGTGGGAGTGGCTTGGCAGTCATGTGACTGGGTGGGCATGGCCAACTTGTAAAATGTGGTGAAACTCACTTAACAACACTCTTGCATAGCAACCAAAATGTTGGCTCAGAAACTTTGGCATTGAAGTATGCAAGTCTTAAAGCTGTCAAGTTACAAGAATCTTGCACCCCTAACCCTTTAGAAAAAAAAACCCCTGGGGGTATTCAAACATGACAGCTTTAAGACTTGTGGACTTCAACTCCCAGAATTCCTCCTCTCGCTCTTCATCTTGATGATGTGTGGACGGGCGGGGGGAGGGAGCTGGAACCGGTTCTAAACGGCACAGTAGATTTATGGAACCTCTTCTATAGAAGAGGTTAGAACTGGCAGGAACCCACCCCTGATACATACATACATACATGCATGCATGCATGCTTATGCATATGCATATGCATATACATATACATATACATTTTGTATGCATTTGTACTGATAAATAAATAAAGGGAGACTATGATAGATCTATATTTGGGCATACCAGGTGCTCTGACATAAACATACATATACATATACATACTGTATACATATACACATACACATACACACATATATACATATACATTTGCACATACACACATACATACACACATACACATGAGCTTCTGGATGATCAGTTTTTCATTTAATTGCGATTCCTACTTCTACTAGTCTCTGAGGAAAACTAGCTTCATGACTTTACAACTGCTGTTCATAAGAACCTTTGTTGCTTGTTTTATTGTGTAACTCTACTGATCTCTGCAAAATGAAACAAGCGAATGGATTGGGAAGAGGGGAACGGACTATTTATTTTCTTGCAATGTGCAGTGGGGATGAGGGGTTTGTTTTGAGGGAAGGGTTACTGTAAAAACTATGGTGCACAAGAATTAGGAAATATCTGCTTCATGTTCTCAGTGTTGCAAGGTTGATGATAGAGACAGATCATCTTCAAGCCGCTTCTGAGGGAAGTAGAAGCAGAAAAGGGACCTTGGTCTCAATAAGCTTTTTGTTTACATATTTCTAAATAAATATGTGTGCGTGTAGTAGTCGAAGAAATCAAAGAGGATTTTTTAATGTTATTCTGATATGTTAAGTCAAGATGGCACTGTAGTTTGGAAAACTCAGCACAGGCAAAAATTGCTGGGTAGCCAGTCAACTTGTTTATATATCACTAGTTGATAACCCGCCGTTGCCCAGGTATTTGTTTATAGGGGGAAAATGTCTGGACCAAACGTAATTTCTAATGTTGGATTTTCCCCCTTACGAGAGGAAGCCCCCTTGTGGAGTACTGTGAAGCCATTACTATGGCAACTCCACTGCACTATACAGTAGAAGCCATTTTATGGTACAACAGGCAGTATCTTAACAGAACAGCCCCACCCCCAGGGGTGTTAGGGGTGTCTAACCCCCACATTATTTGTTTCCAGAGAGTAAGTCATTTATGTACCAAGTTTGGTTAAGGCAGTGCTTCTCAATTATTTTCTGTCATGCCCCCCTAGGAAGAAGAAAACATTTTGCGCCCCCCGCGCGACTGTAAATAGTATCATTTGTCTATAAAATTGTTATAAGTACACCTCTGCCGAGGTCAAACGCGCCCCCCTTTACGGAGCCTCGTGCCCCCCCTGGGGGGCCCGCCCCACTATTTGAGAAGCACTGGGTTAAGGCATTCCAGAGTTATGTTGGAACATACACACACAGCCATTTGTGTCTCTGTGTGTGTGTGTTTGTAAATATAACACTGTAAATATGGACAAATAGCCATCTCACTGATCAATTGCTTAAACCCTAAATGGTTCCATAGAGAGCTCCTTTTGACTGTCATCCTAAAACAGTGTTGCATTTATAAAACAAACAAGTGCATAAACAATATTACGAATAAAATTTGCAAATTTGCATTTGAGTATTTGAACTATTATTTCCCACTGTGGAAGTCTCCCTTGCTGCACAGTAAAGAAATCTGCTATGCAAGCATCCCTTCTCTGGAAGAATTCCTTTTATTATCTTGTTTTCAGACAACTGCACATGGGTTTGTCCAAAGGCGTGTCTGCTTTTATAGAAGATAAATAGTTACAAATGCCAGGAGGAGGAGGCTAATCATTGCATTTGACATGAATCTGGATTTTAACAAATGTGACAGGCCCTATTGTTGGCCTAATTGCTTCTTACTTGATGTCATAACTTCAAATCTGTCTAAGGCAGCATTTCTGAACCTTGGCAACTTTAAGATGTGAGGACTTCAATTCCCAGCATTTCTTAGCTAACATGGGGAAGCTGGGAGTTGAACTCCCCACATCTTAAAAGGTTGAGAAAGTTAGAGTGGTCTAGAGTCACCTGATCCCTGTTGCAAAAATCCAGATGTCCACTAGATGACTGTGCAGAGATTCCTGTGCCTTCTTGCTGCCATCTAGTGGCCATCTAGTTTTTTGTAGCGGAGATCTAGGAACGGTATTTTCTGACTAGTGTATTTTATTATTAAATACAGAAACTACCCCAGTAAAGCATAGCATGCTATAATGAACTAATGATCTGGATACAGCTATCTTAGCAAGCCAAGTGGAGAGGAATGTGTGCTGTTTATTTAATTGAGGCTAAGCCACAAAAGAAACTTGCTGTATTTATGAGAAAACTTTCCAAAATGGAATGCTGGATCAGATGTTTTTACAGTACTGGGCCTTTGATTTAAGTTTACAGAAAGCAGTGACTTTAAGCCGATTGTGCTTCTGATTGTGTGCTAAGACACCACATTTAAATCTGAATGTAATTTAAATCTGAATGTAATCATTTTTTGCAGTTTATTACAATTCCTCAATGTATGCCATTGTCCCTTCGTTAAAGAATTGTAAATATCTCCCATTACATCTAATATTAGGCCTGGAATAAGGTGCCTTGAGGTGCACCCGGAGGCTCCAGTTGGTTCAGAATGCGGCCGCGCGGGGGATTCTGGGAGCTTCTCACTACTACCACGTAACACCTCTCCTGCGCGAGCTGCACTGGCTACCGGTGGCCTTCCGGGTGCGCTTCAAGGTGCTTGTTACCATCTTCAAATCGCTCCATGGCTCGGGGCCTAGTTACTTACGGGACCGTCTCCGGCCACATACCTCCCTATGTCCGATACGCTCCCACAGAGTGGGCCTACTGAGAGTACCAACTGCCGGGCAATGCCGGCTAGCGGTCCCCAGGGGTAGGGCCTTCTCTGTGGCTGGGCCAGCCCTCTGGAACGACCTACCCCCCGAACTTCGCACAATCACGGACCTTCCCCTCTTCCGCCGCTCACTTAAAACATATTTATTTCAACAAGCTGGTCTTACGTAAATGGTATTGATTTTATAACATAACTTCTGTCAAGGACATAAATGGATTTTAGATTTAAGGAATTTTAGCTTAGGAGGGTTCTTATTTTAATATTTTTAAATTCTAGTACAGGTAATTTAATTAGTTTTTAGCTTTGTTATATATTGTCTGTTTATATGGTTTTTAATTTTTTCCCTGTACACCACCCCGAATCCCTTCGGGGAGAGGGGGGCGGTTTATAAGTCTAAATAAAATCAAATCAAAATCAAATCAAAATGAGAATCTAGACTGGGTAGAGGAAGGATCTCAAATTAGAGACACAAAGTGGGAGAAGGATGAATAAAAAATGTCTGGGGATAACACTCTTATCAGCTACAGTTCAAAATAAAGCTGTTTGGAGACACGGACTATAGCAAGAACCTGTGCCTTTATAGTAGCTATAAATACTACTGTACTTTACAACTTTCTGCTTGCTTTACCAGTTATCTTTATGGAAAAAGGTAGCATCTGGAAAAATCCCATCCCACACAGAATATATAGTAATAACTAAACTTTGCCAAAATATCTCATTAACTATGTTGGAATTCAGTATTAATTATAATCCAAACAGCCATTTGCAAAGTTATGTGCCAAAACAAGGATCAAATTCTGCATTTTTGTGGCTGTAGACACCATAACACAATGGCCTGGGGACAAAGGAAAATGAAATGAAAGCGTGGAGTTCTTATGTTAGGGCAGCTAGGCTCTCAGTATCTTGTGAGGTTTCATAAGACCCTTTAAATTTTATCTAAGATTTTGGGATTTCTTCCATTGTTGTGTTGCAGTCACTAATGGCTTGTTGATGTCCCAATCAAAAGAACAGGTGAGGACTATCAAAGCAATGCTTCATAATAATGCTTCATTTGTATTTGATCTGGTAACCTAAACACTTAGTGGACCATTCATTTCCGCCTGCTTTGCTTTCTGTTTAGCCAGCTTTCCCTAATTAAGTTCTTTTCAGATATTTGCATTACAATTTACCACTTGATGACTGTCTAGTTATTTGTTTGGTACCAGAAGTTTTAAAAAGCTTGTGCTCGTAACAACACCTATGTCTGCAATGGTTGGTTGGAAAATGCAAGAACATTTCACGATAAACAGAAAAGACACAGATTTTTTAAACCTAACACCAAACCCTACTATAATCCCAGTTCGAACCCTGTGCCTAATCCTAACCCAAATGTTATACCTAACTCTAATCCTAATCCTAACCGTAACCCAAACCCTAACCACTAAACCAAATCTAGCCCTAACCTTCACTCTAACCTGAACCTCAACTCTAACCCTAATCATAATTCCAACACTATCCCGATTCTAACCCTAACTCTAACTCTGACACATAGTTTAACTCAAACTCAAACTCAAACCCCAATCCCAACCCTAACCTTCTCAAAAAGTCTCGTAAGCATACTGATGAACTACAAATTTACTGGCAATTTCTGTTACTCTCCGAATTCACAGACCAAATCCTAATCCTAATTTAATCTCAGACCCTAAACGTAAACCTAATGCCAACACCAACCCTAATCCTAGTCCCAACCCAACCCTAACCAAAACCCTAATCTTAATCCTAACCTCTAATCCTAAAACTAATACAATACAATACAATACAATACAATAGCAGAGTTGGAAGGGACCTTGTAGGTCTTCTAGTCCAACCCCCTGCGTGGGCAGGAACCTTATACCATTTCAGACAAATGGCTATCTAACATCTTTTTAAAGACTTCCAGGGTTGGGGCATTCACAACTTCTGGAGGCAAGCTGTTCCAGAGGTTAATTGTTATTACTGTCAGGAAATTTCTCCTTAGTTCTAAGTTGCTTTTCTCCTTGATTAGTTTCCACCTGTTGCTTCTTGTCCTGCCCCCAGGTGCCTTGGAGAATAGTTTGATTCCCTCTTCTTTGTGGCACCCTCTGAGATATCGGAACACTGCTATCATGTCTCCCCTGGTCCTTCTCTTCATCAAGCTAGACATACCCAGCTCCTGCAGCCGTTCTTCATATGTCTTAGTCTCCAGTCCCCTAATCATCTTGGTTAATCCTAACCTTGTTTTATGTTGGGGTTGGGGTTAATGTTAGACTGCTCTGGTTTTGTGAAACTGGATTGGAAAAAAATGTCACTTGCGTGGAAATCTACTTAAGGTTAGGTTTGCAGTTGGTGTTAGGGATGGGGTGGAGTTAGTCTTTTGTTAGTTTTAGGCTAGTTTTAGGGTTACGATAATTGTTAGTGATGGGGTTAGGTTTAGGGCTAGGATTAGGGCTGGGGTTAAGGTTATTGTAGGGGTTAGGGCTGGGATTAAGGCTACATTAGGGTGAGGGTTTTGTTTAGGGTAAGGGTGAGGTTTGGGTTGGGTTAGGTTTCCATGAATATTGAGAGTAAAATAGGTGTTGCCAATACATATGTAATCTATCTATTTTACTGTTAGATTTCTTGGAGATCTAACCCTAATCTTAATCCTCACTCTAATCCTATCCCTCACCCTAACACTTACCATAACCATAACCTGAAGTAGATCTGCACACTAATGGGATTTCCCCCCATGTATTTTACCAGGAAATGTAGATAAACCATTCTCAAATAATCAGTGTCCTCCTAAGCATAATTATGTGCTACACATTGATTGGTGATATCTATTTTACTCTGAGAATTCATGGAGAACTAACCCTAACAATCCTAATCCTAACCCTAAAACTAAATCTGCCATTTCATAAGAATGGAAGCATCTTACCTTAGAGGTAATTTAAAAGGCTTTTTAGTACAATTAGTTTAAAATTCAGAATGCTGCATAGTTCAACATGTGTCTGCGTAGGAATAGGAGGGAACAACCGAATTCAAGGTCTTGGTTGCAATTGTGTCTGATGGTGGCAAACATTTTGACTTTGTAAAAGAAGAATCAAATCGTAGTTAACAGTGCTGAAAACAATGTTTATTGCCATTCATATGGCATGGGTCCTGGTTATTTGCAGAACCGCCTCCTGCCACATACCTCCATCCGACCGCTCCCAGGGGGAGGGCCTCCTCAGGGTGCCGTCCGCTGGACAATGCCGGCTGGTGGCTCCCAGGGGAAGGGCCTTCTCTGTGGCGGGCCCAGCCCTCTAGAACGACCTGCCCCCTGACCATCGTACCATCACGGACCTTCGCCTCTTCCAGCAAACATTAAAGACTTACTTTTTTCATGCGGCCGGCCTGGCATAGTGTGTTTTTACTATTATTTTAATAGGGTTTCTTATTATTTTAACACAGGTTAAATTTATTTAATTTAATTTTAAATTTATCTATTGACTGTATTTATATGTATTTTATCCTTTATTATTCCTGTGCACCGCCCTGAGTCCCTACGGGAGAGAGGGCGGTATACAAATCAAATCAATAATAATAATAATAATAATAATAATAATAATAATAATAATAATAATAATAATAATAATAATAATAATAATAATAATAATAATAATAAATGAGGAAGAATCGCAGTTACATCTTGCAGTTTGCTTTTGGCTTGCCTCTATTCTAAATTCTCCCCAATCGGCCTTACTTGCTGATCTCCAACCATGGTGTAAGTAGTAAGCAGCTCATCCATGTGTCTCTTGGGATGTGTTAGTGTAGAGGTATTTAGTTTTTAAAAAGCTGCAGTCTAGCATATGATTTTCACACAAAAAACACCCCCAAATTAAAAGATTTGAAAAGTGGAACCTCTAATTTCCATTTTTGCACCTGTACATCTTTTGCACCTGGGTTCCTTACTCATTCTGCAGCATCAACTTTTCCTTCCTTTCCCCTCTGCCTCTCCCTTTTGCTCCCCCTCCCTCCCAATGTACTTTTCCTTGGGATTCTGCCACCACCTGCAATAAACGCGAGCCAATGTCCACAATTGGATAGTAACCAAAACTTTTGGAAATCAGTTTCCTTTCCACCCTCGATAGCTGCCAATCCCTAAAAATGGGAGAAAAAGAAGAGAGAGGTTGTGTGTGTGTGTGTGTGTGTGTGTGTGTACAGGGGAAGACCCAGAAATCAAGGAAATCAGAACCATGCCATGTAAAATTGTTACAGCTGTTTCTGTTTGCATTGGCTGTTTCTTTTGGCTTGCTCTTCTCCAGCAACTTCATGAGATTGGGAAGGAATGAAGCCCAACTTTGCTCTTGGTGGAGAAACCCCAGCACTGGGAGCAGCAAGGAAGTGGGTGTGGTGACAAGGAAGGCTTGTGGGAGAGACATCAAAGGGCAGCTTCCTAGTCTAGCAACCCACGACACTGAGAGCAGATTAATTTAGTGAAAATCTAATAGAGGAGAGCCATAAACTGTGTAGTAGTTGGGCCGGGACATCCTTCCCACAGTTCACCAGAGCTGATGGAAAGCTTGATGCTTTCCTTCAGCAGGAAGAACAGCCCCTTCTTCACCTCTGCAGAGAAGCGGTCTACACCCTCACTCTTTGATCCTTCCTCTCTGCCTGCGATTCTTCAAAGACCCTTGGAACGCATAGCAACCCACACATGCTTACCCATGCAAAGGAAAATAAGACTATGTAGTAATTAAAGCACGTCTCCCACTTGGCTTAGAAAGACACCGAGAGGTTGTTAATTGCTTTGGCTATTTATTTGTAGTGCTTAGCCCGGTGGTAATGGTCAAGGAGTGGATGTGGGGAAAGCTATGGATGAAAGAGATGGGATACATCAGTGTAACTGGCCTTTGGGCGAGGAGGAGGAAGTGGGATGGGGGATGGAGAGGGATAATGGGTTTTTTTGGGGGGGGGGGGTAACGCACCCAAAAATCAAATATACTGTAGTTCCTTTTTTTGATTCCGTGGCAATCAAGGGGAGGTTGCTGGGAGCAAGGGCAGAAGAGCGTCAAATGTTTTGCACTCATTCCACCTTTTTTTTTAATGAGATTGAACGGAAAACAGGAAGAAAGCATGGCGAGGCGGTAGTGGGCACGATTTTAGTGCTTTAAATTCCCCTTTGAAGTTATACATAGATGGCCTTTGTTAAGCAGGGCAGACGCCAAGGCCAAACATTGGGCCTCCATGCGCAAAAGCCAGTGGAATAGAAGGAAATGCCTGTTGCCCCTGTTCAGGTGGCAGGTTGGGCACTGAAAACCACACTAGGCACTCAGATGTGACGGCTAAGGAAACAGCCTTTCATTGCTGGAAGGTGATTCTAACAAACCTCGCCTGTCGGCAAGTAAAGAATTTTTCCTTGATTTTAGACCAACTTTCAGTGACTGCAAGACATTGAAGATTGAGGCTCTTGCAAGCTGGCATGCTCAGAGCATCATGTTTACTTGCCTTCTTAGATTCACATTCTTCATGGATTTTTAAAGCAATTCAGTTGGTTACACAATGAAAATCACAATACAAACATGTACCCTTCCCCCCCACGGCGGTAGTAAAAACGGCAGTGGGTTGCTGCTGTTTTTACTACTGGTTTACAACCCACACGTGCTCCAGATGTGCGCTACGTGTGCATGCGTTGTTCAATGTAAATTGTTATTCATGTATGCGCAGAACAATTTACAGTGAACTGCTCACGCACAGTCACTAAAAACCAAAATGGTGGTGGCCCAGCAGCAACAAGGGAACGGGTTCAGAGGCGTGGCAGGCCTGGGTCGCCCCAGGAATTTAGGCCTGAATTCCACTACCAGTTTAGCCGAACCGGGCCGAACCGGCAGCAGCCCACCTCTGCTTCCCTCACAAGGGACGTTTTCAAATGCAATTTACACATGCCAGTTTTATATGGATAGTACTCCATTTATTACCGCAGTTGAGCCCAAAATATCCATTGTTGTGCATAGAAAAGAAAAGAAAAATCAACGTGAGGAAGGTGTGGGTAAATATTGCTAAGATGTTCAGCTCAGGAAGAATCCCCTCCCACCCAGAGGTGGTATTCAGCTGGTTCTCTCTCGTTTGGGTGAACCAGTAGTGGGGCATGTGGGAGGCTCCACCCACCCGCCCTGTTATAATGTGCCAGCATTGCGCATGCGCAGAAGGTGGTGCACGTGTGCAAACATTTGCACATGCAACATTTGCACACGCAGACACTTGCACAGACATGTGAGCATGTGCGCTCCCATTTGTGAACCGGTAGGGAAGGTAAACAAATCCCACCGCTGCTCCCAACACACACTGTTTTTAAGTAAATCTTTGCTCTTTTTTAGAATAAGCGGGCATTCCTTTTTAAAAGCCATTTCCTAAGCACTCTTGTGTCAGTTAAAACTTCGGGGAGTTTTGGAGGAGCACCCAAAGGTATCCTTTCTTTACTTAATTGGGTCAATAAAATATTGGGGTAGATGTATGCAGCAAATATGTGGGAACATTTCTATAAGATACATATACTGGGGTCAGTGGTGATATCCAATTTTTTTTACTACTGGTTCTGTGGGTGTGGCTTGCTGGGCGTGGCAGGGGAAGGGTACTGCAAAATCTCCATTCCCACCCCACTCCAGGGGATGGATACTGCAAAATCCACATTCCCACTCCACTCTGGGGCCAGCCAGAGGTGGTATTTTCCGGTTCTCCAAGCTACTCAAAATTTCTGCTACCGGTTCTCCAGAACCTGTCAGAACCTGCTGAATTTCACCGCTGCTGGGATTGTATAAAAATAAGCCTCCATTTGCCTTGAAGTTCCCTGATAGGCTTCAGGTTGTGCAATATTATTACAGGGGTTTTCCAACACATCTGACAGCATGCCAACATCTTCTTTTTACAGATGTTTAGTTGCTTGCAATCATCTGAATTCTTGAATTGTTGATTATAATTGAGCTAAATCCAAGTGCACATCATTTCCCTGATATTCTGGCTAAATGAGATAACACATTCTTCTGAAAAAGCTTTTTAATCACTGATGTGCACTTACCATACTGAATATATTAGTCCTGAAGACTAAGTAGTCCTTCTCTTCATGCTTCCCTCCTTATCACTGATCAGCAACATTCAGCCAAAGAATTAGATGCAAAAAATGTATTTCAGCCTTCTGCTGAACTTCTGTGGTTTATCTGTAACATGAAAAAAGCAATAATTCCAATACGAATAACTGTAATTAGAAGAGTGTTTTTCTCTTTCCTGTGTAGCTTAATGAACGGATTAACTAAACCACTGCATTTGGATCTCCTCCTACCCCTAGAAAATTACCTTATGATTGATTATTTTTGCAACACTGGTCAAGGTGTGCCATATTTACCTTCAAGATAAGCCCTGATATGGGGAGGGGGGTGTTAGTATTTCCATTTTAGGGAAGGTAGAATAAAACTGACATAAATGAGCCTTGCTCTAAGTCAGAGGTGTCAAACTTGCATTGTCAGGGTGGTGTCACGTAACGTATTGGAACTTTTCTCTCCTTCGATAAACCTGGCATGGGTGTGGCCAGCATGTGACACGTCCAACCTGAAGGACATGAGTTTGACGGCCCTGCTCTAAGTCAACAACTTTCTCATCCAAGTATAACATTTATCACTTTTTTACTTTCCCAATAATGTACTCTTCTCCCATCTCTGAATTTGAAGGAACGTACATCATTTTCTAAACTGTCTCAACAGCAGACTTTTCTTGCTGCATTTGTTAAGCAAATCACTACAGTTGTTAAGTTAGTAACATGGTTGTTAAGTGAATCTTTCTTCCCTGGGAATTCTGGGAATTGAAGTCCACACGTCATGAAAGGGCCATCGTTCCCCACTCCTGTCTTAAATGAATCAACATAGTCAACCACCCAACAATCCAACTTTTTTAAAAAAATCAAGAAGGCAAAATTAAATAATATAAATGAATATCTCTTCATTGTTGGAAATTGCATAGATTTATTTAGAGACACCTCTTTTATTGTAATTGTAGACTCTAAGTTATTGTCTACAGAAATGTCCCAATTCTTTGATAATCAGAAGTGTTACTGTTAAGTAGCATTGTCCGGATTACAAAAGTAGTGTCAGAAGAAAACTTTATTTTTATTTATATTTTTATTTATATTCATTCATTCATTCGGCTTCAAAGGAGCACATCAAAGAGGGAGAGATCATAAGTCTTTGATTTGCTAAGGTCAGTGAAAAAATAATTGGCAGTTCAACTGGCTTGTGCAACTCTGGTGGCCCATTCCATCTCCTGTCCTGGTTGTATATGCACCAGGTAACAGTTGGATTGGCCCATCAGGATCCAGAGATACCTGAAATGTTGGGGAAGAGAATGTGTTGATTCTTGTTATAATGTACCGTCCACACCCTCTGTCACTTTGATTGCTAGCCAATCTCAAGTTGTATAGCTAAACAACACAACAACAACAACAAACCGTTGCAAGCAGCATGATTTCTAAATTGTCCAAACTCATTATGGGAAACTCTCTTAATAGTTACAAGATTTGTAGTCCTCCATTGAGAATACTGACTGTGTGGTAGGTTTTCCACAAGATCAATATTCCAATATTCCACAATCAAGCTGACCCAAAGGACGCTGCATGAGAATGCATCTGGCCACTATGGAAGCCCCAGTCAAAATGGAACAGAACCCAACAGCCATATGAGAAGCTGTGGTCCTGGTGCAGGTTGTTAATGTCTGAAGAACCTTCTATGAACCTCAGGATGTTCCCATGGAAGGCTTTCTTCTGTTTTCTCATGGAAGACACTTTCCTGCCAGACCACATCAATCAGCCTGCCCCAGCATGGGTTGGCAATGAAATAGAGGCTCACTTTGAGAATATGCCCATTTTTTTTTTCTTCTTCTGAAGAAAATTGATACATAATGTATATGCTACAAGGTGAGTGGTTACATCCCGTAATCCATTTTAAATGACAACCACCAGTAGTAATGTTTCTCAATCGGATAAATATTTATCTGCTCAATTAAGAAGCACGATTTGTGATATGTGAAGTCATTACAGAATTTTGCTCAAAACCATGTTGTATGTCTTCATTTGGAGTTACAGAGTTATTGTAAATATTTTTCAGAAGTATTTCGGTTGCATTCTCTCTTTTAATTCAATCTCTTAGCATGATCTCTACATATTTCTTTTTTCAGAGTCTTCTGATAATATACTATACTTCTAAACTAAACTAAATAGAGATTTATGATATAAATTCTATAGCTCTGCAAGGTGATAGTCCACTTACAAGAAGGCTCTTGTGAACTAGGTACTTTCCTTAATTTATACGGTAATCACAAACCATATTTTCTAATGAATAAACCCCACTGAAAATTGTGGGATTTGCAGTTCATGCATCATTATCTGCGGTTTCCACCAATAATTATCAATCCGTTTTCCACAAGGTTACATTTTTCATAGAAAAAATGACTCTAACTAGATAATAACAAGTATTAATAATAATTACACTTTATCTCATTCTTCCTCTAAAGAGCTCAGTGTGGTATTTATATTTCTCCTTTTTATTCTCAAATGCACCCTGCAAGGTAGAGATTCAATTAATTTTATTTGAGCTTTAAATGACATTTCTGAATCCTAGCAACTCTGGGTTAGAGAATACAGTCCCATTACAAATAAAGACAAAAACTGCAATATATTGGTTTAAAATACTATGAATCTCCCTTGCTCCCTCCATCATTTTGTATGTATCTGCTATGTCCCTTCCTCTCTTCCCACTGTATGATTTGTTTTCAACTGCAATCTCCTAGAACATGGTAGGAGTTGGCCAAAACCTTGAAAATTCTGTGAATGGAACATCTCAGCTTTCTGAGAAGTTGCAAGACAAATCTTAGAGTTGATAGTACATGCAATCTTTTTCAGTAACTACTATGTCTTGAAATAGTGTGTGGCCTCAGCCAGATCACAAAAATCCTCTGGTATGCAACTCTACATAAAGTATACTCAACTCAGCTGAGATTATTTATAATCTCAGCTGATGGCAAAATGCAGAAATCCTAAATGTCATCCAACTTTTGAGCACCCTCTTAGCATCATTGATGCTATTCATGGTAGGAATAGTTCTGAACCTTAATATAAGAAAGAAAAGAAAGAGAAATGCAGGACATGATGTGGCAAATGCAGGACAGAGTGAGATAATGGAGCAGATGGGGCAATCTAGCTCAATTCCCAAACTGCCCTGGACATCTGGTCTTCCTTGGAAGAGTTATTGGAACAGCTGGGGGTTTTTTTGTTGGTGAGATAGGATTGTGCATTGAGGTTGAAGATGCTATTAACAAACCCATATTGCACATTATTTTAGTAATGGATCTGGAAGAACCTCACAGTCCCTAGTACTGAGTGACCTTTTCCTAGCTCTTTTTAATTTGTCATGATGAGGTTACAGCTTTTCAACCATGTTTGAACCAAGCTATTGAAAAAAATATATATATCCGTGTTTCAAATTTAGGTGATATGCTAATGTTTCTGGATTGAATCTTTCCTACTTTCCTACTTTCTCTATGCAGCAATAGTCTTCTACCTCCACCTCCCCACAAAGTCTTCATACAAGAGTTTTATGCCCAGGCCCCTGGGTTTCATGATTTTCACTAAAATAAAGAAATAATATTGGCAGTAATTGTTTGCCAAAATAATGCAAACAGGGTTTTGAAGGCAGAAACTAAAAAACAAAAAATTACAAAAATGAACCAAGACCAGTGGTGGGTTTCAAATTTTTTAGAACCTACTCTGTAGGTGGGGGTCTATTTGTGGGCGTGGCTTGGCAGTCATGTGACAGGGTGGGAGTGGCCACCTTTTAAAATGTGGTGAAACTCATTTAACAACGCTCTTGCTTAGCAACCAAAATTTTGGACTCAATTGTGATGATAGATTCTTTCTTTCTTTCTTTCTTTCTTTCTTTCTTTCTTTCTTTCTTTCTTTCTTTCTTTCTTTCTTTCTTTCTTTCTTTCTTTCTTTCTTTCTTTCTTTCTTTCTTTCTTCCTTTCATTTCTTTCCTTTCCTTTCCTTTCCTTTCCTTCCCGTTGGGTCACTGGCAGCGGCGGGCCAGATTTACTTCCAAGTACGCCAGTGGAACCCCCTCTCACCGGTTCTCTAAATTTCACCAACTGGCTCTCGCGAGTAGGTGCGAGCCTGCAGAAACCCACCACTAACCAAGACATACAAACAAAAAAGGAAAGAAACATTAATTTTGTAGGCAGGATTTGAACCTGGACATGGGACTAAAATGATAACCGTTATTAGAATGTAGATAGAGGGAATGGTACCTCTTCTGACTTTATTATATCCCTTGGTGGCCTTCATTACTAATGCTCACCATTGTATCCTTCTGGATACCTGCAAGGCCTGGGCTTTGGACATGTGTTGCAATGGTTCCCCTCCTTTCTACGTCAGTAGTTATAACTCATATTTACAGAGCAAGAGTAGCTACACCCATGGTTGCTTTAATATGGAATTTCATAGCACTCAATCCTCTTCTTCATGCTCTTTAATAGGTATCTGAAACTGCTGAGGGTAGTCATCTCTAACAGTGGTGGGAATCAAAAATTTTTACGACTGGTTCTGTGGGTGTGGCTTTGTGAGTGTGACATGGCTTGGTGGGCGTGGCATGGTTTGCTGGGCATGGCAGGGGAAGGATACTGTAAAATCTCCATTTCCACCTCACTCCAGGGGAAGGTTACTGCAAAATCCCCATTTGCTCCTGATCAGCTGGGATTTGGGAGGCAGATAATATTTATTTATTCGTTTATTTATTTTATTTAGTTTGTCACTCATGCACAAGATATTAGGAATAAGAATAAACATGAATAAGAACACAGGAAATAGGTACAAATAAATGGGGACAGTGGGACAGGGATGTTAGGCATGCTGGTGCGCTTATGCACGCTCCTAGATGGGCATGTGTTCTGACTCCCTCCGTCACAAGACAAATAACTAAACTGACTGATACTTGGCAGCTTGCCCGGACTGACCTTGACTAGGCCTGAAGATTCTTAACGAAAGAACTTGACACACATGAAAGCTTTGACTCTTCAGATGATACGTTGCGTCCTGCAAACCTACTCTTCACAGAGGATTTCTTTTAAAGCCTCTTGGGAGGGGCCGGTCAATTAGGCAGCTGATACTCATTATCTCCTCTGGTTGCGTCTATTTGCTAATTGATGCTGCCTCCTCTCGTTCTTTCTTAGCCTGACATCAGGGACAAACTGGGTTTCCTCCTCTCCACTACACCAAGCCCCAGGTGCCTCCTGATGCCTAGCCGGGCTCTCTGCTCTCTCACTCTCGGCATCCTCCTCTAGAGCAGACTCATAGGACTCCTCACTAGAGGAATCCATCAGCAGCTCATCCGGAGCTGGCTGGGCCACAACAGGCATGCATAACAGAGGAGGGTGGGGCCAGTCAGAGGTGATATTTACTGGTTCTCCGAACTAGTCAAAATTTCTGCTACCGGTTCTCTAGAACTGGTCAGAACCTTTTGAATACCACCTCTGATTTCTGGGGCAAATCGAATGGTACCTAGGAAAAACCTTGAGAGACAGAGCAAAGAGATGCCGCCTAAGAAACAGTCAGATAAGAGAGACCATAGCCTGAAGCTGGAGAATGGGTGGGGCAAGAGAATTAGAAGTGACCCTCCCTAATTTCTCAGGCTGTAAAAAAAATGACAGGAAAAAAATTTCAGACTTGCAAGATTTTGTTAATTTTAACTGTACAATATGACCAAATAACGTAATAAAATAAAACTAAGCTATCTGGTCATTTACTGCCTGGTCTTTTTGATAAGGCTGACTTACATGCAAATTTGAAAGTACAATTGACCCATCATCTCCTTTACAGTGATTTAAAAACACACAAAAACAACTTTATTAAAACAGAAGGTGGGGGGAGGAGAGAAAGGACCCCACAAAGAAAAGAAAGCAGAATGTACGTAGTTATCCAATATCTATACCAAAAGACAACATACATAGAACTTCAATAAGCAAAAGACATAATAGAGATCTTTAAAATGGGCACTTTCCTCTGCCTTTCTCCTTTGAAAGACCAGGGTTTTGAACAGTTTTGTCCAAAAAAAACTATGTTTGAACTGAGACTGAACAGAGAAAAGCAAAACATCTGCAAGTGCCATCTTCTCAGGGCCTGTGACTGGGTAGGAATTGGCATAAATGCCCATGTTCAAGGAGGTCCCCCCCCCCCCAGGCTGGAGACATTCAAATCATGTCAGAATTCGAAGTGATGTCCCAGTGTCTGGAAGCCGTGCGGATCTGGATGGGAAGGAACAGACTCAAACTCAACCCGTCCAAGACTGAGTGGCTGTGGCTACCGGTGCCCCGGTTTAACCAGTTGACTCCATCACTGGCCATAGGGAGCGAACACCTAGCCCCCGTGGATTGGGCACGCAACTTAGGCATCTTCCTGGATACCCAGCTGTCAATGGAGGACCATGTGACAGCCGTGGCCAGGGGGACGTTTTACCAGGTTCGCCTGGTGGGCCAGTTGCGTCCCCTATTAGACGGGGATGCCTTCGCACAGTCACTCATGCGCTTGTGACGTCCCGTCTAGACTACTGCACGAGCTGCACTGGCTGCCTGTGGCCTTTCGGGTGCGTTTCAAGGTGTTGGTTATCATCTTTAAAGCGCTCCATGGCATAGGACCTAGTTATTTGCGGGATCGTATCCTGCCCCATACATCCCTTCGGCCGATTTGCTCCCACAGAGAGGGACTTCTCCGAGTGCCGTCCGCTAGGCAATGCCAGCGGGCGATGCCCAGGGGAAGGGCCTTCACTGTGATGGGCCCGACCCTTTGGAACGACCTACCCCCCGATATTAGAACTACTACAGACCTCCGCTCCTTCCGCCAAAAAGTTAAGACCTATCTGTTCCATCAGGCCGGCTTGGCCTAATTTGTGCTCCTCACCCCAGTCTATAGTTTAAATTATTTAATCTGGTTTTAATGGGATACAGTTTTTAATGTTTTTATAAATTTTAATACAGGGTTATTATTTAATTCGGTTTTAATTATGAATGTATTGTTGTGGTTTTAGATGTTTTTGATTTTCCTGTACACCGCCCCGAGTCCCTTTGGGGAGAGGGGGCGGTTTAGAAATTTAATAAATTATTAATTAATTAATTAATTAATTTCAGCAGTCACTTCATCCACCCAATCAATGCACTTCAGCTTTAGTAAGTAATGATGGCTGGAACAGGTGGTATTCTGGAGGGTGTCTAGAAGATTTATTTATTTATTTGGTTGGTTGGTTGGCTTTTTAAACTCATTTTTTTAAATTTCTATTACCACCCATCTCGTTGTTTGCTCATTCACAACAAAGATGGTTCATTGTTTATCTAGAACAAAGTTTTTCAAAATTTTCAATTTTTCAACTTCCAGAATTCCCTAGCAAGCCTGCTCACTGCAAATTCTGGGCGTTGTTGACGTCCACCCATCTCAAAGTTGCAATGTTTGAAAAACACTACTTTAGATAAACAATGAACCACCTTCATTGTGAATGAGCAAATAGCAAGATTGGGGGTGTGTGTGTTGTAATATAAATTTAATAAATGAAGCGTTATGATTTCATTCTTTTGTAATTTGACAGAAAGCTTTGCAAAATTAAACCAGAGAATTTTACTTTATGGAAAACATAGTCATACTAAATTATTTTCAAGATAATAGACAATAATAAAAAGATTTCTTTATGGTCTTGGTTTTTTTTTAAAGTATTTTATTGGTTTTCAAAAATTTTACAAGGGAAAAGATATAGGGCAGTGGTGGGCAAACTCATTAGTCAAGGGAGCCAAATATCAACAGGACAACGATTGAAATTTCTTTTGAGAGCCAAAAGAAGGTGTGGCCTGTTTTGTGGGAGTGGCTCAGTGGTCATGTGACCAGGTGGGTGTGGCCAATTTGGAAAATGTGATGAAACTCACTTAACGACAGTCTTGCTTAGCAACCAAAATTTTGGGCTCAATTGTGGTCATAAGTTCTTTCTTTATCTCTCTCTCTCTCCCACTTTCTTTGTTTTTCTTTTTTCTTTCTTTCTCCTCTCTTTTTCTTTCTGTCTCTCTCTCTCTGTGTCTGTCTCTCTTTCCTCCCTCCACCCATCTCTGTCACTCTGTGTGTGTGTGTGTCTGTTCTCTCACTCACTTAATCAGTCTCTGTCTATCTGTCTCTCCCTCCCTCCCTGTCTCTGTCTCTCCCTGTCTCTGTGTGTGTCACTCTCTCTGATTCTCTCCCTCCCTCTCTGTCTCTGTATGTCTGTCTCTCCCTCTTTCCCCCTGTCTGTCTCCGATTCAATCCCTCCCTGTGTCATTCTCTCTATGCCTCTCTCTGTCTCTCTCCCTTCCTCCCTCTCTTTCTCTCTGTCTCTGTCTGTCTCTCTGTCTTTCCCTCCCTCTCTCCCCTCTGTCTCTCTCTGTGTCTGTCAGTCCCTTCCTCTCTCCCCTCTCCTCCCCCCCACCCCTGGAAGCAGCGGAAGGGCCGGCATGCCGGCTGGGGAGGTTATGGGTGCCTCCTCCCGCAGTGGGCGAGTGAGCGGGCGGGGCGAGCAGCCGAGGCTAGCGTCATCTTAAGCGCCACCGAGGCTGTCGCCCGGCAGGTCGCCCGGCAGGGGCATCGGGCAGGGAAGCTGGGCGCGTCTCCACCAGCTCCTTCCGACAGCTACCACAGCGCACATTCTGGGGCCGCACGTCCACCTCCCTCCCAGCCACGCAGCCCCAGAACATGCGCCATGGTGGCTGCTGGAGGGAGCCGGTGGAGACGCGCCCGGTTTCCCCGCCCAGCTTCCCTGCCCGGCGCCCCTGCCGGGTGACCTGCCAGGCGAACTTGGACGTCGAGAGCTGCGCGTCGCAAGGCTTGGGGGTAGCAGAAGCAGCAGCAGCCACCTATGCCGCAGATGGAGTCTGCCCAGTGGAGGAAGAGCCGCACTCCAGGGGCCAAAGAGCCGCTTGTGGCTTGCGAGCCGCGGTTTGCCGACCACTGGTATAGGGTAAAGGTAACATTTTGGTAGCTTCCCTGCCATTGGTGGTGGCCCTCCCAAAACTTCATAAATTTACAATTTTAAAAGTAAAGGATAAGCATATAAAGAGATTACATTGTATAGTCTATATATTCAATCATCTTTTTTGCCATTTTATCTTGTATCAACAATTACAATAATATTTCACATAAAATCATTTTTGCAATTGACTCCTCTTCCCTGTCCCCTGTCTTTATGGTCTGTTGTGTGTTTGTTCAGTGTCACAATTTACCAGACCTACAATTATAACACCCCACTTTTCACTTTCAGATTTACACTTAAATTCACTGTTAAATTGAATTTCTTTTTCTATGGATCACCGCAGATATATACATAATACAAATTGAAGAAATTACCTGAAGAAATTAAGACTTTTTATATGTTAGGGGGGAACTGAAGATTGACAAGGGAAGCTCATACGTGCTAATGCTTTAAAAACGTACTTTATTGATCCAATTGCAGGATGCCGTTATTTGGTGTTAACATTTCCAGTCATTAAAAGTCAATCAATGAAATGGTGGTCAAATATGCAGTATGTTAAAGAAGTCAAAAAGCTCTTAGAACAGCATTCGACTGGAAGGAATGAAAATGGTTTATTGACTTCTTGGAGGCTGGATATTATTCAGTATTCTGTTCCCGCACAATAAACTGGTTGTTTGGCTTTGAAATGACAGTGGTTTGTTACAGTTAGTCTCCCTACCTTCTTTCATTTTAAAAAAATGGATCAAATAGGTAGTGTGCATTCCCCCCCCCCCCCCCCCACCAGTGATAGAACAGATGAATATACAGTGGGACCTCGGGTGTCGACCGTAATCCATTCCAGGACTTTGGTCGGCACCCGATTTGGTCGTGACTAGAAGCAAGACTGACTGAGCATGCATGCACACAAAAAACAATGGTGCAGAAGGGGAAATTGCCTCAGCAGCTAAAATTGCGATGGCTATGTTTATTTTGCACCTGAGGATGTGTTCTTGACCTAAATGAAACATACTGATCAATAGCAGTAACTGTGAAAGGGATCTTGGAGTCCTAGTGGACAACCATTTAAATATGAGCCAGCAGTGTGCAGCAGCTGCCAAAAAAGCCAACACAGTTCTAGGCTGCATAAACAGAGGGATAGAATCAAGATCACGTGAAGTGTTAATACCACTTTATAATGCCTTGATAAGGCTACACTTGGAATGCGGCATTCAGTTTTGGTCACCACGATGTAGAAAAGACGTGGAGACTCTAGAAAGAGTTCAGAGAAGAGCAACCAAGATGATTAGGGGACTGGAGGCTAAAACATATGAAGAATGGTTGCAGGAACTGGGTATGTCTAGTTTAATAAAAAGAAGGACTAGGGGAAACATGATAGCAGTGTTCCAATATCTCAGGGGTTGCCACAAAGAAGAAGGAGTCAAACTATTCTCCAAACCACCTGAGGGCAGGACAAGAAGCAATGGGTGGAAACTAATCAAGGAGAGAAGCAACTTAGAACTGAGGATAAATTTCCTGACAGTTAATCAGTGGAACAGCTTGTCTCCAGAAGTTGTGAATGCCCCAACACTGCAAGTCTTTAAGACGATGTTGGATAGCCATTTGTCTGAAATGGTATAGGGTTTCCTGCCTAGGCAGGGAATTGGACTAGATGACCTCCAAGGTCCCTTCCAACTCTGCTATTGTATTGTATTTAGCGGATTTCTTGGTCGGTACCCGAATTTTTCATGTTCTGAGCTGTTTGAGATCTGAGCACCCACTGTAACTACAGCTGTATTCCCTGAGCGAAGATGACAGCTCACAAGTTAAGGAATAAGCTGAAGCCAGTTATTAACTGAGGACAGTTATACATTGAGGAATAACTAGAAATTAAGAAATTAATTTTAGTTCAAGAGATTCAAAAGGGCTTGCCAACCAAATTAACCATTTAACCAAGAGACAGGACTAAAGATAAAATAAAAAAGTAGTCCTCGAATTATGACCACAACGGAGCCCAATATTTCTGTTGTTAAGTGGGCCATTTGTTAAGTGAATTTTGCTCCATTTTATGACCTTTCTTGTCTCAGTCGTTAAGTGAGTCACCACAGTGGATTAGTTACTAACACGGTTAAGAGAATCTGGCTTCCCCATTGACTTTGCTGGTCAGAAAGTTGCAAAAGACAATCACGTGACCCCGGGACACACAATGGTCATAAGTGTGAACCAAATGGTCATAAGTGTGAACCGGTTGCCAAGCAACTGAATTTTGATCTCACGCTCAGGGGAATGCTGTCAAGGTCGTAACTGTGGGAAAACGGTCATAAGTCATATTTCTCGGTGCTGTTGTAACGTTGAACAGTCACTCAAGGAACTGTTATGAGTCGAGGGCTACCTGTAGCTATCAATATCGGGCAATGCTGAGGAATTAATTTCTCAAGGGTAACGTTAAGCCTCATGTCAGACGTTGAACAAGGATGTTTAGAGAGTGAAGCTTAAAATTCTGCCAAGTAAGTTAACATTATAAAAAGGAATCCTCTTCAGGAAGCTGGGGGGCTGAGGTAAACTTTTTTGCTGGAAACGGAACTCGTCTCTGCTACCAACGTCTCTCACGGCCAACTTTGTTAACATTCTTCAATTACATATATATTCCTTACACCAGGGATCTCCAACCTTTGCAACTTTAAGTCTGAAGGACTTCAGCTCCCAGATGTCTCCAGCCAGCTTTGCTGGCTGGAGAATTCTGGGAGCTGAAGTCCTTCAGACTTAAAGTTGCAAAGGTTGGAGACCCCTGTGATACTGACGGGGGAATTTACTGGCATGGTGCCCATTCCATGTTTCTTATGTGCTATTTCTTAGACGTTTCACACCGAGCATGGCAAATCAGTTATGTAGATGGCATTTTCTATTTCCTTAAGTCCCCCAAGTATGTAGACCCTTGGAGGATCATGGATAGGATTTGTGGCAAAAGCAACTGCAGTCTTCATTATCAGGCCCTCAACCAAACTCCCAGGTCCTGATTAAATAAGAAAATACTGTTCCTTTTGTGCACTGTTGGAGGAGAGAGAGCAAGCAGAGAGGAAAGGTTTAGTGGTGAAATTGAAGAGTAGGAAGAGACAGGAAACGGGTCTGAGGGACTATGTGGTCAGCTGCAGGGGGTGAAAAGCTAATTTGCTGAAGAAACTACTGATTATAACAGATTCTAATGTCTACTTCCTACTGAAGAAGCTCAGCCTGGCTGGAGAATTCTGGGAACTGAAGTCCTTCAGACTTAAAGTTGCAAAGGGTGGAGACCCCTGCCTTACATAATACAGCAACCTATCCAGGCAGTGTGTTTTTTCCCCTAGTGCTTCTGAGGGGATGACCATGGCACGGGGCCTAGTTATCTGCGAGACCGTCTGCTGCCCCATACATCCCTTCGACCGCTCCGTTCCCATAGAGAGGGTCTTCTCTGGGTGCCGTCGGCTGGGCAATGCTGGTTGGCGATGCCCAGGGGAAGGGCCTTCTCTGTGGCGGGCCCGGCCCTCTGGAATGACCTGCCTCCCGAACTCCGCGTCACCTCGGACCTCCGCCTTTTCCGCCAGCGCTTAAAAATGCACTTTTCCCACCTAGCCGGCCTGGCATGAACCACCCTATACCGACTGAGTTTTAGTTTGCCAAAGTTTTAATTAGTGGGATTTTAATTATGTTTTAGCACAGGGTTTTGAGTTTAATGTTGTTTTGGGATAATTTATAGTATTTTGTATATTTGTAGTTGTTTTTAATTCTCCTGTGTGCCGCCCCGGGTCCCTCTGTGGGAGATGGGTGCGGGATATAAGTATGAAAAAAAAATAAAAAAAAATAAATCTCTTGAGAAAAACGTCTACGGATAAAAATGGCACCGGAATTTCGCGTTCTGCAGAAGCGGGAAGGTCTTTTAGAACACAACAGGGGCGTTTCTGAAAGAACAGACAGTCTAATCTCTCTGACAATATCCTTTAATAAGTCCTCGACTTGCAACTGCTTGTTTAGTGACTGAAAAAGTCACCGAAAAAAGGGACTTGTGACTGTTTTCCTCACTTACGACGGTTGCAGCATCCCCGTGGTCACATGATCAAAATTTGGATGCTTGGCAATTGACTCATATTTATGATATCTGATTCCCCTTTGGTGACCTGCTAACCAGCAAAGTCAATGGGGAATAACTGTGTTATTAACTTAACAATTGCAGCAATTCACTTAACAAGGGGGAGGGGCAAGAAAGGTTGTAAAATGGGGCAAAACCTACTTAACGAATGTCTCAGTTAACAACAGAAATTTGGGCCTCAATTGTGGATATGTCGAGGATTACCCGCTTTTAAAATTCTGTCTGTCTCTCTCTTTTTTTTAAAGCTTCTCCCTTTTTAAAGGAACTTTCCTGAATTTGACTGTTGCAAGCAATAAATTCATGAATACCTGGAGAAAGGGCTGTGGGGCTGCAATAAATGATCTTCTTGAATATCTATAATCTTTAGGAGCTACCTGTGCAAATTTATCAAAGGTAATTGACAAGGTTTGCACCCTGTGAGCTGACACTTCTTTTAAGTTTCAGTCGGGATGAATATTCGTATTTCCACGTCAATAAAAACAGGAGACAGATAATGTGAGGTTTGGGCTCCCCCCGCCCAACATTTAAATTGCGTAGGAACACGACAAGACAATTTTTGAGATATGGACACCTGAGTGCATAAATTGGCCAATTTTGAGAGGTGGGCAAGGCTGGTTTTATGGCTCTTGAATAATATGCTGCACCAAATTGGGCTTACTGCTGTGATTTATATCTTTGGGAGGTTCCTAGGGCGAAGTGTGTGCTTACTTTACTACATTTTTTTTTATCAGCGTGCTTATGAAACATTCTCCACGCCAGCAATACTGAATTCAAGCAGTTTTACAAGACAGATATATACTTAAAATGATTGTGGATTGTAATCACAGCTGAATCAATTCAAGACTGGCCAAAGTCCAAAAGAGAATCCACTGTAAGTCTTAGCTTTGCTTCAGCATTTCAAAGGCTTTTTCAGACAATCTAGGTAAGCACAGGAGTACAGGTTATCATCAACAAGACTTACAATTGAGCCCAACATTTCTGTTGCTAAGTGAGGCACTTGTTAAGTGAGGTTTACCCCATTTTACATGATTTCTTGCCACAATCATTGAAGTTAAGTTACTAACACAGTTGTTACAAGAATCCAACTTTCCCATTGACTCTGTTTATCAGAAGGTCATAAAAGGTGATCACATGACACCCCCCCCCCCCCCCGGACACTGGGATAACTGCTAAGTCCTCAGACTTAATATCAAGCACTCCCATTGGCTAAAGGTCACACTCAGTTTGGGCAGGAGAATTACAGGCTCTCTATTGGTTAATTGTCTGACAGCTGACTCTATATAAGAGCTGTCAGATGGGTGGTTCTTTGTTACAGTTTGGTTCAGTTCGTATTAAACAATTTAAAGCAGCTCCCTGCCTCTGTGTTTTTACCTCAGAGAACAGTCTTGAGCAATAACCGTCATAAATATGAGCCAGTTGCCAAGCATCTGAATTTTGACCCGAGGATGCTGCAATGGTCCTAGGTCAGGGGTGAAATGCTCTGATGTCTACCACTGGTTTGCTTTGCTACCGGTTCGCTTTGTGCGTGCATGTGCACCAAATGCGCACTTCATGCGCATACGCACTGCAGGCGCTGATTGTCGGAACTACTGGTTTGGCCGAACTGGTAGTTCTGACGAGCAGCTGTGCAACAATCAGCTGTGGATTTGCACGGCGCAGCTGATTGTCGTCGGAACTACCAATTTGCCCGAACCGGTAGCATTTTTTACTACTGTTTGAGTGAACCAGTCTGAACCGGTAGCATTTCACCCCTGTCCTAAGTGTGAAAAATAAGTCATATGTCACTTTTTTCAGTGCCATTGTAACTTTGAGAATGTTTGTTTAAACAAACGGTTGTAAGTTGATGACTACCTGTATCTCAAATGGATTCCGCTGTTCTCACCTTAGAACAGGGGTCTCCAACCTTTGCAACTTTAAGTCTGAATGACTTCAGCTCCCAGACTTCTCCAGACAGCAAAGCTGGCTGGAGAATTCTGGCAGCTGAAGTCCTTCAGACTTAAAGTTGCAAAGGTTGGAGATCCCTGCCTTAGAAAACTATGTTCTTTTCTCAGTCCAGGAATTTATTACAGTGTGTGCAAACCTTTAGGAGTGAAAGCCTGGATCTGATGTTTAAGTAGCATCTTCAAGCACTCCAAGAAATATTCAAGGGGGAAAATAAACACCTTAGAATGAAAAGTAGATCTGCTTTAACACAGTTTCAGTGTAATTTAATCAACATTAAATAAATTAACATACCATTTTATAATCCTGATGTATTGCATTATCGTTTTCTTCCCAACAAGTGGGGACTGGAGAAGAGAGCCAGGCATACAAAGAGAGCAAATTTTGATTTATTGTATAAAACTAGAAACCATGACAAAAGAATTCCAGTGACTGCTTCGTATCAAGCTGCAATCAGTATTCAAATTATTGTACTGATAATTTCTGTATTTTCTCCCATCTGCTTTAAATAATCCCTTCTCATTTTGGCCGAAACAGTAGTGCCGGTCTGTTCCTTGAATAGTAATGGTCAGATCTGGTATCAGGCTGTTTGTTTCTTGATTGTGCGAGAACCAGTCACACTAATAATTTCCAAATGTGATCATAATAAAATCTGCGGCTTGGTGGCAGCTTTTTTGCAGCAGTTCTGGGTTGGGAGGGTGTGTGTGTGATGTTTCAATGCTAAACCCTGATGTTAGCATTCTATGAACTGGAATATCTTACCATCAGGAGAAATGGGTTGGTGTTTGTGTTCATTGTGTGTCTGTATTTCAGGAATCAGTTCACACCCTGCTGACGAAAGCCCAGACATGCTGGGCAGGCCATGTGGCAAGGGCGCCAGACCACCACATCCCGAAACAGCTCCTCTATGGTGAGCTGTCTCTAGGAAAGTGATCGCATGGGGGACAAAGCAGAGGTGGGTTGCTAATTCTTTTACTACTGGTTCGGACACACTCCAATGCTTGCTCCCGCATGCGAATGATGCTTCTGCACATGCACAGAAGCGTCCAAGTGGGTGGGCGGGGCCTCCCACCTCAGCTACTAACGATTTCGCCAATCCGGGCTAAACCATCAGCAACCCACCTCTGGGACAAAGGAAGCAATACAAAGACACTTTGAAAGCCTCCTTCAAGTCCCTGGATATTGACACCACCTCCTAGGAAACCCCGGCACAAGATTGATCGACATGGCGCACGCTGATCCACCAAGGCTGCCAGACATCTGAGGACAGAAGAACAACCAAAGCACAAGAGAAGCGAGCACTCCGCAAAGCCAGAGCTGCAAATGCTGCAACAATGGTGCCCACACTTACCTGCCTGACTTGTGGCAGAACATTTTGTGCCCGTATAGGCCTTACCAGCCACCTGCGGTTAGATCATGGACAGCCCGCAACCTGTTAGATGTCAAGGTCCTCTTCGAACATGATGGATGAACATCATCAGCATCATTTCAGGAAGCAGAAAAGGCAGACGAGAAGATGTAAAAGACTGTTATTTTATTTTGTTTATTTATTTGTATCCCACCTTTATTATTGTTACAAACAGCCCAAGGTCATAAACATATCTAACACACCTTCCTCCTCCTATTTTCCCCATAACAACAACCCTGTGAAGTAGGTTGGGCTGAGAAAGAGCGGTTGGCTAAAGTCATGACTTAACCTTAATCACTAGATGAAACAGTCTCTCTCTACTTGCATATAATCATTTCCGGAAATAACAATGGAATATGGAAAATATTTTATAGGGCTATTAAAAATATGTCTTCAGGAACTTTTCAGTCTAATTTTAGACTTAAAATTAGACCCAACCATCTAGAATTTAAAAAAAAATTAGATTGCAACGATGCATTTGAGAAGCTTTTAAAAATCGGAATCAGAATAGAAGGGACCTTGGAGATTTTGTAGTCTAGCCCCCTACTCAAGCAGGAGATCCCATACCATTTCAGACAAGTGACTGTCCAGTCTTTTCTTAAAAGCCTCCAGTGATGAAGCAACCAACGCTTTGCTCACACAAGCACCAAGCCGAAAGCACCAACCTGAAGATGGTGAGTGGGACCTTGTTGAAACGTCGCCAAGATACTAGCAATCTTACATGGGAAAAACCCCGAATACTCCAAGACCTGTATACCTGTACCCGTGAAAATCTATGAAAACATATACACACACACATACATACATACCAGTGGTGGGTTTCAAAATTTTTTAGAACCTACTCTGTAGGTGTGGCCTATTTTGTGGGCATGGCTTGGCAGTCATGTGACTGGGTGGGAGTGGCCAACTTGTAAAATGTGGTGAAACTCATTTAACAATGCTCTTGCTTAGCAAGCAAAATTTTGGGCTCAATTGTGATAATAAATTCTTTCTTTCTTTCTTTCTTTCTTTCTTTCTTTCTTTCTTTCTTTCTTTCTTTCTTTCTTTCTTTCTTTCTTTCTTTCTTTCTTTCCTTCCTTCCTTCCTTCCTTCCTTCCTTCCTTCTTTCTTTCTTTCTTTCTTTCTTTCCTTCTTTCTTTCCTTTCCTTTCCTTTCCTTTCCTTTTTGTTGGGTCACCGGCAGTGGTGGGGCAGACTTACTTCTGGGTCCGCTGGTGGAACCTCCTCTCACCGGTTCTCTAAATTTCACTATCCGGCTCTCGCGAGTAGGTGCGAACCTGCAGAAACCCACCACTGATACATACATACTATATATGGAGTATGCTGAGATGTAAATCAGGTAGAATATACTTCTAGGAAAAGGAGTTTCTGTCTAAGAAAATCTTAACTTGTAAAAAATGCATTTTTGTCTCAGATGTATTATAGTGCTGTGATGAATGTGAGATGGACATACATATATATAAAGGTATGAGAAACCCTGCTTGCTTCCAATGCATCTAGAAGAGGCCTTGGAATTTATTCTCATTGCTGAATGTTAAAATACTAAAAATAGATCTAATGTTAACTCATAAATGTGGACCAATCAAAATCAGAACACTATAAGCTAGGGTACTCTGAGACCAATTTAATTAATTGTCATAGACATGGAAACACTGTATAGGGATAATACAAACTGAAAAGTTTCAGTTAGCCCTCAGGCTGAAGTATGGTTAATTTGGTGAAAGGTGAACTGTGGAATATATTTTCCATGCTTTAGCAATGCAGGACGTCTGCATGTAGCTTAATTGAGGATTAATAAAAAAACAAAAAAACCGAGGCTTTTTGACCATTTTGTATTTTACTCACTGACTTGATATACAAGAGAATTACAGTAATTGGGGGCAGTGTGGGGAGGGGCAATCTCAGAGGTTATCCTATTTTGCAATGTTAATTTAAGGGATTCAAGCTGGGTTTAGGTTAGATAAGAATGGTGAAGACATTCACCATTCATCAGAAAGTGAGCATTGAATCTCCCTTTGACATCTTCATATTATTTTTCTCACAAAACCCTTTTTGGTCCACCAAGTCCCATAGATCAGGAGTCCTCAACCTCTGGTGCACGAACTGGCACTGGGTCACGGCATGCCAGAAACTGGGGCATGCAAACAATGCTCTCTACATGGGGCTTCCCTTGAGGTGCACCCGAAGACTGCAGCTAGTCCAGAATGCGGCCGCGCGGGCAATTCTGGGTGCCCCTAGGCATTCCCATGTAACACCGCTCCTGCGTGAGCTGCACTGGTTGCCTGTGGTCTTTCGGGTGCACTTCAAGGTGCTGATCACCATCTTTAAAGCGCTCCATGGCACGGGACCTAGTTATCTGCGAGATCGCATCCTGCCCCATACATCCCTTTGACCGATTCGCTCCCACAGAGAGGGACTTCTCCAGGTGCCGTCCACTAGGCAATGCCAGCCAACCCCACTTCCAGCTCCTCGGTCTTCTGTGTGTTCTCTATCAATTTTTTTTGTGTTTCCAAAAGTTCAAGCTTAGAGCTACACTGGTCTTTCCTCATCGCTTTAATTTCCAGCACCAAGGAGTTTAATGCTTCCTCCATCGCCGTCATTCTTTGTTCCAATCCCGAATTCTCTGGTTGTTTTTTTGAAGCCATGATGAGCTATTATAATCAGTGCCACTAAGATGGCGTTTTTTGGGTGCGGCTGCTGGAGCAAGTCAGGAGAAAAAAAGTTCAGCTCAAAGTTGTAACAAGTTGTAGAGCCCAGAAGAGAAACAGTTTCCACAGTCAATTGTTAAAAAAGAGAAAGTATTCCAGGGAAGGAACCAATTATTCAAAAAAAAAAATTCCATTAATAAAGAGAGACAGTCCAAATTACAAAGAAATGTTGGTGATTTTCCATAAAGAAATAGTCATTCAGGAACAAAGAGGAGCCATCTTCCACTGCCCAGCCAGGCAGCCAGCAGGAGAGAGTGAAAAAAGAAATTGTTTCAATAAAGCCGGACTTAGATACATTGTATAGAAACAAGCTGCGAAGCACTTTCACTTGTTCCGCAAAGGTCCGGATGAAAAATATCCGCTTCCTCGCAACGAGGAGCCATTTCTAAACGCCGCTTTTGTAAATCCGAGGGGGGGTTTAACACACACACCCCTCCACGTCTCTCTCAGTCCAAGCCGCCAGCAAAAAAAGTTTTAAAGTCACTTACTCTCCGCCTCGCATCTCAAGCCCCGGCAAAGCCATCCGACTCGAGCGCTCCTTTCTCTCCGAATCCATTATTTGTTGCCATCCTCCGTTGGCGAAGGGAACCAAACCCCCCGCAGCATGTCTTCTTCCACCTGGACTGAAGACAAGGACCGTTCCCCAGCTGCCGCCGGCAGAACCAGTCCAGGCAAGCCAGCCCTACGGAGGGTCCCCCCAGAAAAAAAGGGGGGCACCCCGCCCCGTTAGGGGCAGAAAAAAGAACAAAATGGCGGATGAACCCCAAGGTTCATCCGTCGCCGCCAGAAGCCGGAACAGGAAGTCCTATTATTATTATTATTATTATTAAGGGAAGCCCCATCTGCAGGATGCAGGCAACATGCGAAACCACGCCCCCTCCGGTCCATGGAAAAACCTCTCTCCATGGAACCGGTCGCTGGTGGCCAAAAGGTTGGGGGCCACTGCTGTAGATGTTCTTGGTACTTCCCAATATTAGAATTTAGGTTATGTCAGACTCCTCATTCTAAATTTTGTTGGTATAGGCTGGTGATACTCAAAGCTGTGAGGAATGGAAAACGGAGAGGATGTTCAGGTGAAAGCTCATCTAAAGTGATAAATTATGGGCTTGATCAGAGGAATGATGATAAAGGACTTGGATCTGATTTTTTTGAGAACCAAATGATAAGGAATTGTCTCAGAGCTTCTAGGAAACCAACTTCACAGGAAGACTGACATTATTTTTATTGAAGTTGGCTATATAATAGAAGAGTGCAAGAGTGATTGTATTGTGCCCCTGTTTCTTACAGTTAGGGAGGTGTCTGCCTGAGCTGCTTCTGGGTGATATTTCATCGTTCTGGACTTCAAAGAAATGTTTCAATCCCTTTTGTCCAGTCCCAAAGGTGTGTTTCCAAAAGGTAATTGGACTTACTTTCTTTTTTCCTTGAAAATGTTTCACTTCTCATCCAAGATGCTTCTTTAGTTCCCAAGAAACTTCGTCAGTTGAGCAGCAAAATGTTTTCAAAGAAAAAGAAAACCCAAGAAAGTCCTAATGCCTGTTGGAAAAGCACTTTGGGGGCAACTGTGACCTGGATGATTGAGAATTTCTATAGTCCCTTTTGCCCAGATTCCTGCATTTGTTCATCAAAATACTCTCCCTTTCTTATTCTCTAGCCAGTACAATTCTGTTGTCTCCATTACTGTCCTCCAACCCTCCTAAACCATTCCAACTCAGTGTAAAGAGCAGGACTCAAGAAAACAATGATGGCAGTATGCACGCTGTGTTTAATGTAAGCAAATTCTTCCATTGTTATCTTCTACATGTTTCTTCAGTAAGACAATTTCAGTGCCTACCATGATCTACGAACTACATAAAGCATGAGTAGTCCACATCCATTACCAAATGGTACTGGTGATACAAATGATGCAGTCCTAGGCTGCACCAACAGAGGGATAGCATCAAAACAATGAGAAGTGATTGTACTGCTTTCTACTAAACTGATGAGGCCACACTTGGAATACTGTGTCCAATTCGGGTCACCAGGATACAAAAAAGATACTGGAGCCCTAGAGTGCAGAGAAGAGCAGCAAAAATGATAAGGAGTCTAGAGGCTAAATTGTATGATGAACGATTAAGGAACTAGTTTTGTCTTGCCTAACCAAGAGAAGGTTTAGGGGTGACCTGATAGGTGTTTTCCAGTACTTGAGGGTCTGTCACGGAGAAGAGCGAGTTGATTTATTCTCCCAAGCACCTAAGGTTAGGACAAGGGCAGAAAGTCAACAGAGATCCAACATGCAACTAAGGAGAAATATCCTGACAATGAGAACAACTAACCAATGGAATCGCTTGTCTCCCAGAGTTATGGTGCTCCATCGCTGGAGAGTTTCATGGAGACATTGGACAGTCATTTGTCTGGATAGCATAAAGTCTCCTGCTGGACTTGATTGGAATACCTCCAATGTCCCTTACAGCCTCAATTCTATTCTATTCTAAACCATGTTTTGGCATTTTTTTTTAATATTTATTTATTTATTTATTTAATTGAATTTATAAAACCGCTCCCTCTCCCCACAGGGACTCGGGGGCGGTGCACAGGGAAAATAAAACATATAAATATACAGCAATAAATAAAAACGAATTAAATCAATTCCTGTGCTAAAATCCCAATTATAACTAAAACACCCAATAATAAATAAAACCCTATAGCAGAGAGACTATCCAAGGCCGGCCAGGCAAAAAAGATGTGTCTTTAGTTTCAGGCGGAAGGAGCGGAGGTCCGTAGTTGTTCTAATGTCGGGGGAAGGTCGTTCCAGAGGGCTGGGCCCACCACAGAGAGCGCCCTTCCCCTGGGCGTCGCCCGCTGACAGAGTCTAGTGGACGGCACCCGGAGAAGCCCCTCTCTGTGGGAGCATTATAGTTCCAAGTTCCTTGTTCTTCCATGATATGGACAAGAGATCACAGAGTTGATCAGGCTGAGCCTATTCATCTATGTTCAGCATAGGACCAATGAAGCAATAATAAATATGCTTTTGAGAAGGAACATTTTCTTGTTAGTCTGAATGAGGCATTTGCCTCAGATAGCAGATGTTTTCCTACCTTCCAAAAAGGACACAAATGCCATGTTAGACAAATTATTTGGAGCTGCCTAAATTATTTCAGTAAAGTGGATCAATATGACAATGTAAGAAGATTTACAACATCGGCATTGTAAGAAAGATTTAACTATCAGTCTAATTGGCATCTATATATGAAATGGTGAACTGACACTTGGTCTTTCCCTCAGGCAATAACATCCCTTGGGCTGACACTGGCCCTGGCTTTTAACTGGCCAGCATATGACACAAAGGTTTCTCCTCACATTCTAGATCAATCTAGCAATTCATCTCTCTCTCTCTCTCTCTCTCTCTCTCTCTCTCTCTCTCTCTCTCTCTCTCTCTCTCTCTCTCTCTCTCTCTCTCTCTCTCTCTCTCTCTCTCTCTCTCTCTCTCTCTCTCCTCCCCTCCCTCCCCTCCCTCCTCCCCTTGACGTCAGGTAGAGAATAGGTCCTATTGGATGTTGTATAGTTCAGTAGAATAATAGACCCAATGGATAATTACATTTGTGGTGTTATTTTAGTCATTCTGAAATGGACTGAGTTATGTCAGCTGTTAGTTGCAGATGCAAGGACGGTGGGCATGCTTCTACTGGCATGGCCACCGTCCTTGCATCTGCAACTAACAGCTGACATAACTCAGTCCATTTCAGAATGACTAAAATAACACCACAAATGTAATTATCCATTGGGTCTATTATTCTACTGAACTATACAACATCCAATAGGACCTATTCTCTACCTGACGTCAAGGGGAGGAGGGAGGGGAGGGGAGGGGAGGAGGGAGAGAGAGAGAGAGAGAGAGAGAGAGAGGGAGGGAGGGAGGGAGGGAGGGAGGAGGGAGGGAGGGAGGGAGGGAGAGAGAGAGAGAGAGAGAGAGAGAGAGAGAGAGAGAGAGAGAGAGAGAGAGAGAGAGAGAGAGAGAGAGAGAGAGAGAGAGAGAGAGATGAATTGCTAGATTGATCTAGAATGTGAGGAGAAACCTTTGTGTCCAAACCAAATGCCTGAATTTGTCTAAGTGCCTGTGAAAATCTGTGGCTTCAGTTGTCCCTGGTCCAGCATCGGTTATATTTAAAGACTGTCCTTAGAGTCGCCTGGAGAAACAATATGGACATTTGAGCTCATTTGCAGAAGAAATGATATAACAGGTAAATGTGGAAATGAAAGGGAGCTGTCCTTCCTTCCTTCCTTCCTTCCTTCCTTCCTTCCTTCCTTCCTTCCTTCCTTCCTTCCTTCCTTCCTTCTTTCTTTCTTTCTTTCTTTCTTTCTTTCTTTCTTTCTTTCTTTCTTTCTTTCTTTCTTTCTTTCTTCGACTCAGAAGCCAAGATTACAAAACAGCAAATGCAAACAATTATGCTCATGCCAAAATGTAAAATCATTACTAAGAATTTTTGCTAGGAAAGTAAATAAGGAAGAGATCATAACTTGTCAGAGGCATTACTCTGCTAGGCTCCAAACAGGGCAGGAAGTTTGCCAATTTACACTATTTTCAGTCTTCTCTCAAGAGGGCTTTACCCTGGCAGTCCTGAAAGTTTCAGCATATAAATATATCTTTTGGATGAAAATTTGCTGACTGATGCAACTTCATCAACAGGTTGATTCCTCTTTGCTTTTGGCTTTATTAAAACAAACATTCCAGCTGCACAATATTTCTAGGTTATATCGCAGGATTTGCATGAACAATTAACAGTATAAATATGTAATGGTAGACCCGATATAAAATGAATATTTAACAGGGTTGATTTGGAAACATATATCTCAGACAAAACAAGTCAAAAAAGTGACTGGATAGTTTAAAAAGTCTTCTATTTAACAATCTGTTTCGGAAAAGCATATGTAAATTTATTTTCCAAATGAGTTTACTTCTGCTGATGGTATATGTGGGGGTGTGGGTGTGGATGGGTGGGTGTTTGCTTGCAGCTTCACAGATATCTGCTTTCTAGGTATCCGCTTCTTACTTATTTATATGTAAAGTAATTTTATGTAAAAGAGCCTGAGAAGTTTGTTTACATCTTGAAAGCCAAATACATATGTAAATTAAGGAATAAAGCTGAACACTCAAAATTGGGATATAACCTCTGTGCCACTGAGCACGTAGTTTTTATAAGCAATGCTAATTAGTGAATATTTTGGTAAGCATTTCTATGTATTTTTAGACTAGCTGATGAAAACAGGAAATGCCTCACCCCCCCTCCCCAAAGTCCTTCTATAGCCCTTTCTGTCTCACTGCCACCCACTCCCATGGATTGCCCAGCATACAGGAGACTGAAAAAAAGGAAAACAATATATTTTCCCCCTAGCTCTCTTGTACAAGAAAAGGTTGGAGAAGTCTGGGAGCTGAAGTCCTTCAAACTTAAAGTTGCAAAGGTTGGAGACCCCTGAGTTAGGGGATTCCTCTACATCATGGGTTACAATCTTGACAAGATTAAAATACATGGACTTTAACTCCCAGAATTTCCCAGCCTGCCTGGCTGGGGAATTCTGGGAATTGAAGTCCATGTATCTTAGTCCATGTATCTTAACATTTGCCAATAGGAATTCCTGCTCTACATCTTCTTGGTCAAGACCTTTCTGGACTCATCTTCCAGTAGCTTTTCCTCTCCAACTTTGCCCAGACTGACTGAGAGACAACAGTGAAAACCTGTTTCCTGTCTTGCAACATTCACATGAAGGCCTAAGGGGAACCATGCTCATGGTCAAACCCCATAATCTGGGGGAGGGGGGAGGACAGTTTTGTGAATTCTGCACTTCTTCTGCAATTGGCCCTTTGTCGATGTTTATGGAATGCATTTGAACTGATGTCTGCACGAAAGTTCACCTAGAAAACTTATAAAGATATTCTGTTTATTGGAAACAAAAGAGGGAGAGGGAGAGAGATAATATGATCCTGCAAAGATAATCTTGGGAGAGCAGTTTGAAATGACTGTTAGTGACTGGATTTCTGGATTGGATTCTGCGAATGTAGTGAAACCTTATTTTAATAGATTAATCGGGGATGGACAGTGGTGGAATTCAATTTTTTTTTACTACCAGTTCTGTGGGCATGGTTTGGTGGCCGTGGCAGGAGAAAGATACTGCAAATCTCCATTCCCACTCCACTCCTGGGGAAAGGATACTGCAAAATCTCCATTCCCTCCCCACTCCTGGGGAAAGGATACTGCAAAATCTCCATTCCCTCCCCACTCCTGGGGAAATGATACTGCAAAATCTCCATTCCCTCCCCACTCCTGGGGAAAGGATACTGCAAAATCTCCATTCCCTCCCCACTCCTGGGGAAAGGATACTGCAAAATCTCCATTCCCTCCCCACTCCTGGGGAAAGGATACTGCAAAATCTCCATTCCCTCCCCACTCTGGGGCCAGTCAGAAGTGGTATTTGCCGGTTCTCCAAAGTACTCAAAATGTCCGCTACCGGTTCTCCAGAACCTGTCAGAACCTGCTGAATTTCACACCTGGGATGAGGTATATGTTACTCACAAGTGTCCATAAAATATCAAAATATATCATCTTGGTGATTTGAATCATTTGCATAATGACATCATTACACCCATGAAATAATTGATGACATTATGCAAATGAGTGTAAGTGGTAGAGAAAATAATTCATTATATCAATATTCCATAAAATCAAGGTTTCATTGCCCTTCCAAAGACACATTACATAGCCAATGCCTTCTGGTCTAAAGCTAAGAGGCCTGTATATAGATCTCTGTGTAATTTCTCAAGCTCGCATATGCAGTTTTCCTTGTTTCTTTTTAGTAATTTTATTAAGCTTATCAAAATATAAATTACAAATGAAAATTAAAATAATGGGAAAATGGGGAAGGGAAAAGGGGGCGGGAAGAGAAACATAGGATAAAGGGGGGAAAAAGAAAAACATTGGCTTTCAACTCTTTTTAGCACAGTAGAATAAAATAACATTAGCGTCTCAACTTTCTACTTCTACATACTTAATATCTTCTAGCCATTTCTATAACAACAAACTTATCTAATCTGCAAAATGAAAAAAACCACATTTATTTTTTTTCTCTATCTCAAGCGTAAAATCCAGAAGTGGTGTCCAAGTAGAAACAAAGTTGGATGTTTTCTTTGATTAGAGCAGTTAATTTTACCATTTCTGCTCCCTTGAGGTGCACTCGAAAGCTACAGTTAGTCCAGAATGCACCCGCGCGGGTGATTACGGGAGCTCCGAGATACTCCCATGTAACACCGATCCTGCGCGAGCTGCACTGGCTTCCTGTGGTCTTTCGGGTGCACTTCAAGGTTCTGATGACCATCTTTAAAGCGCTCCATGGCTTGGGACCTAGTTATATGCGAGACCGTCTCCTGCCCCATACATCCCTTCGACCGATCCGCTCCCACAGAGGGCCTTCTCAGGGTGCCGTCGGCTGGACAATGCCGACTGGCGACACCTAGGGGAAGAGCCTTCTCTGTGGCGGGCCCTGCCCTTTGGAACGACCTTCCCCCTGAACTTCGCACCTCCGCCTCTTCCGCCAGTATCTAAAGACACACCTCTTTCAGCAAGCCGGCCTAGCCTAACCTCCCGTTAGGGCTGTTTTAGATAGTTTTAAATTGGGGATTTTAATTTGGATTTTAGCATAGGACTGTTACGTAATTTAACATGTTTTTAAATTCTGTATATTATTGTTTTATACGTTTTTAAATTCCTGTGCGCCACCCTGGGTCCTTCGTGGAGAAGGGCAGGATATAAATTTAATTAAAATAAAAAAATAAATAAAGTTCCATCAGTTTTTCTAGACATGCATCTATTCTGGGGTTAGGGCAGGGGTCTGCAAAGTTGGCTCTTTTAAGACTGGTGGACTTTAACTCCCAGAGTTCCCCAGCCAGCGTAGCTACGCTGGCTGGGGAACTCTGGGAGTTGAAGTCCACCAGTCTTAAAAGAGCCAACTTTGCAGACCCCTGGGTTAGGGCATCTTTCCATTTTTGTGCATCAAGCATTCTTGCCACCACCAACATGTGTAACAACAAGGTCCCAGATTCCCCTCCCAACCACAAGTTCTTTGTCCACCAAACATTTAAAAAAAGTGTCTGAAAGCTCATATACAGCAGGGGTGGATTCTGCTGGTTTGCTCGTGGTCAACAAAGAATTGCCCTGCGCATGCACAGAAGCAAAAAACAAGACACCAATAGTCCTTGACTTACAACAGTTCATTTAGTGACCATTCAAACCAGGGGTGGGTTCCAGCAGAAACTACTGCCGGTTTGCTCAGGGATGCGCAGTGCATATGTGCATGTGCAGTACAACTAAAATTGCTCTGCGCATGTGCAGAAGCAAAAAACAAGATGGCAACCGCTGGGAGAACCAGTTCGGGGGTGTGGCAGGCCTGGATCACTGCCAGTTCCAGTGACCCAGGCCACCAAACCACTACCAGTTCAGCTAAACTGGTCCATACTGGTAGGAACCCACCACTGATATACAGTTTCTGATTTTTATACACTCAGATAAAAAGTGGGCCCACAGTACGTACTATACATATCCATCATGCCATTCTCATTTGGGTCAAGCAATGCTATGCAGAGTGTAGCAAAGGACTAAGAAATGGGAAGCCAAAACAAAATCAAAGAAACACAGACATGAGACAAGAATAAGGTGACCAGATTTTGAAACTTCCAAAGCGGGACACTGTCGACAGGAGGGAGGCCCGCGGGCACGTGCGCATGCTCCGGCGTGCCATGCGCCTGCGCAGAGGTGGCGGCAGTGACCCGGCGGTGCTGAGAGCCACTGGCTCGGGCAGGAAGGCGGCCCGAGCTGGCCGCTTTCAGCTCAGGCCATCGCGCCGCCATAATGGGCTGACAGCGGCCGGCTTGGGCTGCCTTCCTCCATGCCGCCAGCCCGCCGCCCACCGCCGCCTTTAAAGAGGGCCCCGTGGGGGGCGCATGCTCCGGCGCGGCATGCGCCTGTGCAGAAGGTGCGCTCCCACCCGCCTCCGCGGGGCCCACTTTAAAGGCGGTGGCGCTGAGAGCCGCTTGTTCGGGCGGGAAGGGGAAAGGCGGCTCGAGCCGGCCACTGTCAACCCATCATGCCGGCGTGATCACTGATGGCCCGAGCTGAAAGCGGCCACCTTGGGCCCTCTGCACAGGCGCGTGATGCACCTGAGCATGTGCGCCCCCCCTCAGCCCTGCTGCCCAAGCCGCCCGAGCCGGCACTCAGAGGTGCGCGTCTCTGAGCGCGTACAGAGCACCCGCCGCCTGCCCGCAAAAAGCGGGACATTCTGAAGAGGGGGCGGGGCGCGGGACATCTGCTGGTGAACTGGGACTGTCCCGCCAGAAGCGGGACAGGTGGTCACCTTAGACAAGAAGCGAAAGCTAACTAACATTGGCAAATAGAAGTACCATTCACTACATCTCCCCATGTCTTTCTAAACTTGTAAAACATCCTTGCTTCCATCTCATCCACACTCTACTTTATACATCTCCTGCACTTATGACCTTCATAAACAATCTATTCTTAGATTCCCTCCTGCCACCCCCACCCCCTTATTTCTATGTCCAGATAAAGAGTACGGCATGGCAGGAGTTCAAAATTTACTGATAGGGCCAGGAGGTCTGTGTAGAGTTTCAAATGGATGATTTAGTTCAACAAAGCTTCAGCAATATCACTCAACTAAACTAGACTCATGAATCCAAGCAGGAATTTGCTTCAAAGAAAAAAGAAACCAACTGGAGATACAGGTAGTCCTCAACTTATGACCACAACTGATCCTAAAATTTCTGTTGTTAAGTTTCTAAGTGAGTTTTGCCTCATTTTGTGACTTTTCTTGCCTCAACGGTTAAGTGAATCAGTGCGACCCATGCCCCCGAACCGGTTCTCCGGGTGGCACCATAGGCACCGCCATCTTGTTTTTGGGTTCTGCGCATGTGCAGAACAATTTTTATTGCTCTGTGCATGTATGCCCAGCGTGCGTCAAGCGCAAGCGCACAGGTGGCACATCCATGAGTAAACTGGCAGTAGAAACATCCGGAACTCACCCCTGTAGTGCTCTAGATTTTTTTCCCTTGGAATACCGAAGGCACATTGTTCATGGAGTGCTGCCAGGGAGGGGAATTAACCTGTTTTGCATTTAATAATTGAAGGGGTGAGCTATTTAATCTCATCACTGAACTGCTTTCACTGGCATTTTATCACCTTCCTTCCTTACAGGATTAAAGCAAGGGTTAACGTGATAACTGATACGGCTTTCTACCACAGCAGTTTCTGGATGATATGTGAGTCTTTCTGATTTCGACTCAGCTGGGGAAACTCCAAACCAGCCAATTCCTGGCTAAAAAGTCAGTAATGTAATTGTAGTGATTTATATTTCTTTCATTTCAGGTATGTTTCTCCTCCTTTCCGTCCCTGCCTTTGTATTCCTTGCAGTCTGATGTCATCTAAAGTGACAGGCTGCCTGGACTTTATTGCTTCAAACAGTTTTATATCCGTTCGTGTGAAACTCAGCTTGAAACGATGCTTCAGAAGTACAATAAGCTATCTATTTACTTAAGACAGGCTTTATAAAATATGTACTAAGAGATATTTCATATATTGTTTATGGAAATATGGAAACCTTTTCAGTCACGTACATTCTGAACTACAGTGACTTAAGACTAATAACCTGTCAGTGAAACAGCGGGATTTAAGAAGCTACAATTCTTTTGCGAATGGCATTTATGGATTTGTCCTTGTTTTGACATTAAAGCCATAAATAGTTTAGGACAAGATTATTGAGAAACTGATCATCTCCATATACATAAGATCTAGTTTTGTTTGGGAATCATTTTCGGAGAGCCTAATGCCTTAAATCACGAAGAAAATCCGTCTGTGTGTGTTTGCTAAGGATTGAAAAATGACTTGATGGCATATAACGAATCAATCAATTGTTTTCTTCCGAGTTTCAAGTCTGGCAGAAGTGATTATGGACTTCTCAGTGGTGGCCACTGGGTGGCACAAATGATTTTAATATTAATTTCTTCAGATAGGACATGGGATTAAGATTAATAGCTGCAACACCACAATGCACACATTTGCCACATGTTCAGTACATGATCAGCAACTTTGGGAACACTAATGTATGTACATAAGATTCAAATTTGTATATTCAATATATTGCATTCATATTTCATATAAGGAAGACTATAAGCTGCTGTGGCCTAGAGGTGGAGCTCTCGCCTCCCAATCAGGAGGTTGTGAGTTCAATCCTAGGTAGAGGCAGATGTAGGGTCTCGTCTCCTGCTTGGGCAGGGGGTTGGACTAGATGACCTGCAAGGTCCCTTTCAACTCTGTTAATCTGTTATCTGTTATCATAACCAGTTAAAATTCTCCATCAGACAGAAGCAATTCATCTGCAGGTGGCAATGTGTGATACTTTCTCTGGCTCAGAAGGCAATTCTGCTTCATTGGCTTAGTGAATATTTGACTCTCACTCAATTGATTCCTTTATCCAGACCTTGGACGCTACTGTGAAAAAGTTTCCCTGAGGTCTAATTATAAAGATTAGGGAATGTTCAGTCTCTGACTTTAAGTGCGGAGGAAATTATGACAAATGTACAAAGTACAGGAGTCTATGGCAATTCACAATGACCTCAGGAAGATGACGCATACAACATGGTGGCATCACATAAACAATGCCATTAGGTACTTGCATTGTGACATCTGATGCAAAGCTTAAATGGCCCTGTTTGCATTCATGTTATATATATTATATTATAATATATTAGTTAGACTTATATAACCGCTCCCTCTCCCCAAAGGGACCCAGGGCGGTGCACAGGAAATTAAAAAACACATAAATATCACAAATATAAATAATTAAGACCGAATTAAATAAATTATCCCTGCGCTAAAAATTTAAAACATTAAAACATTAACCCCATCTAAAACCCAATTAAAACAATTTAAGGTACAGACTGTAGGCTAGGTAAATAACTTAGGCCAAACCGGCCTGATGGAACAAGAGAGTCTTTAATTTTTGGCGGAAGGCGCGGAGGTCCGTAGTTGTTCTAAGGTCAGGGGGTAGGTCGTTCCAGAGTGTTGGGCCCACCACGGAGAAGGCCCTTCCCCTGGGCGTCGCCCGCTGGCATTGCCTGGTGGACGGCACCCGGAGAAGTCCCTCTCTGTGGGAGCGAATCAGCCGAAGGGATGTATGGGGTAGGATGCGATCCCGTAGATAACTAGGTCCCGTGCCATGGAACGCTTTAAAGATGGTAATCAACACCTTGAAGCGCACCCGAAAGACCACAGGCAGCCAGTGCAGCTCGCGCAGGAGCGGTGTTACATGGGAACACCTAGACGTTCCCAAGATCGCCCATGCGGCCGCATTCTGGACTAGCTGTAGTCTTTGGGTGCACCCCAAGGGGAGCCCCATGTAGAGAGCATTGCAGTAGTCTAGCCGGGATGTCACAAGCGCATGAGTGACTGTGCGAAGGGTGTCCCGGTCCAATAAGGGATGCAACTGCCGCACAAGGCGTACCTGGTGGAACGCCCCCCTGTCCACGGCCATCACATGGTCTTGCATAGACAGCCGGGTATCCAGGAGGACGCCTAAGTTGCTTGCCCGATCCACAGGGGCTAGATGTTCACCCCCTATGGCCAGTGATGGAATCAACTGGTTGTACCGGGACGCCGGAAACCACAGCCACTCAGTCTTGGATGGGTTGAGTTTGAGTCTGTTACTCAAGATCCGTATGGCTTCCAGACATCGGGACATCACTTCGACGTCATCGTTGGGGTGGTTTGGGGTAGAAAAGTACAGCTGCGTATCGTCAGCGTAGATATGATACTCTACCCCAAAACCACGGATGATCTCACCCAGCGGCTTCATATATGTGTTGAACAGGAGCGGCGAGAGGACCGACCCCTGAGGCACCCCGCAAGTGAGGGGTCTCGAGGTCGACCTCTGCCCTCCTGCCAACACAAATTGCGATCGGCCGGAGAGGTAAAACGGTGCCCCTCACCCCCAACCCCTCCAGACGATGCAATAGGATACCATGGTCGATGGTATCGAAAGCCGCTGAGAGGTCTAATAGGACCAGGATAGAGGAACATCCCCTATCCCGAGCCCTCCAGAGATCATCCACCAATGCGACCAATGCCGTCTCAGTGCTGTGCCCAGGCCAGAAGCCGGACTGGCGCGGGTCCAGATAATCAATTTCCTCCAGGTGACGGGGAAACTGTTGTGCCACCACACTCTCTACAACCTTCGCCAGAAAGTGAAGGTTGGAGACCGGACGATAATTTACTAACAATGCTGGGTCCAGGGAAGGCTTTTTGAGGAGAGGCCTCACCACCACCTCCTTAAGGATGGTAGGCAAGAACCCCTCACTCAATGAAGCATTCACTAATTCCTGGAGCCAGCCTCGTGTAACCTCCCAGGATGCCAGTACAAGCCAGGAGGACACGGGTCCAATAAACATGTGGTGGCTCTCAGTCGCCCACGTAACCTGTCCATATCTTCGGAAGCAACAGAGTCAAACTCCTCCCAAATTGGTATCTCAAGACCAGCTTCCGACGATCCCTCTAGACCATTTTCGGTGGAGATCAGCTCGCTCCGAATCTGAGCGATTTTATCCTGCAGATAAACTCCAAATTCCTCTGCTCGATCCTGCAAAGGGGCTTCCCGCGGCCTCTGTTGAAGGAGGGAGCGGGTCACCCCAAACAGGGTGGCAGGGCGGTTCTCTGTGGATGCGATAAGAGTGGCACAATGATGACGCTTGGCCACTCTCATCGCCACAAGGTAAATCCTCAAATGGGCTCTCACCTTTGTTCGGTCAGATTCAGACCGTGTGGATCTCCATCTCCTCTCTAGGCGCCTCTTGTGGTGTTTCATCACCCTCAGCTCCTCGGTGAACCAAGGGGCCCGGGTGGCTCTCCGCCGCAAGAGAGGTCGCAAGGGCGCGACCCTATCCAAGGCCCCAGTGGCCGCAGTATTCCATGCAGCCACTAGGTCCTCCATCGGGGCGCAGGTCAGGGTCACAGGTAATGGCCCAAGCTCCATCTGGAACCTCTCAGGGTCCATCAGGGGCCTGGGGCGGAAACAACTTGGGATATCCGGTTCCACCTCCCCGCGGTGGGGTGTAGCGGTTAGAAAGTCGAGCCAGAGAAGTGAGTGATCTGACCATGACAGGGGTATAATGGCCAGTTCCCCTACATGTTATCCTTTGCCTTGGATCCTGCCTTTGTCTCCTGCAGATGGCTGTGAAGAATGTACGTGCACAACGAGATGGGACATATGTATACTGTAACGCAGGGACTTCCAACCTTTGCAACTTTAAGTCTGAAGGACGTCAGCTCCCAGACTTCTCCAGCCAGCTTTGCTGGCTGGAGAAGTCTGGGAGCTGACGTCCTTCAGACTTAAAGTTGCAAAGGTTGGAGACCCCTGCTGTAACGGATCTAACATGGGTAAATTGAGAATATTTAACTTTTTGCTCACAGCCTATAATTACAACCACAACCGAGCCCACAATTTAGGCTGCTATGTGATGAATTTGTTAAGTGAGATTTGCCCCATTTTACGACTTTTCTTGTCACATTTGTTAAGTGAATCACTGTTGTTAAGTTAGTAACATGGTTGTTAAGTGAAACTGGTTTCTCCATTGACTTTGCTGGTCAGAAGGTTGCAAAAGATGATCACATGATCCCTGGACACTACAACCGTCATAAATGTGAGCCAAGCATCTGAATTTTGAGCATGTGACCATGGAGATGCTGCAATGGTCATAAGTGTGAAATATGGTCATCAGTTATTTTTTTAAGTGTCGTTGTAACTTTGAACCAGTGGTGGGGTCCTACTAGTTCGGAGCTGTTTGACCGAACCGGTAATAGCTTGGCAGCCTGGGTCACTGGAATCAGCAGAGACCCAGGCCTGTCACACCGCTAAACTGCTTCTCTTGTTGTTTTTTGCTTCTGCGGATGCACAGAGCAATTTTACTGTGCATACACACGCAGGGTGTGTTCCCGAGCGAACTGGCAGTAGTTTCTTTCAGAACCCACCCCAGCTTTGAATAGTCACTGAGTGAACTGTTGTAAGTCAAGGACTATCGGTACTGTTGTTTTACAATAAAAATGGCAAGTGTGTTAGGTTAAATCTGAAACCAGTTCAACCCTTGGCTTCCAAACTATATCAGCTTCCATTTCCTGCAAGTGTGTACCCATCAGTGTAAGTCGCACAAGCCAAAACTAGCTCTTTTAATATAGAAATAAGGATTGGCACAATGTTCCTGACACAGGTGAAATTTTGGGGGAAAGCATACAATTGCTCTGCACAGTTATAGAAACTTGGCTTGGCCAAGTGAGTGAGACAGATTTTGGGATGGCATTAAGAAGCAACTCACTGATGGCCTTGTTGACAATATGGCATTGGAACTTTTCTTTTTAATCCTACAGATGTAGGAGATGACCAGCTGAGCCCGATGGAAGGATCAAATGTGTCATCAGTCATGAATCCCTGCACACCCACAAGAGCCTTCTCTGTGGCAGGCCCCGCCCTCTGGAATGACCTCCCCCCCGACCTTCATACAATCACGGACCTGCGCCTCTTCCGCCGGACATTAAAAACACACTTGTTTCATGCGGCCGGCCTGGCATAGTTTTTAGAGTTTTTAGTAAGGGTCTTAAATCTAATTTTAGCATGGGGTGTTACATTTAATCTATTTTTATTCTATTTTTACTGTATTTATTGTTACTGCTTTTACTACTTCCTGTGCACCGCCCTGAGTCCCGTCAGGGAGATAGGGCGGTATACAAATATAAACAAACAAATAAATAAATAAATAAATAAGAGATCTAAATCTAGCCCATCTTGAATTCCTTTGACTCTTATCGACCGCCAATGTGCTTTGACCATTAGTAGCTCAGATTCTTGTTGAGAGCTTAAGCTTACAATAAACCTATATATCCATTTGAACTGCCTGGACCATCTTGACTTTTTTTTTTGATCCTCTCTTGGATGTCTCCAGACTGTAGGATTCAAAAACCATTCTGGATTGGAATTTGATGTCTATACACATCTCAAGGCTACATAGGGTAGGAAGACTGTTTTAAAACACTACTACAGGTGGTGCTCAACTCACAACCAAAATTGAGTCCAAAAATCATGTTGTTAGGTGAGAAATTGGTTAAATGAATTTTGCCCCATTTTACAACCTGTCTTGCCACATTTGTTAAGTAAATCTCTGCAGTTCTTAGTCACATGGTTGTTAAATGAAGCTGGCTTCCTCACTGACTTTTCTTGTGAGAAGGTTGCAAAAGCGGATCACATGACCCCAGGACACTGCAACCGTCATAAATGTGAGACAGTTGTCAACCCTTGAAATGTAAATCACGTAACCATGGGGATGCTGCAAAGGTCATAAGTATGAAAAATGGTCATAAGTCACTTTTTTCAGTGCCGTTGTAACTTCAAACAGTCATTAAATGAACCATTGTAAGTCAAGGACTACCCTTATGCAGCTGTGGTTTTCTGCTGAAAGTCGTTCAATATTGGCTGGGGTTGGGATGCGACAATTAAACTTAATTATGACTCAATTGCATTTCATCACATAGTCTGTGATTATGATTACAATTCAGTTACTACTTCCTGTTTGTGGTAAACCTGGTTGGGGAGAGTCTACAAGGATGCCGCTACTAAAACTCAAACACCACAAACAGGATAAAAGGAAGATGAAACTTTGAGCCATGAGACCATAGTGGTGTTTAAAATGAAAGGAAAAAAAAACAATGGCCCTAAAGCACATTATTTCACAAATCTTGCCCTAGAAATCTTAGTGGTTGAAAGGATAAGATAAATGTAAGCCAAAGGGGAAAAATATTCTAATCTGGAATGTGAAAACCATGTCTATTTATTCTCCAAATCTGGTTTTAATATAGGAGTGAAAAAGCCAAGATCAGTATAATCTCCTTGTTTTGCTGATTTTGCTTTTATATTTTAAGACATAGGGAGGAGGGACCCATTTGGATGGCAAACATGTGTTTATTGTTAAATTTGTTAATTATACACACACCCAGCTCTTTCATTTTATTTGTTGAGGCATTTTTGCATGCCAGTTAAAGCTGTTTTTCCAGCAATTGATGACAATATACATACACACCAGTGGTGGGTTTCAAATTTTTTAGAACCTACTCTGTAAGTGTAGCCTATTTTGTGGGCGTGGCTTGGCAGTCATGTGATAGGGTGGGAGTGGTCACCTTTTAAAATGTGGTGAAACTCATTTAACAACGCTCTTGCTTAGCAATCAAAATTTTGGACTCAATTGTGATGATAAATTCTCTTTCTTTCTTTCTTTCTTTCTTTCTTTCTTTCTTTCTTTCTTTCTTTCTTTCTTTCTTTCTTTCTTTCTTTCTTTCTTTCTTTCTTTCCTTTCCTTTCCTTTCCTTTCCTTTCCTTCCTGTTGGGTCACTGGCAGCGGCGGGCCAGACTTACTTCCAGGTACGCCGGTGGAACCCCCTCTCACCGGTTCTCTAAATTTCACCAACCGGCTCTCGCGAGTAGGTGCGAGCCTGCAGAAACCCACCACTGATACACACACACACACACACTTTCATCCAGAGTATTAATCCACAAATAAATTTCTCAGGAAGCGAATTAAATACCTTTTGTAAAAAAAGGTAGTTTGCAAACAGGAATTTTGTATACGTATTTCTGCTCCTGCCCATTCTTTCAAAGTTTATCAAAACTGTGAGTGCTACAGTACTGTAGGTTTCTAAGAAGAGATTGGACAACCGTTTGTCTGAAATGGTATAGGACGGTGATGGCGAATCTTTTCAGCACCAAATGCCAAAAAGGTCATGCGGAAACATCATGTGCACACACCCTCGCTCTTCGAGGCTGTGCTCGCTCCGGAAAAGCCAAACTTCTGGGTTCTAGCTCTCATGCACGCCCGGTGTTCAGCTGGCTGCCGTGCATGTGCAGGGCAGTTTTTGGCATTGCCGTGCGCATGAAGGGAAAAGCTGAAATTCTGACTTCTAATGTGCATGTGCGCCTGATGATCAGCTGGCTGGCGCACATGCTCAGGGTGGTTTTCAGCTCTGCTGTGTGCGTGAAGGACAGCTGATCATCACACATGGATGCCACCAGAAATTCAGAAGACAAATAGGCAAAGCCGCACGTGCCAGATGACAGGGCACACGTGCCATAGGTTCACCATCACTGGTATAGGGTTTACTGCTTCAGCAGGGGGTTCTATTGGAAAACCTCCAAAGCAGTGGTGGGTTTCTGCAGGCTCGCACCTACTCGCGAGAGCCGGTTGGTGAAATTTAGAAAACCGGTGAGAGGGGGTTCCACCGGCGTACTAGGAAGTAAATCTGGCCCGCCGCTGCCAGTGACACAACGGGAAGGAAAGGAAAGGAAGGAAGAAAGGAAAGAAAGAAAGAAAGAAAGAAATAATTTATCATCACAATTGAGTCCAAAATTTTGGTTGCTAAGCAAGAGCGTTGTTAAATGAGTTTCACCACATTTTAAAAGGTGGTCACTCCCACCCTGTCACATGACTGCCAAGCCACGGCCACAAAATAGGCCACACCTACAGAGTAGGTTCTAAAAAAATTTGAAACCCACCCCTGCTCCAAAGTCTTTTCCAACCCTGTTAAAATCTTCATTTTGTTTCTAACCATGGCTGGCTAGCTGTCATTAAAAGCCTGCAGGTAACACAGGAAAATTGTGATCTTCTTACACTTGCTCCAAGAATCTGATAGTGAGATGTCCTGACTTAACACTCCTAACGTGTTGTCCTCCAGATGTTTTTGATTACAACATCAAGCACTCCACCAGCATGTCCAAAGGTCATATATTGGAAGCGTAGCCCAATAGATTTGGACAGTAATGGATGATATGTTTATCTTTTTTTTTTAAGTCTAAGAGAGTGAGCATTGCTCCATATGGTAAATACCACATATTGATGCATTTTGTGAAATGTCTTTATTTAATCTTAAGCCTTTTCCATTTAGCTTAGTTGAAAATGCACTCTCCCCCCATCAAATATTTTGAAACTTGTTTGTTTGGCTAGGGGAGTTGGATGGATTTTGGACAATGAAAATGTCCAGCCAGTCAGAAACTTTAGGGGGGAAAAAGCTTGCCTCTCAGCTACTTGTTCTGCCATTCTGTTTGTGCCCTTGTGTTTCATCTCCTTCTAAAAAGTTTGCCATTTGTCATTCTATGAAGTATTGCATGAGCTACAGATCCGTGTCTTGATAAGCTGCTTTTGTGTTATTAGGGTAGACCCTGAAAGGATAAGATAATCTTTCCCATTTTTTCCAAGCTTTTAACAGCTTCACGTGGCACATAGTGAAACTGTCTGCTGCATGTGTTAGCAAAGAACATTTAGATTCATTTCTCATGCATATTATTTTTCCCCTTTAGGTGATGTTTATCTGCAGCAATGCAGGCCAAAGGTAATATCAACATCTAGCAATGCAAAAGGGCAAAAGGACAACATCTATTTTTACTCTATAGTATTAAGAAGCTTCAGGGCTAGATGGCTTTATCGGTAGTTTTCATCACTTATGGATTGTGATTCTTGTATGACATGGCTTTTTCTTTTTACGGCAAACATCAGCAGTTTGAGAAAATGGGTTCACCCAGCAATAATCCTGGGGATAAGACTTCTGCAATCATTAAGTCATGCTGCCTGGGAATAATGGTCAGTTGGAAGAAGATTATGGTTCGATGAAGGTTATTTGCTACGTTCATTTTTGGGGATGAAGCTAGCATAGGTCCTATGATCAATAGCTTTGACAGGTGACAGGTATCCCCCTACTTAAAAAAAAATACACAGAATTTTGAAAAGCATCAAATCCTGCAAATTGCAGCAATCCCAGTCTTAATATAAAGTATTAACTCTTTTGTAAACTTGTGAGAGTTCAAGAATCTTGAAACCTCGTGAAGTTTGCTTATAAGTGGGGAGTGAAATGGTCTAGGTCCATGATGGCGAACCTATGGCATGTGTGCTACAGGTGGCACGCGGAGCCATTTGTCAGGGCACGTGAGACGATGCCCTATACGCTGGCCAGCTGAATTTGCCCTTTTTTGCATGCTCTTTTCATCCTCCCCAGGCTCCAGAGGCTTTATAGGAGCCTGGAGAGAGTGAAAAGAGCCTCCCCCATCCGCCCGGAGGCCCTCCGGAGGCTTCATGAACTTTCCTGAAGCCTCTGAGCACACAAAATAACGCACCGCCGAAAGCGGAAGTGACGTCCGATTTGCTTGAACATCATTTTGAGTGGTCTGGAGGCTTAAGGGAAGCCTCCTGAAGGTCACTGAAGCCTCCGGACCACTCAAAATGACGCTCCAAGCAGATCGGATGTCACTTCCGGTTTCGTCGGTGCGTCATTTTGAGTGCTCCGGAGGCTCCAGGGAAGCCTCCCTGAAGGTCGCTGAAGCCTCTGGAGGGCCTGGGTGGGGGCGAGGGAGGCTGTTTTCGCTCTCCCCAGGCTCCTATAAAGCCTTGGGAGCCTGGGGAGAGCGAAAAGAGCATGGAAAAAATGGGGGGTTGCGTCTGTAGTGCATGCATGCACACTGGGGGGAGGGGTTGCACATTGCATTATGGGTGTGGCACGCCCGCGCACGACCCCCCTGCGCTCCCCCACTTATGGCACGCGAGCCAAAAAAGGTTCGCCATCGCTAGTCTAGGTACTGTCTAAACTCATTGCTATTAGAAAGTGGCTTTTAAGATAGCAGTCATTAAATGCCTAAAAATGAAAAATTTACCATAAATAGCAGCTGATTGATGGTTTCATCTGCCTCCCAGAATATGAAACCAAACATGAAGGAACACATAGGCATGGTTCACAGATAATATTTTGGAATAATACTTTTGTGTGAAACAAGCCAAATGGAATATATGTTCTCCAGCGCTGCAGGTCATAACAAACCACATGCTTTCATCTTGTAGCCCCCTTCTTACCCAAGCCCTTCACTGAAATTTGGGGATAAAATTGTGATTTTTAACAGGTGATCTTTGTTCTTTTTTGATTTTTAGTAACTGAAAGTCTATACATTTACTCCCACTGTAATTGAGCTTTTTTTTATTGCCCATATCCCTTTTGGCCCTGAGAAGACAGAAATCATATTGTATTTAACTTGTTTTTATTATATTGTGAACCACCCAGAATGAGTTTGGAGCCAGCTGGTAACAAAACCCAGTAAAATCAACCCATACTATAAATAAATTTAGAAAGGTGCTACTAGACCAGACCTGGGCATTTTACAGACTTTGAGCTGCATCTGGCAATTTGGCTGTCCCTGTCCGGCCAGCATGAGGTCAATCGGAAATTAGAAATAAAATGTAAATAAGACATAATATGTATTTTTACTAGTAGCAGCTAATGAAAACCATATAGTTTACTGCTTTTTATAAAGCAGTACAATAAATACTGAGCAGAATTAAGGTCAGCCAATGGGTTCAGCCCTCCACCACAGTTCCAGATTTCCATGTGGCTTCTTGGGAAAATTAATTGCCCACTCCTGTACTAGAGTCTTCCCAGGGGTGGGGTTCCTGCCAGTTCTAACCTCTTCTATAGAAGAGGTTCCACAAATCTACAGTGCTGTTTAGAAACCGGTTCCAGCTCCCTCCTCCCACCCGTCCGCATATCATCAAGATGAAGTGGAGGAATTCTGGGAGTTGAAGTCCACAAGTATTAAAGTTGTCAAGTTTGAACATCCCTGGGTTTTTTTTCTAAAGGGTTAGGGGGGCAAAGGTCTTGTAACTTGACAGCTTTAAGACTTGCGTGCTTCAAATGCCAGAGTTTCTGAGCCAACATTTTGGTTGCTATGCAAGAGCATTGTTAAGTGAGTTTCACCACATTTTACAAATTGGCCACGCCCACCCAGTCACATGACTGCCAAGTCACACACCCCCCCACTCGGTCACATGGCTGGCAAGCCTGTCCGACCTGGTCACATGGTCAGCAAGACACTCCCACAAAGCAGGCCACACCTACAGAAGAGGTTCTAAAAAATTTGAAACCCACCACTGAGTCTTCCTTTCTGCCACCTTGAACTATGTAGCTATGCTTCTGTGTCCCGCCCCAAACTTTAACCAGTAAATCAAATGACAAATGACAGATATATCAACAGTGTCTTAGAGATCCTGTCTGTGCATTTTTCCAGTACTGCAATGGCTACAAGTACAGCATATATTACATATGACCAAGACAGATTCTGAAAAAATAGAAAACTGCCTGGATTCAGAAGCAAACCAGATGACTTAATAAGGCTTTATGCATGCATTTATGTAATGGTTTAGGGCCTGTTTGTGCTGACACAAATCACAATTGGCCTAATTCATTGAACTTCATCTAAAGGCAAATATAATCCAGCTGTAATCTTGAAAAGATTTCAGTTAAGTTAACTAGCTCAATTGTAAGGCGTTTTAATAGCATCTGAATGTCATAAATATTACGCCAGCAGCTTTTGGAAAGGCAGTCAGTGGACTGTGTTTGTGGATAATGAGAATTCCTAAAGTAGCTATATGTGCTGTAGTTCCTCGCATGAAAATGATGAGCTCAAAATAAATGCATAAATTCAATCCGTTCAATTGTTCTCTGAAATCTCTTTCTGGTAGCATATTTTATTCTGAAAACTTATCCCTTTCTTCATGCACACAAATGTTCGTCTACCTAGCCATCCATCTAGCTACTCATCAATCAGTTCATCTGAAGGTGGCAGAGAGTATCAACTCCTGTGGGTAAATACGACATCATCAACTGGCATAAACATGGCTAAAGTCCGGCATAATTTCTTTTCACCACCCGTTTAAAATCTTACTTTTAGGAGCATGAAGCAGAGAAGAGGGACTTACTGATTTGTCCTGAAGCACTTGTATTGAAGTGGCTCCTTGTGTGATACATCAGGGGTCTCCAACCTTTGCAACATTAAGTCTGAAGGACTTCAGCTCCCAGCTTTGCTGGCTGGAGAATTCTGGGAGCTGAAGTCCTTCAGACCTAAAGTTGCAAAGGTTGGCGACCCCTGTGATACATGACGGGGGAATTTACTGGCCTGGTGCCCATTCCATGTTTCTTATGTGCTATTTCTTAGACGTTTCACACCGAGCATAGCAAATCAGTTATGTAGATGGCATTTTCTATTTCCTTAAGTCCCCCAAGTATGTAGACCCTTGGAGGATCATGGATAGGATTTGTGGCAAAAGCAACTGCAGTCTCCATTATCAGGCCCTCAACCAAACTCCCAGGTCCTGATTAAATAAGAAAATACTGTTCCTTTTCCACACTGTTGGAGGAGAGAGAGCAAGCAGAGAGGAAAGGTTTAGTGGTGAAATTGAAGAGTAGGAAGAGACAGGAAACGGGTCTGAGGGACTATGTGGTCAGCTGCAGGGGGTGAAAAGCTAAGTTGCTGAAGAAACTACTGATTATAACAGATTCTGAGAGCCACTTGTAGCTCTTCCTCCCAATAGGAATGTCTACTTCCTACTGAAGAAGCTCAGCCTGCTACAGAAACTGGAGAAGAAACCAAGACATCTGATTTCCAAGGAGCAAACTAATTCAGTAACGGAACAGAGAGCTAACAGACATTTGGCAGCAGAGTCCAGCAGGAGAGTTTCATGAGGTCTTTTATCATTTTATCCCTTGTAAGCGGAAAGCAGGTAGTTGGCTAGCTTGAAAGGGAACAAATGTAAAATCTGATCTGCTGTGCTGCCTTATAAAATATAACTGAACAGACATGCCTGTATGGTTATGTCAGACTGAGCTTCTGTTAAAGCAGTCAGCCACATCTAGATAAATAGACAGATATATAGACAGACAGATGTAGATATAGATATAGATATAGATATAGATATAGTTCTGACCTCCCTTTCTCCGACTAACACAAGAATGGCTGCCTGCCACTAACTCTCTTGGCTGCTTGCCTGAATGACTCTGAACAGATACGAAGCTTCCTAACTCGACTAAACACGAATCTGAAAATCAACACGAATAAACACGAACCTAGAAATCCAACGTTGTTCTCTGCAAGGACTTTCTTAGCAAAGACTTCCTTTTAAACCCTCTTGGGAGGGGCCAGTCATTAGGCAGCTGGGACTAATTCACATCCTTCAAGTTCATTTCATTTCATTTTATTGGATTTATATACCACCCCACTCTCCCCAAAGGGACTCGGGGCGGTGCACAGGAAAAGTTAAAACACAAATAAGACCATACAAAGATAAATACATCCTCAAATCACTAAAATCCAATTAAATCTGATAATACCTGTGCTAAAATCAATTTAAAACCCCTTATAAAAATTAATTTAATTTAAAATCAGTCACTAATATAGTCTCGGAGTTTAAGCCAGGCCAGCCAGGTGAAAGAAATGAGTCTTTAGATGTTTGCGGAAGAGTCGCAGGTCCATGATGTTTCTAAGATCAGGGGGTAGCTCGTTCCAGAGGGCAGGGCCCGCCACAGAGAAGGCTCTTCCCCTGGGTGTCGCAAGCCGGCATTGCCCGTCCGTAGGCACCCGGAGAAGACCCTCTCTGTGGGAGCGGATCGGTCGAAGGGATTTATGGGGTAGGAGGCGGTCTCGCAGATAACTAGGACCCGTGCCATGGAGCGCTTTAAAAATGATAATCAACACCTTGAAGCGCACCCGAAAAACCACAGGCAGCCAATGCAGCTTGTGCAGGAGAGGTGTTATATGGGAATGCCGTGGGGCTCCCAAGATCCCCCGCAGGGCCTCGTTCTGCACTAGCTGTAGTCTTCGGGTGCACCTCAAGGGGAGCCCCATGTAGAGAGCGTTTCCATAGTCCAGATGGGATGTTCGCTTCTGATGCAATTGAAGCCTCCTTTTTTCAGCCCTTCTCAACCTAGCATCAGGGACAAACTGGCCTTGATCCTCCCCACTACTCCAAGACCCAGTGCCTCCTGATGATCAGCCTGGCTCTCTGTTCTCTCAAGGTCGCCCTCCTCCTCCAGAGCAGACTCATAGGACTCTTCAATAGAGGAGTCTATCAGCAGCTCATCCGGAGCCAGCTGGGCCACAACAGATATAGATATAGATGATATAGATATAGATATAGATAGAGATAGAGATAGAGATACAGATACAGATACAGATACAGATACAGATAGAGTATCTGCAGCAGGTATCAGCTTGTATTTGTGCTGGAAGAAAAAGAGGAGCAGAGGTTGTTTTCACTTCAGTTTGTTATAGGGATGAAGAGATAGTAAACCAACAAAGAAAGTATCGGAACAATCGGAACTGGCAGGAGCAGCAACTCTCTAAGGAATGAAATGAAACGAAAGAGCAAATGCAATGGAAGAGAGGGACAATCAGAAAAAGAAGATGTAAAACATTTTCTTCATTGGTGGGATTCAGAAATAAGGTTTGATGCCCTCACAAAGATCCTTCATGGGATAGATTGGGACATAATAAATATCGCTGGCCAAGAGGAGGAAGGAAGAGGGCAAAGAGGATGGGAAGGAAGAAAAAATATTATAATATAGTTACTAATGTTTGTGGGATAATATAAGTTAGATGACATGACTATAAAATGTATACTTACCGTATTTTTCAGAGTATAAGACACACATTTGCCCCTAAAAATGTGGGTGGAAATGTCTTATACAGCGAATGTTGCCAAAGCCCCACCCGCCCACCAGCCCCCACCCTTCGGCTTCTGCCTCTCAGCAATTTGCCTCCTTGCAGGAAACAGCAAACAGCATGGTCAGCTTCCCCAGTGCCTGATTTAACATGAGCAGCTGATTGATGGTTTCATCTGCCTCCCAGAATATGGCCTATCAGCTGTTCCAGGCTGTGAGGATCATCACGCTTGCCGCCACAGCCTATTCCCATCACCTGGAATGCGTTGAAAACAGGCTGTGCAGAGGCTGAAAATGGGGCATGTGGAGGCAGTGATAGTTGGCAGCAGCAATGGGTGGCGCCACTGATGGGCGGTGGTGATTCTTGCATCCTGGAACAGCTGATAGGAGGTATTCCAGGAGGCCAAGCCAACTGCCAATCAACTGCTTGTACTAAATGAGGCTGTGCTGAAGCTGACCACACTGTTTGCTGTTTGCTGCAAGGAGGCAAATTGCTGGGAAGCAGAGGCAGAGGCAGATTTTTTTTCTTCTTGTTTTCGTCCTCAAAAGCTAGTTGCATCTTATACTTCACAGCATCTTATAGTCTAAAAATATGGTAGTTGGCTTGAAAATCACACTCAGGAAAGACAAGAAGCAATGGATGGAAACTAATCAAGGAGAGAACCAACCTAGAGCTAAGGAGAAATTTCCTGACAGTGAGAACAATTAATCAATGGAACAACTTGCCTCCAGAAGTTGTGAATGCTCCAATACTGGAGATTTTAAAGAAGCGATAGGACAAACATTCTTGAACAGTGGGCTGGACTAGAAGACCTTCATGGTCCCTTCCAACTCTGTTATTCCATTATAACATATTCAACAATTTCCTCATAAAACTGGACAGAAGTACGAAGTACCATGCCTCAAAATTCAGTTCTGGCCCTGTGCCCTGCACTCTTCAGTATTGTTATTAATAACTTAGATGAGGAGGTGGAGAGACTGCTTCTAGAAGTTGCTGATAGCACAAAATTAAAATAGAATGAAATTTGCTGATAGCACTTTAGTTTGTCCTAAGTTACGCACTTAAGAAACAGAAATCCAATGTCCAAGGGCTGCATAACTTGGTAATAGTACTTGTGACAAAGATTATGCAGTAGTTGTTGGGAGTAAATACAGTTTGACACTGCATAAATAGTAATATAATTTTTAAATTGTATCAGGAGGACTAAGTTGCACTCAGCCTTTATCTCAACTCTTGGACATCAAACTTTAAAGAGAATCCAGACAAACTGGAACAGATTTAGAGAAAGTCAACAAAGATAATTGGGGAACTAAAACTAAATCCCATGAAGAGACATTGAAGGAACTGGGAATGTTTAGTTTTAAGAAAGGAATATTGAGGGAAGATAATACTCTTTATAGACCTGAAAAGGTATTGACAGAATAAAGTTAAACTCTTTGTTTTTTCAAGGGGAAGTTGGAATTTAAATTACAAGAAGGTTGCTGAATGCTTAAAAATTCCAAACAAAAGAGTGAAACCAACGACTAAGGAAGTGATGTTGTCCCCATCATTGTATGAGGGGGTCCATGATCTTCTCTGGGCTTGATTGTTTTCTTGCGAACAATTTATTACCCAAACTAGGTAAAATTGTCAGTGCATCATCAATGCATCATCACTGTATGTATCGTGCTGCTTTAATTTGGGTTTTGCATACAAGGTTGCTCTTGACACTTAATTCTGGTTTGATTATTTAATTGTAGTATTTATTTATTTATTTTATTTTATTTATTTTATTTATTTTATTTATTTTATTTATTTTATTTATTTTATTTATTTATTTTATTAAATTTATATCCCGCCCTTCTCCACAGAGGACCGAGGGCGGCGCACAGGAAATTTAAAAAGCATACAAAATACAATAAATATAATTTAAAAAACTATTAAATAATCCTATCCTGCGCTAAAACCACATTTTTAAAACCCAATTTAAAACTACCTAAAAGTCCCCATGGGAGGTTAGGCTTGTTGAAACAAATATGTCTTAAGACATTGGCGGAAGAGGCGGAGGTCGGTGATGGTGCGGAGTTCAGGGGGTAGGTCATTCCAGAGGGCTGGACCCGCCACAGAGAAGGCTCTTCCCCTGGGTGTCGCCAGTCGGCATTGTCCGGCCGACGGCACCCTGAGAAGGCCCTCTCTGTGGGAGCATATCGGTCTAAGGGATGTATGGGGCAGGAGGCGGTCTCGCATATAACTAGGCCCCGAGCCATGGAGCGCTTTAAAGATGGTCGTCAGAACCTTGAAGCGCACCCGAAAGGCCACAGGAAGCCAATGCAGCTCACGCAGGATCGGTGTTATGTGGGAGTGTCTAGGCGCTCCCGTAATCACCCGCGCGGCTGCGTTTTGGACTAGCTGTAGCTTTCGAGTGCACCTCAAGGGAAGCCCCATGTAGAGAGCATTACAGTAGTCGAGTCGGGACGTCACGAGAGCTTGAGTGACTGTGCGAAGTGCAGCCCGGTCCAGTAAGGGCCGCAATTGGCGCATCAGGCGTACCTGATGAAACGCCCCCCTGGCCACGGCAGCCACATGGACAGCTGGGAATCCAGGAGGACACCCAAATTGCGCGCCCTCTCCACGGGGGCCGGTGTTTTGCTCCCAATGGCCAGAGTTGGAGTAATCTGGCTGAACCGGGGTGCCGGAAACCACAGCCACTCAGTCTTGGCAGGGTTGAGCTTGAGTTTGTTACCACCCATCCAGATCCGTACGGCTTCCAAACACCAGGACAGCACTTCGGCGGCATCGTTGGGGTGGTTTGGGGTGGATATGTACAACTGAGTATCATCAGCGTACAGATGGTACTCCACCCCAAAACCACGGATGATCTCACCCAGCAGCTTCATATATGTGTTGAACAGTAGGGGCGAGAGGACCGACCCCTGAGGAACCCCACATAAGAGAGGCCTCGAGGTCGACCTCTGCCCTCCGGTCAACACATATTGCGACCGACCAGAGAGGTAGGACGAGAAGCACCGCAGAACGGTGCCTCCCAGCCCCAACCCCCCCAGTCGGTGCAATAGGATACCATGGTCGATGGTATCAAAAGCCGCCGAGAGGTCTAATAGGACTAGGATAGAGGAATAACCTCTATCCCGCGCCCTCCAGAGATCATCAACCAACGCGACCAATGCCGTCTCGGTGCTGTGCCCGGGTCGGAAGCCGGACTGGCGCGGGTCTAGATAATCAACTTCCTCCAGGTGTCGCGGAAACTGTTGGGCTACCACACTCTCAACAACCTTCACCAGAAAGTGAAGGTTGGAGACCGGACGATAGTTCTCTAATAATGCTGGGTCCAGGGACGGCTTCTTGAGGAGGGGCCTCACTACCGCCTCTTTCAAGATGGCAGGTAAGGACCCCTCACTCAAAGATGCGTTAACAATGCCCTGGAGCCAGCCTCGTGTCATCTCCCAGGATGCCAGTACAAGCCAGGAGGGGCACGGGTCCAGTAAACATGTGGTCGCCCTAAGTTTCCTTGACAACCTGTCCATATCCTCGGTGGTAACAAAGTCAAACTCCTCCCAAGAAGGAGCCTCAAGACTAGTCTCGGACAGTCCCACAGGACCACTGTCGATGGAGGGTAGCTCATTCCGAATCCGAGTGATTTTCTCCTGCAGATAAATCCCAAATTCCTCTGCTCGCCCTTGCAAAGGGGCTTCCCGTGGCCTCTGATGAAGGAGGGAGCGGGTCACCCCAAACAGGGCGGCAGGGCGGTTATCTGCGGATGCAATAAGGGTGGCACAATACTCACGCTTGGCCACCCTTATCGCCACTAAGTAAGCCCTAATATGGGTTCTCACTAGTGTTCGGTCGGCTTCGGAGCAAGATGATCTCCATCTGCTCTCTAGGCGTCTCTTGTGGTGCTTCATCCCCCGAAGCTCCTCAGTAAACCAGGGAGCCTGGGTGATTCGTCGCCGCAAGAGAGGCCGCAAGGGCGCGACTCGGTCCAAGGCCCCTGCAGCCGCACTTAACCATGCGGCCACTAGGTCCTCAGTCGAGTCGCGAGGCAGGGTCACAGGAATTGGCCCAAGCTCCCTCTGGAACCTTTCCGGGTCCATTAGAAGCCTGGGGCGGAACCATAGTATCATCCTTCGGAAGATAGAAAGGCAGAATGTAAAAATAAAAACACATAAGGGATAAAAAGACACACTGAGTCAATTTTTACCAATGTGGTGCTCTTTAGATATTGGAAATGTAAATCTAAATTTTATTTTATTTTATTTATTTATTTATTTAAATTTATATCCCGCCCTTCTCCACAGAAGACCCAGGGCGGCGCACAGGAGCTTTAAAAACATACAAAATACAATAAATATAATTTAAAAACTATTAAATAAACCTATCCTGCGCTAAAACCAATATTTAAAAACCCAATTTAAAACTATCTAAAAGTCCCCATGGGAGGTTAGGCTAGGACGGTTTGTTGAAACAAATATGTCTTAAGACATTGGCGGAAGAGGCGGAGGTCGGTGATGGTACGTAATTCAGGGGGTAGGTCATTCCAGAGGGCTGGCTATATCTGGGAAGCATTAGTTGGAAGAAGGCTATGCATTTATTCCATATCTTTTTTCAGTAGACACAACCACTTGTTCTCCAGCCCTTCCAAACTTTGCAGGGAAAGGTTAATTCAACCCTTTCTTACAATACCATCTAAGTGGTTTCTTAGAAGAGCAGAAATAGATATCGAAGGGTTTCAAAGTATTACCTTTGCAGAGGAGAGTTTTCTTCTCAGCTGCTAGACAATAAGCTGAAGAAAATGCAGACAAAAAAAAAGAGGCATTTTAAGGCCCTTTGAAGTCAAGTAGCTCTTTGAGAGAATTGTGTAGAAAGCATCCTAGCATCATCTAGAGGCCAGTTCTGAATTACACTGCGTTGTCTTTGATATACTTTCAGTACAGCAAAACACGCAACTAGTTAAGATGTTATCAGAGAAGAAACATAAGGAAGGAAGGTTTAGGGGGGTCAAATATTAGAAGCCATTAGTAGTTGAAAATACCGTAGATAATTCGGTCTTTTCTTGGTCTTTGCATTTATAGATTCCTATAGCACGATTGTTCAGGAAAGATGATCATAACTGACATAAAGTTAGAACAGTGTTTTTCAATATCAGCAACTTTAAGCTGGGTGGACTTCAATTTCCCGCTGGCTGGGAAGTTTTGGGAGTTGAAGTCCACCCAACTTAAAGTTGCTGAGTTTGAAAAACTGGTCTAAATCAAGAATTGCCCTTTATAAATACATAAAGGCAGACACAGAATTTGGGATATTCTGTTCAAAATTTCAAATTTGAAAAAAAAATTGAATAGCCTTATTTAAAAATATTTAAACTGAAACATGATCAGTTGTATCATACCAGTGGTGAGTTCCTACTGGTTTGGACTGGTTCGGTCAAACCGGTGGTGGTTTGGCAGCCTGGGTCGCTGGAACCAGCAGTGACCCAGGCCTGCCATGCACCTGAATCGGTTCTCCCTATTTTGCACCACAATCTTGTTTTTTGCTTCTGTGCATGCTTAGAACAATTTTTATTGCACTGCACATGTGCACACAGCGTGCATCAAGTGCATGTGCCCACAAGTGAACCGGCAGTAGTGACTGCCGGAACCCGCCCCTATATCAGATTATCTGAACAGAGGAGAAATACAACTTTTAAAATCCCATATGTCTTAACATGATATAAACATTATAATTATAGAAGACCTACAAGGTCCCTTCCAACTCTGCTATTGTATTGTATTGTATTGTATTGTATTGTATTGTATTGTATTGTATTGTATTGTATTGTATTGTATTGTATTGTATTGTATTGTATTTGGGTACATTTCATCATTATAAAGTCCCAAATACTCATTTTTAAAAAATGTGATCGTGATTGCAGCATATACTCTTTAGAAATTCCAGATGTGGTGAACTACAGTTCCCAACATCCTTTGCTGCTGGCCATTTTGGTTTGGGCGCCTCAGTTTCAAATCATGTTTGAACCTTGTTTTCAGTTGGATAAATAAAGAAAATTTCTGTGAATTTGAATTCCTGTTCCATTTTGCTATCTCACCAAAAATGAGGCTAATGCTGAAACAGTCTGGGGTGAACTTGTAATTTCCCTGATAATGGGCCAATCTGGTATGATGATGTTATCCCGTTAATTTGATTTCTGGCAATATGGATGAGTTCATATATGCTTTCCCTGAAACGCTGTCATTTTCAGTTATTTAACACCATACAACAAAAATACTCTTTCTGCCCAATTAGTAGGTTTCAGATGCTTTTCAACAATTGCCCCACTTGGCAAAAAGCTACACAAGTATGAATTAACAGCAAGTAAAATCCTGCCCACATTAAAAACAAAGTGTTGGATTTAAAATTAGTTTCTCAGTGATACCTAGGAGCTGATAGCCTGTCTGAACTCAACAGCTGCCATGTTTATATGATTTATATATCATTGTCAGTTTGACTTCCATGTTACTAATAAATATTTCCTTAACCCTTAAAGGTAAGCAGTGATCTAAATGGGGAAAGCTCTTTTTTAAGTGCAGTAGAGAATGGTGTTTGCATTTTGTGGCTTTGTATCTGCTCACAAATACTTGCAACAGGTCATAAACAACATTCCCTTCTGTTACCAATTCAATCGCTGCCCATGCTGAAATGCACAGTCTTCCTTTCAGTATTATTTTAACTTATGTTTTAATAACAATTTTACAGCTCTAGGCTGCATTAACAGAGGGATAGAATCAAGATCACGTGAGATGTTAATACCACTTTATAATGCCTTGGAATACTGTATCCAGTTTTGGCCACAATGTAAAAAAGATGTTGAGACTCTAGAAAGAGTGCAGAGAAGAGCAACAAAGATGATTAGGGGACTGGAGGCTAAAACATATGAAGAACAGCTATTGGAATTGGGTATATCTATTTTAATGAAAAGAAGGACTCTGAGTTACATCATAGCAGGGTTTCAAAATCTCAAGGGTTGCCACAAAGAACAGGGGTTAAATAATAATAATAATAATAATAATAATAATAATAATAATAATAATAATAATAATAATAATAATAATAATAATAATAATAATAATTATTATTATTATTATTATTATTATTATTATTATTATTATTATTATTATTATTATTATTATTATTATTATTATTATTATTATTATTATTATTATTTAATTTATAAACCGCTCTCTCTCCCCGAAGGGACTCGAGGCGGTGCACAGGGAATTTAAAAATACATATATAAAACCACAAACATAATACAATATTAAAATGAATTAAACTAAAACCCTGCGCTAAAATCCCATATTAAAACTAAAACTAAACCCCTAAAAACCCTAAAAACAGTTCTATTACCCCAGGCCGGCCAAGCAGAAGAAGTGTGTTTTTAGTTTTTGATGGAAGGAGCGGAGGTCCGTAGTTGTTCTAATTTCGGGGGGAAGGTCGTTCCAGAGGGTCGGGCCCACCACAAAGAAGGCCCTTGCCCTGGGCGTTGCCCGCTGGCATAGCCTAGCGGACGGCACACGGAGAAGTTCCTCTCTGTGGGAGCGAATCGGCCGCAGGGATGTATGGGGCAGGATGCGATCCCGCAGATAGCTAGGTCCCGTGCCATGGAGCACAATCTATTTTCCAAAGCACCAGGGAGCAAGACAAGAAGCAATGGATGGAAACTAATCAAGGAGAGAAGCAATTTAGAACTAGGGAGAAATTTCCTGATAGTTAGAGCAATTTAACCAATGGAACAACTTGCCTTCAGAAGTTGTAAGGTTTAGGTTTAGGTTTATTGGTTTTTTATACCGCCCCACTCCCGAAGGACTCAGGGCGGTGCACAGCCAAAACAAAAAACAAATATATAAAAGTTAGAAAAAGCCTCCAAAAGGCATAATTAAAAAACATCATTAAAATATTGGCCAAAATGTGGGAAAAAACCCAAACTTAACCCTAACCAAAACAACAAAAACTTAAATCCAAAAATTTAAATTTAAAATGCTCCAATACTGAAAGTTTTTAAATTGAGATTGAACAACCATTTGTCTGAAATGGTATAGGGCAGGGGTCTGCAAAGTCGGCTCTTTTAAGACTGGTGGACTTCAACTCCCAGAATTCCCCAGCCAGCAGCTGGCTGGGGAATTCTGGGAGTTGAAGTCCACCAGTCTTAAAAGAGCCGACTTTGCAGACCCCTGGTATAGGGCAGTGATGGCTAACCTTTTTTGGCTCGCGTTCCAAAAGTGGGGGTAGCACAGGGGGGTTATGCGTGGGCGTGCCACACCCATAATGCTATGTGCGCATCCCCCTGCTTTTGGTGTGCTTTTTTCGCCCTTCCCAGGCTCCAGAGGCTTTCTAGGAGCCTGGGGAGGGTGAAAACAGCCTCCCCTCCCCACCTCCAGAGGCTTCAGGAGCTTCCCTGAAGCCTCCAGAGGGCGAAAAACATGCGAGCTGGAGCTGACAGGGCAATGCCTCACGTGCCCTAAGAAATGGTTCCGCGTGCCACCTGTGGCACCCGTGCCATAGGTTCGCCATCCTGGGTATAGGGCCATGATGGCGAACCTATGGCATGCATGCCCAAAATGGCACGCAAAGCCATGTCTCCCGGCACATGCGGCATTGACCACTTCCCATCCGGATTTCTGGCGCATATGTGCCCATGATGATTAGCTGGCCTTTCTGCAAGTTGGTCTTCTGTTTTCTGGCACGAGCATGTGCGCCAGTCAGCTGATCGGCGTATGCGCATGAATGGCAGTAACTCGCTCAATGACAAACACATGCGTGCCGGAAACCAGAAGTTCATTTTCTGGCGTGTGCATGACCCCTGGGCAGGTCCTCTTCCTGGTCGCAGCTCAGATGAGTGCACGCACGCACGTACTCCCTTTTCTGCACTCGGTCCCAAAAATGTTCACCACCACTGGTATAGGGTTTCCTGCATAAGCAGGGTGTTGCTTGAAGACCTCTGAATAAGTCTGTTATTCTATTTCAGTGATGGCAAACATTTTTCTGCTCGGGTGCCAAAAGGGTGCGTGTGCGTGCTCACACCCATAAGGCAATGCTCTCCCCCTCCCGCATTCGCACACAATCTTGCCCCTGAGCTTCCACCCCACAAATGCCTCACTGAAGCCTCTGGATTTCCAATAGTCCCATTGGGCCCGTTTTTCACCATCCACGGACTCCGGAGGCTTTTCTGAAGCCTGGGGAGGGCGAAAACAGCCTCCCCCACCCTCTGGAAGGCCGAAAATCAGCTGGCCACATAGGGCATAGGGCAATGCCTCATGTGCCCTCAGATATGGCTCCATGTGCCATGTGTTATTCTATTCTATTCTATTCTATTCTATTCTATTCTAACAGGCTAGCAGATAAAGCAAAAATGTGCAGAATAAATATAGCTAGAAAACTTTGGCCCCGAAGTTTGGGGGACAAGCAAATAAAAACACATGAAGTTGAGAGACCCTCAATTTCATATTTTTTATTTGCTTGTTGCCTATGCACATGTTTTCTCTTAAATGCAGCGTGTAAGGAAAACCCAACTGCAGTTTGGCCAACACAAATAGACCTGGTAGCTTAATTTTCACCCAAGACCCGATAAACTAATAAAGTCTTAAAGTGTTAGACTGCAAAGAAACATATACAGAGACAGAAATTCAGAAAATGCAAATCCAAAACCTTGCTTCGTACAACTTAAATGAAGCATTCTACTGATCAATATATACAATTGCATAGATGATGTGCTTTAATCTTAAAATATTGCAAGTGTCTTGAATTACACAACTTGACCAGAAGATATTTTATAACTTACAAATTAATACCCATAAAGCTAATCCCACAATGGAATAATTGTCTAATCCTGCTTTGGTACTATTGAATTAAGAGTTTTCTGATTGCACTGAAGAAACATTCATTGTGGTATTCTTCTTTTTGAAACTCTTCTAGTGGGTGAAAGTTGTGGACCATGGCAGCTGTGCTAATATTGTTTTTGCCAAATGAACTGTGATTGTGTGTTTTCTCTATGAAATGATTTGATGCTCCTCATCTATGCAGACTCTGGATATTTGATGAAAATGATGAAAATGTAGAAAATGTGACCTTTCGTGGTGTATCCATTAGATTAATTAATCCCAGTGTATCGAACACTTTGTTGTAGTTTATACACTTGGCTGAGAATCAGATGTTCTTTTTGAAGAGTCATAGTGGAGGTCAAGGCACCTTGAGTTGAGTATCACATCAAGGGCCTTTCAAAAACTGCTCAATGCCTCATGCAGTCCTTCTCCTTGGAATATAAGGAAAAAGGAAGAAACAAATAGCTTCTTATCTGAGCCGTGATGCAGTGGTTAGAATGCAGTACTTACAGGCTACTTCTGTTGACTGCAGTTGGGCAGTTCAAGTCTCAGTAGCTCAAGCCAGATTCAGCCTTCTATCCTTCCGAGGATGGCAAAACGAGGACCCAGATTGTTGGGGAAAAATTGCTGACTCTGTAAACCGTTTAGAGAGTGTTGTAAAATTGCTGACTCTGTAAACCGTTTAGAGACTGTGAAGCAGCATATACTGTACATCTAAGTGCTATTGCTATCTATTAAGTTATGAGAGCATCTAACTGATAATACTTTATGGGATCAGAAATGTAACCTGGTCACCTATTTATGCTAATAGCTTTCACCATATGGTTACATCTTTGGTGATCATGGATAACAAAGACACAGTAACATTTGAACAAGAATATGAGTGCCTTATTTTCGAAAGTCAGATGTTCTCAATATCTTATAAGTAGCTAGAGAAATTAGAAGGTTATAAGGTAGGCTCATTGAGGGACACCAAGTTTTCCCTTCTAGCAATAGCCGAAAAGACATCTGTAGGTAGGATGGGGTAGCAAGTGATGAAGTATCTTGAAATGCTCCCAACTAAATTTCACTGTGTTCCCTTATCATAGTGATACTGTAGTGCGTTGCAGTTGAATAAATGTAGGTCCAAAATAATCAAGATGGTGGTTCAATCATAGTCCCACCTCTTTGTGTGTATAGGGCAGGGATGTCCAAACCTGGGAACTTTAAGACTTGTGGACTTCAACTCCCAGAATTCCCCAGCCAGCTATGCTGGGAGTTGAAGTCCACAAGTCTTAAAGTTCCCAAGTTTGGACATCCCTGGTATAGGGTATTGACCTGGGGGTATCCAACGTGTAGCAGTGGATTTTGGGGCTACATGCACCTATTCAATTTTCTCAGGTGGTATCTCCATAGCACTATATATGTAAGTAAAATAGTGACAACCACAACTGCTCACCAAAACTTTTCTTCTCAGTAGCAATTTGCTGTCCAACAATGTTTGTCTTCAACTAATATCAGCAAAGAAAATCCCTTCCAAGACCCATTCATTCTATTTTGGCAGGAGCCTATGTTGGGTTTAAGAAACAGAAAAAATGTACTAAGCTCATTGCTCCATTCCTTAAAACCCCATGTCTCTATATTAATATTAACCATGTTTGCAGAATAGACTTAACTATATATACCAGCAAGTATATGTGTGTGGTCTTGTTTTCCCCTGCTCTTCAAACTCTGCTCTTTAATTGCGATTTGAGGCTTCCTGTTCATGTGAATCTGGTCACATCTTGGATCTCTTTAGCCCAGATGCTCTAAATTACAGTATTTACAATAAACCTAAAATGCCACATCTGGATTAGAGGGGCCTTGAATGAAGGCAATTTAGGATTCAGATGACAGGTAATCCTGAAACCTTGGTGAAAGAAAGATATGAGGGGGACCACAAAATGGTGACATGTTTGCTCGTGGAGTTTTATAGCTAAAGGAGCTGGGCAAATACAACCACCGTTGTGTGTTGACTGTCTCTATTCCTAACATAAAGTCTACTCTTCCCCAATAGCTTTAGCAATCAAACACATAGGCTTTTTGAGTGATTATTGATTGAAGCTGGTTTTAAACAACTGCCTTTTCCTTTTCCTGAGAGACTCCATCAAAAGAAGATTTGGAAGCTGCCAACAAGCATAATTTGATACATCTCTCTCTACTCCCCTCCCCATTTATTTATTTTTTACAAAACTTTATCAGTTATAAATAAAATATTTCAATATTTGTAATATTGAAATAATGCTGTCTCTGCAGGCTGTTTTATCTTAAACTTTATATTCATTTTCTGGATCAATTGACACTTTTCTTGTGACAACGTAATTCCCTATTGCACTGAGCTGTGAAAACAACAGACCCTCCCCATCCCAACAGACACACACACACACATGCATACACATATACCTCCCCCCTCCCTCCCTCCCTCTCTCCCTCTCTCTCTTCCCTCCCTCTCTCTCTGATGTACATCCATGCTAAGTTATTTTCCAATCTTTGTATCACTTTTAATTTGACACTTATTGAGCAAGGCCTAGACTTTTTTAATAATTCTGGGAGGTCTGTGATGAGGTAAATACTTGTGGTGGCACCTCTTTTAAAAAAAAAATATTGGTGTAATAGGTGGCACCGTAACCTTGATCTTTAAGGTTTTCCACACTGACTAAAATTATAGGCGATATAAATATATGCTGGAGGAAGAAATTAACGTAGTGTTTTTAATATAGAAAATCTCTGACTGAATGGCGTTGATTCAAAAATCCTGTGGCAGGCCTTGGAAGGTTATAAATAATATTAATTCAATGCATGCACACATATTAGTGTGCACGCACACGATGAAAAACTGGAAAACAATTGCAGCTCTTGGAGAAATTGGCAGAAACCCAACGAAACAAGAATACCATATAGGCCATTAACGATCTATTCAGCTCAAGCTACTCCAGAGGGTTGTTGTTGTATAAAAAGTTGGGAAGAACAACACCTGAAGGAAAGGCTGGATATAAATCTAACAAATAAAACAAATATTAAATAGTGTGCAGTTCTATACACTCCTTTCCCCCACTGAATTTAAGAATTAAGGGGAAAGAATAAGGTGACCAGAGGTCCCATTTCTGGCGGGACAGTCCCGGTTCACCTTCAGATGTCCCGCACAAAAACGGAGAAATCCACTAAGTTTAGAAACTATCTGCATCCTATAGGAGAAAAGCTGTACCTAATAACCTCTATAAGCATGGAAATCTCTCAAAGTTTGAGATGTCACTCTTTATTGACATTGGAAGATGACCTTGGGCCAGTCATTCGCTCTCAGCTCTGGGAATTAGGCAATGGCAAACCATTTCCAAAAACTTGCCAAGAAAACTGCAGAGACTTCTCCAGGCAGTCAACTAGAATCAATGTACTGATTTTAATGCACAAAAAAGTAAAATATATCCTGATTAAAGGATTAGGAATCTGGATTGCATTCAACAGTGTGATTTTGTTTTAAAGAGAGGTGGGTTTGATTTTTTTTTCTTTTCCCAATAATGAAGCCCAAAAAGTAATTTCTCAGGCTGGTTGTAATGACAATAATATAAATAATAATCTAATTATACTCAGGAGAAACATATAGCTCTAATTAGTACTGGTTTAAAATTACAAAAGGATTGACATCAGCAATCAACACGTTCCATGCTGTGAATCCATCTTGCTATTGTAAAAGCTACCTGCCAATCGCTTGTCAGCAGGGGGAAATGCCATACTGCAGACATTATTTCAGGAATTAGCAATATGACAACTTCATGGACAGAAATGGTTTCTGTTTGGCTCAATGTTATTATCCAGAGGTTATAGCAGCTGTCTAAGCCTGACTCCTGCAATTACATGTTGCAGATGATTTTCCTGGACTGGATTTTAAAATGTGTAATGTTTAGGAAGTCCTCCTTTAAAAACTCTTCAGATAGATTTACTGCTGTAGAAGAACCATCTCTGGAAGACTTTATTTCTTAGAAAGCTTCTAAAGATGAGAAGTTGGTGATTTCAGGAAATGGTGGAATGTCTTTAACATTCACGTAAATATTTAACCCATTTCCTATTTATTTAGGGAAGTTAGACGCTCTGCAGCAGGTGTCCTTAGGCAACTGAGTGCTTTCCTCTCTTTGGCCAATAAGAGTAGAGCTAAAGTCTGAGACCCTTGATATTTTTAACCTTGCATGGTTCTATCCTGGCTACATGGCTAGGATAAAATCATGCAAGGTTAAACATGCCAAGTGCCTCACACTAAACTAGGCCAGTGTGACTCTAATATGCCTTTTTCTTGCATCAACAAGCATATTTCCTGCAATGAACATGGGAAATGTCTAGGGTGGAAATAGTAATTGAAAGTGCTTGGCCATAGCTTTAGTAGACCAGCATGGAACCAGGGCAGGGCCGAGACACAGAGAAGACAAGCAATAACACTACTGCCCTCATTAACAGTTTTCCTTTATGCTACCGTTCCTTTCCCTTAATTAATTTGAAGTCAAATACTTGTTCTTAACTGGTGTCATTCTGAACCGCGAGAATTTCATGCCACTATTTGTTCTATAGCAAGGGTGTCAAACTTGTGACATCACATTGTCATCACTTGACATATCATAATTTTTCCCTTTTACTAAATTGAGGGTGGGGGGGGCCAACATGTGACACATCCAGCCTGTGGACTGCGAGTTTGACATCCCTGTTCTATAGCAGTAGCGCTTAGACTTATACACCGCTTCACAGTGCTTTACAGCCCTCTCTAAGCAGTTTACAGACCTCGGAAGGATGGAAGGCTGAGCCAACCTCGAGCCGATGCGAATTGAACTGCTGAACTGCTTGCAGTCAGCAGAGTTAGCCTGCCCCACTGTGCCACTGCAGTTCATATTCTGTCCTATTTCTAAGGACTTTTTTTCTCTTGCAGAAGTCCTCCTCCTGTAGACCCTCTGTTGGGCCCCCACTGCTTTTTTCTGTTCTTTTAAATCATGCACAAACGTTGATCGTTAAGGCTCCAAAATGAGCCATGATAAAACTCTGAATATGTTTTGTGTGTATGTGATTTTTATTTTTATTTAAAAAAAGATCCATTTCTTATTTTCATTTTGGGGGTATCCAAAACAAAAGACTTTCAACGTGCCCAAGATAAGCTCATCTAATTGCTTCCATTTTCAGCACAGCTGTGTGCAATTAGGCTCCCTTCAAGATCCTAACCATTTAATGTCTCTCCACCCATCTTCACAATATGGCATAAGCATCCACAGTGAAAGCTGAAAGCTTTCCATCTTCCTTCCATATAATTACTGCTCTTCAGTGCTGCTCTGTTCTATGAGAATTTCTATTTTACATGCCTATTAAAGTATTGTAGTTGAACAGTGGTGCCAAATCCTATGATATATCCATAATGGGACACACTTCTCCCTGGCTGATCTAAGAATCAGATAAATACCAGTCTTACTTCACCACGCAATCATCCTAAACAAGAAAACATCATGGAAGAGTTTGAAGTTTCAACAGTTTTTGCATAGAGCATTGGGTTTTACAGTCACAAATTTGCAACCCATAGCAAACCTTAAAAAAATAATCCTATCTTTACCACAATACCTCATAGCATATCATTCCTTTTTCAGCTTGATTTTTGCCTTTTCTGTACAGATAGCCTTTATGTTTTGCCTTTATGGAATATTTATTTTCCCTTGCTTTAAGCCAGCGACCCCAAAGCTATCCAGCATTGTCCTGTCAGAGCTGAAGAAGCTTCTTGGATGAGAAGCGAAACGTCTTCAAAGAAAAACCAAGAACATCCAGTTGCGGCCTTTGAAAAAAAGCACCTTTGGGACAACCATGACTGAGAATATCTACAGAGTACAGACTTTTATCCAGCTTTGCAGATCGGTGGCAGCAGTGGCCGGTGGAGAGGGGAGGAAGTGGATGGTTCTGCATGAGTGACGGCCACACCTTCAAGGTGCTGGTCACCATCTTCAAATTGCTCCATGGCATGGGACCTAGTTATCTGCGAGACCGCATCCTACCCCATACATCCCTTCGGCCGATTCGCTCCCACAGAGAGGGGCTTCTCCGGGTGCCATCCACTAGGCAATGCCAGCGGGTGACGCCCAGGGGAAGGGCCTTCTCTGTGGTGGGCCCGACCCTCTGGAACGACCTACCCCCCCGAACTTAGATCTATCCTGGACCTCCGCTCCTTCCGCCAGCAACTAAAAACCTACTTTTTCCAACAGGCCGGCCTGGCCTAACCTACCGTTTTCAGCCTCAGTTGTTTAGTAGAGAAATTTTAAATTGGGCTTTAGGGATTTTAATAGGGTAGTTTTTAGCACAGGGCGTAATTTAATATAGTTTTAATGTATTTATGTATTTATTGTGATGTATTGCATTTTTTATATTTTCCTGTTTTCGAGTCCCTTCGGGGAGAGGGGGTGGTTAATAAGTCGAATAAATGAAATGAAATGAAATGCATGCAGCTCCATTTGCGCAAGGGGGCACACATGCCTGCTGCTTGTACAAAGGGAATTTGCATGTGCACCTGCTCGCTTGCTGGTTGCACATATGTGCACTTGCCTGTTGCTTGCATGGGCCGGTTCTGAATGGGCCGCAGCCTGGTACTGGGCCATGTCCCTGGGGGTTGGATACCCCTGCTCCAAGAAACATATTTTGCTTTATTACTCTTGTGGCCCAGCCGGCTCCGGATGAGCTGCTGATGGATTCCTCTAGTGAGGAGTCCTATGAATTGGCTCTAGAGGAGGAAACCCAGTTTGTCCCAGATGTCAGGCTAAGGATTGAGAGGAGGCAATTAGCAGAATGACGCCATCGGAGATAATCTGCCTAATTGCCTGATCCTTCCCAAGAGGCTTTAAAAGAAATCCTCCGTGAAGAGTAGGTTTGCAGGAAACAACAAAGCTACAGTCGGAGAATTGTGTTGTGTAATCTTTCAGTCTAGTTCAGGTTAGTTCAGGCAAGCTGCCAAGTAGCAGTCCGTCTAGTTAATTATCTTGTGAAGGGAGGGAGTCAGAACACATTACTATTCATTTCTAAGTTCCTTAATAAACAGCAGGAAAGCATTTGATGTTTGGGAATTTCCCAGTTATGGATTCACAGATCGCTTTGCTGTTTGTTCTGTTTTATTGTCCATGTTAGTAGGATTCTTTGGTCTATGGTTAAAACTGATTTTTTTTCAAGCTGCAAAAATAGCAAGTGGTGGAGTTCTGAAGAGCAAGTGAAACAGAGGAAGACTTAGAACATGCAATGGGGCTGGAGAATTACTTAGGGGGTGAAGCGTGGTGGGGAGGGAAGTTGTCATGAGAAAGAATAAGACACCTGAGATTGTACTTTATCCTGATCTGACAATTTACACAAGGTATTTGGACTGGTATAGAGTCAAAGTGAGACTCTTTCTGTATTTTATTTGTACTAGTGATGCTTGAGCAACAAACCCCTGTCAAATTATATTCAGAATTCCTCCTGGAGTTGCATTTCTTTCTTATGGTGATAATGTATTTATTGATCCTTGTCAAGCTCTCATCCCTTTTCAGGAAATCTTTAGCTCATTTGGGATAGAATAAGCCATTTCTCTTTCTTCTACCCCACACTCACAAGAGTTGTCACAACTCTTTTTCACACTGAATCTGCTAGGGGAAGTATGAAAAGCTTCATTTAGTCAACTATAGCATGCTGGTGAAGATTTTTCTCTTTCTCCTCTTCCCTCAGTCATTCCAGTCTGCACCAAACAGGTTCTTTTATCCTCAAATACTCTTGGAGTTTCAATAGTGTTGGAACATAGAATGATAGTGTTGGAAGAAATCTTGGAAGTCTTCTAGTCTAACCTCCTGCTCATAGTAGGAGATGCTATACCATTCTAGACAAATGGCTGCCAATGTCTTCTTGAAAATTGAACTTCCAGAGGTAATATGCTCCAGTGATAAATTGTTCACACTATCAGAAAATTTCTCCTTAGTTCTAGCAGAGATAGGTTGCAAATCCCAGGGCTACTGGTTTGCTCGTGCTCGTGCAATGCTTCTGTGCATGCGCAGAAGTGTCCAGGTGGGTGGGCGGAGCCTCCCGCTGCCGTCACTACTGGTTCGCCCGATCCGGGCTGAACCAGGAGCAGCCCACCTCTGAGTTCTAAGTTCAATATCTCTTCAATGAACTTTTACCCCTTACTTCTTGTCTTGCCCTCGGGTGCTTTGGAGAATAAATTATCTGTGTATTAGAAGACTGCTTTCATATCATCCCTAGTCCTTCTTTTTGTTAGACTAGCCCGTATCTAGTTCCCTCAATTGTTCATCATATGGTTTGGCCTTCAGACCCCTTATTATCTTTATTGCTCTTCTCTGCACTTTTGGGTCCCAACATCTTTTTTGTATTGTGGTGACCAGAAATGGATGCAGTATTCCAAATGTCATCTCACCAGTGCAGTATGAAGTGGTATTATCAATTCCCATGTTCATGAAATGGTTCCTTTGTTGATGCAATATAGGATTGTATTAGCCTTTTTGGTAGCAGCAGCACACTGCTGGCTCATATTTAAATGGTTGCCCTCTAACGGGTTGCCCAGTTAGGGTTAAATGGTTGCCCAGTTGCCCTCTTCAGCTCCCAGAATAAGTCTGGGAGCTGAAGTCCTTCAGACTTAAAGTTGCAAAGGTTGGAGACCCCTGCTCTAACGGATCTTAGATCCCTCTCAGAGTTACTACTCTTTCAGCAAGGTAACACCCATTTCATATCGGTGCATTTGATTTTTCTTGTCTAAGTGCAGGATCTTATTTTTTTCACCACTGAATTGCACTTTGTGGGATAGGGCCCAATATTCAAGTCTCTCAGGGTGCTCCTTGAGTCTATCATTTAAAGCAGGGGTGTCAAACTGGTGGCCTGCAGGCCAGATGCATTACGCACAGGTCACGCCCACCCCAGCTCCGTGAAAGGGGAAAATGTCACAATATGTCATGTGACAGTTACGTGACACAGCAAGTTTGACACCCATGATCTAAAGTATTAACTATTCCCCCCAAACCTGGTGTCATCTGTTGATGTGCAAAGAATAAAGACTTTGGAAGTCTATGAAGATTCTCAGTCATCCAGATCATGATTTCCCCAAAGGTGCTGGCAACTGGACTTTCTGGTTTTTCTTTGAAGACATCTTGCTTCTCATCCAAGAAGCGTCTCATCCAAGAAGCTTCTTCAATTCTGACTTCTCATCCAAGAAGCTTCTTCAGCTCTGATTGGATGTGGGGAATGGAAGAATTTATACTACTTGCAGACAGTTGGTCATTTACATTCTTTGCATTCTTTTTTTTTTTTTTATTGAAAAAGTTTTATTGGTTTTACATTTTTTAACAGGATAGGGTAATGGTTACAAAGAAATTTTGAGAGCATTCACGTTAGAGTCGTCGGACCTTCCGAGACCTCAAAATACACAATAAAAAAGTTATCATAGAAAACATTTTCCATACCACTACAAGATGAAAGCAAGTACATTTACCAAAATTCTCCGTTCCATGCTGTCAGACATTTACAAAAAGTCCAGATAGAAATATTATGCAAAGTTGTTCAAGAAAAATCAAGGCAAAGTTATTTTTTTGATCTAAGTCTTTTGGCTATTGTATCTTCTTTCTCTCCTCCCTGGCCCCCCGTGGGCAGGGCCGTGGCCCCCTCCGTCCCCCCTGGATCTTCCCCCAGGACAGAGGAATGTTTTTTAAAAAAGGCTTCCGCCTCAGCAAGTGTTTTAATCCTCACTCTTCCTCCTTCCCAGAACACCAGCATCCCTTCAGGCGTCATCCACTTGAACCAAATCCCGTGATCAAACAAGGTTTTAGACAAGAAAGAAAATTTCTTTCTTGAATCTCTAATTTTTCTAGGGATCTGCTTCAAGATAGTGACCGTTTTTCGTTGATAAGTTAAAGGTTTCTCTCTCTGCGCTTTCAGGATTTCCTCTCTGGTTGACCTTCTAACAAATTTCACATGTATCTCTCTAGGCACTTCATTTATCCTGGCATATGCTGAATTAATTCTGTAGGCTAGGTCAATGTCCCCCCTGATCTCATCCTTAGGTTTTTGTAAATAGTCTGCTAAAATTGTGCTCATAAGACCAGGGAGGCATTCACCAGATTCCTCAGAAACATTTTGAAATCTCAAAAAGTATGTCATTCTTTCCATATCCATCCTAGACACATGCCCATATATTTCCACAACCTCATTAGTAACATTTTTAATTTCCCCCTTAGCCCCCTCCAACCCCCCTTCCAGTTCTTTATTCTTCTGTGTGTTATCCAGCACTTGTCTTCTTGTATCCAACAACTCCTTCTTGAAGATAATATTTTCAGCCCTCTGGGCCTTTATTTCTGATATCAAAGTTAGCATAGAGGTTTCAAGAGAAGCCATTCTTTGTTCCAGATTTACAAGTGCTGCTTCTTGTGCCATGGTTAAAAGTTAGAGTCACTGCCACCAAGATGGCGTTTTCCGGGTGGGGCTGGTGGGGCAAACCAGGAGCTCAGTTCAGTTCAGGGCTGTGAAGTTGCAAACAATTCAGAAACCAAAAGAGACACAGTTTCCCAGGTCAGCAAATAGTAATAACGAAGGTATTCCAGAGAAGAAGTCACAAATCCATCAAAAGAAATTTTTTTTCAAAAATCCAGAGGGAGTCCTGCTTTCAAAGAGACGCTGGAAATTTCCTTAGTTAAAATAGTCAGGCAGGGACAAAGAAAAGCCGCTTCCACCGCCCATCTCAAAGCCAGAGGGAGAGAGTAACAAAATAAGAATTTTTTTTAAAACCAGCCAGACCTAGAAACAATGTTGCAAAGAATCGCATTCCACTTTCCCTTGTTAAAGACAGTCCGGAGTGAAAGTTTCCACTTTCTCTTTGCAGAGAAGCCATTTTAACGTGCCGCTTAAATCCGAGGGTTTTTTTTTTAGAAATAAACACCCCCCTCCCAGTCCGTTCAGCCTGGCTGGCAGCAAGGAAAAAAAAAAGGTGTTCTTTTAAACTCACTCCCCCTCGCAGCTGAAGCCTCGGCGATCCGCCCGACCTCTCCGTTCAGCCCTCTCCATTAAAGCAGATGGCACCGACAACCTTTGGAGAAGGAAAAAACCCCCGCTAGCATGTTCCTCTCCACCTAGGTCGCAGAGAGGAGCGCCCTCCCCACCGCCGTGACGAGGCCGCTCCCTCTGAGCCGACCCTACGGGAAACCTCCGGTAACCGGAGAGTTTCGCCCCCGTGGGGGGGCAGAAAAGGCAACAAAGCGGCGAGCGAGCCCTGGGCTCGCCCGTCTCCGCTGGAGCCGGATACCGGAAGTCCCATTCTTTGCATTCTTTTGAATGCAAATGACCAGTTGTCTGCAAGGAGTATAAATCCATAAGAAAGGAGGAAGAAGGAGAGAAGAACTTCATTTGTAAAAAGCAGTATCTGGCCCCATGTGTACAGAACATGTCCTAAACTTGGCATTTTATTGAGGTAAGATGATTATATAATCATCTCTATCTCAATAAAATACCAAATTATTTAGAAGTGGGTTGAACTATTGTGTTTGAGCCATTCTGGCAATCAACCTAATACTGATCAGAGGAGGATCTGTCCACAACAACGGAATCGCAACGATCTCCTTCATATTATATAATTATATGTGTGTGAAGGAGATCTGCATGACTCCAGTTTCTGGTCAGTATTTGGCTAATTGCTGCAATGGGTTCAACCAGGAGTCTCCAAACTTGGCAACTTTAAGACTTTTGAACTTCAACTCCCAGAATCACTTAGCCAACTTTAAGCAACAAGTCTTAAAGTTGCCAAGTTTGGAGACCCCTGGAACTAGATATTAAGATTCACAGTTTATTGAATATATATAGTACTTGGTAATTTTCCTGCATCTGTTAGCACTTTTCCAGCATTGCTGGCATTAAGGGGGGAAAAAACAGATTTTCAGAAAAGCCCTTGCAAAGATGGACATTTGGATTATTTTTCAGTTTTCTCCTCACTGAAAAGCCCTGATTTGAGACAGCAGTTGGGACATAAATAGAGCTATTTATTTTTTCATGGTTGTGTTACGAAAGACAGTAATAGAGTTGATCATGAATTAGGATGTTAACCAGGATTATAATGGGATAACTTCTTTGGACATCTCTGCTAGTAAGTGAGCAAAGGAATTTGAGGATAGTACTGAGGCGTATACATTTGAGATAAGCCTCACGCTATACCCGTGATGGTGAACCTATGGCACACCTGCCACATGTGGCACATAGAGCCATATTTACTGGCACACCAGCTGTCAGCCAACCAGCTGATTTTTGGCCTTCCGGAGGGCTGGGGGAGACCATTTTTACCCTCCCCAGACTTCAGGAAAGCCTCTGGAGGCTGGGGAGGGCGAAAAACAGGCCCAATGGGCCAACCGGAAGTTTGGAAACAAACTTCCAGTTGGCCCGTTGGGGCTGTTTTTCACCCTCCCCAGGCTTCAGGAAAGCCTCTGGAGGCTGGAGAGGGGTTGTGTGTGTGTATGCGTAGGGAGGATCATGCATGCATGCATGCACAGGTGGGTGGGGAGGATTGAATTAATGTAGGCACGCATATATGTGCGATACCATGTGTGTGGACAATTTTGGCAGGCCGTATGAAAAAGGTTCACCGTCACTGTGCTATACTGAAGAAGAAGGAGTATATTTAAGAGAGAGAAGGCATGAAACTCTCAAAGAACCACATTCTGCTCACTTCTGCTCTTTCTTTACCAGTCCACAGCATGTTAACACATGACAGATTATGAAATATGGGAAAGAGGAGAGCAGAGAAAAATAGATAGAATATGAAACATGTTATACCCCAGCCCAAATGTCTGCACCATGAAAATCCTGTTTCTGGAATTGCCATGCCGCATCACTTAAAGTAATCATAAAATCACTTTCACTTTTATAACAATCTCTTAAGTGCCCTTGATTAAATTTCATCCTCTCCGCTTGAGAGTTTTCGGCAGAGAAATCACGGAAGGCACTCGATTCACAAAAGAGTTTTGATATAATTTTACTGGGACTTTTTATTACCTAGTTGGAATGAAGCAATGAGAGGGGAATAGGTGTCAAAGGTCAATCAGATGGAGAATTTTTCTAATCTGGATCTTAAACAAAAAAAATCACCAGGAAAATGTATTTGGTAGTATGGGTGATAAAGTTTACTTTTAATACATTCCCCAGATATTTTTCTAGTTAGACTCTGCTTGCTACATAAAATGACCTTTCCCAGTTTGAGAGATGTCTTGCATGTCCATTGTCTTAGAAATAGGAAAGAGGAAATCAAAATCCCCTCTTCCATTAAGTCTATTTTGTTTTAAATGGAAAGGCCTTTTCATGATGCCATTTATTTGAGTTAGTTCCTGCTTACTTGCACCCGAAAAGATTTTATTTTGATAGCTCAGCCTTCTAAAAGACTTGTGTCAGATTCTGAAGTTGGTGGCATAAATTTGCAACTCAAACACCTGCCCTGGAAAGCTGTCGGTCTTTGTTTCAAATACCATTCTTCTGGGTTCATATCCCCTGTCAGATCTCTGAAGAGCCCCAGTTTGTTCTTCCTCTCGGCTTCCTGAAACATCTATGACAGGGATCCCCAGCCTTTGCAACTTTAAGTCTGAAGGACTTCAGCTCCCAGAATTCTCCAGCCAGCAAAGCTGGCTGGAGAAGTCTGGAAGCTGAAGTCCTTCAGACTTAAAGTTGCAAAGGTTGGGGACCCCTGATCTATGATACCTGCTATGTCCGGATTTCTGAATGTTATTAGTGTCGACAGAAAAATATGATTATTCTTAATTGAGGATTCACACCTGTGGGCACAAGAGCATCTGCTTCTTTTGAGGGCTACCTCCAGGTCTCTTCTTTTGTGCATCCAGCCATCTGCATGCCTGATGCATATTTTTTTAGCTATTTCACTGTCTGGAAACATTCTGCTGACCAGTTTACTGAAACTGTCATTCACAGTAAAGGGCAAACAGTGCTGCAGTGTAAAAAAAAACACCCTCCCCCAATGCACAAAGAGAATGAATTTCTATAAATTTTGCTCTACCTGTCAGAAGGAGAAATGTATGGATTGAATCATTGCTTGGAATAATTTAAATTTCTTTTGACTCCTGGCCTCCGTGAATACCACGGGCAGCCAAAAGAACAAACCAACGGATCATTGAACAAATCAATCCAGAATTCACACTCAGGGTACAAATGACAGGTCTCAAGTTATCCTACTTCAGACACATGCTGTGAATGCCTAACTTTAATGCGGGGAAGGAAACAGGTAGACCAGCACCAGAGTGGATGGATTCAGTTACAGTCGCTGTGGAGGCACCATTGGGAGACCTGAAGGACCAGGTTAGGGAGAGCTCATCATGGAGAAAATCCATCTACTGTACGTGGTCACTAGGAGTCAAAAAATGACTTGATGGCACATAATCAGTCAGTCATTTATCTTATATTCAATAAACATCCATCATCATCATCATCCTGAATAATCCACTATGGCAGTTTGGGGACCAAAATCGACTACGCTAATTCAGTACAGGTGGGTATATAGATGTTTTCTGACTTCCTAGTCTATAATAGAAAAAAAATGATTGACCCCAAGCAGTGGTGGGATTCAATTTTTTTTTACTACTGGTTCTGTGGCTTGGTGAGCGTGGCAGGGGAAGGTTTCCTCCCAATCAGCTGGGACTCAGGAGGCAGAGAATAGATGGGGGCGTGGTTCTCCGAACTACTCAAAATTCCCACTACTGGTTCTCCAGAAGTGGTCAGAACCTGCTGAATACCACCTCTGGCTCCAAGTCACCCAACCAGCTTCTCTGCCTAAGAAGGACTAGAACCTCCCCACTCCTACCCCAGCACCTTAATCCTTACACAACACTGACTCTCACAATAACAGCAGTCTCCAATCTTTCTGGCTCTGCAGGCTGGCATCAGCGGTGGTGGCAATGGCAGGGGTGGGGGGGTGGGGGAGAAGATGGTTTTGCACCTGCACCCTGCCACTTGCACAAATGGAGTTTGCACACTTGTGCACTTACCTGCCTCTAGCATGGCTCAATTCCCAATGGGCCACAGCCAGATACCAGGCCATGGTCAGGGGGTTTGAGACCCCTGCCTAATAAATAGACAAGTTCCTTTATATTATAGGACATTGAGAAATCACAAGCATATATTTTCTAAGTTCCTTTTCCTTGAGATCTTGATTAATTCTCTACTCTTTGTAGAATGCGATCATTTTCAAGAGTCTTTTCATGGACATCTGTTTCAGCATAGGGGAACAATGATCATTTAAATGTATATAGATATATTTCTTCATTTAAACAAGACCCTTGATCTCTTTGTGCACATTTAAATATTAAACTCACTGCTGATTAAGATAAGGGTTTAACTTCATCAGTTAAGGAACATTTGAAAATAAAATACTACCTGTGCTCATCTGATACTACAGGTAGTCCTCGATTTACAACAGTTCATTTAGTGATTGTTCCAAGTTACAATAGTATAACAAAGTGACTTATGACCATTTTTTACATTTATGACCATTGCAGCATCCTTATCATTATATCCATAATCAAAATTCTAATGCTTGGCAACGGGTTCATATTTATGATAGTAGCAGTGTCCCAGGGTCATGTGATCACCTTTTGCGACCTGAGCAAAGTCAAGGGGGAAGCCAGATTCACTTAACAACCATGTTACTTACTTAACAACTGCAGTGATTCACTTAACAACTGTGGTAGGGAAGGTTATTAATAGGGGTCTCAATTAGCAATATAAATTTTGGGCTCAATTGTAGTCCTAAGTCAAGGACTCCTTGTATTAATTGAGTCATTTTCTTCCCTCTCCTGCCTTATGATCCAGCAGCCCCACTTCTTCCCCCACCTCCACCCCAGAATAAAATGCTAAGATTTCCATTTGAAACGAGGAACCTGCGATAACTGGTTTGGTTTGAGTGAGCAGGAAGTGTGTCACTTCTATTCTTCCTACTGGTATTGGCAACAACTGGGCATAGAAAGGCAGTTCCCTATTGCTGCTTGTCTTGTGGTTCTTAGTCTGAAGCTGCCGGCAGCTTCAGAGCAAAGCCACCAGGGGCTGAAGCCCAAGCTAGGATATGCTAAGCTTTTCAAGATGGCGTAACTTGTTGAAAAGCTTGACTGATATACTCTGACAAAAATACCTATTGGATATGCATGTTTGTTTGTTTATCACATCTCACTGGCTAGTGACTCTCCTTCCAGAACTGTCTTAGGTATTGTTCTCATCTCATAGTTTTGACACAGGGTTAGTCTGCAAGGAAAGGGGGATAGAATTGAAACCATTCAGCCAAGCATGAATTGATAATATCACCAGGATAACTGTGGCCCCTATTATGGACTTCCAGTATTCTTGAGCCAGCCATCCTGATCTAAACATTATGTGTCCCTGTTCTCCAACTATTATAAGCACTTGTAATTATAGGAGTTGGGAAATGTATTCCCTCAACAAATCCCATCTGAATTTCTGACAGCATTTAACACTTACTTCAAACTCTTGCACTAAGCTTATCAGAACAGACCTGGTTTCCCTCGGCTGTTTTCTACTGCTGAATCAGTATTTCTCAAAAATAAATACACTACCCAGAACAAAACATACTTTAGCAACATATCATCCAACTATCGTGACATTTCTGGCTTTACATTTTAAAATATTGCACGTGTATACAGAAGGAGGCAGAAACAAACCCTTTTTCTTTTTGCCACTTTCACTCTCTACCTTCCCCTTCATCTTCCTCCCTTTTTGCTTGCCTCTCCCTTTCTCTTTTCTCTCTTTCCTTCTCTCCCTATATTACCCAGTGGTGGGTTTCAGCCAGTTCGCACTACTTTGGGAGAACTAGTTGTTAACTCCCTGAGTAGTTTGATGAACTGGTTGTTGGAAGAAATCATTAAGGCAAAGAATCGGTTGCTAAATTATTTAAACGCCACCAGTGATATTAACTCAACAAGTGCTTCATTATTTGCATATATGAAAATCTGTTACCCCCCCCTCCCAGAAATTACCATAGAGGGAGGGAGCCAATTTGATGTGGTGGTAAAGGCACCAGGCTAGATTCTAGGAGACTAGGAGTTGTAGTCCTGCCTTAGACACAAAGCCAATTGAGTGACTCAAAAGCATGCTTGCATATGTGCGGAAAACCATCCACAACACACACAGAGTGTAGAACAGGGGTCGGCAAATTTAAACACTCAAAGAACCACAAAGGCACTAAATGGAAGCCTCCTGGTTCAATTATGGAGCTGACTGGAAGTCCGGTTTCCCCCCCACAGAGTTTCCTCCTAACGTGGCATCCTTTTTCCTCTGCTGACCAGAAGTCCAGTTCCTCTACCATAGAGTCTCCTCCTAGCGCAGCATCCTTCTCTAACCGAAAGCCCTATCAATTGTGGAGTCGATCGGTGACAGGGAGCCACAGCAGAGGGCTGCAAGAGCCACATGCGGCTCCAGAGCTGCAGGTTGCTAATCCCTGGTGTAGAAGGAAGGGCCAAGGAGTGGAGCTAAAAGCAAAGTTTCCACTTATATCTTGATAGAAATGTAAGGTTTTTATAAAGCAAGCAGAAAAAGTTACTTTGAGGAGTCAATCTGGGCCTTGAGCCACCAGATGGATATGATTTAGATGCATGTAACTCCCTGATTGCAGGTCACCATTTTGAGGAAAGCAAATGTAGTAGGATAATTTGGGGAGGGGGGGGGGCAAAGAAAAACTTTGCATTAGTAGGAAAAAGTGAAAAGAAGGGAAAATATTAAATATCGTTTTATTAAACTAGGAGGGGCAAAAAATAATTGAAAAAAAATAAGTAAATAAATAGAGGATCAAGAGAGATGCAGTATATAGCATTGAGAGGAATTGAAATATTCCAGAATTTGGAGTTGCTGAGGCTGAAACCAAAATAAGGCTGCTCTCTAAACATTCTGGTACTATTTCTAAGACTCATTGATTTAATCCAGGACATCTTGAGGAGTTTATATACCCATATTGCCAATTTTTTTAACAATGTAGCCCAGATATACTCTACCAGCATTGTTAATTAGCCAAGAGAAATCAATGCACTGTGAAGAAATCATTCCAACAAGTATAATGTTACATGTTTATCTCCCTTCGTCTGGGATCATGGGGCCTGTTCCCATCTCTATCCAACAGCAATTGTTTCAGAAGACTTGAAGTAAGAGTTTTTAAGCAGAGAAACAGACTAATATACGCTTGGGTAGTTTCATCCTTTTCATAAGCCCACATGGTTTGTTCATTAAGCTGCAGCTTTGATGTGTGGTAACACACACAAAAAATGAACTGCATTTCATGTCTTAAGCACATGTCAGCTTAGCCTCAGGAATTTCAAAGCTCAGAACAATGAGGGTAGTGTAAAACCACAGCAGTACATCACTTGTCAGCTAGCCTTGCCATAAAATTCTTGAGGGGAGGGAGCCCTGAAAAACTCATTTGATTTTTTAAAATGAAAAAAAAAACCTTTGTGTTATGTTGACAAAGTAACAAGGATGCATGTAAAACTCTCTTTTAGTTAACACTGGTGAACATCCCTTTCCCCCTCTTGGGTGAGTGAAGCAGAGAATTGATATTTCTAACAGGCTTCTTAAAAACGCACATTTCTGCATGACCTTCCCTCCCTCCCACCCACCAATGATTTCATTTAGTGACACAGCTTTTCTACAAATGCATCTGCGACAATTCTAACAAACAATGGGTTATTCATGTTAGACTATCATCATTGTTTCAAACTTCAGTAAGAAGCTGTTTGTGGTGTCTAGAAAAAAAAAGAATAACAAAACAGCGCTTGTAAATTCACTCGATAGATAGAATTACTCAAAACAGCTGGGCATTAATTTCGAAGAAATGGGAAAATAGTACTTTTAATGGGTTAGATTCTGTATTGGAGAATGACCTCAGTTTGAAAGAATTTAATCAGGATTTGATTGGATAATATATCATCCCAGTGTGTTAAATATAAGATTCTTGGATATAATGTAAAGCATAGTTACAAGAATGGGCCTCGCTTAGAGTAGTAGGATCTAATTCTTCTTCATTTCTTCTGTTCTTCCAGCGTGACTGCAAACAATTAGGAGCTTTTGGGTCAACATTTTATTCAAACACCAAATAGTGATGGCTGTTAAGTTAAGTAAAATGAGCTAGTCTTAGAAATTGGAAGTTGACTTATTGTCTTGAATGATTAATATAACGTGTAACTTGGGTGACATAGGAACAGAGGTGAAATCCAGCAGGTTCTGACAGGTTCTGGAGAACCGGCAGCGGAAATATTGAGTAGTTTGGAGAACCGGTAGCAGAAATTTTGAGTAATTCAGAGAGCCAGCAAATGCCACCTCTGGCTGGCCCCAGAGTGGGGTGGGAATGGAGATTTTGCAGTATCCTTCCCCTGCCATGCCCACCAAGCCATGCCCACCAAGCCACATCATGCCCACCAAGCCACGCCTGCAGAACCAGTAGTAAAAAAAATTGGATTTCACCACTGTATAGGAAGCTACAGTTAGTTTAAAATGGAAAAGGAAATAATATGCCAAATTCAACGTTACAGTTATTCTGGAGAATGAGAAAATAGTTAGCTCAAAGGACTGATGTACTACATTCTCTGAAAGCTAAATTATCATTGTAGTAAGATCGGAGGGAATCCTTCAAGCAAAGCTTGAATTGGCATCTTTATTTTTCACTTCAGTTATGCTGTACACTGAATTTTGGATAATTTTCTATCGGCTTCAAATTTCTGCTTCTCTCTTGTTTGCTCAGACCAATGTTTCTCAACCTTAGCAACTCTCAGATGAGTGGACTTCAACTCCCAGAATTCCCCAGATGGCATGAAGTCCAGCAATCCGCTCATCTTGAAAGTCTCAGCGTTGAGAAACATTGGCTCAGACTGCTAATGGATTACTAATGGCTAGCTTTACTCTATAGATATCAGCCTCATGTAACTTGGGGCAATTAAACTATACATTTAGTTTAAAGCTGGTGATGTTTTTATTAAAATTAACATTCCTTTTCTTTTCTTCATTAGTCTAATGTTAGGTTTATTTATTAATTAAATTAATATGCTGCCTATCTTCCTTATAAGGCAGTGGTAGTCAACTTGGTCCCTACCACCCACTAGTGGTCGTTCCAGCTTTCATGGTGGGCAGTAGGGGTTTTGTCTGATACTGAAGCACTTTCCTTTTTTTAAAATTTAATTGACTTCCCTACTTTATAAATCACCATTACTTTATAAATCACCATTATGTGGAACCGGTGGGCGGTTAGAAAATTTTACTACTAACAGAGATACAAAAGTGGGTGGTAGGTATAAAAAGGTTGACTACCTTTGCTATAAGGCAACTCTTGCTTTAACAGCATATATTCCAAGTTTGATAATCCTGGTTAAAATGGAAAAGTAGAGCCTCTTATTTAAATACTTAGATATTTCTTAAAAAGGGAGATTTCTTGTTCTGTTTAATACAGCTCAGGGAAGCAACTCTCCATTCAAGAACAGGTGTTAGAAGCATTGCTACCTTTAAAAAGTGTAACTAAGAAGTTTCATGGGTGGATGCTTATATCTCAAAGCAGTCAAGATGGGGACTACAACCATATCCATTTCTCCATCGCAGCCCAAATTATGGAAGCATGAGCACCTGCTGGGGACAGCATGTCAAAAATATCAAGATGAGTGTGACTATGTGCTCATTTTAATTACCATCATATTCATTTAACAACCCCATAATTCCTTGCAGGGTGAAGTCTGGGCAACTGAATGGAGCTAGCAGAGTGTGTTAATGGCTGGATGCCCTTCCTGTCTCCAATACGGAGTTTTGTTCAGCAGATATATTCTCACTGTACCTAGAAAGAGAAATATCTACCTCTATCTAGGATTGAACTCATATGAGGTGAGAGTTCCACCACTAGGCTACCGCACTATTCCCATGCGCCCATTTTAATGAATGTGTCATATATAGAAGGATAGTAATTTGACTGCACACTTGTCATTGCTATCTTTAGACTTTTTTTTAACCCCTCTACTTATGACCCCGTATGCAACATAGGTAGAAGGACTGTTGGGTGCAGAGATCCCAAGAAGGGGTCGGATGAGGGCAACTATGAGAGATAAAACCTCAGACCCCGCTACAACATTTCGGTCTTTTGTCCAGTTCAACATGGTGAAACTAACAGTAGGCAACAGCAAAGTGAAAAGAAGAAAGTTGGGGGGAAATTAATTAAAGTTGTCTTTAGGCTTTAATTACGTTATTTTAAAGAAAATCTTAACATTCCCAGTTGATTTGCTACTCTTCCGCCCAATTTGCATTACATCCATATGCATTTAATTTTTCTTTTTGTTCTACGGTTGTAATTTTTAAAAATGATTTTATGCATTTTTCCCATCTAGAGTTACTTATTTGAGATTGAAATTGAATAAATAAATGAATGCCCAACACAATGGTAACCAGCAAACAATTTAAACATTCATTAAGAAAGGACAAAATTAAATAAGCAAAGCATTTTAAGAGAGCATAGGTGCTTAATATTTGATTAATTTGTTCTTATATTACTCTTATTGGTGATAGGTCTTTATGTCTATTTATGAACCTTAAATAGATATCCAATGAAGATAAATCATTTAATTTCAAATACACCCAATGTTTTTTTTAAACTTTTCAGATTTTATTAGTTTATGATAAAAAAATACACAAATACAAAATAGTAGGAAAAATGGGGAAGGGAAAGAGGGAGGGAGAAGAGGAGAAAAGAAGGAGAAAAAGAAAAAAAAGGCGTTGACTTCTTACTCCTTTTAGTGCAGTGGAATAAGACAGTAAGATCAAATCTCAACTTTTACATAATAGTATAGAGTAGCTATTTGAATAACAACAAATCTATCTAATCAGTAAAGCCCAAAGTCAAAATGTCATTTTTCCCACCTCAAGCACAAAGTCCAGAAATGGTTTCCAAGTAGAAACAAAAGTAGCATTTTCTCATTGTACGTATTCACAAATTGACCAGTCTGTAGACCAGAAATTATCTGTGTGGCCTTACCACATGGAATAAAAATCCCCCATCTGCTTCTGGAGACTTCTCTGACCATGAGAATCTGCTAAAGTTTGTTGCTTTTGTCAGAACATAGAAAGCATTGTAGCCCAAACACAATCCCCTTTTGTATCTCAGTGTGACATCACAATGCACATCCAGAAGGGGCGGGCCTTACATTTCAATGCTGCATGGTGCTTTCATCATTCTGTCCACGCGCCCTCCTGGGACACCATGATCTCTCGTACTGTGACAGTGTTGGCTGCAATCCTAGGCCAGAGTGCATCAGTTTGAAAAAAGGAAGGGGGATGTAGGGTGTGTTCTTAGCTGCTTCACCTTTTTGGGGGGGGGGATAGGATAATAGGATCCCCCCTCTCTTTTGTCCATGATTCTTTCCCCCAGCTTCTACTTCTCTTTCAAATGGCATAACATCAGCCATGCCAAAGAACCTCTTTCCAATGTAGAAAATCTGGTGATTTTTTTCCATCCCCACTAAGGAGAGATCAAGTTGCCATTCTGACAGTGTTTAAAAATTGGGGCCAGCAAGGTCAAAATATGGGAAAGTCATGGTATCCTTAGGGTTGTTTGATGATCATTTGGACAGCAAAGGAAGGAGGATGACCGCGATCATAATGGCAGAGGTCATTTGGGATACTGACTCAATTAACAGCTCTGATTCAAAATTGTCCATCAGTTAAGTGGAACTAAAATAGTTGGTGCCACCCTTCTTGGGCATATAATGAAAAGACAGTGGAGCGATGAAAAAAACTGTGTCCCAACTGCTTTCACCTTGTTGGGAATTCAAGAAAACCTGGAGGGAAATGAATTGCCTACTTATGCTATCACCCCTGATTTGGTATTAAATCCCATGGAATCCAATTGGGCTGATAAGGTATTATGTAGGATTGCATTTTTAACTGAAGAAAGATGGCAAAGTTCCATAAGTAGTTTTTAATCATTATAATAAAAAAAAAGAGAGCATTGCCAATGATTTGTGAAAGCAAATTTTTTTCCAGCATGAATTCCATTACACATGTTTTGTAAACTAAAGAGAGAATATGGTAAATTCTTATCAGAGTAATTCAATAAAGGGATTAGAACAATAAAGGAGAGTATTTATAGATATGCAATATCTATGTATAATATCAGGATCAGGTTCTGTGACTCAGTTCCTACTTAGTACTTGCATAAGGGCTGCAGACCAGATTCTGGTGTCTTCAGGAAAAAGGAAATGGCAAACTTTCTTTATTGTCATCTGCCAAGGAAACAATATGGATATGTCTATGGAACTGAGCCCAACTCCAAGGAGAGTTTAATTAATTTCTGGAACTTAGTAATACAATATGGGAACAGAAACATTGATTGTCCCCAGAGAACTTAAGCTGAGTTTAATGGTAAACGTGTATATTTGTATATAAACTCAAATAGCACAACACGAGACTGTGAGTTCAAGTCCCACCTTTACCATGAAAACCAGCTGGATGACCTTGGGTCATGTTGTATCCCTCAACAATAGAAGTTTCCACTCAGGTCCGCTCTCAGCAGGGGGCTCACAGTTTAACCTGACTGGTCAACTGCGGCGCTGTTCTGATTGGTCAGTTGGTCAACTGTGGGGCTGTTCTGATTGGTCAGTTTTGCCGGCTGCTGCCTTTAAAAGGAGTGCTGCTTGTCACTTGTTGCTATGCCTAAATAAAGAGCTGAATTCACTTCTTAGCTTGTCCTTCCTTGACCCGATCTAACAGGTCAGTTCTTCTCTCTTAGCCCAACTCACCTCAAAGGGTTGTTGTTGTGGGGAAAATAAGGAATGTATGTTGGGTATGTTTACCACCTTATCTGTGGAACTAATAAAGGTGGGATATAGCAATAGCACTTAGACTCATATACCGCTTCACAGTGTTTTACAGCCCTCTCTAAGTGGTTTACAGAGACAGCATATTGCCCCCAACAATCTGGGTCCTCATTTTACCCACCTCGGAAAGATGGAAGGCTGAATCTGCCTTGTGAGATTCGAACTGCAAAATTGCAGCAGCCAGCAGCCAGCAGCCAGCAGTACTGCATTCTAACCATTGCGCCAGTGGCGTAGCGTGGGTTGTCAGCACCCGGGGCAAGGCAAGTAAACTTCCGAAGTTGTGGTAGGGGGGAAAAAAGAGCTGAGAAGACAATGAGCTGTAATGCCGACATTTGTTAAAAGGGTATTTCTTTCTTTACAAAACAGCTAACGTTCTTTGAATGGGATTAGAAAGGGAAAATGTATTTAAGGGGGAGTTTGGACTGGAATCTCTTCTTTCTTTCGTTCCTTGCTTGCCTGATTTATTTTCTTCTTCTTCTTTAGCGATTTTGACTTTGGGAAGGAAGCTAGACCAACATTTCCCCTTCCCCCTCTCCAGATCCGGGCCGGCAGAGAGAGAAAGAGAGAGATGGAGAGATCGGAAAGAAAGAAGTTGTTACAGACTTACTCGAAACTGGCTGCTTTAAGGGGCCTCTTTAAGAAAAATCCCCCCGTCGTAAACAACCGCTCGAACTGAAAAGATTGCAAGGCTAAAGATTCGTTCACCCGGCGCTGGATAATGAAGGGCGAAGTCCCGCCAAAGTCCGAAAGCCGCCGCTTTCGGCTTTTTAAAGCGCAAAACCAAAGCTTCTCCAGCTTCAGGTCGGACTCCAGCTTCAGCGCGCCCCCCCAGATGTTGCGCCCGGTGCGCCCGGCCCCCCCTGCACTCCCCACGCTACGCCTCTGCATTGCGCCACAGTGACTCTTATTATCCCCCCAGAGGGAGAGCCTTCTCTGTGGCGGGCCCGGCCCTCTGGAATGACCTGCCCCCTGATTTTTGCACCACCACATACCTACGCCTCTTCCGCCGGGGGCTTAAAACGCATCTTTTTCATCTAGCCGGCCTGGCATAGATTTAATGGTTAATATGACATTTTAAAACTGTTTTTAATGATTTTTAGCACAGACTTACCAAATTTAATCCTATTTTACCTCGTTCTGTATATTATTGTGTTTTTACCTTTTCTGTGCACCGCCCTGAGTCCCACCAGGGAGATAGGGCGGTATAAAAATGTGATAAAAATAAATAAATAAATAAATAAATAAATAAATAAATAAAAAATATTAATATAAATACTTTTTTAAAAAAATAACTATTATTGCGAGATTCCCAGAGTTGCTGAAGATGAGTGGCCATATAAATACTTTAAATAAAACAAACAAATAAATAAAGGCAACATTAAGTCTGCATCCTTAGAAAGGAAACTCATCTTCTCAAAATCCCGTGCCTCAGCATTTTGAGGGTTGGGGGGGAACGCTCCAGTAATAGTTTTGGGGTTGTTAACAGTAAAATGACTCAAGGGAAGTTGGATACGTCATTTGGGGCTTGTTTTAGGGTGTCCAGGACCACAAATATGAAGTGTGTGGGGGAACAGACCCTATTCCTTTTCAACATTTGGAAGATGGTTAATTACCATCTTCAAAGCGCTCCATGGCTCGGGACCTAGTTACCTGCGGGATCGGATCCTGCCCCATACATCCTCACGGCCGATTCGCTCCCACAGAGAGGGACTTCTCCGGGTGCCGTCCACTAGACTTTGTCAGCGGGCGACGCCCAGGGGAAGGGCCTTCTCTGTGGCGGGCCCAGCCCTCTGGAATGACCTTCCCCCCGATATCAGGACAACCACGGACCTCCGCTCCTTCCGCTTACAATACAATAGCAGAGTTGGAAGGGACCTTGTAGGTCTTCTAGTCCAACCCCCTGCATGGGCAGGAATCTTATACCATTTCAGACAAATGGCTGTCTAACATCTTTTTAAAGACTTCCAGGGTTGGGGCATTCACAACTGCTGGAGGCAAGCTGTTCCAGAGGTTAATTGTTCTTACTGTTAGGAAATTTCTCCTTAGTTCTAAGTTGCTTCTCTCCTTGGTTAGTTTCCACCCATTGCTCCTTGTCCTGCCCCCAGGTGTCTTGGAGAAAAGTTTGACTCCCTCTTCTTTGTGGCACCCTCTGAGATATCGGAACACTGCTATCATGTCTCCCCTGGTCCTTCTCTTCATCAAACTAGACATACCCAGTTCCTGCAGCCGTTCTTCATATGTCTTAGTCTCCAGTCCTCTAATCATCTTGGTTGCTCTTCTTTGCACTCTTTCCAGAGTCTCCACGTCTTTTCTACATCGTGGCGACCAAAACTGTATGCAGTATTCCAAGTGTGGCCTTACCAAGGCACTATACAGTGGCATTAACACTTCACGCGATCTAGATTCTATCCCTCTGTTGATGCAGCCTAGAACTGTGTTGGCTTTTTTGGCAGCTGCTGCACACTGCTGGCTCATATTTAAATGGTTGTCCACTAGGATTCCGAGATCCCTCTCACAGTTGCTACTAATTAAAGACACACTTTTTTCGTCTGGCCGGCCTTGGGTAGTCTCTTTTTAGGTTAGGGGTTTTTAGGGGTAATTTTTAGTTTAGTTTATGGGTTTTAGCGCAGGATCAATTTAATCTATTTTTAATTTTGTATTCTGTATTTGTCTGTGGTTTTATTTGTATTTTTAATTGCCTGTGCCCCGCCTCGAGTCCCCTTGGGGAGAGAGAGCGGGATATAAAATTAAATTATTATTTATTATTATTATTTACAGGATGTGAATTTCGAAACATCTCTTGAGAATGCAACATACAAATAATATAGGAAATGTTTCATATATTTCTCTCATGCCGCTGTAACCACAGACTGCAAAGTGGATAAAAGATGATAGTTTCTGAGTAACTCTTTAGAAGGCTCATGATCTGGTTTCCTTTTTATGGCATTTACACACGCAGTACAAGCTGCATTGGTTTAAAACAAGCATGTCTCTCTTTAAATCAGAATTTACTACCCTGCTCGTAAGAAGAAGAAAAAATTAATCAGTCTGGAAATGTTTCAACAGTTTTGCAACAAAGTGTTAATTTTTTTTTAAAAAAATCCCTAAGCTGTACTGCTAATTAATGTTATCAAGATGTAGCAGGATTATGCTGCCTGCTTTTTATCTCTGCATGAGGAGTAGCTTCAAATATCCTCTTTTTCCCTTTAACAGTTGGATGCCGTTTGAAAATGAAGCAACAGCAGAAGTCCTTTTTGGGAGAAGTGTGGCAGCCTCCCTCTGGGGGCTGCTGTAAAACGAATTATGTGCTCTGCATTTTTAGGAATAGATTTCATGTAATCATAAATTTTTCCACATGAATTGAAAGGCTGCAAATTAGCTGGGGGAGCAGATTCCTGAATGTGCAATCAGGTAAAGAATAGAGTTAAGGAGTCAGAAAAGCCTTTGATTGTTATTATTATTATTTTTTTAAAAAAAGCCCACCTCATTTGCTTTGATAACATTATTACATTATTCCTTGCTATTGGCGCTTTTGAACATATTGCTGTTGACCTGCAAAACACTTGCAGCCTTCTGAATTTCTTGAACGCTAAACATCCAGTGGAAATTTAGTCAAATGGTGCATGCTACATCATCATTATCTTTATCATCAGAGTCTTAAATGGTACAAGGATTAATAGATGGAAGAACTTAGCTTGAGGCCCTCATAATACATTAACTATTCATGGCTGCTGCCTCAATCGGAAAGTTGTTTTCGGAGACCAAAATTCTCTGGAATATTGTTTTTCTATAGATTTGGATTTGTTTTGTTCCTGTCTCATTTCAGGCACAATGTTGTTTCCTTTGCTTGTAATTTGCATTTTTTTAAAAATTCTTCCAGGTGTAGGTGCCCAAGAAGCCATCATTCATGGTGTAAAACAACTTTCTCAAAACTAGTGACTCTAGAATCATTGGAATTTGATATCTACAATTTTTAGCCAACATCTGTCTTGTATAGAAAGCTGGACCTGTAATATAATCAAAAGAAATGAAGGCAGAATTGTCAGGCAGTGATATACACAGGTTCACATACACTCACTCAAATGTACTGAAGGAATAACTTTACTTTACTTTACTTTATTTAATTTATATACTGCCCTATCTCCCTTGCGGGACTCAGGGCGGTGAACAGGCAATCATAAAACATAAAAACCTCGGGTACAATAAATATAATAAAAACAAATAAAGATGAATCTGCATGATAAATCTCTGATCTAGTTAGGTGAATGCTATTGAGTACTTTAGAAACTATTAATTAATATACAATTATAGTTTCAGTACTTTTTGATCATAAGAAAACCCCTAAATTTTATCTAAGGAAAGCAATTATCTATTACTTAAATAATATACAATGGACTTAATTATATCACAAAAGCTTAAACAGATTTGTAAAGCTGCTTTCAAACTTAGTAACTTTAAGAAGTGTGGACTTCAACTCCCACAATTCCCCAATCAGCATGAAGGATCCCTACTTTAAAAGAATCAAATAGATAACTTTTAGGTGATGACTCAATTAATGGAATGGAAATGTTGCCTGTCCTCTTTTGCTGGTATTCATTTAGACCAGGGGTAGTCAACCTCTTTATACCTACCACCCACTTTTGTATCTCTGTTAGTAGTAAAATTTTCTAACCGCCCACTGGTTCCACAGTAATGGTGATTTATAAAGTAGGGAAGTCAATTAAATTTAAAAAAGGAAAGTGCTTCAGTATTGGACAAAACCCCTACCGCCCACCATGAAAGCTGGAATGCCCACTAGTGGGCAGTAGGGACCAGGTTGACTACCACTGATTTAGACTTTCCTAAATAATCACCAAGAAATCGGAAAAAATCATGCGTGTGTTAGGAAAATAGGTTAATTCTTGTTTGCCACAGGAGACTAAATATACTATACAATGGCTGCAGACAAAAAAGCAAATCTATTTTACCATTTTGACAGCAAATTTAGAACTAGGCCACTTGGCTGCATAGGGGTTGAACAGTTTAAATCAGGCTCTAAGTAGCTGAAACATGAAAGGAAACAATCGGATTATGGTTGAAACAAGTCATAATTCCAATTTTAGGTATAGCTGGTTTTGTCTGCATATGTTTTCTGTTGTTTTATTTGTTGGCAATACCTTTGTTAACAAAATAGCCCAAGAAGGTGATACATCAAATTCTGAGAATAAATTCCCTTCTTGTTTTATTCATGAAAAGTTCAAAAGCAGAATGTACTCCTTAATTATCTTGCAGTGGTTAATTTTGTAGACCTACATAGTTGAGCTTTTTTTTTTTAAACTAAAGCTTGGCAAAGATTGGATATAATGCCATTTTAAAAAATGGAACAGAAGGATTCATTGTTTCATGAAGTTGAGAATCAGTATTTGACCTCTCTGATAAGTACAAAAGCAAACACTATAATTCCACTTCGTTAATCTTAAATAGTTAATCTTAATTCATTAGCATTTTCCCCCTTTGGTCAGTTCCCAAATTTAGCAATCATGAAAGAATGGAAATTACATGTGTTTGTTTGATGTGATACCATGATTTTATTTTATAAATAGACTAGCTGTACCTGCCACGCATTGCTGTGGCCAAGTTTGGTTAAATGAAAAAGTTGTCCTTCATAGACCCTCTCAGCGACCCCCTTCCTTCTCTGCCTTGGTTTCCCCTCCCTCTCCCTCCCCTCCCCCTACCTACCTACCTACCTACCTACCTACCTACCTACCTACCTACCTACCTACTTACCTACCTACTGTATTTCTCCCTCTCTCTCTCTATCCTGCTACCTACCTACCTACCTACCTACCTACCTACCTACCTACCTACCTACCATATTTCTCTCTCTCTCTCCCCCTCTAACTACCTACCTACCTACCTACCTAGAGAGAGAGGAGAGACAGGCCGCTGTTGACCCATCTACCTCAAGCTGAATATTCAAACTGTTTTATTAGGGATTTTTAGGGGTATTAGTTTTAGACAGTCTGGGATTTTAGTGCAGGGTCTAGGTTTAATTCATTTTAAATTGTATTATAATGTCTGTTGATTTTATATATGTATTTTTAATTCCCTGTGCACCGCCTCGAGTCCCTTCGGGGAGAGAGAACGGTTTACAAATTAAATTATCATTATCATTATCATTACCATTACCATTACCATTACCATTACCATTACCATTATCATTATCATTATCATTATCATTATCATTATCATTATCATTATCATTATCATTATCATTATCATTATCATTATCATTATCATTATCATTATCATTATTATTATTATTATTATTATTATTATTATTATTATTATTATTATTATTATGTGAGAATGGCCTTGGGAAGCAGGAAGAAAAGCCACAGACTAAACAATGATCAGATAAGTGGCAGCTGAGTCCACAGAAGGAAAGGAGGCATGGCAATTTCTCAGTTTCTTCGACTTTAAAGTTGAGGTGAAAGATATATGATTTCAGACTTCCAAAATTGTGTTAATGTAACTGTAAAATAAAATTAGAGTTAGTAAGTGTAGGTTTCTTCCCTATCTAGATTACTTTATCTGAACTAGTAGTATGCGCTGACTAGTATGGCTTCACTTCCTGTCTCCTAAGTCCATTCCTAGATACTATTACATTCTTGCACCATAAATAACTTATAACTTCACTCCAGTGGTGAAATTCATTTTTTTTTACTACCGGTTCTCTGGGTGTGGCTTGGTTGGCAGGGCAGGAGAAGGATACTGCAAAATCTCCATTCCCTCCCCATTCTGGATCCAGCCAGAGGTTGTATTTGCTGGTTCTCCAAACAACTCAAAATTTCTGCTACCGGTTCTCCAGAACCTGTCAGAACCTGTTGAATTTCACCCCTGCTAAAAACAGCAGTGAGCAGAGCACAAACCGAGCAGTGCAGCAACCAAATGGGATAATAGCTAAGGACAAAAACAACATTCTTTTGTTGTAGGGAAAATAGGAGAAGAAAGATATTGGATACATTCACCCCCTTGGGGTTCTTTGTAGAAATAATAAAGCTGGGATACTAATAAATTTATATAAATAAAAATGTAAAATAGTTTGTACGAATCCACTAATCTCAAAAACTACTGGACCGATTTACACCAAACTTTCACACAATGTAGCCAAGGACTTCCGATAATAGAATAGCTACTCATTTTGTGCCTAGCATACTTGTATCGTGTGTAAAGTAAACACAAATAAAAGGTACTAACTGAAAAATGTTTTTACTCCCTGTAACTCCGCCCACCAACAGTCATTAACTACGGAGGCCTCTTAGGGCCAAAAAGACACTGGAGTCAAACTATTCTCCAAAGCACCTGAGGGCAGAACAAGAAGCAATGGGTGGAAACTAATCAAGGAGAGAAGCAACTTAGAACCAAGGAGAAATTTCCTGACAGTTAGAACAATTAACCAGTGGAAGAGAAATTGCCTCCAGAAGTTGTGAATGCCCCAACACTGCATGTCTTCAAGAAGATGTTGGATAGCCATTTGTCTGAAATGGTATAGGGCTTCCTGCCTAGGCAGGGAGTTCGACTAGATGACCTCCGAGGTCCCTTCCAACTCTGCTATTGTATTATTGTATTATAGTAGGTAGGTAGATAGGGGAATATATAGATAGGGAGAAATACAGTAGGTAGGTTGGTAGGTATGTAGATAGAGGGATAGATAGGGAGAAATACGGTAGGTAGGTTGGTAGGTAGGGGGATAGATAGATAGGGAACAGCACAGTAGGTATGTATGTAGGTAGGTAGGTAGTTAGATAGGGGGATAGATACAGAGGAAGAAATACAATAGGTTTGTAGGTAGGTAGGTGTATAGATAGATAGCGAGAAATACAGTAGGAAGGTAGGTAGAGGAATAGAGAGAGGGAGAAATACAGTAGGTAGGTAGGTAGAGGGATAGAGAGGGGGAAATACAGTAGGTAGGTAGGGAGATAGAGGGAGAAAGGAAGAAATACAGTAGGTAGGTAGCTAGAGGGATAGATAGAGAGGGAGAAATACAGTAGGTAGGTAAGTTGGGGGTTATATGATGGTTATGTGTATGTGTGCAGGTGTAGATCTACACACAGATTGGTTGGCCATGTAACCAGACTGGGCCACTGCAACGCGTGGCCGGGTATAGCTAGTAAATAATAAAATGATAATTTGTCTCAGGCCACTATTTTGCTGATTTTATTGTTTATTGGATTATTATTATTATTATTATTTTATACCGCGCCTATCTCCCCGAAGGGACTCAGGGCGGTGCACAGGAGGTTAAAAAGCGAAAATACAAACAAATAAGTAAAAAGCAAACATATAATAAATAAGACTACAAACAATAAAATCTGATTAAATTAAAGTATCCTGTGCTAAAAAATTCGCTAAAAATTACCCGCAAATTAAAATCAATTTAGAACAATTTAAGACTCAGTCTGTGGAGGTACTCTCGGGGGCTAGGCTAGGCCAGCTATGTGAAAGAAATAGGTCTTCAAACGTTGGCGGAAGAGGCGGAGGTCCGTGGTGGTCAGGGGTAGGTCGTTCCAGAGGGTTGGGCCCGCCACAGAGAAGGCCCTTCCCCTGGGGGTCGCCAAGCGGCATTGCCCGGCAGACGGCACCCGGAGAAGTCCCTCTCTATGCGAGCGAATCAGCCGAAGGGATGTATGGGGTAGGAGACGGTCTTGCAAATAGCTAGGCCCCGTGCCTGAGATTTTAAAATGCCTGAGGTTTTAATCGCAGCTGCCTGGTTTTAGCTATTTTTGTTTTTATTTCAAGTTTTTATATGCCACCCGTAGTGTATTGGAGTTGTCTAGGGAAGACAATTAAATAAACAAACCATAATTAAGTACTTTGGATGCATAATGGAGAAGACCCTGGAAAAAAGAGGCTGATTGAAGAATAGGTGGCTAGATAATATCTCTGTGAATAAAAGTTTTAAGTTTAAATGAACTCAGAGAAGCAATAACTCTAAGAAATACCAATAACTCTTGGTAAAATAGTCTTAGGTCACAAATTATCAAAAGGAATTGAATTACTGAACAATAACAGCCAAAAAAAACCCAAACAATTTTGCATTACTATGTTTTTGGGTCAGGTGTATATGTATATATGTATATCCTCGACTTCCAGTTCTGGTCTTAATACAGTTCTAGGCTGCATAAACAGAGGGATAGAATCAAGATCACGTGAAGTGTTAATACCACTTTATAATGCTTTGGTAAGGCCACACTTGGAATACTGCATCCAGTTTTGGTCGCCATGATGTAGAAAAGATGTGGAGACTCTAGAAAGAGTGCAGAGAAGAGCAACAAAGATGATTAGGGGACTGGAGACTAAAACATATGAAGAACGGTTGCAGGAACTGGGTCTGTCTAGTTTAATAAAAAGAAGGACTAGGGGAGACATGATAGCAGTGTTCCAATATCTCAGGGGTTGCCACAAAGAAGAGGGAGTCAAACTATTCTCCAAAGCACCTGAGGGCAGAACAAGAAGCAATGGATGGAAACTAATCAAGGAGAGAAGCAATTTAGAACTGAGGAGAAATTTCCTGACAGTTAGGACAATTAATCAGTGGAACAGCTTGCCTCCAGAAGTTATGAATGCCCCAACACTGCAAGTCTTCAAGAAGATGTTGGATAGCCATTTGCCTGAAGTGATATAGGGTTTCCTGCCTAGGCAGGGGCTTGGACTAGATGACCTCCAAGGTACCTTCCAACTCTGCTATTGTATTATCAGTATATATCAGCATGTCTGAGATAATTTTCACTGGCTAGTAATTCATTTCTAGTTCTTGTAACTGAGGCAAATTATAATGGAGGAATGGAGCATGCCTTCCTATCGCCTCACAGATATCTCTCCGTGTGAGGCAGAGTGTCTCCATTAATGGCTGATCATTCTGTGGCCTTGGTTATAAGTGGCGCAAATGCATTTCTGTGCAATCAAACATTATCAGAAAGTACCATTCATGATGAAAAGTGGCTGAGAAGTCTGTGTGCTGTTATCTCACCCAGGGTAAAGTAAGTAATGCCATGAATAAAGCATAAACGGAAACAGATACCGGAATCTGCAGAAATAAATACATAAACATTACATATATCAACGAAGGCAATCCTGGAGTGATACAGCTTCTTTGGAAACAAAGTTTTCAGAACTTTGGGGATAGTTCTTCTAAACACAACAAAGGAGCTGAGTGCTCATATAATTCCTTCTCTCCTTTAAGTGCTCCTAAATAAAGTAGAGCTAATTAGTCTGATACTAAAGAATAAATCTATATGACTCGTTCTAATGGCTTCACATTATACCACTATCTTTTACGAGGAAAATAGAGGCAAAGCCTTTGGAAGGAGCAAGGCACTGACGGCTAGACTTTCTTTTGTCCTTCAGGCGGCTCTCCTACCAAACTGCAGCTCTGAGCTTCATTTTCATTGATTTTTAAAAAAAAATAACATTTCAGCTCTAGACACTCAATGGCTTCCAGCTGTGGTCAGTTCATCCCTAAAGATGGAGATAGACAGGTTATCCCAAATAATAAAACATTAAGGTAGATAAATGTTTAGTGACTTCTAGTAGTTGGTGATTGTGAGAAATGAACAGTTTCCAAATAGTCTATTATGAATTATTTTGCTTTAAAAAAAAAAAAATCACACAGTTTTTGGAAGGATTCTAATTGTTCCCAGTTGAGTTATCCTGAGGTGAAATCCTCAAGTATCTTAGGCAGGCTTTAATGAAATCACCTCATACAGAACAAAATCTTGGCACTTGATGATTCTCTGAATCATAACATTTAACTTTTTTCCTTTTCTGTCGTATATGTATCCTGCCAGAAATTGATACGATAATTGGATGATATAGTTACTTTGTCAAAAGCATTTGATTCAGGGCTCTAGGCAAAGCTTTAAAACAGTTTCCAAGAATGAGGTTATGGATATAAAATAGTTACTCATCCCTCCAAAATGCACATGCTGGTGGCAACGGTTGGTTTCTTCAGACAATAACAATTCTGAAAAGGTTTGCTACATGCAAGTCTCAGCACTTTAACGGAGTTGGAAAGGACCTTGGAGGTCTTCTAGTCCAACCTCCTGCTCAAAGCAGAAGACCCTATACAAGTGGCTCTCAATCTTTACTTCACCACGGACCCCCTTTAAATATGTTTTGTGGCCATAAACCATGGCCATGGACCACCAAAACTTAAGTCAAGATTTAAATCATAACATTTCTTCAAGCCTCGCAGATTCCCTATGTGACATCACCATAGTGCTGTGGTGGCACAGTAGTTAGAATGCAGTACTGCTTCTGCTGACTGCTGGCTGCCTACATTTGGGCAGATCGAATCTCACCAGGCTCAAGGTTGACTCAGCCTTCCATCCTTCTGAGGTCAGTAAAACGAGGACCCAGATTGTTGGGGGCAATAGGCTGACCTTGTTAACCGCTAAGAGAGGGCTGTAAAGCCCTGTGAAGTGGTATATAAGTCTAAATGCTATTGCTATTGCTAACATGGCCCCCCAGGGGTCTGTGGACCACAGGTTGACAACCACTGCCCTATACCATTCTGGACAAATAGTTGTCCAATCTCTTTAAAAAAATCTCCAGTCGTGAAGTACCCACAAGTTATGAATGTAACCCGTTCCACTGATTCATTTTTCCTTACTGTCATGAAATTTATCCTTATTTCTAGGCTGGTTCTCTCCTTGATTAGTTTAGTAAACATTATCTTACTTTTCAGGATGCATATTCAATTATTGTACTTTGTAGGAATAGGAAATAGGGTTTGCCCTCTTCTCTATGAATGTTCATCTGATTGACAAATACCTTACAAGAAGTCCTTGTTTAACTGTCCTATTTAACAACCATTCAAAGTTACAACAGCATTGAAAAAGTACCTTCACAACTCATCCTTGCCCTTACAACTGTTGCAGCATCCCTGTGTCACTTGGTCAATGTTTGGGTGTTTTGTTATCAGGCATTTTTGACAGTTGAAGCATCCTGCGGTCCTGTGATTGCCATTTGGACTTCACAGCTGGCTTCTGACAAGCAAAGTCCATGGAGATGTTGGCAGTCAAACTGAAAGCTATGGGGATGTGATGTTTTGCTTAATAGCCCTAGGTTATTTGCTTAATGATGTGGTAGAACTGAGGTCATAGGCCTGTCATAGTCAGGTGATGTCTGAGGTAATGACCACATTGCTTAGGGAAAGAGTTGCCAGTCCCAATTGTGATTGTTAAGTGAGGACAACCTGTAAATGCTGAGATATTTCATGAAAACAGAAAGGACAAAGATGGAGTTCAATGTGTACATTGAAGAAGAGCTTTCTCTGCAACAATCAGAGTAAACTGAAGGAGATAAAAATTACCTTTCCCATCATTCAAGTTTTTTCATCTCAAAATAAAAATAAAGCAAAATTTGAAGAGACGATATTTGTTTTTGTGCGTTCAATTAGTTTAGTTTAGTTTATTCGATTTATATACCGCCCTATTTCACCTAAAAGGGACTCAGGGCAGTGCACAGAAAGATAAAAACCCAACAATACAATACAAAATATAAAAAAACAATTAAATTATTAAATCTGTGCTAAAATTGGATAAATAAATTTTAAACCAATAAATATCACAGCTTAAAATTATTCCCTAGTCTATGTCAGGCCGGCTAGATGAAAGAAATGTGCTTTTAACATCCGACGGAAGAGTCGTAGGTCCGTGATGGTACGGATATCCGGGGGCAGGTCGTTCCAGAGTGCCGGACCCGCCACAGAGAAGGCTCTTCCCCTGGGAGCCGCCAGCCAGCATTGACCAACTGATGGCACCCTGAGAAGGCCCACTCTGTGGGAGCGGACAGGTCGAAGGGAGGTATGTGGTAGGTATGTGGTAGGGTCAAATAACCAGGACCCGTGCCATGGAGCGCTTTAAAGATGGTGACTAGCACCTTGAAGTGCACCCGGAAGACCACAGGCAGCCAGTGCAGCTCGCGCAGGAGAGGTGTTACATGGGAGTAACGAGAAACTCCCAGAATCCCCCGCGCGGCCGCATTCTGCACTAGCTGGAGTCTCTGGGTGCACCTCAAGGGGGGCCCCATGTAGAGAGCATTACAGTAGTCCAGGCGGGAAATAACGAGGGCTTGAGTGACCGTGCGTAGGGCATCCCGATCTATAAATGGGCGCAACTGGCGTAACAGGTAAACCTGATAGAAGGCCCCCCTGGCCATGGCCGTCACATGGTCGTCCAAGGACAGCCGTGAATCCAGGAGGACGCCCAAGTTGCGAGCCCTTTCCGCGGGGGCCAATGACTTTGTTGACTCTGGTGACTGCTTGGACAGACTTGATCCTAAAAGACAAAAGCTATCCCACCAGTTCAGTATCTTCATTGTCAATTGATTGCTGTATCTCTTGTCGTTAATTTTGCCTTTTATTTAATCTTAGCCTCATCCCCTTCTCCTCTCATTACTAGGGCTTGCAGTTCATCGCGTGCATTTTCAGTGAAGTGGTGTCATCAGGATAGAGCAGGCTATTGATGTTTCTTTCTCCAGTTTTAAACCATGCTGTTCTTCTAAACCACTTTCCGTGGATATATATTTTGCATACAGTTTGAGTACGTTCCTTTGCTAACCTGGAACCAGCCTATTGTGCAATATTCTGTCTGTACGACAGTTTCCTGACCAGTGCATAGCTTTTCATTCAGTACAAATAAGCACATTCCACAGCTTGACATGATTGACACAACTAAAAGTTTTTCTATAATCAATGAAACACATATTGAATTCTCTTTGGCATTTGGCCTTCTCGTTTAGCCAGTGTGCATCAGCAATAATATCTTGTGCTGCTTAGACTTCTAAATCCAGCTTGTACATTTAGCATCTCCCTCTCTATCTAGGACTCTAATTTGTGTTGGATGATCCTGAGCATTATTTTACTTCTGTGTGAAAATAAAGATATTATTGCATACATGAAACACACTGTTAAATCTGTTTTCTTTGGAGTATATGTTATGTATGTGCCTTTGAGTTAATATTGACTTCTGGCAGCTTCCTGAACCAATCCTTGCAGTTTTTATAGCAATACTAGCTGATAACCCAGTGTTGCCCGGGTATTTATAGACGTCTAAGCATTTATCTGATAGGGAGCCATTGAGAAGGGCCTTTCTTCCCTCTACTCCCATGCTCATCATCGCTGACTTCTCCCTTCCCCCTCCCATGTGCTCCTCTTTCCCACCCTGTCCACAATCCTGGCACTTTGCCCCAAATCCATCAAGCACTTCCCCATTGGTCCACTGGAGGGCAAACATCATGGCTGGCTTTTCAGAGGAAGTTGTGTAGGAACTGACATCACAAACAATTGCTGTTCTAGAATGCCAAACTCACTCTCCTTAACAGCACAGGCTTTCACTTCTCTTTCCCATGACATCACAAACAATTGCCGCTCTAGGATGCTACACTCACTCTCCTGAATGAACCAGGCATTCCAGAGTTATGCTGGAACACACACACACACACACACACAGAGAGAGAGAGAGAGAGAGAGAGAGAGAGAGAGAGAGAGAGAGAGAGACAGACAGACAGACAGACAGACAGACAGACAGACAGACAGACAGACAGACACATACACACACACCAGAGGATGTCTTCTCCCCGCCAGTATCTGTGTACCAAGTTTGGTTGAAATATATATATCTATATATATATAGAGAGACTAGGATAGATCTATTTCGAGCTTTTTAGCTCTCATCAGCTAGTCATACACTTACTGGGATTCGAACCGGGACTGTACTGCATATCAGGCATAAAACTAACACACATATTAAAAAAAATCACACAACGGAATTCATGGCTTTCTGTCTAGATGGTCTCCGGTGATGAGCCGAAAGGCAGAAAAGGAAACAGTATGTCTCCTCCCTTAATTGGGGTCCTAACAGGGTGTTGTGGAACATTTATAGATACTAATCCTCCTGTCTCAGCTGATGCAATTGGGAGAGCCTGGCTGGCTGAATGGTTACAGGCTCCTGCCTGATATGCAATACAGCCCCGGTTCGAATCCCAGTAAGAGTATGACTAGCTGATGAGAGCTAAAAAGCTCGAAATAGATCTATCCTAGTCTCTCTGATTTATTTATTGATCAGCTCATAAAACTAACACACATATTAAAAAAAATCACACAACGGAATTCATGGCTTTCTGTCTAGATGGTCTCTGGTGATGAGCCAAAACAATTATATATATAATTGTTTCGGCTCATCACCAGAGACCATCTATATAACAATATATATAATTGTTCCACAACACCCTGTTAGTTCCCAATGAAGGGAGGAAACATACTGTTTTCTTTTCTGCCTTTCGGCTCATCACCAGAGACCATCTAGACAGAAAGCCATGAGTATGTTTCCTCCCTTCATTGGTGCCTAACAGGGTGTTGTGGAACAAATCTATGCTTATCCTCCTGTCTCAGCTGAGCAGGAAGAGAACCTGGTTACCCTAATGGCTAAGGCTCTTGCCTGGCATGTAATACAGCCCCAGTTCGAATCCCAATAAGGGTATGGCTAGCTGATGAGAGCTAAAAAGCTCGAAATAGATCTATACTAGTCTCCCTCATTTATTTATTGATCAGCTCAAAAACCTAACACACACACACACACACACACACATAATTGTTCCACAACACCCTGTTAGGGCCCCAATTAAGGGAGGAGACATACTGTTTCCTTTTCTGCCTTTCGGCTCATCACCAGAGACCATCTAGATCAGGGATGTCCAAACTTGCATTGCTGGCTGGGGAATTCTGGGAGTTGAAGTCCACAAGTCTTAAAGTTCCCAAGTTTGGACATCTCTGATCTAGATAGAAAGCCATGAGTTCCGTTGTGTAATTTTTTAAATATGTGTGTTAGTTTATTTATTGATCTTGAGTTAGATTTATTTATTGATCAGCTCATAAAACTAACACACACACACACATATGTGTGTTTGTGTGTGTGTGTTAGTTTTATTATATATATATGTTAGATTTTTAAGGGCTGATATATATATGTATGTATGTATGTATGTATGTATGTATGTATGTATGTATGTATGTATGTATATATGTATGTACCGTATATATATATATTTGTTTTCGTAGATTTTCACGGGTGTAGGTATGCTGGCATAGCTGGCTTCGGGGATTTTACACCTTATACACGGAAAAATCCCCGAAGCCAGCTGGATGAATTTGGACCGCTATATATATAGCGGTCCAAATTCATCCAGCTGGCTTATTCCTATGGTTGGACTAGAACTCTTTTGGATTTATCTTTAGCCAGAAATAAATCATTTTCAGTGCATTCTACTGGTAGTAATCAACAGACCAACAAATGGGCGGGTCTCTGCATCTCTCCACATTCGCAAAGTGGGTTGTTACCTGCCAGCAACCCTCTCTTGGGCATATTGATCTTACACTTAGGCAGCCTCGGCCTATTCAATATCCTCCCAGTTTTTAATCTATTACCTGAGAGCCCAAACTGGCTCATAAATAGATTGAGCTCATTAATCTACTGACTATTGTGTTGTTCTCCAGAATGGCCAGCATAGCTTGGTTAGTGTAAAGTACCCTACCGATGCTTGCTTCATAATAAGCGACCCGATATTAACACAGAGAGTTGACAGGTAGAATCTTTACTCGTACCTTTTTCTGTCACTTGCTATATTTCCATTGGTATTCCACCTCTCTGTCATCTTCAGCTAGATAATGACTGGAGTGTTAATCTAGTTTAAGAATCTAGTACTGATTTCAAATAGGTAAGTACCTTACCTTAGCTAAGTAAATTCAGTTCAATTCAATTCAAAACCTTTATTACCAAACCTTTATTATACAAATGTACAATGAGATTGACTGAGCCTTCCTTTGTGCACACACCCCCAAACACAATACAATACAACTCATAGTGAAAGACAAAAAATCCCTAGCCCAGTAAATCCTACTAACAAGCACCCAGTCCTATTGCACCATGTGAACTTATAGTTGTGCCGGCCCCCGCAAGTCAATTGTAGTATGTTGGGTAGGGTTATTTTTCATTCAGGACTCTGACAGCCCATGAACAAAAACTGTTCTTCAGCCTGTTTGTGCGGCTGCCTATGCTTTTATATCTCCTTCCAGATGGTAGGAGAATAAAGCAGGGCTGACCAGGGTGTGAGTCATCCCTGTACTTACTATCAGTACGGAATATCTTGTAACATATCTTGGGTTCTGACATCTCTACTGTATAGAATTTCAGATGCCCACCTTCCAACTTCATTTGATCATCTTAGAATCAATTACTATTTGTCCATTAATGTCATTTTGTACATCAAATTGGGACTGGGATTTTTTTCTGAGTTCTGAAGATTTTTTCTGGTTTTTTTCTTCCAGAGGTGGGTTGCTGTCACTTCGGCCCGGATTGGGCAAACCAGTAGTAGCGATGGTGGGAGGCTCCACCCACCCACCTGGATGCTTCTGCGCATGCGCGAGTGTGCATGCATGCACAATCAAACCGGTAAGAAAACAAATTAGAAACCCCACCACTGTTTTTTTCCATTACTGTTTTCATCTTTGGTGTCTGTAAGATGTTGTATTAATAATGCTTCTTGTCTCTTCTAACGTCTCTTTGACCTTATTAAGTTCTTACATAAGATCTTTGTCTCCTCTCCTCTTCTAACCTCCCCTCCCCTCTTTTCCTCTCCTCTCCAAAATTCCCACTATTTATTCTGACATCCTCCATGTAAAAATAAAGTGTATTTAATATTTGATTAATATTAATTTGATTTCTGTTTGCTTTCTGGTGATGTTCATGTATGTAAACATTGTTTTTATTACTGAAGACTTTATTAGCACTGAAGAAATATTTGGGCTGGCAAAAAGTGATTGGGAATCTTCATTTCTGTGTCCCTGGCCATACAACTACATTTTTATCTTTATTATTTCCAAAGTTTCCAGTCACATGAAGCAAATCATGTTTGCATGTTCTTTTAATTCAGACTGAACTACACAATAACATTTGTCAACCTCCCTTCTTTGGTATCAGTAGTTGGAACATGCAGCTGGATAACCATCATATTAAAAGATTATCCGCAAAGTCTTGAAGATATTACTTGGTAATTACTTGCATTGTACTGAGATACTCTCTTTGCAATATCCTCCATGACTATGAAAGCTGTACCATTTTTTCTTTGTTTTTAATATCCTCAGCAGTGAACAGTATGATCTTCTGTCCAAAAAGGCTCCAATTCAATTACATTTCCATTTGTCGATACCTAAAATGTCAATTCATTCTTGATTAATTTCATCTTTCACTGACTTGAACTGTCTCATCTTCGTGTTTCTGATTTTCAATATTCCTATTTAATTCTACTTTTGCAGATTGGAATTTTCTTTTCCTGCATAACAACACCAGTAACTACAGTAGATATCCCAGTGGCTTTAATCTAGCCACGTCATAAAGCCCATTAATGCTCCCAAAGATCTTTGCCTTTTTTTCAGTAGTAAATTGAGTACTATTTGACCTGAGCAGTCCATCAGATGGCACTAGATTATCAATCACTTTACATTATCTATCCATATAGTTCTCTTCATAAAATACAAGGCTGGTTTAATCTTGCTTTACCTACATAGTATGCATTTCCTGCTGTCACTAAAATGATTGTAGATTGCCATCCTTCCTCTATATCATTACTGCCTGATATAGGAGCCTGCTTGCTGGGATGATCTTCATACTTTGGGAGATCTTACTTGTGGCATTTACTTTTGGCGTACACTCATTCTTCCCAAAATTGCGTGTGTACACACACACACACACACACACCACAAGAAAGTAGCATAGCAAGATTTGAGGGGAATCTCTCTCTTTAATGGTTAATGAATTTGTAGGTTATACTCTTATTATGTGCACTCAGTCAAGATATAGGAACAGAGGTGGTAATCACTTACCTTCTCTATTGGTTTGCAAATGTGAGTCCACCTTCCGTGCATGCGCTTTGCCTTAAAAAAGGGCCTAAATGGGATGCTGTAGAGCCGGGGTGGGTGGGCGGGGCAACCTGTGATTTCTGCTACTGGTTCAGATGAACTGGTCGGAACTGGTAGAATACCACCACTGTATAGGAAGCTCTGGGCCATTCCTGGAGTAAAGTCCAAATGAAGTATACAACAATGCTGGAAAGATAAAGCTATAGCTAATTTTCAGAAATAAACTGTTGATATTTATGTTTATCAACATTTGAATTAGTATTTTAGAGTCAGTAGGAAAAAGAATTGTCAAGCAGTTGAATCAAATTATTTGAAGTTGTACATAGTAAAAATTTCCAGAGCTTCCCCCCTCTCTCTCCTTTATTTATTATTTTTACAAATAACTCAAGGTGGCAAATGTACCCAACACATCTTCCTCCTCCTATTTTTCCTACAACAACAACCCCGTAAGATGAGTAGGGGTGAAAGAGAGTGATTGGCCCAAGGTCACATAACTGGCTTTCATTGCTAAGGGGGCACAAGAACTCATAGTCTTCCACTTTCTAACCTGGTGCCCTAATCACTAGATCAAACTGGCTCTCTTTTCCTATTTTCTCAGAATTTTGTCTGTATAGTATTTCATGCACATATCTATCGGAATTGTATAATAATTTTTTTTTAATGGTTTTTTTAAGACTGACTAAAGAACCGCATTCTGTTCTAGGGCACTATTGTAATTAGTGAGTCAGCTCAATCAGTTTTATCGGGTCATAAAACAAAATGGATCAGTTTTATGAAATTACTAAAACAGGACAATTTCCCTAAGGTTTAAATTATTTCACTCTTCTTTTAGATGGACACATTCCATCAAAATTCTGCTGCTTTAGATGACTGTCTTTTGCATATTTTTGATGAAAAATACTATGCAGATAGTTAAACAAAATGAAAAATGGATGAAAATGACAATGTCTTCCAACTATGGCAATATGTATTACCTGTGTTTCTTAACTCTGCCAGACATATAAGAAAGAGATCAATCTTTGTAACATATCCAACACCACTTCCATTTATAAGGCTCTTGATAAATCAGCATTGTGCAAAGCAATGTTTTTCAATCTCAGCAACTTTAAGCTTTTTGGACTTCAACTCTTTCAACTTGCTGGCAGGGGAATTCTGGGACTTGAAGTCCACACAGCTTGCAGTTGCTGAAGTTGAGAAATGTTGGTGTATAGTATCAATCAGAGGTGGGTTCCTATCAGTTTGGCCCAGTTCAGCCGAACCGGTAGTGGTATGGCGATGTGGGTCGCTGGAACTGGCAGGTTCTCTGGTCAGTGCTGTTGGCGCCGCCATCTTGTTTTTAAGTTCTGCACATGCACAGAACAATTTTAATTGAACTGAGCATGTGTGTGCAACGTACATCCATTGTGCAAGGAAAGCATGCGCACAAGCGAACCAGCAGTAAAGCCATCCGGAACCTATCCCTGGTATCAATGATATATTATTTTGTGTACTTAAACTCATTTCTGTTGACATAAGAGCAATAAGCAGAACTTTCACCATCCCCCATGTTGCTTGGGACATATGAGCCATATTTTCCAAATTGTTTTGATATTTTTAAAAATATTTTTGTTTGAACAGATGGCCTCACCTAACTTTCTCATCAGCAATAAGAAAATCAAATATCAAAGTGCAATCTTTCCTTTCTGACACTGTTTGAGTACAAAACTGCTCAATTAAAATATTCCTAGAATTCAGTCACATTATGATTATATTGTCTTTGTATTTTATATTTTTTATTTAATCATTTATATTTATTTTTTGTACTTTTATTCTGGTTCCTTTTTATTTATTTATTTTACTTAAAGTTTAAATAAAGAAATATAAAAGAAATAAAGAAATATATAAAAATATTGTGCATTATTAACTTATAAGGCTGTACCTGATATTTTTGGAACCATGTCTGTTAGTATTTAAATTAATATCTGTGTAGGTATTTGGAAGTAGAGCATTTATAGTAAATAACTGGTTGTTATGTAATGCATCTGCATGGTTTATATTTTGCAAATGCTTGGTAACCTATTATTATTAGCTGTGGGGTAGTTAAATGCACAGACTTAGTGAAGTAACCACTGTAATATCTAATATGAGAAAATAAGTTATTTTTCAGAAAACCCTGCATCTCTCTTACCTCAAGATGTTAGAGAGATGCATTTTAATCAATGCCAATTGATTTCAGAATAAAAATAGCAGGGTTGTGCCATGAAAATATAACAAAGGGAGATTTATAAATTGAAGTTCATGGCTGCCTTCTTTACATTGTAATTATAGTTATAGTTTATTTGATTTATATACCGCCCTTCTCCCTTTTGGGACTCAGGGTGGTGTACAGCCACAATAGAACAAAGGGTACAAAATCTAAAACAATATGTTAAAAAGATATTAAATAGATGGCCTACATTTTTAAACCCCATACTAAAATCACTATAAAATCCCTTTAAAAACTACCTTTAAAAACTACGACAGGCCGGCAGCGCAGAATAAATGCGTCTTCAGGGCCCGATGGAAGAGATGTAGGTCTGAGATCGTCCTTAGTCCAGGGGGTAGGTCATTCCAGAGGGCGGGAGCTGCCACAGAGAAGGCTCTCCCCCTGGGGGTCACCAGCCAGCATTGTTTAGCCGACAGCACCCTGAGGAGGCCCTCTCTGTGGGAGCGAACTGGTCGGAGGGAGGTATTTGGCAGCAGGAGGCAGTCTTGCAGGTAACCAGGTCCCTTGCCATGGAGCGCTTTAAATGTGGTCACTACCACCTTGAAACGCATCCGGAAAGCCACAGGCAGCCAGTGTAGCTCACGCAGGAGAGGTGTCACATGGGAGCATTTAGTTCATCCAGCTTTTTTATCATGTCATAAATATTGTTGTTTTTTTCTTTCAAAAAGCTGTGCAGTGTTGTTATATTGATCTGATTTTATTCTTTTATTTCTATCACTCATTGATACACTTTCTAGAAATGGGATTTAAAGCTAGGCCCAGGTGTTGCACATATTTTTTTTCTTCTTACTCTTCGGGTGACCTCCCTTGGATGTTGCAGAGATTCTAACTTTCCTTATCCTTCATTTGACAGGATTTCTATCTTTAGAAAATTCACGTGTGAGTATATTGTATCCTGTTCTTTTCTATCTTTGAATACTTCCTCTAATTTGTCACTGTTCACTACCTTCAAACAGATGCATACTATTTTAGATATTGTTGAAATGTGTATTTGTGCAGCTTGGCAGTGTTCCCGTTCACTCTATTTCCCTTTGCAATATTCCCACAGATTGTTTTTAAAATTCCCTGCCCTCAAACATTCAGAGAGTTAAATGACAATCTCATTAATGTTAATCCCTAATCTTTATTAAACAAAGTACTTAGTCACATGGATAATTCACTTCATTTTTTAATGATGCCAGTATTTAAGAATAATGCTAGATAATTACTGCCCCGTTGAACAATGGTTTTAGAGAGATTTCCTTACCCAAACACAGAAACAGAATGACCAAAGGCAAAAAACCAGTGGGAGCAGAAGTCACTTCCAACTTCTTGCCATTGCTATTGACGATGGATGACTGCCTTCCAGCAGCTGTTGCTGGGACCAGTATACAAGCCTGTAGACTGTACCATGATGGTGAACCTATGGCACGTGTGCCAGAGATGGAATACAGGGCCCTCTCTGTGAGCGCGCGCACTGTCGCCCCAGCTCAGGTCCACTGCATTTCTCCGTGGCGTTTCTCACTGTCGTTTGCAGGGAAACAGAAGCTCATGAAAGAAAAAGATCGCACCTCTTGTAGAACTGTTGGTGTTGGGATACCCAGTCTCCCGCCAGCAAGCTGGTGTTCAGGTTTCCAGCGCATGCGCATGCTGGCTAGCTAGCGTTTGGGTTTCTGCGTGTGTGTGTGCGCCTTCCGGTTTGGGCACTCAGTGCCTAAAAGGTTCGCCATCACTGGTATAGTGCTAGGACAAGACCACTCTAATTGAACTTCAGTGACTGAAGTAAGGGCCAATCTATTTAGTATTCAGAGCATTGGCTTAGGACTGCACATCTGGAAGGTCGCACAGCAATGTGGTAATGCTGTAGTGACCACAAATTTGCCAAGTGTTAATCTCACGGAAGCATGAGTCCCAGATTTTGGATGCATTTTGTATAATTAGCTCAGGGATGAGTGAGGGGTGTTGCACATAATCTTTACTTAGTGATCCAAACGACCCTAAAGACATCCTGTTCCTCTTGCTTGTATTTCCTAGAACCTGTTGCTCAACAGCAATGAAAGATTTTAATGCCTCCAGATAACAATGCGTGAGCCATCCCTCTCTCAGGTTTTCATCATGCACTCTCCTACTTGATCTAGCACCCTTCATGTGAGATTCAACTGCAGCCTTTTTGGTGTGCCTCGTTTCCTTCATTTCTGCAGATGTGACCAGATCCTTCACTTTTCCCCTCATTGTCCATAGTTGCAATGTGACATTTTATCAGTCTAATATTTTAAACAAGGGGCTCTGCAAATTCTGAAATATTTAAGGAGAGGCATCAGTAATCTTGAGTTCACGTCCAATACAGAGGTGGACCAGCTAATCTCTTCTTGTCCACAATATTATTTGTACTTTAGTGTAGAACATTGTAGCAGGTTAACCTGCTGGAGAAGAAGCAAGGAAACTCAGATTTTGGTCCACTGTCAGCCACAAAACCTATTGACTAATTTTAGGCCAGTCATGCTCTTTCAACCCAGCAGGGATATTAATACAGGAGGGAGCAATATATAGCATATTTTTCAGAGTATAAGACACACCTTCCCACCCCAAAAGAGAGTGAAAATCTGGGTGTGTCTTATACACTGAATACAGCATTTTTGGCCTCCTGAAACCCTGCCCCCTTCACAATAATGGTCGTGCAGACAATATGAAAGATGGTATATAAATCAATTGATTGATTGATCAACTGAAGTTTTCCCAAGACAACTGATCTGAGTTTGCTGTGCTGAGTTTTCTATTGCTACAGTGACTATACTACCCATGCTATTTCTACTGATCGTCAGAAATACTTGTATACTTAATTTTATATTTTTGCCAAAAACATGTTATCTTCTACATAAACTGACAGAGTTCCTATAATTTCCTCAGCAAGGTGTTTGAGCCAAAAAGCATATAACAGAAGGGCTGCATATAGGCCTTGACTTGTCTGGCAAAGTTATTTGTAAAAGGAAAACTTAAGGAATGTAGTGATGGCCTCAAGATCCATAGCAGCTAGGTTTGTTATGTGCAGTTGTCAAGCCCAGAACACTTTATTCTGTTACGAACAATGAGTTCCTCCCCTTGAAGTTCTGAGCCAGCTGGGAACATTCAATGAGCTGGCCACTATCACAAAGCCAGCTCCTTTGTGTGGGCGCAGTGACCAGTGGTGGGTTTCAAACTTTTTTAGAACCTCTTCTGTAAGTGTGCCCTGCTTTGTGGGAGTGGCTTGCCGGCCATGTGACCAGGTAGGAGTGGCTTGGCAGTCATGTAACTGGGTGGGTGTGGCCAACTTGTAAAAATGTGGTGACACTCACTTAACAATGCTCTTGCTTAGCAACCAAATGTTGGCTCAGAAACTCTGGCATTTGAAGCATGCAAGTCTTAAAGCTGTCAAGTTACAAGACTCTTGCACCCCTAACTCTTTAGAAAAAAACCCCAGGGGTGTTCAAACTTGACAGTTTTAAGACTTGTGCACTTCAACTCCCAGAATTCCTCCTCTCGCTCTTCAACTTGATGATGTGCAGATGGACGGGGAGGGGGGTGGGAGCTGGAACCGGTTCTAAGCAGCACTGTAGATTTGTGGAACCTCTTCTATAGAAGAGGTTAGAACTGGCAGGAACCCACCCCTGGCACAGTCCCACCATTTTGAAAAGCTAACTCATGACGTTTTACAAAACTCTTGTTTCTGGTTGTGAAACAATGTAATTTCAAGAGAAACAATCAGATGCTCTCCTCGATGCATTTCAAAAGCAGCAGATGCTTTCAAGGCAACTTCAATCGTGGATGGGGAACTCAACCACAGCAGTTCTCAGGGACTGGATTCAGATTTGTTTATTTAGTAATTCAACCCTTACAAAACAAAAAAATCTTAAAAGAGCTATGTTAGTAAAGTAACATAACATAACATAAATAACCTGTACACAAGCGTGATTAAAATTGTGAACGAGTCATGCAACTCAAGATGCTAAATTTTCCTGACAAGATGAGGATTCCTCTAGTTACCCATGTTACATTAATCTCAGTGACAACACAGTTCTTACACAAAGAGTTTACTATGAATCTCCCCCCTCCCCTGCCACCTCAAATCAGTCAAATACTGCTTCAAAGGTGCATCATATAAATTTTGAGCTAATACATGAAATATGTGGCGCCTGTTTTGGATTCCTACATAAATCTGCTTAGCTTGCAAAAACTGAAAAGTCCCATTCTCACTGCCACTCCCCCAAACCATGTTAGTTTATACATGGTGGCATTATTGGGAAATCTTGCACTCTGGCTCCAGATGTTTCT